>CM060932.1:621038345-622288345 GCA_030765085.1 Allium cepa | reverse complement strand
ACTAAAACTTCGTATTTTTGTTTTTTATTTAAAACCTTGTAAAAGTTTAAATGTAATCACTTTTGGTCTTTCTTTTGAAAATCTTGTGTCTCAAAGATATGCGTATATGCATATGAATAATATATGAGATTTTATAAATTATTTCTAAGAATAAGCGCTCTCTTTTTTTTGACTTAAAGACAACTAAATCTTCTTTCTTCTGCTTCTTGTCTCCTCGACTCATTGATACCTTCAAAATCTTGTATAAAAGACGCTACAAGAGATATGTATATGTAGTTGTCATCATTAAACCAATCATATAATCACGGTTCTAACATTCTCCTTCTTTATGATTGATGCCAAATATACGCATGTATCATCTCCTCCTCAATGAATACTCCCCCTTTCACCATACTTTCTATTCGAACATTTGCTATTCGTACTCCATCTCATTCATTTTCTTTCTTGGGTACTTGCAAAAAATAAATTTTGTATTTTGGTATGCGCTTCCTACTTTAGGGTCCAGGGGGTTAGATCGATGATAACCAAACCTAAGAAGATTGGGTGGAACCTTTGAAAATAAAATCTTCATTATTAGTTTGCATATCAAATAATCATCAATGTATTTTCCTCTGTTTTTCCAATTAAAGGGAATCCAATACTTAAATAATATATATTCATGTTCAATTGTTTTGTACTTCTAAAAATATTAGAAACATTTATATAAAAAGTGGATTTTGATTTTACTTGAAATCTTGTAACGACCTAGAATTTGACCACTTCAAAGTATAATATTTAAAATAATTTTAAACGTAAAAATATATAACGTTTTATGATTCAAATAATATTAGATAGGATTTGGAAATAAAAATATACATAAAATAGCAACATTTGCTTATATCGACAAAAGTGATAAAATTCTGATTTTAGAAAAGCTAGTTTCGATGGTTAAATAAATTATTTTAATTAACTTATAAGCATTTATATTTTTAAATAACATTGTACAAATTTATTTTCAAATTTGGTTTATAAATAAATAGTTTAACTAAAACGTTAAAATGTGGTCGTAAAACATTTTGTCAAAAATCAACGTTTTGTCGATTTAAAGTTGTCGCAACGTCGTTGCACATTTATTTTCTCATATATGAACAAATATGCAAATAATATAAGTATTAATAAAATTACCAATCAAGTTTACTTTTACTAAACAAACTTGGAAAATTCTAGAATATAATTAAGGAAAAAGTAAGCGTAAAAAGACAAAAAAGAGTTACAGAGTCAAAAGTAAACATCAACTCAAGCAAACATAATTATTACTTTTTTACTTAAGTGAAAATGACATAAAATAATGATTTGAAATGTGATGTTAAGTTTTAGTTTGCTTAAAGTATAAGAAAAGAGTATTTTGGTCTTTTTACAAAATATTATTTTAATGCAAAACTTTTTCTATAAATAACCATCCACTTTCTTCACTTTTTTCTACAACTTCTTTTTTCATGCTTTTGTCCACTTCTCTAATGGATTCTCTTCTTAATAAAATAATACTAAAATATTTCAAGAACAATTACTAAAGAAATATCCACTCAAACTCCAGTTAAACCACTTCAAAACACCTCCTCCCCTCTACCTCCGGCCCACCTCTCCACCATCCATAGCTGAGCACTACTTCCCCTCCACCTTGGTCGTGATCACCATCCACCTGGCCCAAGCCAAGTCGAGCCATTCGTGTCCAAGTGCGTAAAGATTCGTGGGCCAAGAACAACGAGTAGCGGAACTATAGCCAATTTTCCGTTGGCCAAACCAAACAAAGTGAGAACTCCTAATATATATATATATATTTGGTTGTGATGTTATGATATATTTGTTTGGATGTTTGGTTATGATATTGATTTCCATATGTTGTTTATTATGTGAAAATATTGAAACAAGTCACAGATTTACACGACGTATAATCACAAGGATTCCAAAAGAAATAAAATGTGATATGAAATCATTTATACCTTTGAGAAATGTTTGAATATGCTTTAGAAATGATTCATAAGTATTTAAATTTTTCTTGGCAAAGTAAGGTTAGTATATCCTTAGTCTCGTCCACAGAGGAAAAAGGAAAGGAGTATTCTTACCTAAGAAATGAGAACTAGGAGCTTCAATCTCCCCAGTTTAGTATTCTTTACTCAACTCAAAGACAAGATAACGCGAGTGGATCTATAGCACGACTGAAAGGAGTGGTTGTAAATGAATCTCAAAATACGCCAAAAAAATTGACGCGTCGCGTAATGGTAGTTCGTATTTTCGTGTCAAAAGTTCAAATGAACATACGAGTGGAATATAGTTCGGAATTCTTTGAAGTAAGAATTTTCCAAATTCTTATATCCATATCTATCATATAAAAAAAAATCAAGATTTCATCTTGTATATTTCGAAATATGGCAAAATCAATTTTCAAGAAAAATCTAGTTTTTGCACTAAATGACCGAAGTTGAAAATTGATAAAATAATCGTTTTAAAAATATGAAATAAATTCTAAAAATATTTTAAAATGTTTTAAAAGTGATCTAAGTTGAAAAGATGGTTTTCTAGATGACATAAAAGTCGTTTTGAAGAATATAGCTTTTAAAGCACTTTGTGTAACACTTTTTGCGACACTTTCCTCGATGTTTTTCTATAACTTTTGAAATAAAGGTTCGAACTTAATAATTCTTTTCCAAATCCTTAGTAAATATTTTTATGTAAATAATAAAGCATTTTGGAATGGAGCATGGAGTTGGAACATTTTGGATCTTTTGTAGAAGCCACATATTTATTCCGTTGTGTTATGTATTAGGTAGTAACCAGCATATGTAAGGATATGCAGTTATAACTATCTTGGCTGGATTTGTATTAACTTTGATAGAGAAATTTGAATTTATGACATGTATGATTATGAGTTGAATACGATGTGAGATTCTGTTATTGTCTTCTCTTCTTACCCCTGATAATCTACTTCTCCGGTACTTAAATTTACGGCACGTGAATACCGAGAATGTATTAGTGTTGATTTCTAAATATTGAGGAGGTGGATCGTCTCATTTGGTATCAGAGCTTATGGTTGAGCGAATACCTATGCCTTGATTTGGTTAACTCATTAGAGATAGGGTTAGTAATGCTCTAGAATGAGTTTAGTCTAAGAGGGAGCGTATTAGAAATCTTTATCCTAATAAATATATTTAAGTTATCGATACTTAAAACCTATTCCATAGGATAATCTCGTCTACGTGTTCTAAAAATATATCTTACTATACGTAGGTAGCAGAAAATGAATACTAAGAAGGGACGAGGAAAGGGAAATAAAAGGGCAGTTCCGGTACAAACTTCGGTTAGCCTGGCAACTATCTGCCTAACTTATACCAACGTGGGCAGGACGCAATTCAAGGGTACAGAATTAGTCATGAAATTCATAATTGGCTCCGCTCGTGTGAGAGAATTTTTAAAGGATTAGAAATAAAGTATGAGCAAAAGCGCTTCTTAGCATCTTGGCAATTGCAGGATGGAGCTTTGGCTTGGTGGGAGTCAATTACTATCAATGAACCAGAAGATGATATTTCGTGGGAAAGATTCAAGAAGGTTATTGAAGAACGATACCTACCAGATGCTGGGAAGTCCTGTCTCGATAAAAAAATTATGGATCTAAAGCAAGGAGAAACGTCGGTGGAAGAATACTTAAGAAAGTTTGGTGAATTATCTCTCTTTGGGCCTAGACTAATAGATACTCCACTTAAGAAGAATGAAATGTCTGTGGCTGGGATGAGAAAAGAGTTTCATGAAAGAATGACTGCTCATCTTAAGGGATCATTCATGAACCTAGTAGATATGGGTTTGCGATATGAAATTCTTGATAAGGAAAAGCCAGTGTCAATGCAGAATATTAGGAACATTAGCAAAAACCCTAGTAAGGAGGAGTTTAATCCAAAGGAAAAGAAGCAACAAGGAGGAAAAAAGAAAAGAAATATCATGGGTGTCAGGTGTGGGAATTGTCAGAGGAAAGGTCATATTATTAAAGATTGTAGCAGTGAGAAAAGGCAATGAGAAAAGACACTCTGGTCTAATTGCTACCAACAAGGGCATACGATGACGGGTCGTCCATTTATGAAGATAGTCCAGAAAACTAAGGCCTACGCCATGGAAGCAGAACTATTAACTAAGGAAGAAACCAAAGAAAGAGGAGTTCTGGAAGGTGCTATTTATGTTGAGGGTATTATGGTTAAGTATTATTTGATACTGGAGCTTCCCGTAGTTTTATTTCCAAAGAATTGATTGAAAAATTAAAGCTTACCACCAAAATAGTATATACCCTTATCTGTGTATTAAATCCCATAGGTGGTACAACAAACCTTTGTATGATTTGTGAAAATGTTCAAGTTACCTACCTTTCCAATTATTTGTCATGTGACATGTTTGTCCTTGATTTTAGTGGATTTGAAGTTTTGCTCAGTATGGACTGGCTATCTAAGTATGGAGCTGTCCTTGATTGCGTTAGGAGGACAATATTAGTGAAGACAAAGTTAGGGAAGATGGTTGAAATATGTTGCAAGGAGCCTGGTCCGGTAAGCGATAGTTTCCAATATGCACTTGCTTCACCCCAAGGAAATTTCGAAGAATGGCTCCCAGAGAGGTTGATGAATTGAGGGAACAAACCGATGAATTGTTGAAGAAGGGATTGATAAGACCAAGTCGCTTAAATTGGGGAGCAGCAGTTGTATTCGTTGCCAAGTCCGATGGTTCCCTAAGGCTATGTGTAGACTATCGAGACCTGAATAAGCAAATTATTAAGAACAAGTATCCTCTACCCTGCATAGATGACTTGTTCGATCAACTTTGTGGTGCTCGGGTATTTTCAAAAATGGATCTGGCCTCAGGATTCTATCAACTTATAATAGCTGAAGATTGCGTTCATTTAACCGCATTCAGAGGTCCAGATTTCTTCTACGAGTGGCTAGTTATGCCTTTTGGTTGACTAATGCCCCTGCTTACTTTGTAGATCTCATGAATAGAGTATTCATAGATGTGGTTAATAAATTCGTGTTAGTCTTTGTTGATGATATACATATATATTCGAAGACTGAAGAGGAACACGAGAAGCATCTAGAGATTATGCTAGAGATATTAAGAAGGAATGTGCTTAAAGCTAAGTTTTCGAAGTGCCATTTTTGGAAAAAGAAATAAGATTCATAGGGCATGTAGTATCAGGAAAGAGAGTTTTGGTTGATCCAAGGAAAGTTGTAATAGTCCAAGATTGGAAGACACCACAAACTCCAAAAGATGTCCGTAGCTTTTAAGGATTGGCAAGATATTACCGGAGGTTCATCCCGGACTTCTCAAATATTTCCTCCCATCTTACAAAGTTAACAAAGAATAATGTTAAATTTGAATGGACATCAAAATGTGAAGTCGCATTTAATAAGTTGAAGAAAAGGTTGATTAGCGCTCCAGTCTTAGCTATAGCCGATAGAAGTGGCGGTTTAACCGTTTATATTGATGCTTGTGGAGAAGGAGTAGGCGTGGTGATAATGCAATACGGGAAGGTTATTGCTTATGAAAGTAAGCAGCTAAAGAATCCTTGGAAGAATTATGCAGCGCATGACTTGGAGATATTAGCCGTTGCGTTCGCATTAAAATATGGAGGCATTATTTGCTGGGTAAAAAGTTTGAGCTCTTCACAGATCACAAATATTTGAAGTATCTTTTCACCCAGAAGGACTTAAATATAAGGCAACAATGTTGGCTAGAATTTCTCACGGCTTATGATCTTGATATCTTATATACACCCGAAAAGGCCAACGTGGTAGCAGACGCGTTAAGTAGGAAACATGCCGTTATAGCTTATTTGATGGTGACCCCGACTCTTCTAGAAAGATTGCTAGTAAGCAAGGTGAAGATCGACGTCTATGGAAGATCATTAATGGGATAAGCAAGGGTTATAGTTCAAGCTATGAAATGGACAACCATGGGACATTATGATTGAAAGGAAGAATTTGTGTTCCCGATGTTGACAATTTAAGACAAGAAGTATTGGCTGAATGCTATCAATCCAAGCTAAACATTCACCCTGGTATCAACAAATGTAAAAAGACGTGAAAAGGACCTTTTGGTAGAAAAGCATGAAGAGGGATATCTCTATCCATGTTAGCAGATGCATAAATAGTTAACAACTCAAGAGCAACCAATAGAAGATTGCAGGGTGACTTCAACCTCTTGAAATTCCGACTTGGAAATGGGACAAAATATCGATGGATTTCATCAATGGTTTACCTTGATCGAGAAAGAAAAATGAAGGCATTTGGGTTATAATAGATCGATTAACTAAAAGTGCACACTTCATCCTAGTAAATCTAACATGAACTGCTGCAAACCTTCCTGAGATATATATGAAGAAAATTTTCCGATTACATGGAGTTCCAAGCAGTATAGTAAACGATCAGGATCCAATCTTCACTAGTCGGTTGTAGAAAGCATTACCAACAGCTTTGGGAACGAAACTGAATATTAGCACCGCATATCATCCCCATATCGATGGACAAAATGAAAGGGTAAATCGAGCACTAGAAGATATCCTGAGAGCATGCATCTCAGATTTTGGAGGTTCTTGAGAAAATTATCTTCATCTTGTGGAGTTCTCCTATAATAATAGTTATCAGGTTAGTATTGGCATGGCACCGTATGAAGATTTGTATGGTCGTCCATGTAGATCCCCAACATGTTGGATCGAGACTGGTGATCGGTTAGTACTTGACCCTGATATGATCCGAGAAGCGTCAGAGAAAGTTGACATGATCAGAAAGAATATGAAAGAAGCACAAAGCAGGCGAAAGAGTTAAGCAGATAGGAGGCGTAGAGATTTGGAATTCTTAGTTAGAGATTTTGTATTTTTGAAAGTCTCTCCAATAAGAGGAGTTGTAAGATTTGGTCAGGCTGGAAAGTTAGCATCTCGATATATTGGACCTTTTCTCATTCTCGAGCGGATCGGCTCACTGGCCTATTGAGTACAACTGCCAGAAAGATTGTCAGGTGTGCATAACGTTTTTCACCTATCTCATATACGGAACCATGTGTATGATCCAGAACAAATCATAGAGACAGCTGCCCAAGAAGATTTAGAAGTTGAACCTAATTTGGTAGTTATTAGATGACCCATTCGAATCGTTGATCATGATGAAAAGCGATTGAGAAGGAAGATTGTAAGGTTGGTTAAAGTTCAATGGAGTGAAATTGCAGAGGATTGCACTTAGGAAACAAAAGACAGAATGAGGAAGACATATCCTAAGTTTAGGATTGATGTATAGACGGTATCTATCGACATAGTACACTCACCGCTTGTGGTGTAGTCACTTATTCTTACTCTTATATATACTACATCTTATCAAATATATTTCCTTTTCGAGCAAGCTTCTTCCATAATTTCGAGGACGAAATTCTTTTAAGGGGGGAAGAATGTAACGCCCCAGAATTTGACCACTTCAAAATATAATATTTAAAGTAATTTTAAATGTAAAATATATAACATTTTATGATTCAAATAATATTAGATAGGATTTGGAAATAAAAATATACATAAAAATAGTAACATTTGCTTATATCGACAAAAGTGACAAAATGCTGATTTTAGAAAAGTTAGTTTCGATGGTTAAATAAATTATTTTAATTAATTTATAAGCATTTAGATTTTTAAACAAAATTGTACAATTTTTTTTTTCAAATTTGATTTACGTAAATAAATAGTTTAACTAAAATATCAAAATGTGACCGTAAAACATTTTGTCGAAAATTAACATTTTGTCGATTTAAAGTTGTCGCAACATCGTTACACATTTATTTTCTCATATATGAACATATATTCAAATAGTATAAGTATTAATAAAGTTACTAATCAAGTTTAATTTAACTAAGCGTACTTAGAAAATTTAAAATATAATTAAGAAAAAGTAAGCATAAAAAGACAAAAAAGAGTTATAAAGTCAAAAGGTAAACATGAAATCAAGCAAACATAATTATTAATTTCTTTACTTAATACTTAGGTGAAAATGACATTAAATAATGTTTTGAAATGTGATATTAAGTTTTGATTTGCTTAAAGTATAAGAAAAGGGTATTTTGGTCTTTTAAAAAAATATTATTTTAATGCAAAACTTTTTCTATAAATAACATCCAATTTCTTCGCTTTTTTCTACAACTTCTTCTTCCTTTTTCATGCTTTTCTCTACTTCTCTAATGGCTTCTTTTCTTAATAAAATAAGTCTAAAATATTCCAAAAATAATTACTAAAGAAATATCCACTCAAACTCCATTTAAACCACTTCAAAACACCTCCTCCTCCTCCTCCCCTCTACCTACGGCCCACCTCTCCACCATCTATAGCCGAGCACTACTTCCCCTACACCTTGGCCGTGAGCACCATTCACCTCCCCCAAGCTAAGTCAAGCAATCTGAGTCCAAGTGCGCAAAGATTAATGAGCGAAGAACAACGAGTATCGAAGCTATAGCCAATTTTCCATTCGTCAAAACCAAACAAAGTGAGAACTCCTAATTTATATATATATATATATATATATATATTTGGTTGTGATGTTATGATATTTTTGTTTGGATGTTTAGTTATGATATTGATTTTCATATGTTGTTTATTGCATGAAAATATTGAAACAAGTCACGGATTTACACGACGTATAATCACATGAAAATCACTTTCCAAAAGAAATAAAACGTGATATGGAATTATTTATACCTTTGAGAAATGTTTGAATATGATTTAGAAATGATTTCTAAGTGTTTAAATTTGTCTCGGCAAAGTTGGATAAGAATCTCAAAACACGCCTAAAATTTTGACGCGTCGCGCAACGGTAGTTCGTGTTTTCGTGTCAAAAGTTCAAATGAATATACGGAGTGGAATATAGTTCGAAATTCCTTGAAGTAAGAATTTTCTGAATCCTTATATCCATATCTTTCATATCAAAAAAAGAAAATCAAGATTTCATCTTGTATATTTCGAAATATGGCAAAATCAATTTTCAAGAAAAAACTAGTTTTTACACTAAATGACCAAAGTTGGAAATTGATAAAATATTCAGTTTAAAAATATGAAATAAATTCTAAAAATCTTTTAAAATGTTTTAAAAGCAATCTAAGTTTAAAAGATGGTTTTCTAAATGATATAAAGTCGTTTTGAAGAATATAGCTTTTAAAGCACTTTGTGTAACACTTTTTGCAACACTTTCCTCAATGCTTTTCTATAACTTTTGATATAAAGATTGGAACTTAACAATTCTTTTCCAAATCCTTAGTAAATACTTTTAAGTAAATAATAAAGCATTTTGGAATGGAGCATGAAGCTTGGAGCATTTTGGATCTTTTGTAGAAGCCACATATTTATTCCGATGTGTTATGCATTAGGTAGTTACCAGCATATGTAAGGATGGACAGTTATAACTATCCCTGCTGGATTTGTATTAACTCAGATAGAGCAATTTGAATTTATGACATGTATTATTATGAGTTGAATACGATTTGAGATTCTATTATTGTCTTGTCTTTTTTTTCTTTACCCCATGATAATCTACCTCTCCGGTATTCAGATTTACGGCACGTAAATATCGAGAATGTTTAGTGTTGATTTCTGAATATTGAGGAGGTAGGTCATCTCAAATCTAGTACTAGCATTAACATACATAAAACATGTATAGTACTAATTCTATAATTAGTTTTGTTATATCCTAAATTACTTTTGCTATTAAAAGGTCTAGAATCTGATAAAATTATATTTAAATCATTTTGACCTTTATTAAACTTTTTTGTTAACCTTATCAATTTTTACCTTATACTCACAAATCTCTTTTTCATAAATTTCAATTTTATTTTTATTCTCATTCTTTAAAGTACAATTCTACTTTTCAAGAGTCACGTTTGAGAATTTGAATTATTTAAAGAAATTTCAAAATCATTTTTCAAATCGTCAAATTTCTTTGAAAAATTTTCATTTTCCATTTCAAAGGAATTATTTAAATTTTCAAGATGATCTAACTTAGAAACATAAACTTTAAGATAAATTTTTAAGGAGCTTTTTTCATTTTCTAAAATTTGTATTTCACTTTTCAATGCACTAATTTCTAGCTCATATTTATTTATTTTATCCAAACTTTCTTTGTGCTCCTTTTTAATATTTTTAAACTTTTTAATATTACACTACAAAATTCATATAATTGATCATAGGTAGTTAATACCTCATGAGTGTCGCTTGTAGTCATGTTTGTAGCAATGTAACATGCATAATGATCTTTATTACATGTAGTGCTTCGATTAGATCTTATTCTGGCTATTATTCTAGGATGTTGTTACAATCAATAGAATACCAGACTCCGACACCAAATAAAAATTCCCACTCTGATACCAAATGGAAGTGTACATGATCTATAATATGGCTAAATAATATAAATATGTATATAATCAAGCTAAATAATAATAAAGTAATACGATCACACCGAGATTTTTATACTGGTTCAAACCTCCCGTCGAACATCCAATCCTGAAGCTCCCATTCGAATTTTCACTAATAAAACATATTTGACTTATATGAATGGTATGGAAACATATTTGATTTTTATTGAAAATATTTGGTAAATAGAAGTAAGATTTAATTAAGTGGTAGTTGAATTCATTATTTAAATATATGTGTATTTATATAAGTAGGGGTGAGTATACGTATGCATGTACTTAAAGATATTTAACAATCAAAACAATGTGTATTATAATTCAAAATTTTGTGTATGTTTGTTTGAATACACACACAATGTGTATGTGCATTTTTGTTTGTGTATGGATGTGTGTAAATGCATTTGTGTAAGTGCGTTATAGGCATCTCACGTACCATTAGCAACCATAGTGTGCGCTAAATTGCGTAAGAGTATATCGGGTCGAATAATTGCTCCGGTGGAGTCCGAAACATGATTTTTGTAGTAAAGTGTATTTTTGTACGTGTTTGTAAATTTCACAAATGAGTGTATTGGCATGGCTAGGCATCACATGAGGCAAGATGACTGATTGACTATGTTTTGGCAGGATTAGAGGAAATCGGATCGTTGGAATCGACCGTTGAACTCTACGCATACATGAGTTGATTTCACGTCAAAGTCGGTTTTAGAACACATAATAACCACTTCCAAAACATCAACCAATAAACTCCGAAGGAGGTTCGATGGAATGGAAGAAGGCTTTGAAAGCTGGGTGGCTCATTAGGCGAACTAAAGGGGGAATCGATGCACGATCGATGGCCATGGTGACCGGGTGGCACCTGCTCCAGGCTTATTTGCCTTGTACAGGTTACCATTGGTGGATCGGTGGTAGACCACCGGTGCATTTATACTACAAGGACCTAGGCCGTAAAGCCTAGGTTGGTGCCATTTAAACGGAGGGTTTTTCACCTCAAATACGAATGCGATGCGATGTGAGACTTCGACATGACTTCAGGGAAGCTTCAGGCTACTCGGAAAGGTGGAATAAAAGGCGAGGCTCGGGATATAGATGCAAATATAAGGAGTGCACAATTGGTCGACAATGATCAATAAAGAATTCGAGAAAGCAGTCGAGGAAGGATCGAGGCAAGGAGTGTGAGGCATGGACTATTCTTACATGAGAATGGTAGAAGATCGAGATAACGATCGAGAGCCAATCGGTTATGAGATCGCGACGATGAATGGTTTCATGGTTATGTAGGATGAGCATGTACGATTGGAAGGAGCAGATGACGATGAGGATTCAGTTCCAGACTCAAGTAGATGTGTGAACAAGTGATGGCAACGATCATTACGAGATCAAGCGGACGTGTAGATAGATGGTCATCATAGATTCTATGGTTCAAAGTGTTGTTGTGCTTGAGTGATCCGTTGGGGTCAAAGAAAGTGCATAGTGAGGGGACTATGAAGTGAGCATAGATTCTATGGTCCATAGTATGGTTATAATGCTACGCATCCATTTATATTGTTATGTGACAGTCACATTATATTAATTGTGCTGACTCGTTATTGGTAGGAGAAGATAAAGTTATGAAATGATTTTTTATCACTATGAGATATGTTTACTTTACTTGTTTATGAACAATCCAGATTATCCCTGAGCACGTTCATGGAGAGGATCAACTGTGCTTAGTAGTTTCATGTTGTAATGGTATATAGTTTTGATATAAAGTATTTTCAAATAATTACCCTCACACCAGGCTTTAAGTCTGACCCATGTTTTGTCTTTGTCTTTTTATATCATGACAACTCTTAGGCCCTCCATTAAGTAAACTGGGGTCAGATGTTTTATGCGATACACTATCAGGGTGCACGACTTGAGCATTTTGGAGATGTGAGATCGATATTTTAGGATATGTGTACTTAATATTTTAGTAGTACTTGATAGACATGTTATTATGTATATGAGACCTATTGTATCAGATATAATTCAGAACTCCATCTTGTTGGGAGTTATTATATTCTGATTTTTTGTATTGATATTTATTTATCAATTGCTTCCGCTAGTGCAGTCACTTATATATATTTTTCATCCGATTTTGTTCATGCATATTCAGTATATTATGTGTTATCATTTTGAAGGAACTTATCGTTGTCTTTATATGGTGTTTTTTTAATGTTACCTCAACAATATGTCTTTTGTGGTATTTAAAAGTCGAACGTTGCTTTAAGGTGTTGATTTTTTTAGGTTTAATGAAGGATGGGTTGTTACATAAACCTTCTACACTTATGCTTACAAATTAAGTTGTCGGTTATCATCTTATTGTTATGTGTATCAAGTAGTAAATGAACATGACCATTACCTTGAATTCATCGTCTATGAAACTTATTATTGGGGAAATTTTGGATTAACATCCCAAACGCTGTTGAAATAATCGGATCGTGTTGATAGTAAGGTAGATTATGCAATAAACTAATATCCCAAAATATGCAATCACATATTTGACTTTTATAAGCTAGTAATACATTTTATAAAATAGCAGTAAGATTTTATAAAATGGTATGGAAACATATTTAAATTTTATTGAAAAGATTTAGCAAATAAAAGCAAGATTTAATTAAGTAGTCAATGGTCTAATACATCATATGGAATGACGCCCCTGAATTAAGCAACCAATGGTGTGGTACATCTGATGTTGTTGCGGTCAGTACATCGTCAGATACAGCCTTCTCCACCGCGATCTATGAAGATCCATCCTCAGTCTTCCTCTTAAAATCTAAGCAATCTCTCTTCCAGTAGCCTGATTTCCTATAGTGGTGACACTTCCCATCTATTTACTTTCCTCTCCAACCATTTCTAGGCTTCCTAGACTTGAAACGCCCTCTAGGATTCCAACTCTTCTTCTCCTCTCTTCCTTTTCGAATAGACCCTCACTACTACTACCTCCTATACTTTAACCCATCTCTTTCATCTAATCTCTCAAGTCTTTATAGAAAAGATCCTACTTTAAATAATCTACTATCAAAGTGTCTCTTATATATATTAGACTGTTAGCAAAACCTATGTAATGCTATGAAAGGGAATACAAAAGAACCATTGCCTTCTGATCTTCATCCAACTTCAAGTCAATAATCTTCATTATAATCATAAGATCACTGAAGAAAATAAGATGCGCTTTCACTGAAGTACATCTCTCATCTTAATGGTGAAGAACGGCTTAAGAAAAATCAAATGGTTTGTGAGCAAATTCTTCAACTTAATCCAAATTCCTTAGCAGTTGTTTTACTGCTAATCTCTTAGATAACATTCTCTCCTATGACAAACTGGATAGTAGTAAAATCTCATTCTTCAACCTTCTCCTTTTCCACGATTAAAACATCAATAGGCTGATTCTCAATGTCAAATACCACCACATGAACCAGATTCCTCCTTAAAAGAGCCTTCATCCTTCATTGCCACTTCTTGAAGTCATTATCCCCATTCCACTTATCTAACGCAAATTGAGATTCCAATGACACATAAAATCCTCCAACATAAGGTCTTGCTTCAACTAGGGTACCTTTATCTCCTGCAATACCGGTTAGCACCTTCCTCGAACAACCAAATAGCTTTGATACCGGACTATTAGGGAAAATTTGGATTAACACCCTAAACACAGTGGAAATAATGAGATCGTGTGGTCAGGTAAAATAAACATAAATCTAATATCCCAAAATAAGCAATCACGATCGTAGATGCATAAATAGAAAAGAAAATCACACATATGATTTATAGTGATTCCACTATCACGGAGTAGTGTACATCAATTTCGGTAAGAGGAGATTTTATTATTTCTTTAGAAAACAAAATTACAAGATTGATAGTGGATGCTAAAAAGAAGAATATGAAGAAATACAACTTGAAAGGATGATCTTAACCTTTAAAGAATGACCATACTTATATAGATATTATTATGTAGGGTTGATGTAATTGATTTATGGTAATATATTAGTTCCTCAATAATTCTCTTATTTATATGGAAAATGTTTATTCATTTGATTTTTTAAGTTTTCTCTCATTTGCATGCACATAATAAAATGCCTTCCGGGTGATTAGAGAATTGATTGATTACTTCAGTCGCTCAAAATAACTCTTTCTCATTTAGATAATTCCTTGCTCTTTTAAATATTGAAACTGGGCCAGCATGCAGTTGGTTAAATGAGTGAATTTTATCATTTTCTACCATTTTAGTTCTTATTGGGCCTATGAAGTCTAAATTGATTTAGATCCAATCCAAATCCTTTTATATAAAATCTTTTCTTAATTAATTAATTAATAAAAGATTTGATTTTGTATAAATATGTAATATATATAGTGTATATTTGCGTCAGATATATACATATGTATAAGTGTGCATGCAACATATAAATGTGTATAATGTATAATGTGCCGTATATAAGTGTTAAGATTTACAACACAACCGACACATCGACCCTTTATATCATGCTGCTGTCCGAAACATATTTAAGTTATAAATAAACACACACACACACAAACACACATATATATAATTTATAATTTAAAATATTTATTTTGAGATAGTTATTTTCAATAAGTTAATAATTTTGAAATTCAATATTCATTTTAGATATCTAATTCTTTTAATTACTAAAACAGTTTAAAAACAAATCTAGATTCATAGATTTGTTTTATATATATATATATATAAAATAAAGATATTATTACTGTAAATAAAATAATTTATTTTGATAAGTTAATAATTTTGAAATTCAAATTTCATTTTTAGAATATCAAATTTGTTTAATTAGTAAAAAAGTTTAAAAATATATCTGGATCTATAGATTTGAATTACTATATATACATATATTTAAATAAAAAATTCTAACCTTATAACTTTCAAAAAATGATCATATATATATACACTCTAATAACACTATAATATAAACAGGGATTTCTGACGCCTCGCGGCGGCCGCTGCGAGCCGTCGGAAATGCCGTTGGAATACGGACGACGACTTTCGTTCATTTTCGACAGCTTCGATGAAGTAATTGCGACGGCTAACGACAGTTCTTACGATGGCGGCGATGTCCACGTGGCATGGAAATTTTCCATTAAGCCGTCGCTAGCCGTTGCAAGCTATCGAAAATTTCGCCCAGAAAGCTGTCGGAAGCCGTCGATAGCCATCAAAATATATGGCCAATAAGCCGCCGGTAGCCGTCGAAAGCCGTCGAAAATCTAGGTAATTTTTTTCTGCAACAGAACTTCACTTCCATCCCAATATATAACACAACTCATCAAAATCAATATAGATATATAAGCTGAAATTAATATCAATATAAAACTCAAACATCATCGTATAAAACGCAAACATATTCAATCAATACAAAATAAACATTCCATCATCAGTCTCACCCATCAAACTTCACATATCAACTCCACAAATCACCCACCAAATCAACCGTACAAATCAATGCCAAACACCATATGCCCATAAATTACCTCACCATCACTCAATGTTTATATACACCAGTGTAAAAAAACTGCAAATCTTACCTCAAGACCCATCATCGGCTTCGGAACCACCAGACGAAGGAAATGTTACATGACGCTCCATATAATCGACCAAACGCTGGTTGAACTGCTCCATTTTCACTGCTCGGAGGCGGTCTTGCTCCGGCAGCTACGCAATCTGTTGTCTAAGCTCATTAATCTTTGCATTGTCCTGAGCCCCTCGGTAAGCCCTTTGTGATCTCCGAGCCTACAAAACAAATCGAAATATGTTTAAGTTATTACGTAACTTTTATAAAAATTAAGAAAATTTTACAACATAGTTAATTTTTGTAAATTACCGATTGGTTTCCACAGTCGCCATAGCGCCTGTTTCTCTTGGTCAGGTCCATAGTATAGCCAAAGATTGCGTCCTCCTCGTCAGTGGTCAACTGCTCCTATCCGAAATTCTTAAGCATCTGCACACGTGCCTGCATAAATTTTTCCTACAACGCAAAACTAAATACAAATAAATATTACATGACATTATTATAATATTTTATAACTAATTAATTAAAATGATCGTTATTAATAACTTATAACTTAAAATATACTTACATGTGCGACGTACGCTCTATCATCCTCATGCTAGGCATATGACACTGATCCCTTATCAGCATAAGTATGCTCAAGCACGTCCATATACGAGACATTGGTGTATATTGTTGTTGTTCATACAAATTTATACTAAAAATGTAATAATTGTTCGTAATTGTAATTAATTAATTTACCAGGTCATTGCGATGGTGCTGGAATGATTTCGAGCCACCACGGTGTGTGGCAAGATTTTTCTGCCTGTTCGCAGAGTTCCTATCCGGCTCCGCCTTCAAATTAAAAATTAAGATTATATTTTACAGGTATAAATTATCTTTTCTATACTAAATAAATTAAGGTGATATTTGGTAGACTTACCTTGAATTTGTCGCCACCCCACCATGCGACCCAAGCATCCCTAATGCTGGCGCCCATCTGTTGTGGCTTCTTCCCGGTTTTTCTTATGGTAGACATCATATCTCTATAATTCTTTTCCACTTTTGAGTTCCAGAGGCCCTGGCAAATTGACTCGTCCTCCTCTTGTAAGCCTACTGCCCCTTTTATATACGTTGAAAAAAATACAAGTTATACATTTATACTTAGTCAGTAAATTATAAAGTGATTATATATAGTGATAAATAATTTTACACTTACCAGGAAGTCCTGCCATATGCTCTTCCGTACATGGTCCAGGATCCTACTCCACTTCGGCCAGCATGTAGTCATACGGCTTATATATGCCTGCTTTGATATGCTGAGCACAATGTTAGAAGGCTCAAGCTCAAAACCTCAGCATTAAATATGATACAGACAAATCATGACTAGTATATCATACAAAATATTTACAATGCTGAAGTAAATTTAATACTTACGAGCCAACAGCTTTCGGTAGCAATCTAACTACCGTAAATGGCACCTCTTGCGGTCCGCTGCCATCACCACCACTGCAACCTGTCCCTTTCTGAGACCTAGTGGGGGAACCATACTGTGAAGAACTTCGTCGCCTAAAGAAGGATATCTATAATACGTATCATATACGTATTATTTTATTATGGCAGAATATATCATTCAATTATGAGTAAACATATCAAGATTTAACATCAATAATCGCATGTAATATACAAAAAAGTGTAATCCCACAAATTACCTTTTTTCAACATGTATGCTACTAAATTAGTCCTCATCAGTTTCTTATTCGACTCTGTCTTGTACTCTATATTGTTTACCTCTATGGTCTCAAATGCTTCGACTAATACATTTGATTCATCATTTAGAGGTACTAAATCAGTTTGATCATTTGTTATTGCAAATTTGCCATTTTCCTCGATATCCGCTCGGTATGCTTGTTCGTACAGAATATTCTTCCCATCAAACGTAAATATTGCCTTCGTATTAAAAACCGCCGATCAATCTGCTTTATCTCTTTTTAGAGATGGATAAGGAGATAATAAACTTATTGGGCCTATTTTGCTAGCATGAACGGATCGTACTTATGATAAGGTGATGTATGATTTATTTCAATAAATTTATTTTGGTGCACGTTGATTCTAGAACCTGGAACATTACTGAACCAATTGCATATAAACAAACAAACTTCTTCCATAGGTCTGGTGATATATGTTTATTGCAAAACTTGAGTTAACACACTGTAAAAATCATTTATGTGATCATTTGGATCATCGCAACCTTAACATATACACCGGTATTGTTAGTTAATTTTTCAGTCCCGTATTCTTTGGTGTTGAATTTGTATCCATTAACAAAGAATATTGGATATGTCTTGACTTATCTTTTTAGTCCCATCACAAGATGTTTCAACCCTTCGTCAACCACACAATTTACTTGATCATATACCCGGTTCGAAAACCAAGTAGCAATATTTTTGTTGATATCCCCGCTTGGATGCCGTGATTCATAAATAATGCATATACAGATAATATATTGTGTTATAATTAATACACACATGTATTATTCAAGTAAATAATTTTAGATGTGTTATTCATTAGTACCTAACAAATGGCGCAACTTCTACACAGTTAAGAAGAACATATGTATGGGCTATATGGTAATCTCTGTCGTCTAATCATACTTCCACGCATTTTTCAGCAGGGCGTCCTTGCTGTCTAAAAATAGATAGCATTGACTTAGAAGAATCTTGTTCAATTCCCTCATCATTTTGCGTAGCACTTTCAAAAGATAAGTTTACATGGTCATTGAAATAATGAGAGAAAAAGAACGAAACTTCTTCTTCAATATATGATTTTCGTATCGAACCCTCAACTCGTGCTTTTTGTTTCACTTTTTTCTTTAGATGATTTAAGTACTTGTTAAGAATAATTATAATTAAATTATATTACACATGGTTAAACTAAAATTTATCAACTTAATATTAATACATTTCAAACGGATAAATCCATCCATATTGCACATAAATTTGAAGACGTGCTTCAAACGAAAGATGAACAGGTAAATGCTCCATTACATTAAAGAAACCATGAGGAAATATTTTCTCCAGTTTGCAAAACATTATAGGAATTTCTTCCTCAAGTTTACGTAGACGATCGACTTTTAAGGTAGTTGAACAAAGTTCCTTATAAAACAAACTAAGTTATGTTACAACCACCCATATTTTTGTGGGCAACAGTTCTTTGAAAGCGACGAATAACAAATGTTCCATCATTACATGACAATCTTGACTTTTCATCCCACTCGGTTTACCATTCTTATAGTCGACATATTAACGAAGATTAGAGGAAATCCGATCAGGAAATCTTAATCTTTAATAGTACTTTAACAGTACTTTAACTTGGTTATTATCTATCTCGTAGCATGCTTTAGGTTTTTTGTGTCATTTGGCTTCATATGAAGTTCAAGGCGATTGCATATTGCTTCTATATCATGTCTTGATTTCAAATCATCTTTAATCCTTACTTTAACATTCAAAACTGTGTTAAATACATTATCGAACACATTTTCTCGTTGTGCATCACATCGATATTATGATGAATTAGGATATTTTTTCCACTAAGGAAACTCCCAAAATAAATTTTTTTGAACCAATTATGAATCGTCGATTTACCTTGAATTTCAATTTGTTTGTCGGTTTCATGCATCTTTGGATAATCCTTTACAAGCTCATAAATATCTTCGCTTGATCGAATCATTGATGGTCACAAGGTCTCAACTCTATTACTTGTAAAGTTTTTTATGTTTTCTAAAAGGATGATCAATACGTAGAAAACACCGATGACAGTCAAACCATGAAATTTTCTTCCCAAGCGGTAAAGAAAACGCTCGTGTTTCTTCCATGCAATAAGGGCGAGCTAGATGACCAGCCATACTCCAACCCGATAGCATACATACGTAGGAAAATCGCATATAGTCCACAGTAGAGAAGCGAACATATGAATTTTTTTTAAATGTCGTATGTTTCAACACCTTCATACCACAGTGTTTCAACTCTCAATCAAAGGTTGTAAATATACATCAATTCCTCGTGTCGAATCATTAGGGTCAGGGATGACAATAATGAGAAACATATACGAAGTTTTCATACACATCCACGGAGGTAATGATTATAGGTCAAGATGAATATTTTGAACCAAATTGAGAGAACGGTGAAAATTCATCCGTACATAAACCAGGTCTAACGTTACGGCTCTCTGCTGCGAAAGCGGGGTATGTCTTATAGAAATGCTTTCATGCTTCTCCATCAGTTGGGTGTGTTAACGTACTTTCTTTCTGTGTTATCACACAGTGTCATCTCATATGATGCGCGGTTACAGAAGATGCATATAACCTTTGAAGCCTAGGAGTGATGGGTAAGTAATGCATGCGCTTGCACATAACTTTATTTCCCTTCATTTTTCTTGGTTTGTATCTTTCCTGATTACATATTTTACAATTTCAAAGACTGGTGTCTTCTTTCTAAAACAACATGCAACCATCTAAACATGTTTCTATTTTTTGATACGGAAAATCAAAAGAAGATATAAGTTTTTTCACTTTATAATGATTTTCGCACATTAAATTATCGGGTGGCATATGCTGTTTTGTAGCTTATACTATAGTAGTAAATCCAGCTTCTGTGAAATTGTATTTTGATTTCATCGTAACATATTCTGCAGTTACTGATAGTTGAGTACTGCTTGTACAACCATCTCAAAAGGGTTTCTTAGCAGCCTCCAATAAATCATAATTTTTTTTGCTCAATACTTGGTTCTTCTTCGACATTAACATCGTTACCATAAACTTCAACAGTAGGGAACATTGAACGTACTACATCTTCAACCATATCTTTAATGATATTCGTCGGAACAAGTTCATTATCGACCTCCTCCTCTGAATGTACAGGTTAGGTGCTATAAATTCTCCATGACGATCCCACACCAAATAATTCGGTACGAAACCATATTGAAGCAAATGAACTATTACATATTCAGTATCAAATGCTTCAATAGTTTTGCACCTACTACATGAAAAACAAATTTCTTCATCGTTTCCATTATAGCTTAAAGAAAATTCAATAAAAATGTGTACACCATTTTGAAAATGTTCACTTATTGAGCCTCTAATTTCTCTTCTTTGTTGGTACATCCAGCTCCGATCGATAAAAGAATTGACCATTTTTTCTACTTTAAAACATAAAAACGCATTAATCATTTACGTCTTGACATTTTATTTTTTTACATAAATCATACTTTAAATTTTCGCAAAAATATAATATTATTCTATTTTATTTTATTTTCAAACGGATTTACACAAACTATTATATGAATATAATCTACAATTTTTAGGCTATTGTTTTACACTTTGATGGTTCGTCATCATACTTTCCAATACAAACACGGTAGTAATTATATTTTGCAAATCATTTTATTTTAAACGATTCAAAAAAATTTGACAGCACTTCCCATTTGTTTCCTGTATTGTACACATATGTATGTACATAGGGAACAAAAAGAAAGTGTTGTCGAAATTTTTTGAACCATTTAAAATAATATGATTTGCAAAATATAATTACTACTGTGTTTGTAACTTATCCAATACAAGGACAAATCCAACAAATATTGTATCAAATGAATATAAATGTCCGTTCTGTGATAAAAACGAATATCCATACAACGATCATGTACAATATTTTTCAGATGGGGCCAAAAACTCTCTAAGGGATTTACAAAAAATAAAGCGTATTATACAACAATTTTTACAATAATTTATTTACATTCTAAAAAAAGCATACACTAAATCGTCGCTTTCGTCATATTAAAAACGCATACACCAAATTTTGAGCATCGACTCTAATTAATCTAAAGTAGCCCTACTGTGCGTATGCACAAATTAATCAACCATATACACCAATTGACGCACATATACACTGAAAAAAAAAATCTCAACATTTAATGATAAACAATTATAATAACAACCTAATCAGCATTCAATAGGGTATACCAAACAATCAATGAGGTATTATACAACTATAACAACAAATCAACCCTAATTTAACAAATTAAAATTAAATAGGATTTATAAATTAAACCTTCTTACCGAGAAATAGCTAATGGAGAGAGTTGAAAATCGAAGAAGAAGACCAATTGACGGTGTGGAAGCTTGTCGACGACATGGAGGAGGGGTTGGAGGAGGGTTTGGAGGAGTAGTTTTCTAATTAAGAGAAGGAAAACAAAATGAATAAGACTGTCAGTGGCCATCGAAAATGGACGTCGCAATTTACTATGTTTCTAGTAGTGTAATAATACACTAAAACAATTAATAAAATAAATTAATATACTTGTATTTGAATAAAATGCCTTACAACCAATATATATGTATATATATGTATATATATATGTTTGTGTGTGTGTCTAATTGTTTTTTTTAATTTCAAAAATAATAAGGTATAATTTTATAAAATAAAAATATTAATATATAATACTAGTTAACACACGCTACATTAGCATTAATACATGTATATGTATATATGAACTTTATATTTAAAATAAAAATAAATTTTGATTTTTTTGCGGTAACATTAATTTATGATATATAATAAAATAATTTTGTATACACAATTACATATGTTGGTTTGTTCATTTATATTTGTTGATAAGACAGCGTCAAATCAACTTAGAATCATTTTTAATGTTTTAAAATTATTTAAAATTATATTTAAAAATTAGTTACAATGATATATGTATATATATATAATATATTTTTCAAATATTATTAGTTCAAACAAATAGAATTAATATATAGTGAAATTTGTAGATTTATACTTATATATATATATATATATATATACTACAATACAATTAAACATGACAACGATTGTGCATATAAATTTGCTCAAATATTTATTAATTAACTATATTAACATAGTGATATATTAATAATAGATTATAGGATGTTCCCTAGTTGCCTTAGATTTGCGTCTTGATTGGCTGACTTTTCTAGATTCAATCATGATTCAAGCTCCTAGCTTTGCAACTGCTTGGAGAACCGCTTTTGATTTTTTGTTTGATATTTGGATATAATATCTTTGGCCTAAGAGGGTTGAAAATAGTGACTATCATAAAGAAAGGGAGAGAAAAAGTAATTTAAACAATAAGGGGTAGTGTGGTCTTTTATAGACAGAGTAAAGGAGATATTCTCTCCTTGATTTACTCCTCTATTGCCCAATCTAGATCCAATTTTTTTTAATCTTTAGCCCCTCTTTGGCTCTCCTATTGCTGCTAAATAAAGTGACATAGGCCTTAAATTGTTTCAAACCCATTAGCAATTAATCACTTTTAAATACAATTTAAATGCATGTCGATATCGAATATAGAATCACATATATATAGCTTTTATATATGCACCTAACTAATTACTATTAGCAACTAGAAAATACTAATGGCACCCAGTATATTAAGTAAAAAAATAATTAGTATTTCATAAATATTAATTAATTTATAATAATTGAAAATCAATTAAACCATGTAGTATATCAAAGAATCCACCAATGCGGTTGTGCGACTTATAGGTATAAATTCAGTCGGCGATTAATATCAAACAATTCGAATATTAACGTTCACACGTCATCTTAGCTAGTGGCATGAAAGTTTAGCTGAAGTTATTGCTTGTACATTTCTTCAGTAAAATCCAATTTTACTGTTTTAAGCGATACTCATTAGTGAGAATTATTTACACCAATTCTCTTCGTCAAAACTATATCACATTGGATTTATGGAATTCGGTAATGGTCAAAATTCCAACATCATCTATATTCAACTCTATAGTCCAAAAAGAAAGACCTTGGTTAGATAATATGATTATTACTAACCATAGCACTCTAACCAGAGACTTTGACTTTGAGTTGACTTCAGTTGATCACATTACTAATCTCATATGACCGAGGAGATGAATTCTCTCTTGAATAGCATTTCACTTTCAATGCTTCCACTTGACCCAACTATAGTCATTCGATGGACACCGTGCCATGAATTAGCTATAATCAAAGTGAATTTTCCACATTGATGCTCGACGGTAGTCTCAAGTTGTGAGAATTATGTAATATTATCAAATTGATATTTTCTGTTTGACCATAGATATATTAACCCACTGAAAACTATCGAATGAGTCATTCCGTAATTATCCAATAACTATCACTACATAATCTCTGGTGCCTTCAGCAGTCACGAGTAATACACCGTCCAATATTTGGAGAGTGTTACATACTCTAGTCTCAATGGATGTATCAATATCCAATCTCGATACATCTTTATGAGTAATATTTAAAAAGTATTTTCAATTTCATTATGATAAATTACTCATTCTTACATCAATTTGTACCTACTATCATAAAACATACAATTTATGGATTTTTTATTAAATATGCTTTTGATTAAATTGATTAATCAATATAAATCAAGTATATTATAGAAAGAAAGCAACTTTTAATTCGAACAGAATTGGTTATCGAGTTTGATATGTGTAACAAATTACTTAATTACCCTTAGGACATACCCCTAACTCAATTAATCTTCCACTTGCACTTGATGCAAATTATGGAATCTCTGCCCCATCCCTTCAATCAGTTAAATGAGAACTAATTGAGTTAGACCCTTTGTAAATGGATCTGCTAAGCTATTTAATCATCTAACCTGTCAATCAACCCTGTTAGATAAACTATCTTATTATGTGAAACTATTCATAGTATATTTCTTGACTTCTAGTGAGCTCTTATTATTACATCTTTATCATATAATAATGATATAGTATTCTCAACTCTTAGAATCACCCTTAACTTAGTTATAAATTTATGTGTTTATATTTATATATTGCTTTTATTATGGTGCTATTCAAGGCAATGTACTTAGCCTTTTATTGAATCAGTCATAACCTTTCATTTGAGACATTTCCAACTTAAAACTTCCTATTTAAGGTTTGAACATGAATTGAATATTGACGTATTATACTCGATAGCATTTATGAAGTTTGAGTCCGAACACCCCTTCATAAAGAGTTCATTGTTTATGGACACATGCTTCCTCTGTATTTTGACTGAAAATTAAACTATTTGATATTTCTACCGAAATACTTACTCAATTCTGAAGCTTATAGAGTGGTACTTTCATATCATGTCCTAACCATATCCGAAAACTCACAAACTCAATATCACTTCCACTGATTTGAGACACTTTGGTGGTTATGTGTGAACAATCCATTCTTAATTACTATTTATGATTTTATATTTCAACACATATTTCCTAAAACACAAATTCATACGAATTTATGGTTTTGTGAGAAATGTGATTTATTTGAGAAAGTTAAATGATGAATTTATCACACTGATTCCAACAACTGAAATTTATGATGTTATTATTATCAATGTTTCCCATTATATTCCAACTGCATTAGTCTTGCTTTTGAAGAAACATTCACGGTTGATGGATCATACCCCTTCGGGTACAACTAGCAAAATTTTATTTTGCTAACGTACTTGGAATCCTTTAGGATTTATGCATCATACCATATGGAAGATTCAGCACACTTAATGGTTTAATTAACAACTAAGGATTATTAATTCTCGATATTGATAAGAAACTCATATTTTCTCTTTAACGTGCAAGAATATTTATTAGACATTCTAATGCATTGTGTTCATTTAAGTTTGGATAATTTCATTTCTCCTTTGTAATCAGTTTCAATTGGATTGTATCCAAATCCATTTTACTACCAATAATTTCTAAAATAAATTCCTTCGCTACGAAGTTGGTATTTCTTAAAACAATAGTTACTTCTCTGTGCAATGGAATAGGTATTCGTAAACACTCTATAAATTTCCTGATATATAAAACTGATTTAGTTTAGTTTACAATACTTATATGCGAAACATAAATTAGTCATCCAATGACAGTTGGTCTTAAACTCCTTTTGGGGTGATTCATAAAAGATCTCTCACGAACAACTATTACGTCCAGTCTTTCGACTTGCATAGCCAGCCAACTCCTTGGCTTAAGGTATGTTGGGTTTTCTCATAAAGCCTTATCTTGAATGATTTTGTAAACTATTATTTAGATGAAATTAATTTTAATCTCGTGTACTACTCATAAGTACACGACCTTATAGAAAGAAGTTAACTCAACTTAACTCATCATTAATCATATTTTGTTCAACAAAGTTCGATCACTCCTTATTGATACATCATTATGTATCATAAGGAGGAGTGACTTTTGACATTGAATCTTTATTCATTTTAGTTATGTTCAGAACTCTTTCGAATATACTCGCCTACTCGATCAAATCGAATCATTTTTTACTTTCTATTGCATGTTATTTTAATTACTTTCTTTTTATATTCTACGAGCTTATCATAGACATACTACATGTGTATTAAATACACATTTTCATTTCCATGATAACTCATCAATGAAGTACATGGAACCATTTTGTCTTAATAGACTTATGATTGCATATATCTATACATATCGATCCGAAGAGTTTATCAACTCTTACGCTCCCACTCAGTGGGTGTTTTACCCTTTATTGTTTGAGACATAATTCACTAGTACCATATGATTCATAATCATACAATCAGAGAATTATTTCTCCGAACCATGGCTTAGTTCATAAATCTAAAATAACTGCAAATAAATGTAGATACTTTTGTATTTTCTAAAACATCATAAGTACCACTATTATAGTTTTATTTTTTAATGAGTATTCATAACATTTATGTTAAAGTAAAGTCATGTCTATTTTTTAGTCAACACTAAAAAATAGTTATTATTTCATAAATAATGTGGTGCATTTTATAAGAAGAATTTTCATAACTTGATGCGATCGATAAGTGTTACATGGAATGCTCCCACTATTTCCATCATTACTATAATAACATACAAAATATGAAGCTCCATTCAACTGCTTAATATATGCTATTTATTTCATTTAATGTAATTGGTTTAAAGTCGAGAATTTTTAGATCAAGTGTCTTAAATTCAAATAAAAATATATCATAGAAAACAATTTTCTATATGAAAATACTTTTGGAGTAGAAAACATATTTATCATTCCAATGTTAAGTATCTATTATTATTTTACAATTCTTATATTCAAATTTCTTAATGAAGAAGAAATGACCATTGACTCTTTTTATCCAAATATGCCTTAGGTTACATCCACTCGTATACATTCGATTTTCTTTCTAAATGGTCGAACTATTCAAAGGAAATTCTTACTACAATATCATAACGAACTCTTTACAAAAGTGCATTTGGTCATCCTTAACTTTTAAGGTTATCAAATAAAATGCACTTTACATAAACTGATCAAACTGACATTTTAGTGATCGAATTCATAGATTCATTTTATAGCCTTTGGTCCAGTATTACATTTAACGCAACACGATCATTATTGTAATCAATCGTATCGAATACACGATCGCACACTATAGTTTACTTGCTTAATTCAATGAACTAATTCTATCGAGGTTCCATTCATTACGAATTGTGATCGTTCACCATATAACATGTATATATGATCATATATGGATCAAATATCCATATTCTTATATTTGCTTTTAGAATTCAAAACTCATTGAAGATAATAATTAGCCTTGAGCATGTAAACTTGTAAGTGACCAAGTTACGATTTAGTAGTTGTATAATGAGGCGCTTGCATCGGTCAACATACAAAAATTTATTGGTAAGTACATTTTATATTTCTATTTTCCAATATTAATTTTTTATGAAAATTAATTACGCTAAGGGAGCCCGGCCCATCCATTACTATGAAAATTTTACACAATCCAAAATGTATTTAATGATTGTGTATAAAATAAACAAAACAACATATAATAGTTCATCCACTTTCCCTCTTCAAATCACGTAAGATAAGAGCATGAATTTTCCTAAAGATGGCATTCGGAGAATTTGCACCCATGTTGAAGATTCTTTCATTTGTCAATATTAATTCAGTTTATTTGTATATTTTAATTGAAAAAGATTTTATGTTAATTGTGTAAATTTATCAATGTAGATTATTATAACTTTATATAGGAGATGTGCATATAAACAGTATAAAGGTTAAATGTTACTATTTCATTTTTTAAAAAGGCTTCCACTAATCTTTTATGTTTCTCGAAACCCTAAGACAAAATATAAAATTGTTTCGACTTCACTAGTGGATGTGAGGACTAGTCTAACTTGGGATTATGATCTTGAGTTTGCTCAGAAAGTCATTGCCCCACAAATGATGGATAACTCCTTGTTAATTGTATCATATCCAACTCCTAATCAATGGTACCTTGCCTTAGTCTCATTTCGGCCTTGAGTTTGCTCAACAAATCAAAAAAATTATTCACATGTACCCATTATTTCGCAACGGTCTAAGTATAGTATATGTAACTTAAGTTTGCTTAACAAATACATATAGTTATCTTACATCGTCTAATTAATATACTAATAATATTATATATAAAATCCGGCTTGAGTTTGCTCAACAACAGAGAGTACGCAATAATTTTTAATTATACAAATGGTAGAGGACAATATGCGTATTAAAAATTCATAATCTATAATATATTTAATTGAGTGATGTCTACTTATGAAATAACGTATTTCTTATGAAATACCCTCGTGATTCAAGTGTCGGGCACATTAGAAATCACCATATACCTACTTTTACGTATGTTTTTATTTTTTAAGTTTATTTTAGGTTTCTTATTGCTCAACCTTTCATTATGCATATGTACTATATAAGTTTTAATTATTATATTACTCGTATAATTTTAATTTACTTACATAATAGTCTTATGCATAACCTTATATTAATTAAATCTTATTTAATTAACATTTTAATTAATTTTATTTTATTCGTTTTAAACATTTTAATTGAATCTATGTAGTATAACATTTAAAGTTATACGCATATATCTTATATATGTGTGTTACTTAATTTATTAATTATCATTTATTTAACTAAAATGATTTTAATTAATTATAATTAATTTCGAATTTTATATATATGTGTGTATATGTGTGTGTGTGCGTATGTGTGTGTGTGTATGTGTGTGTGTGTGTGTGTGTGTGTATTACCTTAACTTCTTAAGATAATGTTGTATATATATCAACATATCTATATTTTAATTTAATCAACTAACTTTTAATTAATTATTCAATTATATTAATCCAACTAATAATTAATAATTTCCAAAAAATAATTATTTTATTTTCAAAATTATTTTTAAAATTATTTTATAACATTTGTAAAATCATTATTTATTTTAAATTTAACTTTTTAAATTTAAAATATTATTCTTATTTATTTTAGATTTAACCTTTGAATTTAAAATTTTACTTTAATTTCAGAATTATATTTCGAAAATTAGCCCAAGGCCAAGCTAGTAGTCAGGAAGGGTGGAGTACATGATCATCCAAACCATCCTCATACACTACTTTTCTAGACACCCTACTATATAGATTAGATTTAACAAAATTAGCCCTAATAGTGCTAGTTTGGACAGCATGGACTACTTGGCTCGGATACCATTGTTGGAACTGGACTAGCATGTAGTGAGTTAAATAATGAATTTCAAAAAAAATTCCATTTTAGATCTTATTAGGTCCATGAAGCCTAAATTGATTTAGATCTAATCTAAATAATTTAAATAATATCTTTATTTTATTTAAGTAATTTATATAAAGATTTGATTTGGTATAAATATGTAACCTATAAAATGTATAAGTGCATCAAAGACACACATACGTGTAAGTGTGCCTGTAACATGTAAATGTGTACATGGTAGAATGTGCCCTAAATATGTGTATATATATATTTAATATTTAATATTTATTTTGTAACAAAATAATTTATTTTTAATAAATCGATAATTTTGAAATTCAAAATCCATTTAAATATCTAATTTGTTTAATTAGTAAAACAGTTTCGAAATAGATTTATATATATATTTAAATTATATATATATATATATTATAAAATTAAATTAAAATATCATAAATATAAAAATAATAACTTATTTTGAATAAGTTATTAATTTTTAAATTCATAATTCATTTAAAAAATATCTAATTTGTTTTATTAGTAAAACAGTTTAAAAACAGATCTAGATCTGTAGACTTAAAATAAAAATACATATATATTATACTAAAAATTAAATAAATATATAATAAATACATTTATATTATATAATTTTCGAATTTTTTTTATTTTTTATTTTTAATGCTTATACTTAAAATAATTAATAAGATAATTTAAACCTACGTATTTAAATAAAACGCCTTAAGGCCAAAAATAAAAATTATATATATGTAATTGTTTTTCATTTTTGAATTCTGTAAACAATAAAGTATAATTTTATAAAATAAATATACTAATATATTTATATATATACACACTAATATATATATATATATATATAATACTACTTAATACATGTTACATGAACATTAATACATACATACATACACACATACACACACGTATATATGTAAACCCCATATTTAAAATAAAATAAAAATAACTTTTAATTTTTTTGCTGTAACATTACACGATAAAATAATTTTGAATATATAATTACATATGTTTATTTGTTCATTTACATTTGTAGTTAAGATGGTGTTAAACCAATTTAAACTAGTTTTTAATGTTTTAAAAATTATATTTAAAAATTCATTACTGGGATATACATACGTACACACATACATATATATACATACATATATCAAATTTTATTAGTTTAAACAAATAGAATTGACAGATGGTGAAATTTATAGACTTATACATAGGTATGACAATACAATTAAATAGGACAACGATTGTGCATATAAATTCACTCTAATATATGTTAATTAAATATATTAACATATTGACATATTTATCATAGATAATAGGATGTTATCTCAAAATTATTTCCTTAGATTTGCACTTTGATTGGTTGACTTTCCTAGATTCGATCCTGATTCAAGCTTCTAACATTGTAACTGCTTGGAGATCCATTTTTGATTTTTTATTTGATGTTTGGATCTAATATATTTAGCCTAATAGGGATGGAAGGAAGCTATCATAGAGGAGAGAAAGTAAAAGAAATCCAAACAATGAGGGGAAGTGTGGGCTTTTATAGAGAGGGTAAAAGAGATATTCTTCTTTTGATTTACTCTTTCTTTATTACCAAATCTTGATCCAAGCTTTTTGAATCTTTAGCCCCTCTCTTACTCTCCTGTAGCTACTAGATAAGGCAATCTATGCCTTAAATCATTCCAAATCCATTAGCAATTAATAATAATTAAATTCTATTTAAATGCATGTCGATATCGAATATTAATTCATACATATATAACTTTTATATATGCACATAATTAATTAATATTGACATCCAGAAAATACTTATGGCACCCAATACATTAAATAAAATATAATTAATTTATAATAATTATAAATCAATCAAATCATGTAATATATCAAAGAATCTACAAAGGCAGTTGTGCAACTCACAGGTGTAAAATCAGTCAACGATTATTATCGAACAATTCGTATATTAACATTCACACATCACCTTAGCTAGTGGTGTGACAGTTTGTTTGAATTTATCACTTATACGGTTCTTCGATAAAATCCAATTTTACTATTTCAAGCGACACCCCTTAGTTACATCAATTCTCTTTGTCAAAACTACATAAGTTTGGACTTACAGAATTTGATAATGGTTAAAATTCTAATATCACCCATATTCAACTTTATAGTCCAAACACAAAGTCCTTATTTCAGCAATAACAATTATTATTATTGTACTGCTCTAGTCAGAGTCATTGACTTGAGTTGACTTCAGTTGACCAAGATGCTAACCTTACATAACTTAGGAGATGAATTTTCTCTTAAATAGGTTTCACTTTCTGTAACGGCCCACCTTTTTGGACGGTTTAAATTGACAATAATCATGCTGCACGCTTCGAATGCCAAAGTAGACACACATGTTGAACTCAAACCATTCAAAAGGGAGGATTGTTATGGGGTAAATAAGAAAAAGAAGAGAAAAAATGAAAAAAACACAGAATCTCATAGCGGAATGAAAAAATATAATAATCAAATAAACAGTTCACGAAGCTGTTTCACAAAAAGCATTAGATTACACTTTCATAATATAGATTAGAGTTATACATACAACAGGAATAAGTAAAAAATGCAGTGGAACAACATGATGCAGTGGAATAAATATAATAAATTGTAATAATATACTAAATCTTCGTCTTCGTCTTCCAGAAATAAGGTATTCAAAACTGAAATGCTCAGTGTGACTCGAGCGTAATAAAAAGACAAAACACTCAAGTCAGAACTAAAAAAATCTTATGTGAGTTAAATCAAAGTAAATAAATATGAGTGTAACGGCTTCAGAGATGTTTATGGGATTTTACATCTTATATCCAGTGGATAACGTGCGTGCAATAACTTAAGAGATGTTCGGTATTCCATCTCCTAAGGATCCGTTGAACTATCTACGTACATAGTACAATAAGCTATTATGATATGTCTACGGTAAAGTTGAGTTAAGGTGTTACCTAAATCCCCTTAACACATTTTATATAAATTCCATAGTCTATATAGTGCCGTAAACTCCACCGTAAACTGGTGGACTATCAGGGAGAATTCCATAGGTACGACACAAACCAAACTCACAGTGGGCTCGATAAGGCATATGATAAGGCATGCGAGGCAATATTAGGGTAGGATTCTACCATTTACAGAACCAGGCTAGTGGTAACGCATAGCAGCTACTACCGCCCACCTTGGAACACACTCCTATAATCAAATCGAGGGGTGGCCACCAAATTAATCACAAAGTAATAAATATGGTATCGAAGAAATGTGCCCGATCGGGGTGTGACCCCACTTAGCCCAGGTATAGCTCCTGTTTTAGTCATATCAAGCTGACCCAAGGTAGTCAGGTCTGCGTTCATACCTCATACAGTAGCGTTCTCTAAACTATCCTACTTCGTTATGGATTCTCCATTGTTAAAATAGTTTTAGGTATTGGTAGAGAGTATGACAATATTCGAACCTGGTCTCTTTAACAACCAAATGCTTATTTCACACTGGTTGATTCTTTTTCATTTTCTAAACCAATTCATAATTGACATCAAAATATCATATTCACTTCAAAATCATATCACTTTTGAAATCGTATTCATTTTCGAAATCATTATTCACTTTATATCATAATCATTTTCAAAATCATAATTACAAAAAAATGTTTAACCATCATATCAAAATATTCACATTTAAATCTAAATCATAACAGTTCCAACTTTAAATGGTTTGAATATTGAAAGTAGTTTATATATTGGAATAGTTATACAATAAAGTAGTTTGTATTTTAAAATAGGTTATAGATTAAAATAGTTTATCTATATTAGAAATAGTTTATATATTAAAATAGGTTATAGATTAAAATAGTTTATATATATTAGAAATAGGTTATAGATTAAAATAGTTTTTATGTATTAAAAATAGTTTATATATTAAATTAGGTTATATATTAAAATATATATTAAAAGTGATTTATAAATTTAAAATAGTATATATTAAAATAGTTTATAATTTAAAAACAGGTCATAGATTAAGATAGTTTATATATATTATAAATAGTTTATAAATTTAAAATAGGTTATAGATTAAAATAGTTTATATATATATTAGAAATAGTATAAGTGTAAAGAGTTTGTATATTGAAAGGTTTTATATCGAAAATAGTTTATATGTTAAAATTGTTTCTTCCAATTTCACAAATCAATTCAAATCAACTTTAGTTCCAAACTTCAATTTAAATCAATCTCGGTTCAAGGATTTCAATTCAAAGGGCTAAAGGTTTCAATTCAAATTCTCATTAAAAACCATTTCAAATCATATCAATTTCAAATCCATGTTTGAACTACAAATTTAAACCACTCCAAATTAAATAGGTTTCAAAGTTTAAATATTCAAATGTTTACAATAACTAAATTTTGATAAATTTCATTTATATTTCAAAATTCAAATTTAGGATTTCAATTTAAATTCTGTAACAATTCATTTAAACCAATTTCTATTTCAACATTTAAAAGCTTGGATTTAAAAATAATTCAGTTCACATAAATCAAATTTTATTTCATAATATCATTTAACTGGATTCAAAAATTAAAGATTTAAAATCATTTAATTTAACCAATCCGGTGTCCGTATATAGTTTTCTACCATATGGTCAAGTGATATGGATATATATCATTTCAACCCGTAATAAATTTCAATTTACGGATATATATCATTTCAACCAGCAATCCGAAGTAAAATTCAAAATCCAATCGTTCGAGTTTATCATTTCAACCCATCACGATTTTTCCCTAATCTATAAGACATTCAGGTATATATCATTTTAACCCATAGTGATTTTCCTAAAAATAACTAAGGGAACTTGCAGTGTAGTAATAACATATATATAAACATAACATCAAGTCATCTAAAATGTCAACAATTAAGCATCCTTCACAACCATCATTCGAATCAACCAATAAATCAAAACAATTAACTGGTTATCATTATCAGACATTTGACTAACAATTAAATTCCAATATTATTCCAAATGGCAATTAAATTAAAATTAAATTTGAATGAAATTTAAATGAAATTTGAATATATCAAACAACAATCAATAAATTTCTAATCACATCATAAATTAAATTTAACTAACATAAGATGATTTAGTAGTTGTGAGTGAGTTAAATCACTCACCTATGATTTATCGTTGATTTAAAATCCGATTAAAGCCCAAAATTTGAACAGTCTCAGAATGCAGACAAACCTGTTCCATGTCATTTGAAATTTCGATATGATCGCAAGGGAGAAAATCGCGTATGAATTCGAGATTGTATGAAAAAGTTATTGACATTAGAAAATTGAAATTCAAATTTAAACAAATTAAAAATGTAGGCAAATCAAACTTTACCATGTCAACCTCTCTCTCCCACGACCCAACCGATCAAAACCGAACCTACGCCTATGTCCAATAGCCGAATGTTGACTAGCCATCATGCATGCCTCCGACAACCTAGGAATCACCGACCACCATCATTCGAATCAGCACGCCAAGCTGCACCTGCCAGTGCGCGCCACTATGCCTCCGATCCCCCTGATCTACGCACGCCGCCACCACCATATTATGGTTTTTGAACCCTAATTCATCAAATTTGACCACCACATGCCAATCTAGGTGATGCGACCACCACTGATAGACTCTAGACGGTGAGCTCTACAAAACCCGTATTCCAATTTTATCGATTGATGCGCAGATTAAAAACCCCCAAATTTGACTTTGACCGCGATTGGCCATTGACTCGAGAACTATTTCAGAAAATGAACACTTGCTGTAGATTCGTATTGTCGAGCGCTACAAATCAGTATATAATATGACAGGGTTTGGAGAGTTCGAATTTCGAAATTTAATTTGAAATTGAAATTAGGATTTTGGATTTGCAGCCATTGGGAAGGAGGAAGAAGCAGATAGATTGAAGATGACAGTACGACCAGAAATAAAATGAAAGGCTGCTAGAGCTTCAGAAAAGAAATCTATTTATATGAATAAAAATAGAAAAGTATGAATGGTACAGATTGAATTGGTCGAAACGGTAACAATGACCCGAAAAGCCCGTTTCGTTTTTGAAACAAAAATGGATCATCAATATATCAAAATATAGGTTTTCGATATTTTTAAACTGAATGAAACTAGTTTCAAACCCAAATTTCATTGTATACGAAAGTTTGCTTTTAAACCAGTTTATTTTAATTGAATTCATTAAATTGATTTCTACGCGTTTCGAGCCCGCACGATCAAACAATAAGTCTGATCGCTAAGAATCTTGAAATCCTACAATAATTCACTGTTATGGATCCGACAAAACTGGTTTCGTCAAAATCTGGGACAGTGGCCAAAATAGCTAATTTTCACGTTAAATAAATTAAATTAATGTTAAATTGATTTATTCACTTTTAAACTCAACTTATCAGGTTAACAATTTCATCATTTATGATTACACAGAAATTTATAATCTTTTAAAAATAAATTTTCCATGTTAATCTAATATTTAAATATTGCACAAATTACAGCATTCAAGAACAACTGTAATAAATATTCAGCATATTATATTTTTAATTTCAATTAAATTCTTTTATTTTTATTTACACTTTGATTATTTAATCATAAAATACCATATGAATATAATTAATGTTAGTTTACATTTTATTGCATTCATACTCTACATTTATCATCTTTTACTATACTAATTATAATATTTCAATTTCATTAATTCCATTAATTACAAATTTAATTTCATATTTACAATTATAACCAAATTAACTTTGCAATAATTTCAATTGATTGAAATTACATTAAAGTAATTGCCAATTACATTCAAATAATAAAATCAAATTATATTCTAAATATTTTTCTCATTAGTAAATCATTAATTTTAATTTATTACAATATTAAGTTTCAAAATCTTATTTAATTTAATATTTTAAATTATCGAAAAATACTGGTCATTGCACTCTCTCACACTCAAAACTTTTCGTCCTCGTTAAGGAAAAGAAGAAATTAAGAAACTAATATATTTTAATTCAAAATAATCAATTTATAAACATTTTAAACTCATATATTAAAGTATTTTAAATATATCAACTTATAAATAATTAAATCTTTCATATTCAACTCTAATAAAAGTTTGAAATATTTTCACTTTCACAAAATTTTCTAAGTTCTAAATTCACGGAAAATTTCGGCAGATTCTTCTTTGCGTGTTTAGGTCCGAAGAAAATAATAATATCAATAGCTACAATATATATCATATTTCAAAAATAAAATATCCCAAACCATGGGAAAAACAATAAAATATCAATGCAAAACTGTAATCCAAAAACGTACTTATTAGTTGGGTAAACAACTTTATTTATGAAACCAAAAGCAGTAGCTATTACTTCCATAAACCTGTATTTCACTTATATAATCCGAAATAGTGAGAATTATGTACAAGGGAAATATTTAATTGTTTCAATTAGTAACAAAAGCAAATCAACACAAACATATGCAACCAAACAGCACGACCATCATATGCAACAAGAAATCAACCATATATCCATAGCAACCAAAACTAATGGGTTGTTCAGGTTTAGAAACTTTTAATCATACAAGGTGATAAATAAACTATCAAGTGTAACATATGCTCAACAGCCTTAGGTAATTTCTTAATAGATTATTTATATACCCCAAACAATTTGAAGTATCATCTCCCAAACATCTCATAAGCCAAACAACAAGAATTTTACACATTATTTAAGTTTTCTCGATTGGTTTCTTTTTTTCATTTACTTTTATTTATTTTCATTCATTCATACAGTGTCTTCTTTTTCGCTCATCTACTTACATAAATTATTTCGCAATCAATATCTAAAGTCATCAATAAATCAATTTTTTTGGAATATTATATAAGTTTCCTTGTAATTAAATTCACATTCAATTACTTATATAACTTGATTTCCATTTAATATTATTCATTAGTGAATAAATCCATAATTAAGTTTTCTACCTTTTAATTCAAATTCATTGTTTATATAGTTTGATTTCAATTTAATATTAATATTCATTAATGAACCATTTCAATTATTTCTTTAAGTTTATAATTATTTACTTAAATAATATTCCCTTTTTACTATTCAATCTGATTACAAATTGCCTCAAAACATAACTTAAGTTCATAATATTCTAACATCTTAACTATTTTATTTATAAACATACGTTCATTTTTGAGGCATTTTTACCATTAAGATTTTACTTGTATAATATTCTATCATATATTCCTATTAACATTTCAACTTTTAAACATTTCTGGTAAGTTATATCCAAGTTTTTAAGAATACAAATTGAATATTATATAAATTTATCTTATTCATTTCAGTTTGCAAAAGTATCCAAAAATGTACATCTTCCAACTTCATTACATTTATTATTACAAGTGACAAATCTCCAATTTCTTTACATCTCATCAATCACTTAACTCTTAAATTCTTATTTTTCATTTAAAAGTTTCCAACTATTAAAATTTTCACTTTATTTCTAAATTGAAAATCATAAATTTAATAAAAACTTAAGAACTAAATTAACGGGTTCATTTCAAATCATTTTGAAATTATACACACACACACACAAACTCTCATATCTTTTATATATCCAATCATATTTAGAAATTTAAAATTAAGATTTGTTTATCAAAAAAAATGTGTAGTAAAGCTACTACAGTGGCCTTCCCACTTTGAAACTCGAAAATGAATGTCGATGATGTCGTGGCCATCATCGAAGTTATTTTCCAACGACAGAAGAAGAGAGTACATAACTTATTTCCTTTAAAACTCTTTTAAACATTCCTTTCAAATAAATATTTCTATCAAAATACTTCCTAATAATACAAATATTTCTTTCTAAAATCTTTTGAAAACTAATTTCAAAACCCTAGACTTAAGTCCTCAAATCTCCAATTAAATTAATTTTATTAGTAAATCCTATTTTGCAACCAATATTCACAAAATTTCACTTCCTAACAAACAAACATTTCATATACAACTATAGCCATTTATAAAAATTATTATTTTATATATAAAATATAATACTAGGTAAAATTATTTCATTTACCTATATTTCAAAACAATATTGTGTTGGTCTGCCCTATCAAGTGTTTAGAAATCCCTATTGATGTCATAACATCCTATGTACCGACCAGAATTTATAAATATTAAACAAAACAAATTAACACAATATAACAAACTTTTATAACACTAACAAATACGCTCTCTCTCTCTCTCTCTCACACACACACACACACTCAACGACTCATTCTAAGGTATTACTACCCTATCACTAATGAGTCAAACCCCACAAAGCTAAGGTTATCGCTAAACCCAAGCTCTAATACCAAATGTAATGACTCACCTTTTTGGATAGTTTAAATTAACAATAAATCATGATGCACCCTTCGAATGCCAACACAGACACACATGTCGAACTCAAATGATTCAAAAGGGATGATTGTTATGGGGTAAATAAGGAAAAGAAGAGAAATGAATGAAAAACAAAACACACAATCTCACAGCGGAATGACAAAACATAATAATCAAATAAACAGTTCATGAAGCTGTTTTACAAATAACATTTGATTATGATTTTACAATATAGATCTGAGTTATACATACAACAGGAATAAATAAATAATGCAACGGAAAAACATGATGCAGTGGAATAAATATAATATTTAGTAATAATATACTAAATCTCCGTCTTCGCGCTCCAGAAATAAGGTCTTTAACACTGAAATGCTCAGGTTAACCGAGCATAATGAAAAGACAAAACACTCGAGTCAAAATTAAAAGATCTTATGTAATTTAAATCAACAGTAAATAAATATGAGTGCAACGGCTTCAGAGTTGTTTACGGGATTTTACATCTCGTATCCAGTGTATAACATGTGTGCAATAACTTAAGATATTTTTGGGATTCCATCTCCTAAGGATCTGTTAAAATATCTACATACATAGTACAATACACTATTATAATATGTCTACAGTAAAGTAGAGTATTAAAATAGCATTAAGGCGTTACCCATATCCCCCTTAACACATTTTATATAAATGTCGTAGTCTATACAGTACTATAAACTCCATCGTAAACTGGTGGGCTATAAGGGAGCACTCCATAGGTACGACACAAACCAAACTCATAGTTGGCTCAATAAGGCATATGACAAGGCACGCGAGGCAATGCCAGGGCAGGATTCTACCATTTGTAGGACTGGGCTGGTGGTAACGCATAGCAGCTACTAGCGCCCACCTCGGAACACACTCCCACAATCAAATCAAGGGGTGGCCATCAAATCAATCATAAAGCAATAAATATGGTATTGAAGAAATGTGCCTAATCGGGGGTGCAACCCCACTTTTTTTAGGTATAGTTCCTATTTTAGTCATATCAAGCTAACTCGAGGGTGTCAGGGCTAAGTTTATACCTCGTATAGTCGCGTTTGCAGAACCATCCTACTTCGTTCTGGATTCTCCACCACATGCACAGTTCTTAAAGTGGTTTTCAGTATTGGCTGAGAGTATGACAATATTCGATCTTATTCTCTTTAACAACTAAACGCTTATTTCACACTGGTTGGTTCTTTTTCATTTCCAAAACTAATTCGTAATTGATATCAAAATAACATATTCACTTCAAAATCATATTACTTAAGAAATCATATTCACTTTCGAAATCATTATTCACTTTATATCATAATCATTTTCAAAAATCATAATTACGAAATAGGTTAAACCATCATATCAAAATATTCGCATTTAAATCAATTTAAATCTAAATCATAACAGTTCCAACTTTAAACAGTTTGAATATTGAAAGTGGTTTATATATTGGAATAGTTATACAATAAAATAGTCTATATTTTAAAATAGGTTATAGATTAAAATAGTTTATATATATTAGAAATAGTTTATATATTAAAATAGGTTATAGATTAAAACAGTTTATATATATTAGAAGTAGTTTATATATTAGAAATAGTTTATATATTAAAATAAGTTATGTATTAAAATATACATATTAAAAGTGGTTTATAAATTTAAAATTATATATATATATATATATATATATATATATATATATATATTGAATTACCTAGCCAAGCTTCGCTTGTAAACTCTAGGGAAGTATGTGCCTGCCAAACACATACTTCGGGTACTTGTTACAGGGTTGTCAGTTTCGGGGCTCGAACTCATGACCTTCGATCACGCAGTCCGGACCATCAACCAACTGCGCCAACCCTGTTGGCTAAAATAGTATATATTAAAATAGTTTATAATTTAAAAATAGGTTATAGATTAAGATTGTTTATATATATTAGAAATAGTTTATAAATTTAAAATAGGTTATAGATTAAAATAGTTTATATATATTAGAAATAGTTTATATGTTAAAAGAGTTTGTATATTAAAAGAGTTTATATCTAAAATAGTTTATATGTTAAAATTATTTCTTCCAATTTCACAAATCAATTCAAATCAACTTCAGTTCCAAAATTCAATTTAAATCAATCTCAGTTCAACGATTTCAATTCAAAGGATAAAATTTCAATTCAAATTCCCATTAAAAAACCATTTCAACTCATATCGATTTCAAATACACATTTGAACTACAAATTTAAACTACTTTAAATTCAATAGGTTTCAAAGTTTAAATATTCAAATGTTTACAATAACTCAATTTTGATAAATTTCATTTATATTTGAAAATTCAACTTTAAAATTTCAATTTCAATTTAAACGATTCATTTAAACCAATTTCAATTTCAACATTTAAAAGCTTAGATTTAAAAATAATCCAGTTCATATGAATCAACTTTTATTTCATAATATCATTTAACTGGATTCAAAAATTAAAGATTTAAAATCATTTAATTTAACCAATCCCATGTCCGTATATAGTTTTCTACCATCTGGTCAAGTGATACAGATATATATATCATTTCAACCAGCAATAAATTCAAATTTACAGGTATATATCATTTCAACCCGCAATCCCAAGTAAAATTCAAAATCCATAAAATCGCTCGCATTTATCATTTCAACCCGTAACGATTTTTTCCAAATCTATAAGATCATTCGGGTATGTATCATTTCAACCCAAATGATTTTCTTAACAATAAGTAAGGGAACTTGCAGTGTGATAGCAATGTATATATAAACATAACATCAAGTCATCCAAAATGCCAACGATTAAGCATCCATCACAATCATCATTCAAATCAACTGATATATCATGACAATTAACGGGTTATCATTATCAAGTATTTAACTAAAAATTAAATTCCAGTAATAATCAAAATGGCAATTAAATTCAATATAAATTAAAATTAAATTTGAATGATAATTTAAATATGCCAAACAACAATCAATAAATCTCTAATCACATCATAAATTATATTTAACTAACATAGGATGATTTAGTAGTTGTAAGTGGGTTAAATCATCCACCTTTGATTTATCTTTGATTTGAAATCCAATTAAACCCCAAAGTTTGAACAGTCTTAGAATGTAGCTAAACTAGTTCCATGTCGTCCAAAATTTCGATATGAATGCAATGGAGAAAACAGTGGGTGAATCTGAGATCGTATGAAAAAATTAATGACATTAGAAGATTTAAATTTAAATTTAAATAAATTAAAAATATAGACATATCAAACTTTACCACGTCGTCCTCTCTCTCGCACTACCTACCATATCAAAACCGAACCCATACCCAAGTCCAACAGCCGAATTTTGATCGGCTATCACGCACGCCTTCGACCGCTTGGGAACCGCCAACCCCTATCAATCGAACCAGCATGCCAAGTGCACCTGCTAGTGCTCGCCACTGCGCCTCCGATCCCCAGATCTACGCACGCCGCCACTACCATATTATGGTTCTCGAACCCTAATTCATCAAATTCGACCACCACTTGCCGATTTAGGTGATGCAACCACCACCTATAGACTCTAGATGACGAGCTTTATAAAACCCATATTCCAATTTCATCGAACGATTCTCCGATTAAAAAACCCAATTTTACTTTGACCGCAATTTTCCATTGCCTCAAGCACTATTTCAGAAAACGAACACTTATCATAGATCCGTATTGTCGAGAGCTTCAAAACGGTATACAATATGACAGGGTTTCGAGAGTTTGAATTTCGAAATTAAATTTGAATTTGAAATTAGGGTTTTGGATTTGCAGCCATTGGGAAGGAGGAAGAACCAGATAAATTGAAGATGGCAGTACGTACAAAAATAAAATGAAAGGCAACAAGGGTTTCAAAAAAGAAATCTATTTATATGGATAAAGATAGATAAGAATGAATGGTACAGATTGAATTGATCGAAACGATAATAACGAACCGAAATGCCCGATTCATTTTTGAAACGAAAACGGGTCATCAAATATATCAAAATATAGGTTTTCAATATTTTTAAACTCAATAAAACTAGTTTCAAATCCAAATTCCATTTTACATAGAAGTTAGCTTTTAAAATCAGCCTGTTTTAATTGAATTCATTAAATTGTTTTCTACTCGTTTCGAGCCCGCACGATGAAACGATAAGTCTGATCACTACGAATAAATAGATTTCACGTTTCGAGCCCGCACGATGTAAAATAATTCACTATTACGAATCCAATGAAACTGGTTTCGTCGAAATCCGAGATAGTGTCCAAAATGGCTGATTTGCACGTTAAGTAAATTAAATTAATATTAAATTGATTTATTCACTTTTAAATTCAAATTTAAAGTTAACAATTTCATCACATGATTACATAGAAATTTATAACCTTTTAAAAAAATTCCATGTTAATCTAATATTTAAATATTGACAAATTACCGCGTTCAAAAACAACTGCAATAAAATTTTAGTAAATTATATTTTTAATTTCAATTAAATTCTTTTATTTCGATTTACACTCTGACTTATTAAATCATAAAATACCATGGGAATATAATTAACATTAGTTTACATTTTATTGCATTCATACTCTAAAGTTATCATTTTGTACCATATTAATTATAATATTTCAATTTCATTAATTCCATTAATTACCAATTTATTTTCATATTTACAATTATAACCAAATTAACTTTACAATAATTTCAATTGATTGAAATTACATAAAGTAGTTATCAATAACATCCAATAAAATCAAATCATATTCTAAATATTTTCTCATTAATAAATCATAAATTTTATTTTCTTACAATATTAAATTTCAAAATCTTATTTAATTTATTATTTTAAATTATCGAAAAATACGGTTTATTACACTTTCAATGCTTCCACTCGACACAACTATAGTCTCTCGATGGACACCGTGCTACGATTTGACTGTAATCAAAGCGGAGTTTCCACATTAAAGCTCGACGGCATTCTCAAGTCACGGACAATGTGTAGTGTCATCACTTTAAGATCTCTGTTTAGCCTTAGTTATATTAATTTACAGAAAACTATTGAGTGAGTCATTTCATTGTTATCCAATAACTATCAGTACATAACTCCTTGGTGCCCTAAGCAATCACAAGTAATACATTGTCCAATATTTGGAGAGCGCTATGTACTCTCGTCTCAACAAATGCATCAATATTATGACGACCACCCTACACCATCGGTGTGCAATATACCTGTATAGTGAGCTGCCGAGGTACTCGATCAATGCATGATGGTAGCCAAGAGTGTAAAGTAACAAAAATCCAAGCACGGAACCTATAGAACATCTCACAGTGCATAGACAAAATATATTATAGTAACAAAGATGTAAATCAAGGTAAGTTTGTGATATAATCAAAAGAATTATAAATAAGAACATCGGAGTGCAATAGTTTCACATATTATACAAAAATTGAAATAGTAGAGTTTGTACATCCCAAATCTCCAAAGAAAACTCTAATACTATCTCTATAGTAATATAAGTACCGTATAGCTCCATAATACTGGAAAATAAGTGATAGTAAGCTCTAAATATAAATATATGAAAGTATAGCCTTCTACTTGTACTATGTACAGCTCCATGTACTATCTGGACCTATTATACCTAATCTACTCATTTAAGAGTACCCGAGATAATAATAAGCAAAGCTAAACCTTGGGTCAGACAACAGTCTAGTGTTAGTGATATATCATCTCAAAAACACTATAGAAATCGTATATAGTAAATAAGGACATGGGTATAAAGAACCATACTTGGCCTATCCCTGCTTCCAAAGAGTTAGTACATAAACACAGTACATGTTAAACTATTTATCATGAGGGGAAAATATAAGGTTTAAAGGTGTCACATAGCATATCAAGCACACAACAAACATAGCATCTGCTTATGCCAAAAAAGGCAGCAACACCCAAATATCATATGAAAGCACCAATTCTAAAAAAAAGGTAAAAGCAGAAAAGGAGACACAATTTTTATAGTGGTTCAATAAATTCTTTGGCCTACGTCCACTTTAATCTTTATTATCAGTTGGTTTTTCTTTAGATTACAATTAATTTTATCAGATCTCGAAATAATCTAATGGATCTCATATTTACAATAGAGTTTCTAGAGTGTATTTGGAAAGAAGATATGAGTGAAGAAGATGCAGAGTGTGAAACCCCTCTTAAGTTTCTATAGGGATGGTATTTATAGAGAAACTCACCAGTAGACGTAGGAGCCCACGTTGAGTAAAATCTGGATGTAAGCCCAATGATGTACAAGTGGGCACGTGGGCCCATGAGTAAAATATACCTCTCGGTATCGAGAGGTTCCTCTTGGTACTAAGTAGTTTTGACTGGTGCAAATCCAATCTTCTTCCTTGCATTATCATTCCATCTCTAAGTCGATGCATTCCAAACTCTTTTCCATAGTCTTTGAGTTATTCGTGACGATTCTCCCTCTAAAACTTATATTTTCCTACTTTCTTTGCTTTCTTCTCCAAAATCCTTAGTGTTGCTCATCTGTCTTCTAGAAAAGCACTTTATCATGGTTGCATCGAGAAGTACTTGAAGTATATGGAGATTGAGAAGTGCATAGTGGAAGACCGAGACTCTTAATACCGAGTGGTCTACTTAGCCCCAATTTCCATCAAGCTTATTAAATACAATTTTTTAGCCTCTCTAAACATGTTTCCAAGTTGTGACTCTTCTCCTCCTCATTTTGGCATTCTAAATCTAGCTGAAATCTGCTTGTTAAAAATGGGGTTAACAATTTCTCCCTAAAGTATGTGTTTCGAATGTAAGGTGTGCTTTATTCAAGAACAAGTCTCAGCGGTAGTTAATCTTTGATAGTTGAGCTCTCTGGCCATCCATTGGTGAATCATCCAATTCTTTTGGATTCTCTTACTGGCCAAAGGTCGTTATAACCAGTTATAGCTTTGGATTTCAATCCTTGCTTAAGTATCAGCCCTGAATCACAATCAGTCTATCTCTCAACTAGAGGTATCATTTTACATATCAAAAACATCTCGTATCCATTCGGGATTTATCCATCTCTTTCCGACTACAAGGCATTCGAAATCTTTTTATCAAGTCAACGTCCATTCCATGGTTTGATCTCCTCGAATCGTTTTATAATCCAAGTTAGGATTCGATCTCCATGGACCATTCAATCATCCAATATAGGGTTTGATCTCTTCGGACCATTCAATCACCCTATTTAGGGTTCAATCTCTTTGAATCGTTTAACATCTAATCTAAGTTTGATATCTCCGGAATCTTGCTGAGGCGAATCTGCTCGCTCTCTGATAAGGGGAGTCAATGACAAGAAAGTCCATCTTCTCACTCTTCGATTAGGGTACTTACTTTTGATTTATCCGAATCCTTTCTGAGCCTATTCCTCGCTCTCCGACAAGTGGACCTAATAACAAGCAAGCCCTTCCACTTGCTCTCTGCTAAAGGGACTGACTTCTTATGGTCACTGCCCCATCTCTCCGGATGGGACTACCACGATCAATATTTATCATCACGTTCAACTGGATTTCCAAAAATCAAATATTCAAATCAAAGAAAACAAGAAAACATCCTAATTATTCATCTCATGGAGACCAGTCGAGATCTCGTACATGTGTTAGCAGTCCAAGATTATTATTTTCTTAATTGTTCAAAATGAAAAGAAAAGCATGGGAATAGATACCGAATCCCATCCATCCCAATCATAGGACTTTGAATCTAGACCAAGATCCTTAGTTTTTCCTTGATGCATTTTCTATAGATGCTGGCTACTCCAGCTGCATCATCGAGTTCGATTCCCTACGTACTGTTGCAGCTAGTTGCTTCGAACTAGTTCTTCTATCATGTTACAAAGGTGTTGGCACTCGTTCATTTTGTGTCAATCCTACTTAAGGAAAATGCTAAACTTTTCAGACCTTCTTTCCCAATCCATAGGTTCCCTCTTAGCCGACCTTCGATAAGGCATCTGCCCCTTAGTATCAAGGTATACCCTCTTTGGGATTTTGGTTAAATTAATGTAAGAAGAGAACTTTGATTCCCTCCTTTTCCATTTTGGTCCTTTGGAATCATTATCAGCTTTTAGGTTCCCGTTGTCTTTTCAATATCCTGCTTTGGGTTGTCCCCCATCATCCACAACATTTACATCGGTGTTATCAGCTTCACGTCCTCTTGATGTAGATATCTCTCAGGTTAATGATAAAACTCCACAAGATCCAACGGTAGATCCTTTTTCAACGCAATTTTGAAGTCGTTCTTGATTGCAACTCCAAATATTGTCACCATCAGGATTATTGATGGATCTGGCTTATCGATTGCAGTGGTTGCCACATTGAATCTTGTTAGATAGCTTATTAAGGCCACTTTGGCCTTTGTTTTATGCTTGATAACACCATTACATTCTTTGATCGAGAGATATGGACTTTGAACTGTCTTAAGAACCTATTCACTAAATCGAGCCACATGCTTATGGACCTATTCTCTAGTTGTTTGAACCACATTGCTGCTAATCTATTAGATAATGAGAAGCACTACCCCATCACCTCCTCAGAAGCATCCAACAACTCCATATGTAGGTTGTATCTCATTAGATAAGCTATAGGATCTATCTGTCCATTGTACATTTCCAACGTCAAAAGCTTGAAATCGGGAGGATTCCTCGCATTTTGGATGTTAGAGGTAAAAGGATTCATGTTCACATCCTTTATACTCTGGTCCGTAGGTCCACCTTCAACTATCTTTCTGATCATCTAAGCATCTGGTTGTTGTCGTCTAATGAAAGTCCTTGACCACTAGCTACAATATGCCCTCGCACCTTTAGGGGAACTGCGGCACATATTCTGACGTATACTCCTTTGGGTGCACATCTGCGTTCTGATCTGCACCTCATGCTTCATTTTTTTCTTCATTCTTACGGTGAAGTACCGGTACATATTCCTTTGGTTGTGCACTTGCGTTCTGTCATGCATTCCTGGCTTCAGCATCGTCTGCTCTCGACAACCCAACTTTCCCTAAGCTCAATCCAACATTACACGCGTGTGTATTCCTCTCGGTACCGAGATGATGAGAATCGATATAGACAAGTCCTATTCGTGGGAAATCATTCCGACTTGATCCGCTCCAACTTCGGATGCTCCTGCATTAGTTCTTGGTCCTTGGTTCTAAATTCCAATAACTCCAACTATTCCTTGTTATTCCAACCTTTGGAAAAATCCATCTAGCATCTCATGTTATCGAGCCACTATTCCTTCTTTCCTTTCTTTTATCATTCTCTTCATCTCCTCTCTAGTCACATAGATGGAATGATTGGAATTTGAGGATGCCTTATGGTTTCCTACATGCATTAGTTGACTTCCTCCAACCATAGATTTAGTGTTAAGCCTCTTCATCTTCTCCAAATTTCAGATCCAAGCTTTAGGTTGTGAAATCTAGCACATTCCTAGTAAAATCATAAAATGTTGGCGCCAAAAATGGCACCAACACCCAATTATGAGATGTAGTTTTAATAAATAAAGGTAAAAGCAGAAATGGATACACAATTTTTTTAGTGGCTCGACGAATTCTCCAGCCTTCATTCTCTTTAATCTTTGTTATTAGTCCTTTTCTCTCCGGATTATAAATAATTTTATTAGATATCACCATAATCTAGTGGAAATTGCATTTACAATGGAATTTCTAGAGTGTAGTTGGAAAAGAAGATAAGAGTGAAGAAGATGCAAAGTGTGAATTTCCTCTTAGGGTTGGTATTTATAGAGAAACTCGCCAGTAGACTCAGGAGCCCATATTGAGTAAAGTCCAAATGCAAGCCCAATGATGACAAGTGAGCACGAGGGCCCATAGGAAAAATAGACCTCTCGGTGCCGAGTGGTTTTGATTGGTGCAAATCTAATCTTTGTCCTTGTGTTGTCCTTCCATCTCCAAGTCGATGAATTCTTAACTCTTTTCCATAATCTTTGAGTTGTTCACGATGACTCCTTGCTAACACTTGTATTTTCCTATTTTCTTACCGAAATCCTTAGTGTTGCTCATCTATCATATGGAAAAACACTTTATCACTATTGCTTGGAGAAGTACTTGGAGTATAAGGAGATTGGGAAAAGCTAAGTGGAAGAAAAACCTCTCAGTACCGAGAGGTTCCCCTCGTTACCGAGTGATCTACTTAGCCCCACTTTACATAAAACTTCTCGAGTCTAATATTTCAGCACTTCTTAGTATGTTTCCAAGTTCATGACTCTTCTTCTCTTCATTTTGGCCTTCTAATTCTGGTTGAAATATTCTTGGTTAAAAAGCGGTTAACAACATCCATCACACAACTTTGCATCTCTCACTCAAGTGCTTCAGATATATGATAACTCTTATAGACGCTCAACTCAATACCCATGTAGATGGCTAGGGACTGGACATACATAAACGTCCAAAAATATAGGTACACACAAACTACCCTATCCTAACTACAGGCATCGCAACATCAGAGTTATCCACTGATCCTTTTGCATGTGTACTAATAGTAGAACTACCTCACAGATGCTCAACTCATGCCCATGCAGATGGCTAAGGAATGGACACACGTAGACGTACAACAACATGGATACACATAGACTATCCTGGTACATACAAACTACCCAGTCCTACTAATGAACATTGCAACCTCAGAGTTCTACTCCATGAACTAACATATATAAATTATCCTCTCGATTCGTTACCAAATGCCAAAGTTGCTCGCCATAAAGAGTTAACATCTACAAATGCATTTAGACGCCCACTACAGGTCATAGAGCCATCACACCAGAGTTTCGAAGTCGGTATCGTTCTCATCGTTTCGAAGTGTTATGTTATCGCTTCACTAGTCGCCACATGGAATCCAAGGTCAACCTAGGTCATTTGGAATCTTCTACTTTGCTTCAAGTACCCACTAGACCTCTAGAACAAGTTTTGAAGAAATCTTGAAGTTTTACCACACTAAAACCAAAATTCTCGAATTTCAATTTTCTGTCTAGGTATGCTCTAGGTCGGACTCGAAGCATCCACCGAAAAGTTCAAAGCAGCCTTCCCTGACTCCAAGAAACCCCAAAACAACCGAACGAAATTTCTTGTCTGATGCCGACCCCAACGATACAAAAATTTCCCGAGCACGACACTAAGCAACCCACCAGCCAACTTTTCTTGTTCGGCCACTGAACCAAATTTCTTACCCGTTGTCGACCTCAAGAAAACACGCAAAGTATCTGTTAGTCCGCGAGATGATGGTTTTGATGACAACAACTTTAGAATAGATTATAAAATATAAATACTAACAGTATAAGTTTGGATATATATGTACATGCAGGATTTAACCATGCATGTAACAAGAATGAAGACTGTACAGTATTGAGATTCAAGATATCAAGATTGAAGACTCATGAGTATCAAGATTATCAAGAGTTCAAGTAATTTATTCTTTAATTAAAATTTTGTTAAAACTCCTAGAAAAGCACTGGCATCTTAAAATCCAATTTATTCGTGGAATGTAATCCACTTCGAGCCCGTTAAAGAGATGGATCCCTAAGTAGGATGAAACCTACAAAAAATCTAGTGGAACATTGTTTTGTATCCGCTAACTTTTTATTCAAAATGATTTTTAAAAATTATATCTTGCTTTCAAAATGATTTCGAAACATTCCTTTTAAAAGCATCAAAAACATCTATCCTGATTTCAAATACTTTTAGCCTCAAAATCATCTTTAATTTCAAAGTCAAATTAGTCCTAATTTTAAACTATCTTTTAAATATAATATATTTAACTTTTAATATTTATACTTAGATTTAAATATAAAATTATAAGTAAAGTTATTGTATATATTATTCTTTATGAATTGTAACTATAGTTAAGTATATTTATAAAGTTTAAAATAGTTTTAATATAAAATAAAAGTTATTTTCAATGAAAATCAAAATACCAAAAAATCCTTTGGGATGTCGACATGCCCAAGTGCCCTATGTCGACATGGTGTCAGTGGAGTTCAAAATTTAAATTTCAAAAGAAGTGTCTATTCGTCATAACTCTTCACGAATGGACATGGCTATTGTTACTCTATAAATAGGGGTTAGTTTCAACGAATTTTAACAAAAGTATTCTGGTTTTTCACTGCTCTTCTTCTTCCACACTTCTTAATACATATTCTTACCATTACTCTGCCGAAATCAACATTGAATCAAACTCGATCATTCGTAGTTTGATTCTCTATCACTATCTCAATAAGATCCTCAGTGCTATTCGGAGTTATAGGCTTTTTGTAATCAACTTTGCGAGAAAAGGTGTGATTGTACCCTTGAAAATCAATCAAGAGAGATAAGGTGTGAATGTAGCCTTGGAAAATCAATTGGGTGAACTTGTTGCCCGGAAAATCAAGTATCTCTACCCGGAGGATTGTGATTCTGAAGGGTGTACCTTGTTGCCTTGAAATCGAGGGTGTAATTGTAAAGATTGTTTTTGAAAGGAAATCCGTACTTGTGTGCGAGACTGGATGTAGGGTAACTCCGAACCAGTATAAAATCTGGTGTGTTCTTTCCTTTACTGCTTTACTTTATATTTGCATTTGTGTTTGATTCTGTGATCATATCTGTGTCTGAATATTGCATACATTTGCGTTTAAACTTACAAAAACTCAAAAAGATTTAACAATTCTCTAAAACACTATTCACCCTCCTCTATTGTTTATCCTTAGCCTTAAGATCCTTAATCCGCATTTCTCACATTTGGTATCAGAGTAAGGTTTTCAAAGTTTCATAATCTGATTTTTTAAAAAGTTTTCAAAATGGCTACCAACACTGGTATTGTTACTAACACTAGCGCCACTGTCACTAGTTCATTTATAGAAAGTCAGTCTACTGTCAGACCACCACTTTTTAATGGAAGAAACTATGCATATTGGACATGTAGGATGAAAATATATTTACAATCTATAGGATTAGACACTTGGAATATCATACAAATTGAATATTCTAAACCCACAAAGGACCGCTGAGCAAAAGACTGTTGCATAAAATAATTCTAAAGCAATGAATATTCTGTTTTGTTCACTTGATAGAAATGAATTCAATAGCGTGTCAGTTTGTAAGTCTGCATATGAAATCTAGAAAACTTTGTAAGTAACTCACGAAAGAACAAGCAAAGTTAAACAGACCAAAATTTCCATGCTCACAAATCAGTTTCAATTATTTAAAATGAATCCTAATGGGTCTATTTCAGATATGTATAGTAGATTTCGGGATATTGTGCATTCTTTAATATCCTTGGAAAAGGAATTTTCTGAAGAAGATCAAGTCAGAAAATTTTTAAATTATCTTACTCCAGAATGGGATCAAAAGACACTTGCGATCGAAGAGGCAAATGACATCAATACCTTAAAGATAGAAGAATTAATTGGAAATCTAATGTCATTTGAAGTCCAAATGATCAGGAGAAGAGAAAGCAAAGCATTTGAAAAGAAATCAATAGCATTCAATGCATTGACCGATGGATCAAACTCAAACAGTGATAATGATGAAGAGATAGCCTTTATGACCAGAAATTTTAGAAAATTCCTGAAATACAGAAAGATATATAATATCAAGAGAAACAACTATAAGAACTCTGGAAATTAGAATGCAGTACCAAATAATGTCAAATGTTTCAACTGTGATGAACCAGACCACATCAAAAGAGACTGTCTGTATCCAGAAAGGCAGAATCCTCCTATAAACAATGATCCAGCGAAGAAATGAAAACGTGCATTTACTGCTACTCTAGATGATTCAGACTCATCCTCAAGTGATGATGATCAGAAAACAGATAATTCAAATTTGTGTTTCATGGCAGTTCACGACTCCGACGAATTCAGAGAAACGGACTCAGAAAAAGGTACATATTTACAATATAATTGGTTGAAACTCCTTGCTTAGAATAGATACGTAATTTCTTGATTGGTTGATTTTGAATTGGTGTGTTATTTGAATTTTAAATTTTATTTTCTATTTTTGTTATTATTTTATTATTATTTTTTGTTATTTTTAATAGTGTAATATTACTTTCTGAAATATACTATAAGTCCAATAATATTTCAGAAATATACAGACATTAAAAATAATAAAGTACATATATATTTATTAGAGAACTTAGGAAAAATAAATCACAAAAATTCACTGGCACATGAAGACATGGTCCCTACCATGATGTCGTCGTGGGTACCAGAATTTGAATTTCAAAATTTGAATTCAAATGTCTGAATTTCCTTCCACCTTTTCACTTCATTCAATTCTCTTAAAAGTACCTTTTGACCAGAGAACATGTCCTTTGAGAATCTATTTATTCACTAACTTTTATCATATCTTTTCACTCTCATTTTCAAATTCAAACTCTCCCTTCAAAACTTCAAGCTCTCTACTCTCTACTTTAATGGCTTCTTCAAGCAACCCCTCCACCATGAGAATTTCCAGAAAGATAAAAGAGCAACTCTTCAATGATTCGGAGGCAATAAAAGCATACATCAATTATGCTAATTATGCCAAAGTCCATCCCGGAAAGTTTGCTATCTTTCAAGATTTTTCTTCTTATTAAATTGATTCCCTTTTTGCAAACATTCAAATTCTTAGTCTTGTTGATGCTTCTCAAAATGATTTTGTTTGCTATCCAAATCTTGTCAAAATTTTCTATGCTAATTTAAACCGTGGATTTTATAATGGGAATGAGGATGAAATTTGGAGTAGTGTCGAAGGCACTAGAATTGTTTTGAATTGTGATCTTTTGGATACCATTCTCAATTGCAAGAGTACGGGAATGGATCTTTCTAACTTTAAAATCGATGAAAATGATCGTGAGACATTTCAGCACATTTTTGAAGGAAATGATAATTTTGAATTTAAAAATCGAAATTTTCGACTAAAGGCAAGAATTGTCAATCTTCTTTTGCAACATACTTTGACCCCAAGATCGGGGAATTTTAACAATCCTACTTCAAAAGTTTGCAAAGCACTTTTTGCTATTTTTGGAAATTATGACATAAATTAGGAACAAGTTATTTTGGATTAACTTCGTCCCAAAAATCTTGAAATGGGTGAGAATACTTTGTATCGTGAAATTTATCTCACTCGGATTTTTAACTATTTTGGAGTGGATTTCAAAGGCGAAGAATTTGTTTCAAGAAATTTTTTCAATCATTCCAACATTTCGCTTATGAAAATTCCATTTGTTTTTCAACCTTATGAGACTCTTGCTGAAAAGGAAGAGCATTTGGCTCATGAGGAAATGGAAGAAGAGGAAGAAGAAGAAGAAGAAGGGGATGAAATGGAAATTGAAGAAGAAGAAGAAGAAGGTGAAACCTCTTTGGAAAGCATCGACTATCCTCCTAATCCATCCAACAAAACCCTTCTCAAAAACCAAAAGACGATTGTTGAGAGTCAACGGATTCTTAAACGATCCGTTAGTAAGAAGTTGGAAAAAATTTCATCCAAAATGAACAAGTTCATTTCCAAAGTCAGCAAGAAACTTGGACTTTCTTCATCATCATCATCCTCTAACTAGTTCTACCTTATCGTATCTCATTGCATTAGTTTTAGTTTATTTTGATCTGAATGTTTTGTAGCTCTTTATGGTTAATCGTTGTATCGTCTTAAGTATGCAATGAAATGAAAATTTGTTTCTGTTATCTAGCTTGTCTTATCTCCAGAATAAATGTTAGTATATTATACAAATATATATATACACACAATTATTCACAAAATCAAAATATCATCAAATTTCACTACACCATGTCGACATACCCCCTATGACCATGTCGACATGTACTGGTCAGAAATGACAATTCATTTTGAATTTGAAATTTGAATATTTACCATATGTCTATTCATTTCAAACGAATTTCTACACCTATAAATACCTATTTCTTCCAGAATTCATCCCTGAAAACTATTTCTTATCTACTCTATATCTCATTCTTCTCGCAAATCCAAATATGGCTAATCCAATTCATAACTTATCCGAAAATCTTGAAGAAACTCTTAATTCGTTCAAGAATATTCTCTCGTTCATTCTTCGTAACCAGCGACACTTAGAATTGAGTCGAATGCAGATGATCAAGGAGCAAGAAAGGCATTTCGATGCAATACGATGGATGATTTCCTCCCTACACAAAGATGATAACGAAGCACATCCTCCAGTCTCTCTCACCAACGATAATGATAATTGGGATGCTATTAAAGCAGACCCTATCTTTGGAGAAGAAGGATGGGTGGAAGTTCCACATAACGTTTAATTTTATTTGGTTGCTTTGTTTGAATTGTTTGCTTTGATTGATTTGATGTCATTTGCTTTGGCTTGGTTTGAAATTGATTGATATTTAGTAATGGATTGATATTTGTTGTACAAAACATGTATAATTATACATTAATATGTATATAATCTTTGATTCATTATTGTGACTATCAATATAATTATTTCTTAATTCTATATTCCATTGTACAAGTTTATTAATGTAGGTATTTTAGTCCAAGAATGAGGGGGAGTTATATAGTTTGGAGTTTGTTTTTCTTTTGTTGATGACAAAGGGGGAAAAGTATAAAATATGGCAGTTAGGCATAGATTAAGGGGGAGTTATTAGGATAGAAGTAATATTTTATAAACAAAGGTTGTCATCATCAAAAAAGGGGAGATTGTTAGTCCATGAGATGATGGTTCTGATGACAACAATCTTAGAATAGGTTATAAAATATAAATACTAATAGTATAAGTTCAGATATATATGTATATGCAGGATTTAACCATGCAAGTAACAAGAATGAAGATTGTACAGTATAGAGATTCAAGATATCAAGTTTGAAGACTCATGAGTATCAAGATTATCAAGAGTTCAAGAATTCAAGTAATTTATTCTTTAATTAGAAATTTTGTCAAAACTCCTAGAAAAACACTGGCATCTTAAAATCTAATTTATTCGTGCAATGGAATCCACTTCGAGCCCGTTAAAGGGATGGAATCCTAAGTAGGATGGAACCTACAAAAAATCTAGTGGAACATTGTTTTGTATCTTCTAACTTTTTATTCAAAATGATTTTTCAAAATTATATCTTGTTTTCAAAATGATTTCAAAACCTTCCTTTTAAAAGCATCAAAAACATCTATCCTGATTTCAAATACTTTTAGCCTCAAAATCATCTTTAATTTCAAAGTCAAATTAATCCTAATTTTAAACTATCTTTTAAATATAATATATTTAACTTTTAATATTTATACTTAGATTTAAATATAAAATTATAAGTAAAGTTATTGTATATATTATTCTTTATGAATTATAACTATAGTTAAGTATATTTATAAAGTTTAAAATAGTTTTAATATAAAATAAAAGTTATTTTCAATGAAAATCAAAACACCTAAAAATCCTTTGGGATGTCGACATGCCCAAGTGCCCCATGTCGACATGGTGTCAGTTGAGTTCAAAATTTAAATTTCAAAAGAAGTGTCTATTCGTCATAACTCTTAACGAATGGACATGGATGCTGTTACTCTATAAAGAGGGGTTAGTTTCAACGAATTTTAACAGAAGTTTTGTGGTTTTTCACTCCTCTTCTTCTTCCACATTTCTTAATACATATTCTTACCATTACTCTGTCGAAATCAACATTGAATCAAACTCGATCATTCGTAGTTTGATTCTCTATCACTATCTTAACAAGATCCTCAGTGCTATTCAGAGTTCTAGGATTTTTGTAATCAACTTAGCGAGAAAAGGAGTGATTATAGCCTTGAAAATCAATCAAGCGAGATAAAGTGTGATGTAGCCTTGGGAAATCAATTGGGTGAACTTGTTGCCCGGGAAATTAAGTATCTCTACCCAGAGGATTTTGATTCTGGAGGGTGTACCTTGTTGCCTTGAAATCGAGGGTGTAATTGTAAAAATTGTTTTTGAAAGGAAATCCGTACTTTGTGTGGGACTGGATGTAGGGTAACTCCGAACCAGTATAAAATCCGGTGTGTTCTTTCCTTTACTGCTTTTACTTTATATTTTCATTTGTGTTTGATTCTGTGATCATATCCGTGTCTGAATATTGCATACATTTGTTTTTAAAATGGCAAAACTAAAAAAGGTTTAACAAATCTCTAAATCACTATTCACCCCCTTCTAGTGTTTATCCTTAGCCTTAAGATCCTTAATCGCATTTCTCACAATACCCACCGGACAACTTTTTTTACTCGGCCACTGAACAAAGCACTACCAAACAACAATTAGACCCCGAGCATACCACCACCACTGGACACCAAGCACCTCCAGAACTAATTTTCTTGTCTGAACCCGAATCATAACACTACCGGACACCAAGCAAGCAACCGTTGAACACCAAGTCGACCGCAAGGAGACTACCATCGTACACCAGGCACTGAACAAAAATGTTGTAACTTCTTCAAACTCTGATTTTACGTCGATTTAACCGCTATACTCCATTCTTCGACCCTTGTGCATTCCATATGCATCGATACAACTTTTAACATCCTTAAGACTATCTATTGAAGTCAAATTTCATAGTTCCTACCTCTAGTTCACTTCGATGAGCGCTTTCAACTATTCATGCATATACACAAACACCATACATGAATCAAACAACATTCAAGTAATCAAATAACCAATCACAGCAATCATTATATTATATATCTACAACATAGCCTAATATATATATATATATATACATATATATATATATGTGTGTGTGTGTGTATGTGTGTGTGTGTGTGTCTATATATATATATATTAAGACAACCATAAATCCAAATAACATGTTTAAAACACCAAAAATCAATTTATTCACGTTTTTACTATAGGTAGGGTTTTAAAAGTGTTAAAACTTACATTGACTTTAAAAATGGATTCAAAACATGTTGAAACCTATATATATACACACATGCACATATATTATAAGGTGAGAATGATAAATCACTCACCAAAACCTCTCAAATCCAAGTTTCCTACACAAATCGAGGCAAATTCGAAAATCAATAACAAGGATCTGATTTTTCTACCCCAAAAATGCAAAAATATAAAGATCTCTAACTAATTTACTTTCTAATCTACCCTTAATTTATAATTTAGACTTGATTTGAAGGAGAAAAGAGAAAGTTTTGGGTGAATAATGGATTAATAGAGACTTAGATCTATTTGAGAAGCGGTAAAAATGATTTGGTGATGTTTACTTCAGCTAATATAATCCTTTAAACCAAAATGGGTTATTGGGCCTCTCTTTAACCTCACTAATTACCCATTAAGTCGTTCCAAAAACTGCCAAACTTCAAATAGCCATATCTCATTGCCAAAAAGCCTAAATCCCTATTATAACCACTTTACGAAAAGGAAAACCATCGTATCTTTCCCATGGAAGTAGTCATGTATGCTAATTCGGCTTCTATCAAAATTTATCGCAGTCAAAATGTCATTACTCAAATTCCCCAATGTTATAGCATCATTTGATCCAATATGGATTTAAAAATAATATTTTACGACCCTCTTGTGTGTAAAATACAGATCATTACACTCTCCCCCTTTAGGAATTTCTCCTTCGAAATACCCAACACAATCAAGGTAAAATCAGGCATATCTATTCCGCATAACCAACATCCACGAACAAACATATCAAACAGTAAACATGCACACAAAAGCAAGAAATGATATTTTCGCCAACCCTAGCAAGTAGGATACTAAATGTAACAACCCGCTTTTTTGTACCATTCAAGTTGACAATAAACCACACATGTCTAACCTAAACCGAAAGGAAAGAAGGATAGATATATGAAAGAAAGAATAATAAAGAAGTGAAGAAGAGAAAAGAAACTAAAAGCAACACAAAATCTCACAATCTCAATGGAACAACATATAATATAATAGCAAAGATTTTTACAAAAGAAAAACTATTATATACGTATATCCATCAGACTACAATAACAATCACAATTATCAGCCTGGACAGTTATAACAGCCTATCCTCACAATTTCTGTAATTTCAATAACAAAATAGCGGAAAATACGCATATACGAGAATACAACTTGAAGACCTCTAACTTGTCTTTTGAGCTTTAATGCTTCCAAAGCAATCTGTAAATATACTCAGTCTAACCCAAGCATTATAATAAAATAACACCCTAGTCAGTCTGGAAAACCAGCTTGAGAAAACGCACCCAACAGGATTTTTTTAAGTTATAAAACCTTTTGAAAACAAAGGTATCTCGTAAGACCACACTGCACATAAATACGGACGGGTTTTTACCTTACGAAAGACAAAACATTTCATATGAAATCCTTTGATATTATGATAATGTCTAGAATACAAATACTTATTAATCATAGCCAAAATTGTTACATTATTAAATTTAAACATAATAGGTATACAACTAAAACCGTAAAGGCCCATATTGGAAAATGGATTCCATATAATGACTGGACTACTGGGGTACCGCTTGTCAGGGTGCATTGCTAAATAAAATAACATCGAGAACCTCGCTTGGATCCCCTGCTGTGACGACCCGCCCTTCTACTACCAGAAAGACGTATCATCATTAAGAAAAGAAAGGGATAGAAATAGAAAAGAAAGAGAAAGAAAGAACAACAACATCAGAATCTCACAGCGGAATGGAACAAAATATAATATATCACATAAATATCACATAGTTTTACATAACAAAGTTATAGAATATCAATACACATGACATACATACATACATCTGTCACTATATACATCAGAGATACAGTACATATCAACTATCACAGCGGAACTACATAAATAGCTATATACGTCTGGGCTCCTGCTCCAAGCTCCTCCAGAAATCAATACTTCGGAAACCTATCACTTGGCTACTCATAAAAATTTGAGTACCCAAGAGTTTATGAAAAACACAAAATATAAACTCCGGGTCAGACATGGGTCTGGTATGAGTAAACGGTTTAAAGTTGTTTAACTTTGAAAAACATTTGAAAATAAAGGTATCACGTAAGACTCCCCACAAATAAATACGGGTAAGTTTTTACCTTACGCTAACCAAAACATTTTATAGGAAATCCAGTGATATTATAATAGTGTCTAGGGTTTTCAAGTAAATAGAAAATAGCCGAAATTGTTACATCTATTAAATTCCAGCTACTAGCCACAAAAGTAGGTAATACAAATCAAAACCGTAGGGTCTCGTAGGGAAAATGGATTTCCAACAATGGCAGGGCTACTGGGGTACCGCCCGTCACAGTACGGGGCCTAGATCACCGTACCGAGGATTACTCCCTTCATCCCATGCATCACAAGGTCGGAACCATTCCTTACTGAACAGTTCCGAATAAGATCACCCCACGGTTGGCGCGACCAACCGCACACTAAGCCGAATAAAAAGGGACATCTAGACAAGGGAAAATCTTACTCTCAAATGGGGGCTACCCACGAAGCCTTGCTGCACCTCCCTTGTTTTAGCCATTCCCGGTTGATGAGGCTTGAGGCTGCGTTTACCTTTTATAGAACATATCACTTAGAATGCTCATCGTCCGCCTGACGATGTGCTGAAAGCATTCAATCCATACAAGTTCGTTCCGGGTTTGAACGAAACCGAACGCATTATCTCGTCATACTCATTTTGGAATCACCCTCAGAGTCAACGACGATAACCCTTGCATTATGAAACACCATCTCGATCTTCATTTCAGGATTCACGACCTAACGTTTAAATTGGATCGATGTGGTTTTCGGAGAATCAAAATTTGATTCTTCCGATCCCGGTCTCATCGAAATCCAAACGCCATTTTTAGGGCCAAGTTGTCTGATTAACTTAAACAGTTTTAAATAATTTAAATTCAACAATTGAATTAACATAGCATTTATCATAGATAAATCATATACAAGCATCATAGATATAACATAACATATCACAGAGCATCACAGAATATCATCAAATAAATATCACAATTAGATATTCTACATACACAACAATCCATAAGCAATCATTTAAATTCTCATTGTAACTAATTCAATTTAAAATTAATTACTCGAGAATTAATCGCTTAACCCTGTTTAATTAACGATTAATTTGTTATTTCCCTTCAAATTATTTGAGTTAATTAATCATTGCTTAATCAATTATTAAGTCTTAATTATTTAATTAATTATTTATTCATCTATTTAATTAATTTCCTTAAAATCAAGTCGTTTAACTGTAATTACTATTCCTTGTTCATCAATTAATAACCTTAATTATTAATTAATGAAACTTAATTACTTAATTATTTAACTACTAATTACTTAATTAATTAATTATAAATTCTTAATTCTTAATTAAATTACTTAATTAATTAACTATCAATTCATAATTAAATTATTTGATTAGTTAACTATTAATCGTTCATTAATTAATTTAGGTAGATAAATATAATTTATTTATCACTTAATCACCTTTTTATCCATACTTGATTACAATTATAAAATAGTTATTCTTAATTACCTTCTAATAATAATTCATTTAATTTTAATTACTCAATGAAGTTAACTCTTAAAAGCCCTCTATAAATTTTAAATCATTCATTTATTAACTACAAACTTAAGAGTTAATTAAATTCACACCCATCCTAAATTGATTAAAATAATTTAAGAGTTTAAAGATCATCATTAAGTTTTTGACTAAAATACTTAAAACTTGAATAAATTCTTAGCTTAGCCTTTAAACCCCCTTTTTTTTAGCTTAAAATGTTTAGACAAATTTGTAAAAAAAAACAATTTTACATCACTACAAAACTGTAGTTTTACCAAACTCAAATCGTCCCAGGTAAAACCCGAGACCACCCCTGCATTATACTCGAAAATCACTTCGAGTTTTCCACGCAAACTTCCCGAGTCCTCCCTGAACAACTTCATCTTCTCCCTTCTTGTTTTTCTTTCTTCTACTTTACAGTAAGTTACAGTTTAAAACTTAAAGTAAAAAAAAAAACACACCCAGGCATCAGGTACTACACGCACGCGATACATCATCTCGCCGTACACGTGCACAGCGACATCCTCCAGCTCCGGCGAACGCCAACGTCTCAGGCACGTCACATATCACTCGCATACTCGAAAACCAAGTTCGAGTTGCCTACAGGAGTGTCGAATCGAAATTCGACTATTCCACCGAGATACACAGCCCAACCCAAAACAACTTAATCACCTCGTCCTCGCCGCACCAGGCACCAGAGTCGCCTAAACTTCTTCCACACAACGTCAACCCTCCAAGCAACCACCCACCTGAATCGCATGAAGCTCGGTTGCACATAGATGACGAACTCGTCACCTGACAGACATGGCCCAAAACTCTATCTAAAACTCTAACTTGATTCAGATTCCAAAATTCACGCAATAGAAAAATCTCCTGATAATTTTTATGAAATCACTGATGTTAATACTTGCTTCATTTCAATTTATAACTTTTATTATTGATTAAATAACTGGGAATTGATAAAAATACAATTTTTGCACAATTACAAACTACTCTTGAATTATTGCACTAAAAATCTTGATTCTAGTTTTTAAAAATCATAAATCCCAGTAATAATTGAAGATATAAATTTGAATTAACATTTTATAGCATTTGAATTTATCAAAGAAATGTTTGATTTACCTGTAGAACAAGTTACAATAAGATACTCTTACAACAGTTTTTAATTAACTTTTAAAATCTTAAATTAGTTTAAACATATTGTTTTAATTAACAACTAACAGATTAAAAATTGTCTGTTTGAACAGAAGCATGAATTCTATTTCAAGTGACAGGGAAATATTCGAACAGAGCAACATATACACAGGCAAAGATCATATTAAAACTGAAATATACTCAAGCCAAATTATAAATGAATCTTGATCAATTTTTGAATAACTTAAAGCTTTAAAATTATTGTTTACTCACCTAAAATGATTTAACGGAGAGCAGTTTTAGTTTCCAGATGAACACAGTCTTGAACTTTGTTTCCCAGCTTTCAAGCTTGAGTTCCAACTTCAATCCTTGATGTTGAACAAGTTTGTTTGTACTTAGTTCAAGTTACAGTTTTGTTTTCCTTTTTTTTTCTTCTTCTTCTCAGTTTCTTAAGTTTTGATTCCTCGGTTTTGGAGCTTCTAAATTATGTGAACTAAAATAGTATGATATATATGTGTAGAGAAGGCTTGAACAGTACAGGTATTATCTGGACAAGTCTTATTTGTTTTGTAACAAATATGACTTTGTATTAATCTACTGCAATATGACATTTCGGCTGAACATTAATTTGTAGCCTGAAATGACAAATTGTACTTAGCTTTAATGAATATGCCTTCAAATGTGTTAACATACAATTAATGTTCCCTGATGTTTTTATGCTGAGATGGTAACAATTAACACTTTGGTTCCTAACTTTGCTTACATCATATAATTATGGTTGACTGTTTAAAGATATTGTATGTATGATATGTACTTTAGCAGGTAGCTTATGGCCTGAATGGGAAGACAGGATGTTGTGTATAAAGATTTTGTTGTATGGAAAGTACAGTTGCAGATAGATATTTTCATTTTTCTTTTATATTTTGACTTTGGTCTTTAGAATAGAGGCAAGTTTATTAGTTTATCTTTTCACTGGTCAAAGATGTCTTATATATGTATAAAGATATGAACTTTTAGGTAGGCTTGTGAATGAAGCTTCATGTATAAATTTTTGACTTCTCTGCACACATGATTACACAGCAACTCTCGATCAAATATATATATAAAGATACTTTATAAGTAATATTTGTTTTGTTATCATGTTATTTTCTAGCTTGCAAAAAGGTTCATACATATGTATCGTATTTTACTTTACATTTAACTTTATCTATATTATGCTTTGTTCTTGTTCTACTCTTTGTTTACATAAGTATTATTATGCTTATACTGTATAGATATTTGTAAGTGTACAACTTGCAGGTACATATTTGGCTTATGTATGAAGCTTTGAATAAAGGTCTTTGTTTTCTTATTAAAGTCTTGTCTTGTATTATGTTATACTTGTTTTTATTTCATTTTATACTTTGAGTTTGGATTACATGTGAAGATATCGTATATAAAAGAACAGTTTTATTATTTGCTTGCTTACTTATTTATATTTGTATTTTATATTTTGATTATCAATATTTACATTATATTCTTAAGTTTTACTTATATTTAATACTTATTTTCATATTTATTTCCAATTATAATTTATTCAAATTATATACATAAGTTTGACTCATATTTTACATTTATATTTTATACTAAATATAAACAATGTAAAGTATTTTAAGTAATTATATAAGATAAATTTTTATTGGGAATATTATTGAAATGTTTATTTCAATTTCCAAATCAATTTCCTTTAAAAATACAGTTTATATAAATAGATGGCAATATTTCCAAAATCATATTCATTTAAATATGAAAAATTCATATTTTATATTTAATTAGATTAAACATTTATTAAAATAACAGGGGTCGAAATCCAGGGTCGTTACATTCCTCCCCCCTTTAAAGAATTTCGTCCCCGAAATTTAAAACAACAGTTAATTCAAAAGCTTTTATATCAACCATTCAAACATACTTATCATTTATATATTAGCACATTTATATATTAGCAAATAATCAAATAGTCCATCCTAACAAACATCCCTAGTTATCCGAACACAATTCCGGATAAGCTTTCCTAAAATTATAAAGAGTTGTCTCACGATGATCAACAATCCGAACTGAATCCCTGACCATAGATAAATTTGATTCAACTTCTAAATTCTTGAATTTCTGATTTAACAGCTAATGATGAATCATGAGCAAATTTTCTGATATATATATATATAGAATACACAATGAATTTCAGATATCCACTCTGACAATTCAATTTTGAAATTTACAATATTAACTCTTTCCAAATTTTATTGACTTCTTTACAGAATTTCAATATCTATCTCATCAAGCCCGTACGATGTACATATACTATTCGTACACAATATCAAATTCGATCACTCACTCGATCACACAATTTCATTTCCGAACTAGTATCGTCCACTCGACTTCCTAGTGCGGACTCAGAACTGGTTTCTTGATCAGAAAATGTTATTCTCCTTGCATAGTCACAACTATGTTAGAGAATTTCCAGCATCAATCAAAATCCATATCCATGGTTCGTCGTCGAAAATTGAGTGAAAAATCCTAACTCGGATCGATATAACTATCTCGAAATTCTGTGCTCGAATCTGGATCAAATTGTTATGCGAATAAAATAATATACGTTCATCCTACGTAATTATATTCATTGATTATCAATCATATCAATTTATTTTATTCACATTATTTTGATTTCTATCCACTTGGAATAATTTTCTCAATATCAAATTTACTTAAGAATTTCACCATTCATTTCTTAAGTTTAATATAAGCATTATATATACTCTTATATTATTACTCTACTGCTTCAGCTTTAATATCTTCTTATTTTAAATCTGAATTTCCAACTCCCTGTGAATTTCAATTTATCTATAACTCTGAATATTGAATTTTATTGTCTATCTCCATTTATCACTGATTCCTATTATTATTATTAAATTTGTTTCATTCTTTAGTTTATTTTAATTTCCAATTTGAAATTGTTTTGTTGCTTATTCATTTTTTTACATAGTTTCCAAAATTTTGAAAAGTTTTGGCAGAGTCTTCATTACATATTTTCATAAGCACATATGTAAGGTTTCAATACCTATTACAATTAATTCCAATCAATTCTCAAATCATTCTCTTCAGTTTAAGTGATTTATAACTTACTTGCTTACATATATAATCCATTTGAGCAAAACAAACTCATATTCAAAATCATACCATTTCCTTATGCAATTTAACAATATTTTTTGTGAATAAATAATCACTTAAGCTTTTTAACCATTTTAAATTAATTCCATCTCAATTTACACTTGACTCCATCCCAATTAATTTATTCACAATCCCTTCATTGCATTTTCTTTTATTTTCGAAGTTTGATTCCAAACCATTTTATTAAACTTGACAACCAATGTTTTAAATAATCCTCTCACAATTTACTTAAGTCCTTTATTTTCTTCAAACTGTTCCACCAAACAACTTAGTTTTATTCTATTTCACCAATTTCCATTCAAATCTTTGATTTGATTTTCCTTTAATCAAATCCCAATTATTTACTGATTAGTTTATTCTTTTATCCATTCTTAAATTTACATGAACAATTATTATTGAATTTATTCATAATAAGGTTATTCAATTTATACTTGAATTAATTTTGTTAACAACTCACACCACTTTTATTTAAATCCAATTCAATACTTACCTTGATTTACATTTACTTATTTACATCAGAATTTATTTCATTCAATATTATTTATAACTCGATTGAATTCATCTAAATACAATCTTATTTCAACTCAACTTCAGCTAAATTTAGCTACTTACCAACCTAAAAATTTTATTTCTCAATATATGAGCTCAAAACTTATTTATCTACTTAACAGCTTATATTACTTATTTGGGTCATTTCATCTTATAATCACAATTCCAGATTATTTATATATATAACACTTACTATCTTAGGGTATAAATTTTCATTTCACAATTACAATCATTCTACCTTCAAATTTTATATTCAATTAAGTTCATTTTGAACTTCAATTCCATTCAACTTATCTCAAGTTAAGCTCCAATATGTTTTCTTATTTCTATTTACTTAAGTTAAATTTTAATTCCGGGATTAAAATTCCCAATTTCTTCTTATTAATATCAACCATACCTTATAAGTTTAATAGTTGATTTATTTAAACTTTCACATTATTTAAATAGAATTTATTAGAATTCAATTACCCGGTTTTCATTTTCAAAACCATTTTGAAATGAAAATCAAATTTCCAAATCCCAAACACTTGTTTTTACCAAAACAAATTTTCTCTTTTGAAAATTTCAAAAACAACTTGTATACCCAACAAGCCCAACAATATCATGACCAATTATCCTGGTAGCAATCCATCACTTTAGAAACTCGAAAATGAATTCTAATGATGTGGCCAGCATCATCAGGATTATTTTCTAGCGACTGAAGTGAGTTCAGTGCTTCTTTACTTTCCCAAATTTATTTCAAAACCGTTTCCATTCAAAAATATTACCCAAAACAATATCTCATTATTGCCTTCAAATCTTTGGAAAAACATTTCAAACATTCCCATGATTTTAAATTCCCAAATTCCTTTGTTTAAATTTATTTAAACATCTTCCAAATTTCCGGGACTTAAATTCTAGTTTAATCAGATTTCAGTTATATTCCTTTTTATTTATAATCATTCTTAAATAATTTTATTTGGTTATAAACCACTCACATTTAAATTTTTATTTGATTGTACTATTAACAATCAAACATCCAAGTATATATAGTTATTTCAGAAAAATATTCCTTTTATATCGAAATATAATTTTGGGTAAAATTATTTCATTTACCCTACTTTTAAAAACAATACTGTGTCGAATTGCTCTATTTAAGTGTTTAGAAACCCCTTCGATACAGTTTTCGAAGCTGTGTCGACGATGGTTCATATACCACTCAATAAACCAATCAACACAATATTAAAACAATTTATATTCACTAACAAATACACGCTCATATCAATTAATACACTCAAACTCATTTTAGAGTACTACGGACTCTAATTTAAATGAGTAATTCCTACCAGAGCCAAGGTTATCACCAACCTAAGCTCTGATACCAAGTGTGACGACCCGCCCTTCTACTACCAGAAAGACGTATCATCATTAAGAAAAGAAAGGGATAGAAATAGAAAAGAAAGAGAAAGAAAGAACAACAACATCAGAATCTCACAGCGGAATGGAACAAAATATAATATATCACATAAATATCACATAGTTTTACATAACAAAGTTATAGAATATCAATACACATGACATACATACATACATCTGTCACTATATACATCAGAGATACAGTACATATCAACTATCACAGCGGAACTACATAAATAGCTATATACGTCTGGGCTCCTGCTCCAAGCTCCTCCAGAAATCAATACTTCGGAAACCTATCACTTGGCTACTCGTAAAAATTTGAGTACCCAAGAGTTTATGAAAACCACAAAATATAAACTCCGGGTCAGACATGGGTCTAGTATGAGTAAACGGTTTAAAGTTGTTTAACTTTGAAAAACATTTGAAAATAAAGGTATCACGTAAGACTCCCCACAAATAAATACGGGTAAGTTTTTACCTTACGCTAACCAAAACATTTTATAGGAAATCCAGTGATATTATAATAGTGTCTAGGGTTTTCAAGTAAATAGAAAATAGCCGAAATTGTTACATCTATTAAATTCCAGCTACTAGCCACAAAAGTGGGTAATACAAATCAAAACCGTAGGGTCTCGTAGGGAAAATGGATTTCCAACAATGGCAGGGCTACTGGGGTACCGCCCGTCACAGTACGGGGCCTAGATCACCGTACCGAGGATTACTCCCTTCATCCCCTGCATCACAAGGCCGGAACCATTCCTTACTGAACAGTTCCGAATAAGATCACCCCACGGTTGGCGCGACCAACCGCACACTAAGCCGAATAAAAAGGGACATCTAGACAGGGGAAAATCTTACTCTCAAATGGGGGCTACCCACGAAGCCTTGCTGCACCTCCCCTGTTTTAGCCATTCCCGGTTGATGAGGCTTGAGGCTGCGTTTACCTTTTATAGAACATATCACTTAGAATGCTTATCGTCCGCCTGACGATGTGCTGAAAGCATTCAATCCATACAAGTTCGTTCCGGGTTCGAACGAAACCGAGCGCATTATCTCGTCATACTCATTTTGGAATCACCCTCAGAGTCAACGACGATAACCCTTGCATTATGAAACACCATCTCGATCTTCATTTCAGGATTCACGACCTAACGTTTAAATTGGATCGATGTGGTTTTCGGAGAATCAAAATTTGATTCTTCCGATCTCGGTCTCATCGAAATCCAAATGCCATTTTTAGGGCCAAGTTGTCTGATTAACTTAAACAGTTTTAAATAATTTGAATTTAACAATTGAATTAGCATAGCATTTATCACAGATAAATCATATACAAGCATCATAGATATAACATAACATATCACAGAGCATCACAGAATATCATCAAATAAATATCATAATTAGATATTCTACATACACAACAATCCATAAGCAATCATTTAAATTCTCATTGTAACTAATTCAATTTAAAATTAATTACTCGAGAATTAATCGCTTAACCCTGTTTAATTAACGATTAATTTGTTATTTCCCTTCAAATTATTTGAGTTAATTAATCATTGCTTAATCAATTATTAAGTCTTAATTATTTAATTAATTATTTATTCATCTATTTAATTTATTTCCTTAAAATCAAGTCGTTTAACTGTAATTACTATTCCTTGTTCATCAATTAATAACCTTAATTATTAATTAATGAAACTTAATTACTTAATTATTTAACTACTAATTACTTAATTAATTAATTATAAATTCTTAATTCTTAATTAAATTACTTAATTAATTAACTATTAATTCATAATTAAATTATTTGATTAGTTAACTATTAATCGTTCATTAATTAATTTAGGTAGATAAATATAATTTATTTATCACTTAAGCACCTTTTTATCCATACTTGATTACAATTATAAAATAGTTATTCTTAATTACCTTCTAATAATAATTCATTTAATTTTAATTACTCAACGAAGTTAACTCTTAAAAGCCCTCTATAAATTTTAAATCATTCATTTATTAACTACAAACTTAAGAGTTAATTAAATTTACACCCATCCTAAATTGATTAAAATAATTTAAGAGTTTAAAGATCATCATTAAGTTTTTGACTAAAATACTTAAAACTTGAATAAATTCTTAGCTTAGCCTTTAAACCCCCTTTTTTTTAGCTTAAAATGTTTAGACAAATTTGTAAAAAAAAACAATTTTACATCACTACAAAACTGTAGTTTTACCAAACTCAAATCGTCCCAGGTAAAACCCGAGACCACCTCTGCATTATACTCGAAAATCACTTCGAGTTTTCCACGCAAACTTCCCGAGTCCTCCCTGAACAACTTCATCTTCTCCCTTCTTTTTTTTTCTTTCTTCTACTTTACAGTAAGTTACAGTTTCAAACTTAAAGTAAAAAAAAAAACAAACACACCAAGGCATCAGGTACTACACGCACGCGATACATCATCTCGCCGTACACGTGCACAGCGACATCCTCCAGCTCCGGCGAACGCCAACGTCTTAGGCACGTCACATATCACTCGCATACTCGAAAACCAAGTTCGAGTTGCCTACAGGAGTGTCGAATCGAAATTCGACTGTTCCACCGAGATACACAGCCCAACCCAAAACAACTTAATCACCTCGTCCTCGCCGCACCAGGCACCAGAGTCGCCTAAACTTCTTCCACACAACGTCAACCCTCCAAGCAACCACCCACCTGAATCGCATGAAGCTCGGTTGCACATAGATGACGAACTCGTCACCTGACAGACATGACCCAAAACTCTATCTAAAACTCTAACTTGATTCAGATTCCAAAATTCACGCAATAGAAAAATCTCCTGATAATTTTTATGAAATCACTGATGTTAATACTTGCTTCATTTCAATTTATAACTTTTATTATTGATTAAATAACTGGGAATTGATAAAAATACAATTTTTGCACAATTACAAACTACTCTTGAATTATTGCACTAAAAATCTTGATTCTAGTTTTTAAAAATCATAAATCCCAGTAATAATTGAAGATATAAATTTGAATTAACATTTTATAGCATTTGAATTTATCAAAGAAATATTTGATTTACCTGTAGAACAAGTTACAGTAAGATACTCTTACAACAGTTTTTAATTAACTTTTAAAATCTTAAATTAGTTTAAACATATTGTTTTAATTAACAACTAACAGATTAAAAATTGTCTGTTTGAACAGAAGCATGAATTCTATTTCAAGTGACAGGGAAATATTCGAACAGAGCAACATATACACAGGCAAAGATCATATTCAAACTGAAATATACTCAAGCCAAATTATAAATGAATCTTGATCAATTTTTGAATAACTTAAAGCTTTAAAATTATTGTTTACTCACCTAAAATGATTTAACGGAGAGCAGTTTTAGTTTCCAGATGAACACAGTCTTGAACTTTGTTTCCCAGCTTTCAAGCATGAGTTCCAACTTCAATCCTTGATGTTGTTGATGTTGAACAAGTTTGTTTGTACTTAGTTCAAGTTACAGTTTTGTTTTCCTTTTTTTTTCTTTTTTTTTCTTCTTCTCAGTTTCTTAAGTTTTGATTCCTCAGTTTGGGAGTTTCTAAATTATGTGAACTAAAATAGTATGATATATATGTGTAGAGAAGGCTTGAATAGTACAGGTATTATCTGGACAAGTCTTATTTGTTTTGTAACAAATATGACTTTGCATTAATCTACTGCAATATGACATTTCGGCTGAACATTAATTTGTAGCCTGAAATGACAAATTGTACTTAGCTTTAATGAATATGCCTTCAAATGTGTTAACATACAATTAATGTTCCCTGATGTTTTTATGCTGAGATGGTAACAATTAACACTTTGGTTCCTAACTTTGCTTACATCATATAATTATGGTTGACTGTTTAAAGATATTGTATGTATGATATGTACTTTAGCAGGTAGCTTATGGCCTGAATGGGAAGACAGGATGTTGTGTATAAAGATTTTGTTGTATGGAAAGTACAGTTGCAGATAGATATTTTCATTTTTCTTTTATATTTTGACTTTGGTCTTTAGAATAGAGGCAAGTTTATTATTTTATCTTTTCACTGGTCAAAGATGTCTTATATATGTATAAAGATATGAACTTTTAGGTAGCTTGTGAATGAAGCTTCATGTATAAATTTTTGACTTCTCTGCACACATGATTACACAGCAACTCTCGATCAAATATATATATATAAAGATACTTTATAAGTAATATTTGTTTTGTTATCATGTTATTTTCTAGCTTGCAAAAAGGTTCATACATATGTATCGTATTTTACTTTACATTTAACTTTATCTATATTATGCTTTGTTCTTGTTCTACTCTTTGTTTACATAAGTATTATTATGCTTATACTGTATAGATATTTGTAAGTGTACAACTTGCAGGTACATATTTGGCTTATGTATGAAGCTTTGAATAAAGGTCTTTGTTTTGTTATTAAAGTCTTGTCTTGTATTATGTTATACTTGTTTTTATTTCATTTTATACTTTGAGTTTGGATTACATGTGAAGATATCGTATATAAAAGAACAGTTTTATTATTTGCTTGCTTACTTATTTATATTTGTATTTTATATTTTGATTATCAATATTTACATTATATTCTTAAGTTTTACTTATATTTAATACTTATTTTCATATTTATTTCCAATTATAATTTATTCAAATTATATACATAAGTTTGACTCATATTTTACATTTATATTTTATACTAAATATAAACAATGTAAAGTATTTTAAGTAATTATATAAGATAAATTTTTATTGGGAATATTATTGAAATGTTTATTTCAATTTCCAAATCAATTTCCTTTAAAAATACAGTTTATATAAATAGATGGCAATATTTCCAAAATCATATTCATTTAAATATGAAAAATTCATATTTTATATTTAATTAGATTAAACATTTATTAAAATAACAGGGGCCGAAATCCAGGGTCGTTACATTCCTCCCCCCTTTAAAGAATTTCGTCCCCGAAATTTAAAACAACAGTTAATTCAAAAGCTTTTATATCAACTATTCAAACATACTTATCATTTATATATTAGCACATTTATATATTAGCAAATAATCAAATAGTCCATCCTAACAAACATCCCTAGTTATCCGAACACAATTCCGGATAAGCTTTCCTAAAATTATAAAGAGTTGTCTCACGATGATCAACAATCCGAACTGAATCCCTGACCATAGATAAATTTGATTCAACTTCTAAATTCTTGAATTTCTGATTTAACAGCTAATGATGAATCATGAGCAAATTTTCTGATATATATATATATAATACACAATGAATTTCAGATATCCACTCTGACAATTCAATTTTGAAATTTACAATATTAACTCTTTCCAAATTTTATTGACTTCTTTACAGAATTTCAATATCTATCTCATCAAGCCCGTACGATGTACATATACTATTCGTACACAATATCAAATTCGATCACTCACTCGATCACACAATTTCATTTCCGAACTAGTATCGTCCACTCGACTTCCTAGTGCGGACTCAGAACTGGTTTCTTGATCAGAAAATGTTATTCTCCTTGCATAGTCACAACTATGTTAGAGAATTTCCAGCATCAATCAAAATCCATATCCATGGTTCGTCGTCGAAAATTGAGCGAAAAATCCTAACTCGGATCGATATAACTATCTCGAAATTCTGTGCTCGAATCTGGATCAAATTGTTATGCGAATAAAATAATATACGTTCATCCTACGTAATTATATTCATTGATTATCAATCATATCAATTTATTTTATTCACATTATTTTGATTTCTATCCACTTGGAATAATTTTCTCAATATCAAATTTACTTAAGAATTTCACCATTCATTTCTTAAGTTTAATATAAGCATTATATATACTCTTATATTATTACTCTACTGCTTCAGCTTTAATATCTTCTTATTTTAAATCTGAATTTCCAACTCCCTGTGAATTTCAATTTATCTATAACTCTGAATATTGAATTTTATTGTCTATCTCCATTTATCACTGATTCCTATTATTATTATTAAATTTGTTTCATTCTTTAGTTTATTTTAATTTCCAATTTGAAATTGTTTTGTTGCTTATTCATTTTTTTACATAGTTTCCAAAATTTTGAAAAGTTTTGGCAGAGTCTTCATTACATATTTTCATAAGCACATATGTAAGGTTTCAATACCTATTACAATTAATTCCAATCAATTCTCAAATCATTCTCTTCAGTTTAAGTGATTTATAACTTACTTGCTTACATATATAATCCATTTGAGCAAAACAAACTCATATTCAAAATCATACCATTTCCTTATGCAATTTAACAATATTTTTTGTGAATAAATAATCACTTAAGCTTTTTAACCATTTTAAATTAATTCCATCTCAATTTACACTTGACTCCATCCCAATTAATTTATTCACAATCCCTTCATTGCATTTTCTTTTATTTTCGAAGTTTGATTCCAAACCATTTTATTAAACTTGACAACCAATGTTTTAAATAATCCTCTCACAATTTACTTAAGTCCTTTATTTTCTTCAAACTGTTCCACCAAACAACTTAGTTTTATTCTATTTCACCAATTTCCATTCAAATCTTTGATTTGATTTTCCTTTAATCAAATCCCAATTATTTACTGATTAGTTTATTCTTTTATCCATTCTAAATTTACATGAACAATTATTATTGAATTTATTCATAATAAGGTTATTCAATTTATACTTGAATTAATTTTGTTAACAACTCACACCACTTTTATTTAAATCCAATTCAATACTTACCTTGATTTACATTTACTTATTTACATCAGAATTTATTTCATTCAATATTATTTATAACTCGATTGAATTCATCTAAATACAATCTTATTTCAACTCAACTTCAGCTAAATTTAGCTACTTACCAACCTAAAAATTTTATTTCTCAATATATGAGCTCAAAACTTATTTATCTACTTAACAGCTTATATTACTTATTTGGGTCATTTCATCTTATAATCACAATTCCAGATTATTTATATATATAACACTTACTATCTTAGGGTATAAATTTTCATTTCACAATTACAATCATTCTACCTTCAAATTTTATATTCAATTAAGTTCATTTTGAACTTCAATTCCATTCAACTTATCTCAAGTTAAGCTCCAATATGTTTTCTTATTTCTATTTACTTAAGTTAAATTTTAATTCCGGGATTAAAATTCCCAATTTCTTCTTATTAATATCAACCATACCTTATAAGTTTAATAGTTGATTTATTTAAACTTTCACATTATTTAAATAGAATTTATTAGAATTCAATTACCCGGTTTTCATTTTCAAAACCATTTTGAAATGAAAATCAAATTTCCAAATCCCAAACACTTGTTTTTACCAAAACAAATTTTCTCTTTTGAAAATTTCAAAAACAACTTGTATACCCAACAAGCCCAACAATATCATGACCAATTATCCTGGTGGCAATCCATCACTTTAGAAACTCGAAAATGAATTCTAATGATGTGGCCAGCATCATCAGGATTATTTTCTAGCGACTGAAGTGAGTTCAGTGCTTCTTTACTTTCCCAAATTTATTTCAAAACCGTTTCCATTCAAAAATATTACCCAAAACAATATCTCATTATTGCCTTCAAATCTTTGGAAAAACATTTCAAACATTCCCATGATTTTAAATTCCCAAATTCCTTTGTTTAAATTTATTTAAACATCTTCCAAATTTCCGGGACTTAAATTCTAGTTTAATCAGATTTCAGTTATATTCCTTTTTATTTATAATCATTCTTAAATAATTTTATTTGGTTATAAACCACTCACATTTAAATTTTTATTTGATTGTACTATTAACAATCAAACATCCAAGTATATATAGTTATTTCATAAAAATATTCCTTTTATATCGAAATATAATTTTGGGTAAAATTATTTCATTTACCCTACTTTTAAAAACAATACTGTGTCGAATTGCTCTATTTAAGTGTTTAGAAACCCCTTCGATACAGTTTTCGAAGCTGTGTCGACGATGGTTCATATACCACTCAATAAACCAATCAACACAATATTAAAACAATTTATATTCACTAACAAATACACGCTCATATCAATTAATACACTCAAACTCATTTTAGAGTACTACGGACTCTAATTTAAATGAGTAATTCCTACCAGAGCCAAGGTTATCACCAACCTAAGCTCTGATACCAAGTGTGACGACCCGCCCTTCTACTACCAGAAAGACGTATCATCATTAAGAAAAGAAAGGGATAGAAATAGAAAAGAAAGAGAAAGAAAGAACAACAACATCAGAATCTCACAGCGGAATGGAACAAAATATAATATATCACATAAATATCACATAGTTTTACATAACAAAGTTATAGAATATCAATACACATGACATACATACATACATCTGTCACTATATACATCAGAGATACAGTACATATCAACTATCACAGCGGAACTACATAAATAGCTATATACGTCTGGGCTCCTGCTCCAAGCTCCTCCAGAAATCAATACTTCGGAAACCTATCACTTGGCTACTCGTAAAAATTTGAGTACCCAAGAGTTTATGAAAACCACAAAATATAAACTCCGGGTCAGACATGGGTCTAGTATGAGTAAACGGTTTAAAGTTGTTTAACTTTGAAAAACATTTGAAAATAAAGGTATCACGTAAGACTCCCCACAAATAAATACGGGTAAGTTTTTACCTTACGCTAACCAAAACATTTTATAGGAAATCCAGTGATATTATAATAGTGTCTAGGGTTTTCAAGTAAATAGAAAATAGCCGAAATTGTTACATCTATTAAATTCCAGCTACTAGCCACAAAAGTGGGTAATACAAATCAAAACCGTAGGGTCTCGTAGGGAAAATGGATTTCCAACAATGGCAGGGCTACTGGGGTACCGCCCGTCACAGTACGGGGCCTAGATCACCGTACCGAGGATTACTCCCTTCATCCCCTGCATCACAAGGCCGGAACCATTCCTTACTGAACAGTTCCGAATAAGATCACCCCACGGTTGGCGCGACCAACCGCACACTAAGCCGAATAAAAAGGGACATCTAGACAGGGGAAAATCTTACTCTCAAATGGGGGCTACCCACGAAGCCTTGCTGCACCTCCCCTGTTTTAGCCATTCCCGGTTGATGAGGCTTGAGGCTGCGTTTACCTTTTATAGAACATATCACTTAGAATGCTTATCGTCCGCCTGACGATGTGCTGAAAGCATTCAATCCATACAAGTTCGTTCCGGGTTCGAACGAAACCGAACGCATTATCTCGTCATACTCATTTTGGAATCACCCTTAGAGTCAACGACGATAACCCTTGCATTATGAAACACCATCTCGATCTTCATTTCAGGATTCACGACCTAACGTTTAAATTTGATCGATGTGGTTTTCGGAGAATCAAAATTTGATTCTTCCGATCCCGGTCTCATCGAAATCCAAACGCCATTTTTAGGGCCAAGTTGTCTAATTAACTTAAACAGTTTTAAATAATTTAAATTCAACAATTGAATTAACATAGCATTTATCACAGATAAATCATATACAAGCATCATAGATATAACATAACATATCACAGAGCATCACAGAATATCATCAAATAAATATCACAATTAGATATTCTACATACACAACAATCCATAAGCAATCATTTAAATTCTCATTGTAACTAATTCAATTTAAAATTAATTACTCGAGAATTAATCGCTTAACCCTGTTTAGTTAACGATTAATTTGTTATTTCCCTTCAAATTATTTGAGTTAATTAATCATTGCTTAATCAATTATTAAGTCTTAATTATTTAATTAATTATTTATTCATCTATTTAATTTATTTCCTTAAAATCAAGTCGTTTAACTGTAATTACTATTCCTTGTTCATCAATTAATAACCTTAATTATTAATTAATGAAACTTAATTACTTAATTATTTAACTACTAATTACTTAATTAATTAATTATAAATTCTTAATTAAATTACTTAATTAATTAACTATTAATTCATAATTAAATTATTTGATTAGTTAACTATTAATCGTTCATTAATTAATTTAGGTAGATAAATATAATTTATTTATCACTTAATCACCTTTTTATCCATACTTGATTACAATTATAAAATAGTTATTCTTAATTACCTTCTAATAATAATTCATTTAATTTTAATTACTCAACGAAGTTAACTCTTAAAAGCCCTCTATAAATTTTAAATCATTCATTTATTAACTACAAACTTAAGAGTTAATTAAATTTACACCCATCCTAAATTGATTAAAATAATTTAAGAGTTTAAAGATCATCATTAAGTTTTTGACTAAAATACTTAAAACTTGAATAAATTCTTAGCTTAGCCTTTAAACCCCCTTTTTTTTTAGCTTAAAATGTTTAGACAAATTTGTAAAAAAAAACAATTTTACATCACTGCAAAACTATAGTTTTACCAAACTCAAATCGTCCCAGGTAAAACCCGAGACCACCCCTGCATTATACTCGAAAATCACTTCGAGTTTTCCACGCAAACTTCCCGAGTCCTCCCTGAACAACTTCATCTTCTCCCTTCTTTTTTTTCTTTCTTCTACTTTACAGTAAGTTACAGTTTCAAACTTAAAGTAAAAAAAAAAACAAACACACCAAGGCATCAGGTACTACACGCACGCGATACATCATCTCGCCGTACACGTGCACAGCGACATCCTCCAGCTCCGGCGAACGCCAACGTCTCAGGCACGTCACATATCACTCGCATACTCGAAAACCAAGTTCGAGTTGCCTACAGGAGTGTCGAATCGAAATTCGACTGTTCCACCGAGATACACAACCCAACCCAAAACAACTTAATCACCTCGTCCTCGCCGCACCAGGCACCAGAGTCGCCTAAACTTCTTCCACACAACGTCAACCCTCCAAGCAACCACCCACCTGAATCGCATGAAGCTCGGTTGCACATAGATGACGAACTCGTCACCTGACAGACATGACCCAAAACTCTATCTAAAACTCTAACTTGATTCAGATTCCAAAATTCACGCAATAGAAAAATCTCCTGATAATTTTTATGAAATCACTGATGTTAATACTTGCTTCATTTCAATTTATAACTTTTATTATTGATTAAATAACTGGGAATTGATAAAAATACAATTTTTGCACAATTACAAACTACTCTTGAATTATTGCACTAAAAATCTTGATTCTAGTTTTTAAAAATCATAAATCCCAGTAATAATTGAAGATATAAATTTGAATTAACATTTTATAGCATTTGAATTTATCAAAGAAATGTTTGATTTACCTGTAGAACAAGTTACAGTAAGATACTCTTACAACAGTTTTTAATTAATTTTTAAAATCTTAAATTAGTTTAAACATATTGTTTTAATTAACAACTAACAGATTAAAAATTGTCTGTTTGAACAGAAGCATGAATTCTATTTCAAGTGACAGGGAAATATTCGAACAGAGCAACATATACACAGGCAAAGAACATATTCAAATTGAAATATACTCAAGCCAAATTATAAATGAATCTTGATCAATTTTTGAATAACTTAAAGCTTTAAAATTATTGTTTACTCACCTAAAATGATTTAACGGAGAGCAGTTTTAGTTTCCAGATGAACACAGTCTTGAACTTTGTTTCCCAGCTTTCAAGCTTGAGTTCCAACTTCAATCCTTGATGTTGTTGATGTTGAACAAGTTTGTTTGTACTTAGTTCAAGTTACAGTTTTGTTTTCCTTTTTTTTTCTTTTTTTTTCTTCTTCTCAGTTTCTTAAGTTTTGATTCCTCGGTTTTGGAGCTTCTAAATTATGTGAACTAAAATAGTATGATATATATGTGTGGAGAAGGCTTGAACAGTACAGGTATTATCTGGACAAGTCTTATTTGTTTTGTAACAAATATGACTTTGCATTAATCTACTGCAATATGACATTTCGGCTGAACATTAATTTGTAGCCTGAAATGACAAATTGTACTTAGCTTTAATGAATATGCCTTCAAATGTGTTAACATACAATTAATGTTCCCTGATGTTTTTATGCTGAGATGGTAACAATTAACACTTTGGTTCCTAACTTTGCTTACATCATATAATTATGGTTGACTGTTTAAAGATATTGTATGTATGATATGTACTTTAGCAGGTAGCTTATGGCCTGAATGGGAAGACAGGATGTTGTGTATAAAGATTTTGTTGTATGGAAAGTACAGTTGCAGATAGATATTTTCATTTTTCTTTTATATTTTGACTTTGGTCTTTAGAATAGAGGCAAGTTTATTAGTTTATCTTTTCACTGGTCAAAGATGTCTTATATATGTATAAAGATATGAACTTTTAGGTAGGCTTGTGAATGAAGCTTCATGTATAAATTTTTGACTTCTCTGCACACATGATTACACAGCAACTCTCGATCAAATATATATATAAAGATACTTTATAAGTAATATTTGTTTTGTTATCATGTTATTTTCTAGCTTGAAAAAAGGTTCATACATATGTATCGTATTTTACTTTACATTTAACTTTATCTATATTATGCTTTGTTCTTGTTCTACTCTTTGTTTACATAAGTATTATTATGCTTATACTGTATAGATATTTGTAAGTGTACAACTTGCAGGTACATATTTGGCTTATGTATGAAGCTTTGAATAAAGGTCTTTGTTTTGTTATTAAAGTCTTGTCTTGTATTATGTTATACTTGTTTTTATTTCATTTTATACTTTGAGTTTGGATTACATGTGAAGATATCGTATATAAAAGAACAGTTTTATTATTTGCTTGCTTACTTATTTATATTTGTATTTTATATTTTGATTATCAATATTTACATTATATTCTTAAGTTTTACTTATATTTAATACTTATTTTAATATTTATTTCCAATTATAATTTATTCAAATTATATACATAAGTTTGACTCATATTTTACATTTATATTTTATACTAAATATAAACAATGTAAAGTATTTTAAGTAATTATATAAGATAAATTTTTATTGGGAATATTATTGAAATGTTTATTTCAATTTCCAAATCAATTTCCTTTAAAAATACAGTTTATATAAATAGATGGCAATATTTCCAAAATCATATTCATTTAAATATGAAAAATTCATATTTTATATTTAATTAGATTAAACATTTATTAAAATAACAGGGGCCGAAATCCAGGGTCGTTACACCTGCCAACACAGGACCGACCTACACCTTACTGGATAGTACCGAATATGATCACCACTCCGTTAATGGGCCTCGAGCATACAAATGAGAGATAATAGCGACTCTAGATAGGGATGACCATACCTTACTTGGGAGCGACCTACTTAGCTCTGCTGCATCTTCCCTGTTTTAGTCATTCCCAGTTGATGAGGCTTGAAGCTGTGATTACCTTTCAAGAACGTTTACACTTAGAATGCTCATTGCCCTCCAATTACAATATGTTGATAGCATTCATCCATACAAGTCCATTATCGGTCTGAATGAAACCAAAGGCATTATTTCCTACTACATCGGGTGGATCCAAAGGCACACTTTGTATCGATCGATACAAACCGTTCAGGGAAAGGAGCGCTCAACATGGATCACTGCGTGAAGCTTGGACCGATGTGAAGGCTACGAATATAGGGACTGATGGATACTTGGTCGGTGGAAACGAAGCTCTGGATGGATACGAAGCCTTCAGCCTTTTTGCAAACTAGATCTTAGATCAATCATAAGTCTCAAACTACAAGTCCAAACGTCACGAAATTTTCACAAGAGCTTCCATATCCAAGAGTTGACCTAATTGATCACAGCTCCATTGGACCTAATTTGGATCGATACGAACGTAACATGGATTGATCTTACATCGATCTCAAACCACTCCAGATCGATCTGGTAGGCCCACCTACGCATGAGAAGAGGTATTCCAAAGTTTGGGGGAGATATTTCCAGATCTACTCCTATAAATAGCATCCCTATACCTACTGAAAAAGGAATTTTTGGCTCTTCTACGCCGTTACTCTGCTAAAACTCCTTGTAGCTTGAATGCTATCAATTGTACTGTTGTAAATCAGTTGAGAATCATCAATAAACAGCAAACTCTTTAAAGTGGACTTAGGCTACAATGTCGAACCACTATAAACCTCACCTTTTTAATGCTATTTTTTTAATTTTTAGTTATTCTTTATATTTATATCCTCTTCATACATCGTATATGTGATATGTGCCTGTGAATTGGTGCTTTGATTTGCGATTGGGCGCTTGTGACCAATATTGGCGCAAACAACCTTCAATAATATTATTGATAAAATAATTAACTCAAATCATTATTAAATCAATTATTAATTAGTTTTAAAATATTATTATTAATAAGTTATTACCTTTTTAAATATTAGTACTAAATAATAATTATCTTTAAATCTTGTTATAAAAATAATTATTCTTAAAACAACTTCCAAATCAATGATTAGCTTTTCAAATTTGAAGGATGCTTAACGATCACCATGGTATTTGAACAAGCTACCATATTATTCAAGGTTAACTTTCCAAGTTAATGAATGGTATTCGCATATTCAGCAATAATATAAAAACTTTAATATTTAACCGTCATTGGTTACCATATCACTTATTCAAAGTGGCATATCAATTAACTATATATAATCAAATGTCCAAAGCTATAAGATAGCAGAACGGTTCTGCTAATCAATGTCATTTAAAGGTAACTCTTATATTTATTAAACAATGTTTATTTGGCCAAATAGATAACACCAGGAAGTATACTTACATTAACTACGTTATAATTCTAAACAACATATTTTATTAATCAAAATCAGTATCAATTTATCACCACATATATATGATCCATTACTTAAAACAAGTTTGAGTACAAATTTAAAACTCAAACAATTTAATAGCATTTCAAGATGCTATATCGTGATCCTAGATCAAACTCAGCCAATCAAATAGCATTTCAAGATGCTATATCGTGATCTAGACCAAATCTAATCAACCATCTAATTTAACAATTCAAACAGGCATAAATAAATTTTATAAATTATGAACATGCTAATTAACCAAAAAGAGTGAGTTTTAACTCACCAGAGTTCTACTTTGGACTAAAATCGAATGACATCCGATTTTAGCCCGAATTTTCAGCTTGCTTCAAATTGGACCAAACTAGTTCCATCGTGAAGTTTTCATCATTTCGAGCGGAACGCAAGAAGTTTCGTCTCGATTAAACCTCGTATAGATAAGATATACATTTTATAAGTTATTGGATTTATTATATTAATTACTTACAAATTAGTTACTAATTACCAATCATTATGGAATTACCCTTCTTCCTCTTTCAAAATTTCACCATTCCAGATATTCAAATTTCACCATAGCCGATTCCTTCCACTCCCACTATCTCGGCCATCCCTCCACGTGACGCCACATAGCCACCACCAAACTCCATTTCTTCCCGAGCTCTATTCGTTCATACCCAAATCGAGGCACTCGAGCCTCTCTTGTAAATCGCGACAATCCCTCTTCGTCCATTGTAGCACAATGTCGAGGCCACCATCACAAAGCTGCACGCCACCAAAACTTGACCAGAAGTGCACCCCATCTCCACGAACTTATTCCACCCATCCACACGGCCTCCCATAGACCATAGCTCAATCGATTGCCAAACTTAGTTCATCCATCCCCTCATGACTTCACTGCTACTCCCTAAATCCTCGTTTGCATATGTACAAAACTTCACCGTAGAAGCCCCTTGACACGACAAGCACATCCAAACAATACAAATCCTCTAGTTCCTCATAAATCACCCACAAATTCACAACCCTATCACGGCTCCTTCATGTCAAGCTCGAGCACTCACACCTACCCCTCCATACAAATGTGAAAATGTAGATCTCTTCAAGGGGATTACAAAGATCCTTGTTGTAGCTTTATTGGATTTTTATTTGAATTATTTTGAATTTACAAAGGTGGAGGAGTTTTTATTTTCTTTGGTTTAGTGAAGAACGACATAAAGATGGGAAAACAATAAATAATGTCAGATGTGTAAGTGTTGAGTTGGGTTGATATATATTTATATTAATTATTCTGATATCTCGCCGCCGAAATTTCTATTTACATATGGACCCCGAATCGACCAAACAAAAATACGGTCATGCTCACAACACTGATACGACTCTTGAACAATATACATGGTTATTGAGTTCTATAAAATCTCAAAACACCGTCGTTTGCCGATAAATTGTCAAGTGGACAATTTCAATATTTTCCAAGTTAAAAATTATGGAAAAATCAAATAAATTAAATTAAAAATACGTCAATAGAATTCGAGTCGTAAAAATAAAAATATATTTTCTGATAATTCATTTGAAGCATTTATTACTATAAATAACTTACAAATTGAATTTACTGATATTATTTATCATTTAAAGTAATTGACAAGTCCAATTTAACCATAGAATTAATATTCAATTTAAATTCTAATATTAAAAACCATCGTTCAAATAATAATTCATAATTCAAAGATTTTAAACAATCCCATATTTTATTCAAATTTTAAAGATTTTAACCAATATTTTTATAACTAAAATTAATAAGATATTCAAAATTAAATGACCAAAATCATGGGTTGTTACAATATCCCCCTTAAAAGAATTTCATCCCAGAAATTGCTAAGGTAAGGAAAATGCCTCCAAATCCATTAACATTTCAGAATCAATTAGTTGGAATAGGTTATTAATTTTTCTAAGTCTTAAAATTACGAAAAATTTCGGCAGCGTCTCCTTTGCACGGCTCGATCGGAAAAACTACAAATCGCCACTACCGGCCTAAACCAATCAAAAGAAAACAAAATCCAAGCGGCCTTCCCTATTTGGGGCATAAAATCATCAATATATATGACAATAAAAACACGTATCTATTTGTCGGGCAAACAACTCAACTCATAAAACCAAAGGCATCAAACTAGCCTTTGCTTCCATAAACCTACATCTCAATTTCAAATATATCCAACTAAATAATTTTCATTTCCAAACGTTAAATTTATAATGATTATAAAGTCCATAAGATGCACATATACCATCCATGTGCAATATCAAATCTGATCGCTCACTCGATCACACGATTTCACTTTTGAACTAGTATCGTCCACTCGACTTCCCTAGTGCGGACTTCGATCTGATTTCTAGATTAGAAACCACCGTTCTCCTTGCATAGCCATATAATATGATAGAAAGATTTTAATTATAATCAAAAATCTATATCGAGTGTTCGCCGTCGAGAACCAAGTAAAAAAATCCTTGTTCGAAACGGTGTAAATAACCTCAAAATCGTGTACTCGAACCTGGATCAAAATCAATTATACGAATAAAATGGTCTTCTTACAATGTACGTATTTATTTCAATTAGTTCCTTAATTATAACAATTTCTTTTTATTCACGTTCAATTTTAAACACACTTGATTTTCCAATAGTATTTCCTTTAATACTAAAATCCATTTACAAACCATATCATAAATCATTCTATTCAGCTTTACTAAAGTTAAATTTTATCACATAGCTCAATTTCAAATTTACTTTTCCTGAATATATCAATTATTTTTAATTCCCATTTATTATTTCTTGGTATATTCCCTTTAAGCTAAAATTATTTATGAAATATTCCACAAATCACTTTTCATTAAACATTATTTTCATTTTAACTCATTCCCGAACATATTACTTAAGAAGTCAAATATTTCACAACTTAAGTTTATAAGCATCTTATAAAGCACACTTAAGTTTATCGTCCATTTTAAAACTCAAGTGTAGGATCGATTTCACCCTAGAGGGAGGGGGGGTGAATAGGGTGATAGTGTAAATTATACAACTTAATTGCAGAAGCTAATAAATTAATATTAACACAGATCACAGAATAGCAGCACAGATATAAATAACAGAACAGAACAACACAGAATTTACCCAGCTTCGGCAAAACCCTGCCTACGTGCTGCCCCCAAGGTTTCTACTAGAAATTAGATAGTCCCTCGCTTACACACGTAAACTCGCTATACCCGCTATTGACTAATCTAACTCTACGCTCAAAACCCTGACCACAACTCAACCACCGAGTTGCGAATTCCCAAACTACACACCGTAGTTTGTCCCCTAGTCACACGACTAGAAATTACAACGGTTTAAAAGAGAATTTTAAAATTAAAAAACAAACATAAAAAGCAAATAGCCCTTAATTTAAATATAAACACAAAGCCTTTTATATTATTCAAGCCGGCCCCTTTTCTTTGTTTTATGTGACCCGGTCCACTTCTATTAGCTCAGTCTTTTGTGAGAAAATATGGTGGCTTTCTTCGTTCTTTCTTCCTGATTAAAAATTAGGGCTTTTTCGAAGCGCCTATTAGATTTGATCGAATCTCTGGTTGATCAAGAGTTGCCTTGCTCGATCGATTCTCGTTGCTCTCACTGGCTACTTCGATGAGTTCGATTCTTGCTTCTGGTAAGAATTTATGCTTCGTTACTTTTCGATTTTTGTGTTCGAACTCGGATATGCATGCCGATGATGATTCTGGGTATTATATAGGATTTGATTTCCTAGAATTGCGTTCGTATATGTTGATTTGAATTTGTCAAATTCTTCATCTCGGCCACTTTATTATTCTTGAACGATTGAGATTGATTCTGACTTTGTCACTTCGTATATATTTTGTGATGCTTGCTTCCCACGGCTTGGTTGACACGGTTTTGATTATTGACTCGTTCAATATTGACTGTGATGATTTTTGGCTTTGCTATGCTTCCACGGCTTCGTCCCTTACATTGTTCACCTCGGCCTATAGTGTTCATGTTGTACTTGGATAGTTGGTATTTGATTTTGTACTGTAGTTATCTTCGATTGTGTGATGTTGCCTCTGGTTGCTGTCATATACTGATGAACTTGAAATGTACCATGATACTGCATCACCACTGTTGCACTGCCTTTGTGGTCTTCACTGTGTTCTTGCACTTTGGTCTTTGTTTACTGTGTACATGTTGCTGCTGTGTTGCCAATTGGGCTTGTAGTTGATTTTTTTGAGTCTGAAATTTATTTGCGAATTCACGTGCTTGATATTTGAGTTGTTGATATTGTCAGTGGTGCACTTGAGTTATATCACTGGTCTTTGCATTTGTACACTTGTTCATATGAACTGTTGTTCCATTGTTGGTCTGACCCTTCCATATGCTCTTTGATAATGTTGAACTTCACTGTTGCATTCCACTTGTGTTTGCACAGCACTGCATGTTATATTTCTTGATCATGTTGGCCATTTGGTCGAGTTGTAGTCCAGTCCACTCATGTACATGCTTCACTGCATCCTTCTTTGCATTGTTCATTTTACTGTCTTTATTGTGGCATACTTTGATTCTTTTGAAACTGAGTTGCACACTACTGTCTTGGGTCTGGCCATTCTTTGTTGGTTCATTGGTGTTTGTACACTTTTGTTGCAGTGGTTTTACATTTGTGCATATTGTCTCGAGTACATGTATTCTTGGCTCTGGTTATTTCATATTCATATGAGCATTTGTCTGCATTGAGTGTTTGTGGCAGTATCTTGTGGTTTGTTGTATCTTTGAGTCTGGTATGCTGCAGTTTGTATCTTTGTTGCATTTGAATCGGTTTCACTTGGGTCTGGTTGGTCTGGCCATTGTAGCTGTCTGAGTTGCAGTGCTTCATCACTTGAACTTGCTTGCAGACTGTCTTGTGTTTTTGTAGCTTTCATCACTGGTGCATTCCATTTAGTTGCACTTGTGTTCTGTTCATTCCTAGTTGCCTCTTTGATGATTCATTGGTGAATATGTTGCATGCATGAGTCTGGTTCTCGGCCTATTGCATTTGACCACTGAACTTGACTGTTTAGTTTCATATTCATGTGTACTTTTGATTTGCGCTTGAGTTGAATCCAGTTACAAAAACTCGGATTTGACCTTGTGCTCGTGTCGTATTTTTGAATTTATTGCACCTGAGTTGAACCTGTCCGTATATTTGGGTTTGACCTTGTGCTCACCTGTCCCTGTAGCATTATCAAGTGTATATATCGGCGTGCACGGCCTTGTGGCATATACAGTAATACACTGTGTATGTCACAAGTTGTTCGTGTATGATGAATTCAAATATAAATGATGACGAACAACCCAAATAACTGAGGCAAAAATTATTTTAAAAAAATATATTTTATTTTATTATTGCAAAAATATTTCTTTTTCAATTTTACTGCGTTAGTGAATATTTTTACAGATTTCTCAGATGCTGGATTCAAACTGGAATGCAGTTGAAGATAAATACGAGTGTGAGTGATATGTAGTGAGGTGAATTGTAAATGTGAAATGTGAATTGTAAATGTGAAATGTGATGTAATTGTAATCAAAGTTGTATAGTTATAGTGAGAGCTTGAAATTGTACTATTCAAAGATGTAATAAATATTTGTTTGAATAAAATATTCGTTTGAATTCAAATTTCGTGTTATTTATTTTATTCAGCAAATATTTATTTAATCTGTGAAAAATAAGATAGTATATTATCAAATACATTTAAATGAATGTATATATGTTTATTATCATCAAACAAAAATCATATAAGCACATATTCAACATCAAGTTCATACTCTCAACTAATTCTAGAATTCATTTTTCCAAGTTATTTCATAACATATTACTTCATGCATACAAACAATTTATATAAACTTATCTTCATTAATAAAAAAATTCTCCTGATTTTTTTACTACTTCCAAAGAATAATTATTTTATTTAAGAAATATAACTCAAGTTTATATTTGAAAAACACTCTTTTGTTCTCCAAGGGTATACATATACAATAATAGATTTGTTTTTACTTAACATGAATATTCATGTTTTAAAATCTCTACCTCTTCAGAGTTATAAGTTACAAAAACTTATTTTCTTCTCTTTTCACAAAACACTTAGCTTAAGATTTCTATATCAAATTTGAAAACCCTGACTGTCCAAAATCGTCGAAAATTCCTTTTTATTTCAAATCATCTTTAAATAATATTTATGTACATGACTCCTTTTTGTATATATATTAAATCATCCTTTGGGAATCTGTAAACAATTTACTTTTACTCGAAACAATACAATAACAAATTTCTATCACGATAGTCGTTCCTCACCTTAGAAACTCGAAAATGAACACCGGTGATGTTGCAGTCATCACTGGAGTTATTTTCCAACGACCGAAGTGAGTTTAGTGCTTTTTAACTCTTCCAAATCCTATTACAATATTTCTATTAATCAATATTTTCAAAATAATACCATTATTATTATTTTTCCAAAAATTTGAAAACAATTTCCAAATATCGGTTTTGAGTTCTTAATTTCTTGGTTTACGTCCATTTTTATTTATTTATAAACCATATTTAAAGAAAACTTCTATTCCAAAACAATCCACAATAATACTATTATTATTCCTCATAACAATTTGAAAAACTATTTTAAATCGTCAGGATTTAAGTACAAATTCTCAGTTTTAAATTCTTATTTATAATCTATATTTATAAATCCAACTTAAATGATTTCACTTTTTATATAAGATCATTTCACCATTGTTTTCTTACTATAGATTATATTGGATAACTTTTATTAAAATTTAAAATTGAACTCAAAGTTATCATCAAACACTGTATAGTTAAACTATGAAACTGAATTCACAAAATGTTCGTACCTAATTTAACCAATAATATAGACCCATAACTATCTGAGTTCAACCAAACAACAATAAATGGTAATAATTTAATATTATCATTCTCTAATAATCAACACACCATAAATGATTGTAATAATTTTCTAAAAATTATTCTTTTCGTATATAAAATATAATTTAGGTAAAATTATTTCATTTACGCAAACTCAAAACAATACTATGTCGATTTACTTTATTTAAGTGTTTAGAAACTCCTATCGACTTAGTTGTTCCTTCAGCATAGACCCGAATTCATAACCACTCAACCAATAAATCAACATAATATAAAACATTTTTATATCACTAACAAATACGTGCTCATAAAAATATAATATAATATACTCAAATTCATCCTAGGGTCTCACTTACCCTATCTCAAATGAGTTAACCCCACAAAAGCCTAGTTGTTCGCTTAACCTAAGCTCTGATACCACGTGTAACAACCCGCTTTTCCGTACCATCCAAGTTGACAATAAACCACACATGTCCAACCCAAACTTAACGGAAAGATGAATGGTTATAAGGAAGAAAGAAGAAGAAGAGAAAAGAAACTAAAAGCAACACAAATCTCACAATCGCAACGAAAAAACATATAATATCAAAGATTTTTACAAAAGAGAAACTGTTATATACATACATCCCTCAGAGTACAACAACAATCACAATTATTAGCCTAGACAGTTATAACAGTTTGTCCTCATAATTGCCGATAATTTCAATAACAAAATAGTTGAAAATACACATATACAAGAATACAACTTGAAAACCTCTAACTCCTCTCTTGAGCTCCATACTTCCAAAGCAATCTGTTACTCGGTCTGACCCAAGCATTATAATAAAATAGCACCCGAGTCAGTCTGGAAAACTAGCGTGAGAAAACACACTCAACTGTGCTTTTAAGTTATAAAACCTTTGAAAACAAAGGTATCTCGCAAGACCACGCCGCACATAAACATGGACGGGTTTTTACCTTACGATAACCAAAACATTTCATATAAAATCCTCTAATATTAAGATAATGTCTAGAATACAAATACTTATAAATCATAGCCAAAATTGTTACGTTATTAAATTCCACCATAATAAGTATACAACCAAAACCAAAGAGGCTTGTATTGGAAAATGGATTCTATACAATGACTGGGTCACTGGGGTGCCACCCGTTACGGTGTATCTCTAGATAAAATAACACCGAGGACCTCGTTTGGATCCCCTGCCAACACAAGATCAGCCTACCCCTTATACGATAGTACCGATTATGATCACCTCTCCATTAACAGGCCCCGAGCATACAAATGAGAGATAATAGCGACTCTAGATAGGGATGATCATACGCTACTTGGAAGCGACCCACTTAGCCCTGCTGCATCTCTCATGTTTTAGTCATTCCCAGTTGATGAGGCTTGAGGCTATGATTACCTTCCAAGAACATTTACACTTAGAATGCTCATTGCCCTCCAATATAATATGCTGATAACATTCATCCATACAAGTCCATTCTGGGTTATAATGAAACCGAAGGCACTATTTCCTACTACATTCATTTTGGGATCACCCTCGAGATTAGTAGCGATTAGCCCTTACACTTCACGTATCAATCTTCGATTTCATGCTCTTCAAGACGTCTTCACTTCGAAACGCATGTATGTATATATATCCAAACTCCAGTTATAAAACTTTTCCCTTTTCAAATCTTTAAACTCATTTATAAATTCCTATATAAATAGCCGTAACCATTTGTAAACATCTCCCATATTTAAAAACTTATTTAATGGACTCCTTAAGTCCCTCAAGTTCCATTACTAACAAAAATAACTTTAAATAACTTAAAATAATAAGTTATTATTTAAACATCCTTCATTTCATTTAAATTAAATCTCATTTAAAATAATAGCTTTAAATCTCACTAATAATGCATTAAATTAATTTCAAACACTATTATTATAATAATAAGTTAACGCCAAAACAATATTAGGATAATAATTTATTTACTTTAAAACATTATTATAACAATAATTAATTAATTTTAAACTAATTTTGATATGATAATTAATAAGCTTATAAATTAAATAACTTAAATCAATATAAATAATTAACTTTAATTAAAATTTAAAGTACAAATAATCACTTTTAATAAATAATTAAAATATTTTAAAATCATAAGTAAATAATTTTAAAATTATAATTAAACATTCTTAAACAGCCTTTAAGAAATAATTCTTAATAATCATATTAATAAAATAATTAACTTAAATCATTACTAAATCAATTATTAATTATTTTTAAAATATTACTAATAATAATAAGTTATTATCTTTTTAAATCTTATTACTAAATAATAATTATCTTTAAATCTTATAATAAAAATAATTATTCCTGAAACAACTTCCAAATCAATGATTAGCTCTTCAAATTTTAAGGAGGCTTACGATCAACATGGTACTTAAACAAGCTACCATATTATTCAAGGTTAACTTTCCAAGTTAATAGCTGATATTAACATAATCAGCAATAATATAAAAAATTTAACATTTTACTGTTATTGGTTATCATATCACTTATTCAAAGCCGCATGTCAATTAACTATATATAATCAAATGTCTAAAACTATAAGGTAGCGGAACAGGGATTTATTCTGCTAACCAATGTCATTTAAAGGTAACTCTTACTTTTAAATAAACAATGTCTATTTTGCCAAATAGATAACAATAAGAAGTATACTTACATTAACTACGTTATAATTCTAAACAACGTAATTTTATTAATCAAAATCAATATCAATTTATCACCACATATATATGATCCATTACTTAAGACAAGTTTGAATACAAATTTAAAACTCAAACAATCTAATAGCATTTCAAGATGCTATCTTGTGATCCTAGATCAAATTCAACCAATCTTAGCATTTCAGATGATATATCCTGATCCTAGACCAAATCCAATCAACCAGCCAATTCAACAATCCAAACAGGCATAAATAAATTTTATATATTATAAACATGTTAAATAACCAAAAAGAGCGAGTTTTAACTTATCAGAGTTCTGCTTTAGAGTAAAATCGAACGACTTTCGATTTTAGCCCAAATTTTCAACTTGCTCCAAATTGTACCAAAATAGTTCCATCGTGAAGCTTTCATTGTTAGTCCATGAGATGATGGTTTTGATGACAACAACCTTAGAATATATTATAAAATATAAATACTGACATTATAAGTGTAGATATATATGTATATGCAGGATTTAACCATGCAGGTACCAAGAATGAAGACTGTACAGTATAGAGATTCAAGATATCGAGATAGAAGACTCATGAGTACCATGATTATCAAGAGTTCAAGATTTCAAGGTTAAGTATTTTTATTAGGAATTTTGTTAAAACTCATAGAAAAGCACTGGCATCTTAAAATCCAATTTATTCGTGGAATGTAATCCTCTTCGAGCCTGTTAAAGAGATGGAACCCTAAGTAAGATGGAACATACGAAAAATCTAGTGGAACATTGTTTTGTATCCGCTAACTTTTTATTCAAAATGATTTTTCAAAATTATATCCTGTTTTCAAAATGTTTTTCAAAACATTCCTTTTGAAAGATTCAAAACCCTCTATCCTAATTTCAAATAATTTTAGCCTCAAAATTATCTTTAATTTCAAAGTCAAATTACTCTTGATTTTAAACTATCCTTTAATATAATATATTTAACTTTTAAATATTTATACTTAGATTTAAATATAAAATTATAGTTAAATTCTATATATATTATTCTCTATATTTACTTATGAATTTTAACTATAGTCAAGTATATTTATAAAGTTTAAAATAGTTTTAATATAAAATAAAAGTTATTTTCAAAGAAAATCAAAACACCAAAAAATCCTTTGGGATGTCGACATGCCCAAGTAACCTATGTCGACATGGTGTCAGTTGAGTTCAAAATTTAAATTTCAAAAGAAGTGATTCGCCATAACTCTTCATCAATGGACAACGTTGTTGTTCTTATATAAATAGGGGTTAGTTTCAACGAATTTTATATCAGATTTTCTTGTTTCTCACTCCTCTTCTTCTTCCACATTTCTTAATGCATATTCTTACCATTACTCTGCCGAAATCAACATTGAATCGAACTCGATTACTTTAGTTTGATTCTCTATCACTATCTCTACAAGGTTCTCAGTGCTATTTAGAGTTATAGACTTTTTTGTAATCTATTAAGCGGGAAAAGGAGTGATTGTAGCCTTGGAAATCAATCAAGAGAGAAAACGTGTAATTGTAGCCTTGGTAAATCAATTGGGTAAACTTGTGGCCCGGAAATCAAGTATCTCTACCCAGAGGAAAGAAATTCTGGAGGATGTACCTCGTAGCCTTGAAACCGAGGGTGTAATTTTACAATTGCTTTTGAAAGGAAATCCGTACTTATATTGCGGGACTGGATGTAGGGTAACTTCGAACCAGTATAAAATCCGGTGTGTTCTTTCCTTTACTGCTTTTATTTTATTTCTGCATCTGTGTTTGTTTCAGTGATCATATCTGTGTTTTTATATTGCATACATCGGTGTCTAAATTAACATAAACTCAAAAAGATTTAGTTATGCTTTATTAACACTATTCACCCCCTCTAGTGTTAATCCTAGCCTTAAGATCCGTAATCCGCATTTCTCACAATTAATATCAGAGCAAGGTTTTCAAAGTTTCCCAAAAAAAGTTTTTAAAATGGATGTATTTGTTAATACTAGTTTAGAAGTATTAAAACCATCATTGTTTCTTGAGTCTGCATATAATCAATATTCAAATTCAAGTTGTCTACCAAGATTGTTTGATGTGCAGGAATCATGCTTAATGGGTGTTGAGGAATCAATACACAACGGACAAATTATGCAGATCAGGAAGAACAAATGGATACTTGATAATGGATGTTCTAGACACATGACTAGCAATCCAGATATACTAAATGATATAATATACAAAGACAAAGGACTAGTTAACTTTGGAGACAATTCAAAAGGATATGTGATTGGCATCGGCAAAGTCGGTAATTCTGAAACTCCTACTATTACTAATATTTTGCTAGTTAAAAATCTGAAACATAATCAGCTAAGTATAAGTCAACTGTGTGATAAAGGATATAAAATTAAATTTGAAAAAGATAAATGTCACATTGAATATAATAATTCAACCATTATATTTGAGGGAGTCAGGAAAAAGAATATTTATATTCTTAGTATGAAAGTTTCAAATGATAACCTGTGTCTGTTGGCAAATACAAGTGACCCTTGGATTTGGCATAAGAGATTTGGGCATTTGAATTTCAAACTCTTATCTAGACTGTCAAAACATGATCTAGTAAGAGGTCTCCCTAAAATGAATTTTAAAGTAGATAGTTTATGTGATGCTTGTCAATTAGGAAAACTTAGAAAAAGTTCCTTCAAGTTAAAAGATATGATTTCAACTTCAAAATCTCTTGAATTACTTCATCTTGATTTATTTGGTCCATCTCAAATTCTTTCAATAAATCATAGTAAATATATTTTTGTAATTGTAGATGATTATTCTAGATTTACATGGACAATATTTTTGAAACATAAAGTGATACTTTTGAATGTTTTAAGACATTTTCAAAAAGAATTCAAAATCAATTTTCTCTAAAAATTATAACTATTCGAAGTGATCACGGTGGTGAATTTGAAAATGAAAAGTTTGAGGAATTCTACAATAAAAAGGGAATACCTCACAATTTTTCATTTCCAAGAACTCCACAACAAAACGGAGTAGTAGAACGTAAAAATATGACGATTCAAGAGTGTGCGAGAACTATGCTTTCAGATAGTAAATTACCAAAGAATTTTTGGGTAGAAGAAGTTGCTACCGCCTGTTATATTTTAAATAGAATTTTAATTAGACCATTAACTAATAAGAATTCTTACGAACTTCTTCACTCAAAGAAACCTAAAGTGTCTTATTTTATAATTTTTGGAAGTAAATGCTTTATTTTAAATACAAAAGATAATTTAGATAAATTTGATCCTAAATCTGACAAAGGTATCTTTATCGAATATTCTAATAGAAGTAAAGAGTACAGAGTGTTTAATTTAAAAACTAATTCCATTGAAGAAACAATGCATGTTTCATTTGATGAAAATTTTAAAATTTTTGAAGATACAAATGATGAAGAGGTCACTCAAAATCAAGAATCAATTGATACTAATAATGAAATTAATCATCCTAATAAAAGGACAAAACTTTTAAAAGATCATCCTATAGAAAATATACTGGGAGATATGCAATCTATTGTTAAAACTAGAAATCAACTAAGTCATATGAGTAATGTAGCTTTTATATCAACTATTGAACCCAAAAATCCAAAAAAAGCATCAACTGATGATTCATGGATTTTAGCTATGGAAGAAGAATTATATCAATTTACTAGAAATGATGTTTGGGAACTTGTTGCTAGACCAGAAAATAAAACTATAATTGGAACTAAATGGGTTTATAAAAATAAAATGAATGAACAAGGAGAAGTAGTTAGAAATAAAGCTCTATTAGTCGCTCAAGGTTATTGTCAAGAAGAAGGAATAGATTTTGATGAAACCTTTGCTCCCGTAGCAAGATTAGAAGCCATTAGGATTCTACTAGCTTTCGCAAATCATAATAATTTCAAATTATTTCAAATGGATGTTAAAAGTGCCTTTTTAAATGGATTTGTAAAAGAAGAAGTATATGTTGAACAACCACCACTTTTTGAAAATGATAAATTACCAAATCATGTTTACAAAAACATTATATGGTCTAAAACAAGCTCCTAGAGCCTGGTATGATAGACTAAGATCTTATTTATTGCAATCTAATTTTGAAATTGGTAAAGTAGACAATACTCTTTTTATTAAAAGAAATAAAAATGATATTCAACTAGTACAATTTTACATAGATGATATCATTTTTGGTTCAACTAATTTTGAAATGAATAAAGAATTTTCTGAAATAATGTGAGTCATATGGGTGAATTAAATTTCTTTTTAGGATCACAAATAAAACAATTAGATAATGGTATCTTTATTAGTCAAGAAAAATATGCTAAAGACCTAATTAGTAAATTTGGTTTGACTATTGCGAGTGGAAAACCCACTCCCATGGCAACCAATGAGTACCTTAGTAAAGAAGATCTCTCGAGAGATGTAGATCAAAAACTATATAGAGGAATGATTGGATCACTACTCTATATTACTGCCAGTAGACCTCATATCATGCATAGTGTTTGTCTCTGTGCCAGATATTAATCCCAACCTAAAGAGACCCACTTAAAAGCCGTAAAACGAATCATAAGATATGTTAAACACACATTTGATTATGGTTTATTCTACCCTAAAAATGATTCTTTTAACTTAACATCTTACTGTGATGCTGACTATGATGGTCGTAAATCAGACCAAAAAAGTACAAGTTGGACTTGTCACTTTTTGGAGGCATTCTCTGGTTTCTAGGCTTAGTAAAAAGCAAAACACAGTTTCTTTATCAACAACTGAAGCAGAGTATATTTCTGTTGCTTTGGCTTGTTCTCAAGTAATATATATGCAACAAACCTTAAAAGATTTTGGTTTAAAATTTTCAAAATCACCAATTTATTGTGAAAATATAAGTACAATAAATTTATCCAAAAATACTACTCAACATGCTCGAACTAAACATATTGATATCAGACATCATTTTCTCATAGATAATATAACTAAGGAAGTAGTTACTCTCGATTATATCAATTCTGAAAATCAAATTGCTGATATTTTAACAAAACCCTTAAATGAATCAAATTTTACTAAATTAAGAAGAGAATTAGGTATTTTATCTATAACTGTAACGACCCAGAATTTTTGATAATTAAAATTTGAATATTTAATTAATTTTAAATATTAAGGAGTGAATTTATAAGTCAAATAAATTTTTATTTGAATTATTGGATTTAATTGAATAATTAAATCGATAATTTAATAAGTTAAATTATGAAAATAATTGAAAATTGAGTTAAATATGATTGAAAATAATTTGGGAAATTTTATTTTATCATATTGGAGTTAGAATGATATTTTAGAACTTTAAAATCGAATTAAGAGTTAATTTGTGAAAATTGAATATTTTAATAATTAAATCGACTAGTGAAAATAGTCAATTTTTGAACAGTCTCAGAATTGAACGAAACCAGTTCCATTGGATCCGTAATAGTTAGTTATTACTGGATTTCAATTTTCGTGTCAATCGGAGTTATCGTTTGATCGTGGCAGCTCGAAACGCATCGAATTATTTTTAATATTAATTTGGCGAGTTAAAATAGCCATTTTTCAAAAAGTCTCGGATTTCAACGAAACCAGTTTCATCGGATCCGTAATGTGATATTATTGTAAGGTTTCAAATTTCAAGTCAATTGGATTTACCGTTTGTCCGGTACGAATTAAAACGCCTAGAAATCGATTTAAATCGGTTTAATTTAAATTGAACGTTTATTGCCATAACTTGCACAGATGTCCGAATTAGCTTTCGAAACCTGTTCCATTGTGTCCGGAACGCGGGGTAAACCTTAGAAACGCTGGTTACGGCGCGTAAATCGGAGTTCGAAATTTCCGAAATGAATAGTGTTTTCGGTTGAAATTCTATAAAAGGAGACCCAACCCCCTCTTCAATTTACAAAACCCTAATTTCATATTACAGCCGCCACCCCCCAATGCATGGCCGAAATTTCATCTTCTTCCCCCTCTCAAATCTCGAAATCCATTCACTTTTATCAGAAACTCCAAACTAGGAAATCGTAGAGCACATCAAGTACTCCATATCCAACGGTGGAGATCGTCTGAAGTGTTGTGGATTGGCGGCAAATTGGGCTCAAAGGCCGCGCATTCATTCTCGATTCGTGTGCAAATAGGGGGGCCGAGCTCTGTGCCCTTCTGGCCGTGGGTAGCTTGTGTTGGGGGCTTCGCGATGGTGGTAGTTTGATGAAGTATAGTCGAGTGATGGAGGAGCAAATGCTAACCCTAGTTCGGCCTATAGTGGGTTCGTGCGTGTTCCTGTGTCTGGGTGGAGATACGCGTGAAGAAGATGGATGGGGGATGGTGCGTTCTACGGTCTTGATGTTGGGAAGCAGTGGATCGAACGGCAGTGAGATAGTGTAGGTTTTAAAATTTATTAAATGTTGTAAATTAAAAATATAAAAATCGTGTACAAACTTGTAAAATACATAACTTTTTCATACGAGGTCGAAAAACGCGCGAAACCAGTTGCATTGGAATCGTATGGACGAGCACTATGCGATGAAATTGGATTGGAGTCATTTGGAGTTAGTGAGAATTTTGGGTAAAATTAAACGTCCGTTTAATTTTATTCGAAATAAATCGCTAAAACGAAATTAAAATCAAGGTGAGAACTTCTCACTCAATCGAATCAGTTTCGATTTTATTTTAAATAGTTAGATTTAATATATTTGAATGCATGTTTGAATGTTGATTAATATCTATTGATTGTTAAAATAGACATTATACGCCGTTAGTAAGCGGATGTTATTTATTAAAAACATATACCGCGAATATTTCATAAACAGTGAAATTGGTATTATATATAGTAGCAATATATATATTGGCATATGTATATATTGGAGTTATTGAGTTCCCGCATTTATTTGTTTAGCGGATGAGACCCTATTGCGCCGTCTATTAAGCGGATAATATTAAATAAAAACATATACCGCGATAATTTCGTACTGGAGCGAAATTGGTATTGTGCTAATGTTTGTGGATGCAGGAAAACAGGTTGGAGGGATCCAAATGGATTCCTCAACAGTTTTTATTTGATTTCCGATATTTTGATATTTGATGGATTATCATATCGATATATGATATCGTTGTTGTCGTGATTGACTATTTGGTGTGTAGCATCACTAGACCAAATTTTGGAATTTTAAAATGATTTATAAAGTGATTTTTGAAAAGTATACGTTTTATAAAATATTTTTGGAATTGATTCATTGTAAATAAATAAACGTTATAATTTTTAAAGTTATAAAAATTATGATTTTTAAGAAATATAGTTAAAAACTGATTTTTGAAAATATGATGCTAATGATTTTATAAAATAGTTTAATCGGGATTTTAGAATTTATTGTGAAAAGTTAAAATATAGGATTTATAAAATTTGATTATTTTATAAATCAAAATGGTGAAAAAATGAAGGAGATTAAAGACGTTTTAAAGAATAATATAAATTGATTTATATTAAGAGATTTATAAATGGATATTTATAAATTGAAATATTGACATTATAAAACGAGTTTTATAAGTGTTTGAATGAAGTGAAAATGAATTTCATAAATTGAATGAAATTTATAGAATTATAAACGGTGAAATTATAAATGGAATTTTATAAACAGTAGGTTTATAAAATTTATAAAGTCATTAAAAGAATGGTTTTGGATAAATAATTGAATCTTATAAGTTATAAGATTTATAATTATGAAGTTCGAAGGAACGATTTTTGTGAATGAATAAATTATAAGTATTTAACTTATAATATGAACTTTTAGTTTATAATTGAGTTATAAACCGGAATAGGTTAATAAAGGAATTTATAAAAGGAATTGATATGAAATAAATAGAAATAGAATTTATAAACGTTGTTTTATAAATTTGCAAACGATTTATTTTGATAAGTAAATTGTTATAGCGTGTTTATGGAGTTATATTCACGTTTTTAAATGTGAATAATCCTTTAAAATGAAATGTATAAAAGGATGAAATTGATTAACGTAGTATATTCACGTTTTTGAATAGTGAATAATATGTTAAAGAAATTGTTTAGAATGTGATATTTTGAATAGAATGAAAACGATCTAACGATGTTTTAAAATGTGTTGAGATTTGAAACCATAGATTTCAACATTGATTGTTGAAATAGACGTTTTCGAGAAATAAAAGGAAATGGTGGATTATAATACTGTTGTTATAGTAAATGATTTCCGAAAGGAAATGTTTTGCATAGTATTGGGATTTATATATATATTGTAATCTCGAATCCCTATACTAGTGATTTTGGGTTGTCGTAACGATGTTTTACGTAACATTCGTTTTTGGCCCAAATAAATATGTTTATGAGAATGATTTCCTTAAAGAATGAAATATATACTTAATCTCGATTTAAGTATATTGAATATTTTCTAAGTGTTGAAAATAAATAAAATTTGTGAATTACTTATGAATAAGTAAGTATGGAAATGTTTTCCAATATAAAGTGAATATCTTAAGAATTTATCCTTTTGAAGATAAATTGAAAATGAATAATTGAAATCGTATATTCATAGATATTTTGGAATATAAATTCACTATGGAATTTATAAAAGGAAGTGGAATTCTTTTAAAAATAAATATTGATTTATTTTTGAAGTGTGAAAACTATATATCTTGTAAAGATATTTTGGAAAATAAATAATTTGGAAAATTATTTGGAAACTGGTGATGTTGTGCATATCCATTGATAGTTCAATAACCGACTATCAATATTTCCCTTTGAATGGGTATTGGATATGATTTGTTTGAATTTGAATGCCACACTTATTTTTGAATAAGCGCTCACTATTCGGGTTAACCGGGAAAGGACCATGGGGTCGTATAACCCATTCCGAATGTGTGATACGTCGTTGTGAATTGCATTGAAGATCGGTGTTGAAGACCGAGTATTTGTGAAAGCGATAGGATGACCTATCGATTGTCTCTGCACTGGGTAGCTCCTGGTATAGAGATTCCTTAAGTGATGGGAAATTCGATCGGGATTGTGAATACCCGGATTGCAAGGGCTTCGTAAGAAGTGCCTTCGGTTTTGTTCGAGCCCGGAACAGACTTGTATGGATTGTATGTCTGACATTACAAATTGAGATATAAAGCAGATTTCTTTCAAATATATTTCTGTTGGTGGCGGAGAATTTATTCTTTTAGCTTAACACCCTTCTCTGAGACGTACGAGCTCAGAGGTTATGTAGTTGAATGTTATCAGCGATATATTCCCAATTTGGTAATGTGACATGCTGAGTGTTGCTGTAAATGATCATTGTGTTGATTATTTGTGATAGGATCGTTTATTTGATCGTCTATCCTGGTGATCATCTCTATGATCATTTATTGACCCAAAGCATGGCTTTTGTATAAAGTATGTTTTTGTGGACGTGACTTCGTCGAGCCTCACACCCCGTGAATGGTCAAAACAGGAAAGATGCGGCAAGGTTATGAGGGGTAGCGCCCTTTAGGATGTGTGCATTTCCTTCTGGAAAAGGGTGGTATCATGGTATGGAGCCTAGATACTTACTCATGTTGAAAACACTTTGTTATGATTGTGTGAATTGATTACGAGCGCTCGGTGAAAAGGTCCCAAAGGACCGGGGGATGGCATATTCGGTCAGTTGTTACTCAGTTAGGGGTAACCCGGCCTTGTGTTGGTAGAGATCCGGTTTGGTTCTCGGGGATGTCCATCCAGAGGCATTCTCATGTGGCAATGGGAAGTTCCTTGGCCTGATCATTCGTTGGAAATCCAAAGAAACAATACGAAACTTGTACGGTATTAGTTGTAGGACCTATCATTCACTTATGGTGTCGCAACACTGTTTGGATGGTAGCTATAGTAGGCATAGTTCGGAATGTCTATACTGGCTAAGATTTATATTCTACTTTCGAAATGAATTTTTCCTACACTATGCACTAGTAATAATATCAAATGTTTCTTTTTAAATGCGTATCAAGCATCTTTGGCTATCATAAGGAGAAATCTCCTCCGATTCTGCGTTTGCATGTGTGTGTGCGGGAGGCCTTATGGTAGTCTCATTTTTAAAAGCATTGCGAATTGACTTTAAAATATTCCTCTATTTTTGTTTTCAAAGATAAATAAATTATTTTGAGTTCTCACACCAGTCACATGACTGACTTGGAGTTTATTGTTTTCCTTCCTAAACTCTGGGTTCCCACCAATTTCCACACGGGCAGTTAAGAGTTAGGTTTATCAGGATATTCTGGATATTCTTGAATTGCTGGAGGCAAGCTGGATGGCATGGCGTATTACTAGTTATATAGTATTTCTTTTCCCGCTGCACTGTTTAATGTTGATGTTGTACACTCTGATGATATGATGTAATGAAATGTGATGTAATGTAATAACTGATATAGTTCTTTGTTTAAAGATTATTCATTTATTATTATATGTTGTTCCGCTGCGAATTGTGAGATTCTGTTGTTCTGTTGTTTTTCTGTTCCGTTCTATTTTCTTTATTTTCTGTTTTCTTTCCTCTCCATCTTCTATCTTTTTCTATTCTCTCCTATGTTCTTTCCTCTCTATTTTTTACCTTCTTATCTCTTCTATGTCTTCTTCTTTCTTTTTCTTTTCTTAAATTCTTTTTAAAACCCATAACTATTCGGTTTTTCGGCAACGAAAAATCGAGTACGTTACATTTGGTATCAGAGCTTATGGTTAAGCGACAACCATGGTTCTGTTGGGTATTACTCATTAGAGATAGAGTCAGCAGTACTCTAGAATGAGTTTGAGTGTAATAATAACTATGAGAGCGTATTTGATAGTGAATATATAAAAATTGTTTTATATTGTGATGATTGGTTTATTGAGTGGCATATGAACTTTCGTCAGCGTGGTCCGCAAGACTATGCCGAAGGGGTTTCTAAACACTTGAATAGAACAATTCGACACAGTATTGTTTTAAATTGGGTAAATGAAATAATTTTACCTCGATTATATTTTATATATAAAGGAATAATTTTTCAGAATTATTAAAGTGTATATAAGTTGATTGTTTAGATGTTTGAATAACCTAAATAAAAGAATAATTGTATAAGCAAAATGAATTATAAGAATTGAATTATAATTAAAGTGATTTACAATTGTGAAATAAACTTATATATAAGAAGTGAAACTATGTGAATATATTTATGAATATGAGTTGTAAATAAAAAGTTACTTTAGAATTTGGAAGCTGAATTGATTGATAAATGTGAACTTAAGTTATGAAATGAAATTCAACTTTGTAATTGAATTGAATGAATGGATTAAATGTTAATCAATTAAATGTGAATAATTGATATAAAATAATGAATGTAAGTGTTAATTCATTAACATCTAATGTTATTGAAAGTTGAATAGTTGAATGAAAATCAATTTATTAAACCAATTGAAAGTGATGGTGTTGAAACTAAATTAAATGAATATAAGCAAAGTAATTTGGTTGTAATTAATATACTTTGGTTGTTATATGATTGTTAGTTGATTGTATATAATTCATTAAGTGTTAATGAAATTGAAAGCTAAAGTAATTAAAATTCAATTGGAAGTTAAATAAATTTGAATAGAATTGAATTTGATTTGGAAGTGAACCAACTTGAATATGAATTAGTGAATATAAACTAACTGAAAATGAATGTTAGTAAACATCCACTGTTAATAAATTAAATGTGATTTAAATTGAAAACCAATTCATTGAATATTAATGAGAATATTAATGAATATTGATTTGGTTATGGATGATAGTTGGTTGATGTTTGCATTTGTTGCTTTTGTTTCATTTGCTATGTTGGCATATATAGTTGTTATGTTGCTATATGTTGTATATCGATACTATTTTCATATATGCATGTTCTCATGTTGTTTGTTGAGTGATTAGTAGGTGCGGATCGCGTTTGCTTCGCATATGGAGCTCGCTTTCGCGCTATATTAGCCGTATATGCTCGCTAATAAAATATAAGGTACATATCTCGGATTACATACCGTACTTTTATACTTTTTTCCCTTCGGGATGCCTCATTACTTGATGAGATGTATATTTGTGATATATATACTGTCATTTTTTTTTCGGATCGAGACGCGCAAAGGAGACTATGGCGAATTTTTCCGAAAATTTAAGGCGTTAGAAAATTTTTGAGAAAATTGGAAAATTTTGAAAACTTAAAGTTTGATTTTGGAATTGAAAGTTAAATGATATAGTTTGGTTTTGAAAAAGATAACTAAGTATGATTTTGAAAACTTAGTAAAGATTTGTAAGAAGTTTAACTATGAATTTTGGGAAAATTAATAGCTTCTGTAATTTTTCTTACTTGTAATTTCGAGGACAAAATTCTTTTAAGTTGGGGAAGATTGTAACGACCCAGAATTTTCGATAATTAAAATTTGAATATTTAATTAATTTTAAATATTAAGGAGTGAATTTATAAGTCAAATAAATTTTTATTTGAATTATTGGATTTAATTGAATAATTAAATCGATAATTTAATAAGTTAAATTATGAAAATAATTGAAAATTGAGTTAAATATGATTGAAAATAATTTGGAAAATTTTATTTTATCATATTGGAGTTAGAATGATATTTTAGAACTTTTAAAATCGAATTAAGAGTTAATTTGTGAAAATTGAATATTTTAATAATTAAATCGACTAGTGAAAATAGTCAATTTTTGAACAGTCTCAGAATTGAACGAAACCAGTTCCATTGGATCCATAATAGTTAGTTATTACTGGATTTCAATTTTCGTGTCAATCGGAGTTATCGTTTGATCGTGGCAGCTCGAAACGCATCGAATTATTTTTAATATTAATTTGGCGAGTTAAAATAGTCATTTTTCAAAAAGTCTCGAATTTCGACGAAACCAGTTTCATCGGATCCGTAATGTGATATTATTGTAAGGTTTCAAATTTCAAGTCAATTGGATTTACCGTTTGTCCGGTACGAATTAAAACGCCTAGAAATCGATTTAAATCGGTTTAATTTAAATTGAACGTTTATTGCCATAACTTGCACAGATGTCCGAATTAGCTTTCGAAACCTGTTCCATTGTATCCGGAACGCGGGGTAAACCTTAGAAACGCTAGTTACGGCGCGTAAATCGGAGTTCGAAATTTCCGAAATGAATAGTGTTTTCGTTTGAAATTCTATAAAAGGAGACCCAACCCCCTCTTCAATTTACAAAACCCTAATTTCATATTACAGCCGCCACCCCCCAATGTATGGCCGAAATTTCATCTTCTTCCCCCTCTCAAATCTCGAAATCCATTCACTTTTATCAGAAACTCCAAACTAGGAAATCGTAGAGCACATCAAGTACTCCATATCCAACGGTGGAGATCGTCTGAAGTGTTGTGGATTGGCGGCAAATTGGGCTCAAAGGCCGCGCGTTCATTCTTGATTCGCGTGCAAATAGGGGGGCCGAGCTCTGTGCCCTTCTGGCCGTGGGTAGCTTGTGTTGGGGGCTTCGCGATGGTGGTAGTTTGATGAAGTATAGTCGAGTGATGGAGGAGCAAATGCTAACCCTAGTTCGGCCTATAGTGGGTTCGTGCGTGTTCTTGTGTCTGGGTGGAGATACGCGTGAAGAAGATGGATGGGGGATGGTGCGTTCTACGGTCTTGATGTTGGGAAGCAGTGGATCGAACGGCAGTGAGATAGTGTAGGTTTTAAAATTTATCAAATGTTGTAAATTAAAAATATAAAAATCGTGTACAAACTTGTAAAATACATAACGTTTTCATACGAGGTCGAAAACGCATGAAACCAGTTGCATTGGAATCGTATGGACGAGCACTACGCGATGAAATTGGATTGGAGTCGTTTGGAGTTAGTGAGAATTTTGGGTAAAATTAAACGTCCGTTTAATTTTATTCGAAATAAATCGCTAAAACGAAATTAAAATCAAGGTGAGAACTTCTCACTCAATCGAATCAGTTTCGATTTTATTTTAAATAGTTAGATTTAAAATATTTGAATGCATGTTTGAATGTTGATTAATATCTATTGATTGTTAAAATAGACATTATACGCCGTTAGTAAGCGGATGTTATTTATTAAAAACATATACCGCGAATATTTCATAAACAGTGAAATTGGTATTATATATAGTAGCAATATATATATATTGGCATATGTATATATTGGAGTTATTGATTTCCCGCATTTATTTGTTTAGCGGATGAGACCCTATTGCGCCGTCTATTAAGCGGATAATATTAAATAAAAACATATACCGCGATAATTTCGTACTGGAGCGAAATTGGTATTGTGCTAATGTTTGTGGATGCAGGAAAACAGGTTGGAGGGATCCAACTGGATTCCTCAACAGTTTTTATTTGATTTCCGATATTTTGATATTTGATGGATTATCATATCGATATATGATATCGTTGTTGTCGTGATTGACTATTTGGTGTGTAGCATCACTAGACCAAATTTTGGAATTTTAAAATGATTTATAAAGTGATTTTTGAAAAGTATACGTTTTATAAAATATTTTTGGAATTGATTCATTGTAAATAAATAAACGTTATAATTTTTAAAGTTATAAAAATTATGATTTTTAAGAAATATAGTTAAAAACTGATTTTTGAAAATATGATGCTAATGATTTTATAAAATAGTTTAATCGGGATTTTAGAATTTATTGTGAAAAGTTAAAATATAGGATTTATAAAATTTGATTATTTTATAAATCAAAATGGTGAAAAAATGAAGGAGATTAAAGACGTTTTAAAGAATAATATAAATTGATTTATATTAAGAGATTTATAAATGGATATTTCTAAATTGAAATATTGACATTATAAAACGAGTTTTATAAGTGTTTGAATGAAGTGAAAATGAATTTCATAAATTGAATGAAATTTATAGAATTATAAACGGTGAAATTATAAATGGAATTTTATAAACAGTAGGTTTATAAAATTTATAAAGTCATTAAAAGAATGGTTTTGGATAAATAATTGAATCTTATAAGTTATAAGATTTATAATTATGAAGTTCGAAGGAACGATTTTTGTGAACGAATAAATTATAAGTATTTAACTTATAATATGAACTTTTAGTTTATAATTGAGTTATAAACCGGAATAGGTTAATAAAGGAATTTATAAAAGGAATTGATATGAAATAAATAGAAATAGAATTTATAAACGTTGTTTTATAAATTTGCAAACGATTTATTTTGATAAGTAAATTGTTATAGCGTGTTTATGGAGTTATATTCACGTTTTTAAATATGAATAATCCTTTAAAATGAAATGTATAAAAGGATGAAATTGATTAACGTAGTATATTCACGTTTTTGAATAGTGAATAATATGTTAAAGAAATTGTTTAGAATGTGATATTTTGAATAGAATTAAAACGATCTAACGATGTTTTAAAATGTGTTGAGATTTGAAACCATAGATTTCAACATTGATTGTTGAAATAGACGTTTTCGAGAAATAAAAGGAAATGGTGGACTATAATACTGTTGTTATAGTAAATGATTTCCGAAAGGAAATGTTTTGCATAGTATTGGGATTTATATATATATATTGTAATCTCGAATCCCTATACTAGTGATTTTGGGTTGTCGTAACGATGTTTTACGTAACATTCGTTTTTGGCCCAAATAAATATGTTTATGAGAATGATTTCCTTAAAGAATGAAATATATACTTAATCTCGATTTAGTATATTGAATATTTTCTAAGTGTTGAAAATAAATAAAATTTGTGAATTACTTATGAATAAGTAAGTATGGAAATGTTTTCCAATATAAAGTGAATATCTTAAGAATTTATCCTTTTGAAGATAAATTGAAAATGAATAATTGAAATCGTATATTCATAGATATTTTGGAATATAAATTCACTATGGAATTTATAAAAGGAAGTGGAATTCTTTTAAAAATAAATATTGATTTATTTTTGAAGTGTGAAAACTATATATCTTGTAAAGATATTTTGGAAAATAAATAATTTGGAAAATTATTTGGAAACTGGTGATGTTGTGCATATCCATTGATAGTTCAATAACCGACTATCAATATTTCCCTTTGAATGGGTATTGGATATGATTTGTTTGAATTTGAATGTCACACTTATTTTTGAATAAGCGCTCACTATTCGGGTTAACCGGGAAAGGACCATGGGGTCGTATAACCCATTCCGAATGTGTGATACGTCGTTGTGAATTGCATTGAAGATCGGTGTTGAAGACCGAGTATTTGTGAAAGCGATAGGATGACCTATCGATTGTCTCTGCACTGGGTAGCTCCTGGTATAGAGATTCCTTAAGTGATGGGAAATTCGATCGGGATTGTGAATACCCGGATTGCAAGGGCTTCGTAAGAAGTGCCTTCGGTTTTGTTCGAGCCCGGAACAGACTTGTATGGATTGTATGTCTGACATTACAAATTGAGATATAAAGCAGATTTCTTTCAAATATATTTCTGTTGGTGGCGGAGAATTTATTCTTTTAGCTTAACACCCTTCTCTGAGACGTACGAGCTCAGAGGTTATGTAGTTGAATGTTATCAGCGACATATTCCCAATTTGGTAATGTGACATGCTGAGTGTTGCTGTAAATGATCATTGTGTTGATTATTTGTGATAGGATCGTTTATTTGATCGTCTATCCTGGTGATCATCTCTATGATCATTTGTTGACCCAAAGCATGGCTTTTGTATAAAGTATGTTTTTGTGGACGTGACTTCGTCGAGCCTCACACCCCGTGAATGGTCAAAACAGGAAAGATGCGGCAAGGTTATGAGGGGTAGCGCCCTTTAAGATGTGTGCATTTCCTTCTGGAAAAGGGTGGTATCATGGTATGGAGCCCAGATACTTACTCATGTTGAAAACACTTTGTTATGATTGTGTGAATTGATTACGAGCGCTCGGTGAAAAGGTCCCAAAGGACCGGGGGATGGCATATTCGGTCAGTTGTTACTCAGTTAGGGGTAACCCGGCCTTGTGTTGGTAGAGATCCGGTTTGGTTTTCGGGGATGTCCATCCAGAGGCATTCTCATGTGGCAATGGGAAGTTCCTTGGCCTGATCATTCGTTGGAAATCCAAAGAAACAATACGAAACTTGTACGGTATTAGTTGTAGGACCTATCATTCACTTATGGTGTCGCAACACTGTTTGGATGTTAGCTATAGTAGGCATAGTTCGGAATGTCTATGCTGGCTAAGATTTATATTCTACTTTCGAAATGAATTTTTCCTACACTATGCACTAGTAATAATATCAAATGTTTCTTTTTAAATGCGTATCAAGCATCTTTGGCTATCATAAGGAGAAATCTCCTCCGATTCTGCGTTTGCATGTGTGTGTTTGCGGGAGGCCTTATGGTAGTCTCATTTTTAAAAGCATTACGAATTGACTTTAAAATATTCCTCTATTTTTGTTTTCAAAGATAAATAAACTGTTTTGAGTTCTCACACCAGTCACGTGACTGACTTGGAGTTTATTGTTTTCCTTCCTAAACTCTGGGTGCCCACCAATTTCCACACGGGCAGTTAAGAGTTAGGTTTATCAGGATATTCTGCATATTCTGGAATTGCTGGAGGCAAGCTGGATGGCATGGCGTATTACTAGTTATATAGTATTTCTTTTCCCGCTGCACTGTTTAATGTTGATGTTGTACACTCTGATGATATGATGTAATGAAATGTGATGTAATGTAATAACTGATATAGTTCTTTGTTTAAAGATTATTCATTTATTATTATATGTTGTTCCGCTGCGAATTGTGAGATTCTGTTGTTCTGTTGTTTTTCTGTTCCGTTCTATTTTCTTTATTTTCTGTTTTCTTTCCTCTCCATCTTCTATCCTTTTCTATTCTCTCCTATGTTCTTTCCTCTCTATTTTCTACCTTCTTATCTCTTCTATGTCTTCTTCTTTCTTTTTCTTTTCTTAAATTCTTTTTAAAACCCATAACTATTCGGTTTTTCGGCAACGAAAAATCGAGTACGTTACAATAACTGAAATATAAAATATAAATAACAAGTATAATTAATAATTAATATTAAAATCAAATAGTACAAATAAAAAGGACCATGTCGACATCCCTCATATACCCATGTCGACATACAACGTTTTTAATTTTTTTCCACCAAAATTCAAAATAATTGGTTATATATTCTTCACATTTCCGAAATTTTATTCATCCTTTTTGTTATCTCTCTGTTCTTCTCTCTGAAATCAAATAATCAATAGCCTCCTCTTCTAAATCAAACATAAAATCAACCTTTTCATTCCCCTCTCCTACGTCTGGTCCATTTCAACGTACTACTCTCGCTCGTGTGACTAAAATAGAGGTCTCTCTGAAGGATGCACTTCAGATGATGACTGAAATTCAAGTAACTCAACTTCGTATGGCAAAGGAACAAGAGAGGCAAGACAAGATTCTTAGGAATTTGCAAAAATTCCTAATGGATAACCAGACCAACCCTATCTTGATTGATGAAGACTCTTCACTCAATCAAGAACAAGAGGCCAACGAAGAAGAAGAAGAACCCATGGAAGAAGTGCACGAGGAGGATGATGACCAAGTCATGTGTGTTGGAGAAGTGTGTTTTGACAAGAATGAGAATCTTGTCGAACAATGTGGAAATTTCTGTTTCCACTATCCAAACTGTATGATTCATAGATCTTCCATGTTTAAAAACACACAATAGTTTCTTTTCTTTCTTCTCCATTGTTGTTGTGTTTCTTTATGTTTTCTAAACGCTCATGTATATACAACTTCATACGTAATAAATAACTCGTGTTCTTATATGAGTTTTAATTATAAGTACTATCATGAATTCTTAGTTAGGATAGTTAATAGTTTAGGACTATGTTTTAGTATTAGATTTAAGTGATGATTACTTATGATAACACTATCATTATAATCACATGTCATATATTGTTAGTTTTAGGGGGAGTTATATAGTTTGGAGTGAGTTTTTTTTGTTGATGACAAAGGGGGAGAGATATAAAATAGGGTCGTTAGGCATTAATAAAGGGGGAGTTATTAGTTTTAGGGGGAGTTATTAGGATAGTTTTAGGGGGAGTTATTAGGATAGAAATAACATTTTATAAACAAAGGTTGTCATCATCAAAAAGGGGGAGATTGTTAGTCCGTGAGATGATGGTTTTGATGACAACAACCTTAGAATAGATTATAAAATATAAATACTGACATTATAAGTTTAGATATATATATGTATATGCAGGATTTAACCATGTAGGTACCAAGAATAAAAACTGTACATATAGAGATTCAAGATATCGAGATAGAAGACTCATGAGTATCAAGAGTTCAAGATTTCAAGGTTAAATATTTTTATTATAATTTTTGTTAAAACTCATAGAAAAGCACTGGCGTCTTAAAATCCAATTTATTCGTGGAATGGAATCCACTTCGAGCCTGTTAAAGGGATGGAACCCTAAGTAGGATGGAACATATGAAAATCTAGTGGAACATTGTTTTGTATGCGCTAACTTTTTATTCAAAATGATTTTTCAAAATTATATCCTGTTTTCAAAATGTTTTTCAAAACATTCCTTTTAAAAGATTCAAAACCCTCTATCCTAATTTTAAATAATTTTAGCCTCAAAATTATCTTTAGTTTCAAAGTCAAATTACTTCTGATTTTAAACTATTTTTAATATAATGTATTTAACTTTTAAATATTTATACTTAGATTTGAATATAAAATTATAGTTAAATTCTATATATATTATTCTCTATATTTACTTATGAATTTTAGCTATAGTCAAATATATTTATAAAGTTTAGAATGGTTTTAATATAAAATAAAAGTTACTTTCAAAGAAAATCAAAACACTAAAAATCCTTTGGGATGTCGACATGCCCAGGTACCCCATGTCGACATGGTGTCAGTTGAGTTCAAAATTTAAATTTCAAAAGAAGTGTCTATTCGCCATAAATCTTCATGAATGGACGTGGCTGTTGTTCTTCTATAAATAGGGGTTAGTTTCAACGAATTTTATATCAGATTTTCTGGTTTTTCACTCCTCTTCTTCTTCCACATTTCTTAATACATATTCTTACCATTACTCTGTCGAAATCAACATTGAATCGAACTCGATAACTTCAAATTTGATTCTCTATCATTATCTCTACAAGGTTCTTAGTGCTATTCATAGTTATAGACTTCTTCGTAATCTATTAAGCGAGAAAAGGTGCGATTGTAGCCTTGAAAATCAATCAAGAGAGAAAAGGTGTGATTGTAGCCTTGGTAAATCAATTGGGTAAACTTATGGCCCGGAAATCAAGTATCTCTACCCAAATGATAGAAATTATGGAGGGTGTACCTCATAGCCTTGAAACCGAGGGTGTAATTGTACAATTGTTTTTGAAAGGAAATTCGTACTTGTGTTGCGGGACTGGATGTAGGGTAACTCTGAAACAGTATAAAATCCGGTGTGTTCTTTCCTTTACTGCTTTTATTTTATTTCTGCATCTATGTTTGTTTCTGTGATCATATCTATGTCTATATATTGCATGCATCGGTGTCTAAATTAACATAAACTCAAAAGGATTTAGTAATGCTTTATTAACACTATTCATCCCCCCTCTAGTGTTAATCCTAGCCTTAAGATCCGTAATTCGCATTTCTCACATTCATCATTACGAGCGCAACACAAGAAGTTTCGTCTCGATTGGATCTCGTACGGAGAAGATATACTTTTTATAAGTTATTTGACTTATTATATTAATTAATTACTAATTACTAATCATTACAGAATTTACCCTTCTTCCTCTTTCAAAATTTCACCATTCTTGATATTCAAATTTCACCATAGTCGGTTCCTTCCACTCCCACTGTCTCGGCCATCCCTCCACGCGACGCCACAAAACCACCACCAAACTCCATCTCTTCCCAAGCTCCAGTCATTCATATCCAAATCGAGGTACTTGATCCTTTCTTGTAAGTCGCGCCAATCCTTCCTCGCCCATTGTAGCACAACATCGGGGCCACCATCATGAAGCCGCATGCTACCAAAAATTGACCAGAAGTGCGCCCCATCACCACGAACCTATTCCACCCGTCCATACGGCCTCCCATAGACCATAGCTCAATCGATTGCCAACTTTAGTTTATCCATCCCATCACGACTTCATTACTGCTCACCTGTAGAAAAATTAACCTTAGAAGCCCTTGACACGACAACCACATCCAAACAATCCAAATCCCTTATTCCTCATAAATCACCCACAACATCACAACCCTATCACGGATCCTTCCTATCGAGCCCATGCACTCACACCGACCCCTCCAGACAAATGTAAAATGTAGATCTCTTCAAGGGGATCACAAAGATCCTTGTTGTAGCTTTATTGGAATTTTATTTGAATTATTTTGAATTTATAAAGGTGGAGGAGTTTTTATTTTCTTTGGTTCAGTGAATAACGACATAAGGACGGGAAGAAAACAGAGAATGTCGGACGTGTAAGTGTTGAGTTGGATTGACTTATATTTATATTAATTATTCCGGTATCTCACACCGAGATTTCTATTCACGTACGGATCCCGAATCGACCAAACAAAAATATGGTCGTGCTCAGGACACTGATACGACTCTAGAAAAATATACACTGGTTATTGAGTTCTGTAAAATCCCAAAACACTGCCGTTTGCTGATAAATCATCAAATGGACAATTTCAATATTTTCCAAATTAAAAATTATGAAAGAATCAGATAAATTAAATTAAAAATACATCAATAGAATTCGAGTTGTAAAAATAAAAATAAATTTTATGATTATTCATTTGAACCATTTATTACTGTAAATAACTTACAGATTGAATTTACTAATATTATTTATCATTTAAAAGAAATTAACAAGTCCAATTCATCCATAGAATTAATATTCAATTTGAATCCTAATAATTAAAATCATCATTCAAATAATAATTCACAATTCAAAGATTTTAAACGACTCAATATTTTAATATTGCTTTCAAAGCTTTTAAACCAATATTTTAATAATTAAAATTAATTAAATATTCAAAATTAAATGACCAAAATCGTGGGTTATTACACTAAACTACCCTATATGATATCGAAAGTGAAGTAAATGCAATAAACAGAAAGTCTCACCAAGTGAAGAGTTCTGAATAAGCGGCCTTCATGCTCTCCTCGATCTTCCAAGTAAAATTGCCTTCATTCTCACTCCACTGAACCATCACTGGCTCTATCGTCTTTCTCCTAAGCTGCTTTGTGTCTTGTTCGATGATACGAATAGGCCTATGAGGTCTCGAAGCTTCTGGCTTAATCTCGATATCATCAAGCTAATAATGTTCAACTATCATGCTTGGGTCATGCACAAACTTTTGCAAGTGAGAGACGTGGAACACGTTGTTCATGCACTACTACAAAACATGCCATTTGCATCGGTTGTTTACCCCCCTTTTGCATCAATTCAACAACCGATGCATATGCAACCGATGCAACAGGCTTAACACTTTTGCATCAGTTCTGAAACCGATGCAAAATGGTCCTTTTTGCATCGGTTGTTACTAACAACTGATGCAAAATATCGTGGTTGATATCTTGGACACAGCCCCATGTTGGATCGGTTGTAATGAAAACCGATGCAACAAAGGAACTTGTTGCATAGGTTGTTGTTGAAAACCGATGCAACAAAGAAACTTGTTGCATAGGTTGTTGAAAACCGATGCAAATTAATCCCTCTATTGCATCGGTTTTTTATAACAACCGATGCAAATTAATCCCTCTATTGCATCAGCTATTTATACCTAATGCAAAAAAGCCATTCTCAGAAACCATTATTACAGTACTCAAATAGACTGTATACATGTTATTGATTATAACAAACAATTATTACATGCAATATTACAATCATTCAAAATAAAATTTGATGGCAAATACATAATTAGATTTAATAATTCGACGAAAGAATGAAAAACATAAATAAATTCCACAGTACATAATCAGACAGTCAGTAGTAAAAAATAAATGCAGTGTGTCATATGTAGACACACAAAAATACATATATACAGAGAAGAGAATGTATTGTTGACAGCGGATAAATTAAGCAGAAGATGGTCTTCAAATGCATAAACCTTTACCCTATTTTGTACTTGAGCTACCTGAAGTTGAGCTGTGCAATCTGCATATGCATATGATCCTGCAGAATACAAACATTCAACGCATAACATAGGCATCCTCGACAAGTACATCAACATCAACAGATAATGAGCCAATTCATATAAAATCTTTTACGTTCATAATACTTGATCTTTTACATCTACTGCTCTCTATGCACAGCCAATTCATCAAACTTAAAGGCTACTGATGTAGACATTGTATATGCCATTTGGAGATAAAGATTGTTGTGAGTAAGTACTGAGTAATTACTCATAAATCAAAATGCTGTTAGTTATAAGTGGAAATGTTAACAGGTGATAGCTTGGCAAACATCAATCAACAAGTGATATCAAAACGTAAAATTGTTTAACTGGTTCAGCGTTCAATGCAAAAATGTAGTCTTTTGGAAATCAGATTAGATAACAGAAGAAAATAATTTGAACTTACATCATCCAGCAGCAAATGTTGCGGTAATCAGCAGAGTCAGATGAAACCTGTAATAATGATATGATCAAACATGTTCCAACATAAAAAGGAATTTCTTTTCATAATTTAAACTAGGAATATCATAATTCAGAAGAGCAACATATAAATATCAGTAAATATTCTACAATCTTTATTAGACAGATAGTCCAATGAACACATACACTCATATCACATAACTCACACAATACAAATACGCAACACATACACACACTCACTAAACTATACATACCCATATCTCGTCGCACAAATAGTGCAAACACCCGTGTAATGGCTCTAAATAATGTGACTCACAACCGCGATTCTAATCAACTAGGGAATCATGCCAATTCACATCTATGAGTTGCAATCTTTATTATTTTTATTTACAATGTTTAAGTTATAAATAAATTAGGTATGCATATCGTTAGTGAATCCTGCACATGTTCACTCTACTAGACCCTACGTCGAAACCAAAATGTCACGAGATGTTTCATCCGTGTACCCTTCAACCAGTAGTTTTAGGTGCCCCTCCCCACGATCTTTTGATTACAGCATCTATCTCATCTCGTCACTATTAGCGCTCCATGGGGGCTTCATATATTACTTTGTTTCCATCTTCGCATCGTCAGAGCACCAACTCTTATCACCGTGGTTGTGTTCGTACAACATATTGTTTGGACTATAATAATGGTGGTCGATCCACCTATACACACTCATGGATTTTCAAGTATTCAATGAGAAATTTATTTAAATTTTGAATTCTCAAATATTTATTTATAATATGAAATTTATAAATTTCTTATAGATATACTTTTAAAATAATAAATCAAATCCCTTTATATTGTTCATAATTAAAATAATTCGCATTTCCTTGTAGAATAATTAAATTTTCCAATACACACACATGCTTTTTCCTTCAAAACAAAGTAACTTCAGATATATTTAAAAAATAATTCATTTGAAATTTTACTTTCATTTAATCCTTAGATAATTAAATAATTGCTTTTAATATGTATACAAATAGCAAATAATATTCTTAAACTGAAAATAATTTTTTTTCTTCCTTCTAAATATAACATTCGGACTTGGCTAGGAGCTAAATAGCTCCAAGCAACAAGACAATGGTCAACCGCTTCCTTCAATAGTAGTTGACTAGTCAAGGCATAAGTCGACCTTTCGTGACGGAGGCGATCGACATGTGGCCCATGCCTGGATCATTTTTGTTTTAGGTTTTGGTCATTTTCTGCCTATTTCTTCTCTGATTAACTATAATTGTTTTTCAGCCAACTTCGAAGAATCAAACACTTCGATTCGAGCATCCGTTCATATATCAAAGACCCGTAAAAATTTCGACAGCATAATGTTTAGAAAATCGGTCAGTCTCAGTTAATAGTAAGGAAATAACAACTTGGTATCACAAAATAAAGCAACCGACTTCAATATTCATAACAAACCAAGCACAAACAACATTGTGTCATCAAAATATTTCAGAAACGACAACATGTAGAGCAGTATTTATTTGTAATATTGTGCCATTGCGACCAAAACCATTTAAGAAATAAACAATTTAAGAATGATCACCTGAAGTATTTATCAACTGAGAGATGCAGTTGCACTCTTTGTACAAGCTTCTGTGCACTCGTAGCATGAGATCCTACAAAACTCAAGCTCCCATGTGGTCCAACTCTATCAAGCAGAAGAGTTCAATAAATTAAACCAGTGGAAAGGAATCAATCTCAATAGAAGAAAGAGAACCATTAAACAAAACACTAATGCAAACTTTTATCTTCCACATCTGCCTGAGTGCGTAGCACAGGCTATATGGTAGTTTTAGTTGATAAATAAATGATTTAAATTCCATATGAAGGTAAATAATGTGAGGATTGGATACAAAGTATTATAACAAAAGTACAAATTTATTTTGGAAGAAATCAACACCGAACATAAAGAGGCTTGTGATTCTGAATCCAACAAGCAAAGCATAAAAGCAATTTAAAGTAGTTAAATCCGCATATACAATGATCGAATGTCCAAAGCATACTATATTTTAAACTCGCATTGTTATCATGATAGAAGATCAAATGTAAATCAGAAGAACTCAGCGCAAGTATTGAGGAAGAAACTAATGTGCGAATTTTAAAAGGCTTGAAAGTCAAAGTCGATATATACAATCCTAAAGGAAGTTTTAAGAATTTTAAACCAACATGTAAAATGAGAAAATGCATTAAGTAAAATCTTTTATTAAAACCGAAGGAAAAATTGCATATAGCAATAATTAGTACGTATAGAAATGTTAGCGGAAGTTTCAGGAAAGTCTTCCGAAAATGTAGTATTTGCAAACCAACTATAGGTAGAAATTATGTAGAGTAAAGCAATACAATTATGGTTCAACAGTAAAATTGGTTAACAAAGTGCATTCAGGTCCAAAAGAACAAAATTGGAGACTAATGCATAAAAACAATAGTATTTATAAATAAAACGGCCTTTTAATTTATTGTATAGCTTTAAAATGGACGATACTGCAAATGAAGGTTAAGGCCGGGGTGCATTCTTTTGACCCAGAAAAGGTAACATTGTGAGGAATGCGGAAAACAGAAAGTTCAGAACTAATTTTAGTTAAATCACCGGGGAATGCATTTTAACGAAATATATGTAATAAGTAAACGTTATTGCTCACAACTATAAATTAATAACGTTATCCAACATTGTGACCAGACCATATCTAAACGAGTCGGAATGATCTAATGGATGGATAGCAAAGCAGAATCCAAAGCGATAGCTCCAGTACTTGTTTCTAATCGAAGTCTAAAGAGAATTAGCTATGAATTTCCTAAATAACTCTGAAGATAGCCTAATTAACAAAGCACCTCAAAAGGACAGCCTTAAGCCAAAAATGGGAAACAAATGGGGATTGGTTAAGACACTACACCCTAAGAACTTTGGCCAGAAATAGGAAAGGCATAATACATACTGCTGCCATCGCCTTCTATTCACTTCGACACTGACCATTCACAACATCAACATATCATTACCTTACCACTAAATATCACTGCCCTGCCACTAAATATCAATATATACCTCTGCACACTTCATTCCAACCACCCACTGCCCTACAAACTTCAATTCCATGCTGCTACCACTGCAAATTCGTCACCAGCCACAATTCACTTCTCCACCACACTTGACAGCAACTATATTTCTACAACCACATAACATCACAACATACCATCACCATCACCATCATCATAAACTACACCACCAACTATCTGCATATCTGCCACCATTCACCATTCTCAACCATCAACTTTCTACTTCTGCTCCATCCCACACTACCACTTCTGCAGCATCCCCACTAAACAGCCGCCATCAACAACTCTAGCCTCTCCAAATTGCCATACATCATCCACTTAAACCACTCTCTAACATCCATTGCATCTCCCCTTGCAAACCATAACAACATCATTATCAACGCATACTTAGCCACTTACTTCACCACCCAAACAACATCATCAATTATGCATAAAAATAATGCATTTTCCTTAAACATCACACTTTATCCACCTCACTGCTGCATTCATCAACCAAGCACTACCACACCCCCATCATCACTGCTGCGTAACCACCCACCCACTATTGTCATAACCACCACCATCAACTTCATCATCAGTATAACCCTACAACCTCCATCATCAAACTGCATCATCAGAACAAACACATCCATCGTACAACTGCACCTCCATCATTCCTTCAACAAACCTCAACTCCTCCCTGCAACAGTTCTACACTACCACATATCCACTGCCTTCAACAACCTAGTGCTTCATCACCTCAACAACAATTCCATCAATAACTCCTCCACAACCAAAACTTCTCCACCTCCTTCAACCTTCCCACATCCTTCATCTCAATCTCCTCCTCTTCAACAATCACCAGAAATCAATACAATGACCTCACTGCAACTCTCCTCCTCACTGTTGCTTCACCTCTAAATCATCCACTTCTCCCAATAACCACCGCAACCCACATCTTCTTCTCTTAGTCATCAATTAATTATAATTATTGTTTTACAGAAAACCAGTGGAAAGGGAAACTAAAATCAGAAAAGGAAATGAAGAAAGCTATAAGCGGTATAAGAATAATACCATGACGACAGCAAATACGTCTTCCCCCTTCGGAATTTCTGCTTCAGCAGACGCAATCTGTACTTGTACCGCCTCTGGAGAATCTGCCTCTGCGACAGAAGAAGAGGAACCAAGAAATGTTTCTAGAATCACCCTTGTTATCTTCTTCTTTTTAGGAATCGACAGCAGCGGAAGCAATGATGATGAAAAATTACAGGGGTTAACTTTGATTTCGAGTTTGCTACCATCTTCGCCATTAAAATTTTCAAAAACTTCGTTTTAATTTCTTCTTCTTTTGTTTGATTTTAAAAATGAAAAGAAGGGGAGGGCACGGTATTTTTTTTTTCGGAGTGGGTTACTGAGGAGGAAGGAGTACATTTGTCCGAAGTAAACTTTGGAGCCAATTTTTCATTATTTGCTACCTAAATTTCATATTGCCATCAACATGTAGTTGTATCGGTTGACTTTAAAACCGATGCGACTAAAACTATTTGCATCGGTTGTTGGTGAGAACTGATGCAAATTTGATTTTTTTTATTACCTATTGTTTTCCACGTACCAATTGCATTGGTTATTAAGATAGAACTGATGCAAATAGTTCTATTTGCATCAGTTTTTACTTCAACCGATGCAAATGAGGTGAAGCAATATGCACTTTTTGTACTAGTGATGCCAGCTATCTTCTGAGATAAGTCAACCCTTTAAGTCGGGTTCTTAATCCTCTTAAGTATTAGAAAAGGACTAACGAATCTCGGCGCCAACTTCCCCTTCGTACTGAATCTGTAACATTCTTGAATTTTAGCTAAACATAATTTGATAATTAATTTAATCTTTGGAATTAAATTATGAAATTATTGGTAATTAATTTTAAAATAATTAATTAATAATGATGAATTAATTGGAAAATTACCAAAATAAACAATGATATGTATTTTTAAATTGAATTTGGAATTTGAAATTCAAGAATAAAATTTTGAGAAATAAATTAGATTCTAGAGATAAATTGAATTTAAAAATTTTATTTTTAAGTTAATAAGAATTTGTTTCTAATTATATCTAATATGTATTTTGATTTGAAAAATGATATTTTGAATTGAATGTAATAAATTTTCTCAAAGGCTAATAAGAATAAAATTATTTATTCGTGTGGAATTAAATTTATAAAACCATCTTTTGCTTTAAAGATTTTATAAATTATTAATAAAGAAAATATATTTGTTTAAATAAGAAATATGATATAAAGTTATCTTCAAAAATATTATTGGAAATGTTTAAAATACAGTAAATTTTTTGAATGTTGTTTAAAAGTTAAATTTTATAATATACATATATGTGTGTTATTTATTAAAGTATAATTTGTTTAAAACTTGTATAAATACAAAATGAAGTTTGTTTGTTTATATAAACATAGATACTTAAGTAAACAAGGGCTAAAGCATATAGTTTGTATATGAATTAAGTAATTTATAATGAAATAAGGATTTAAAACAAATTTATAAATAAGTTTAACAAAAGGGTTTAAACACAATTTTATCTTGTATGACAAATGTAAACCAAATGAGATCATGTAATAACATGTGTTAACAAATAATACAAGTGTTAAAACTAAGTGTACAAGTGGCAAAACAAATTCTTTTCTCCTAAACTAAATTTAGAAAAGCATGCATAGAAAAAGAGGAAAAAAAATAACAACTAGGCTATTCTTTTCTCAAGCCTGAGAAATGAAGAAAGGAATTTCAAAGCTATCTTCGATCTCAATGACAAGAAAATCCAAACCTGTAGAAAAATCAAAATAACCTGAGATCAGAAAATAAAAGAAAATAAATTCAACAACATCAGTATTTTTAAATTGAAGCAAGTAAACATCAGCGTGGATTCAACCAGATCAAAACAATCATCATCTCAGGAATATCAAGCATGCAACAGATAATCTTTAATAAGTTCAACTAAAATAGCAAGCTAAGAATCAAGCAATTGCAGTTTAAAAATTAAAGCATCTTAGCCAAGCAAGTTAAATATCAGATTCAACTCAGCAAGTAACGGGTCTGAAATCAAGTCAAAGGAATTAAAGAAAATTATTCCATGTGCATTCAAAAGTTCCAGGCTCTGTTCTTCTAGAAGCCAGGTGAGCAAACCTTTAAACCTCTATACTTAATTATGGATTGCATGATTTGGATCTATGTTGTTAAATATGGTGTGTGGATGAAATTTGTCTGCATGTGTATATATGGATATGATTGTGTATATATATCTCTGTTAAGGTTCCAGGTTTTGAAAAACAAATTCAAAGATTCATATCACTTTAACCAATCAATACTAGGCTATAATCTCAAAATGAAAAGTGATTGTAATGTTGTAATACCAATTTTAAAAATAATCACAAGTATAATTATTGAATAAATATTTTGAAAATTTGGAATTACAGTAATGAGTATTATAAAACAAAAAAATCAAGTATTAAAATTTCAGATTGTGTTCATATTATCGGATTCGAATACAAAAACTATGATTTTTGAGATTAACATCATGATTTTTAACTATGTAAATCATAAGATATGTTAAGATGATTGGATTTTGGGCTTCGTTCATTTCTTGGCGATCGGCAAAACCGGGTTGGTCAAAATTTGTTGTGAAGGTAGCTGGAAGAACGGAGGTGATGGGAAAAATGATCAGAATTTTTTTATCCACCATGGAAGCAAATTGACGAGCATTTAGGGTTTTAACCCTCTATTTTGTAAAATGTATTCGTGAGTCCTTTTCGTCGTCGACAAGATTTTTGGGGCGATCGGTCAGTGGGGGTTCGAAGCATGGTTGAATGGTGAGGCTGAAGCCAGAATTTTAGGGTTTCTGGTGGCGTGGTTTGTCGATGGCGAAGTGGTTTGTCATTTTGGGTTCTTCCAGTTGGGTGTGAGGTAGCTCGAAAATCAATTTCGGGTTTGATTCGTGAAATGGGTGGCTGGAGTGTTGAGAGAAGTGATTGTCGACGTGCCAGTGATGAAATTGATGATTAGAGTCGCCGTGACCGTTTGTACATGTGCACATGTGCACTGTAATGTCAGAGTTGTTTAATTTGGGGAAGATGAAGGGAGACTCGGGTCATAGCTCGAAGATGAGCGTGATTTTCTCGAAGTAGCAGTAACACGAGGGAAATTCGAAGCAATACTTGGAAAGATTTTGAAAATACTCGGGCATTTGATTTGGGGCAGAAACAGTTTCAAATTTTAAAAGAAAAATCAAGTTTACTTTGAAACAATTTTGTTAAAACAGATTTTTTTTGTAAATAATAAATGTTAACCCAGTTTTAAATTAGTTAAGAAAGTTTTTAAACAAATTGTTTTAAATTTACCAAGTCTTAAAAATGGTTTAAAATAAATATAACCTTTATTTTGAAAAGTTATTTTAACTTAATAATAATTAAAGGTCTGTTAATTAATATAAAGGTTGTTTTAAAATTGTTAATTAACTTTTAAAGGTTAAGTTAAATTATTTGTTAAAGGAAATTAGTTGCTTGAAGTTAATTACTTAATAGTAATTAAGATAAAATTAATTAATAATTCAAGTTTAATTAATCAAGTAATTAATGAATAATTAATTAAAAATAATTACATAGTGAAAGTAATTAAGAATGGATAATTAATGATTAAAGATTGATTAATCAAGTATTTAAAGATTAATTAATTTAAAGAATAATTAATTAATGTGATTAATTAATTAAGGTAATTAATCTGAGAATAATTAATTAATTAAAGGTTAATTAACTGATGAAAGTAATTAACGGATGATTATTAATCAAGGATTAATTAATTATTAATTAAAGGTTAATTAATTATTAATTAAAGGTTAATTAATTATTAATTAAAGGTTAATTAATGAATTAATTAAAGCATAATTAATTAAATGTTTTGTAATTAATTAATATTAACTAACCAGGACTATTAATTAATCTAATTTAAGTTAATCAGATAATTAATTGACCTTACTTATGGATGTTTGAATTATATGGAGTGCTTTGAATTGTGTGATGCTTTGTGATGTGAATTATTCTGATTTGAGATGTGAAATGTGATGTAATTTATTCATCTGTGATGTAATTTATTTATCTGCGATGAATTTATACTATTTATCTGTGAATCTGTGAATGAAGATAAGCGTTATAGATTATACCGCTTATCGATATTTCTGTGCTTGAGTCTGTAATGACTGGTGTTGTTGCACTATTGTGTGTAAAACCCCTAGACCACACTATACACACACAAATATGTATTTCACGAGGAAATCGGTTAAGTCACAGATATTTGAAATTAATATTTTGAAATGGTTTTAAAGTTTGAATTTTGAATCCAAATGGTTTTGGAAATGGAATTGGGTTGAATTTGAAAAGCTTTTGAAACGAAATTTTGAAGATGAAAGTTATTTTGAATAACTTAATAAAGTTTTGAAATTTAAATAATTTGATTTTGAAATTGAATTCAAAAATTTGAATTTGAATTCCATGTTGAGAATTATGGTTTAAAAGGTTATACAAGTTGTAAATGTGTTTATATGGTTTTAAACCATTTTAAAAGTATTGTTTTGGGAATTTGAATTTAATCCAAGTTTGAAAGACTTTAACTTGTATAAATGAAATCAGATTTTTCCGAAAACGAAAACTATTTTTTTTAAATAATAATAGCTTTCGTATAAAGAAAGGATTTCCAATTTGTATTGAAAGATTTCAAGTTGAAATGAAATTGAAATAGTTTTGAAAGCTGTGAATGAACCTTTTTGAAAGATTATTAAATCGTATTTTGAAATCGAAGAAGATTTTAAATGGTGTATCTTTTATATAAAAGATTTGAATTGGAAATGTTTTGAAAGCTATGAATTGAATCTTTGATTTAATGATTGGAAGAGTTAATCCAATTTTGAAATGGAAGTTGTTTTGAAATATGTGAATGAATCTTTGTTAAAGCTGGGTGAACTTTGTGAATTGAATCTTTTTGTTTGAAGATTTGGAAATGGTAATTTGTTTAAACCATTTGAAAAAAAAGGTTTTGGGTTTTAAAGTTGTGACTTAACTGAAATCCCATATCTATATCTTTTTAAAATATTGCGCTCATTATTCGGTTTTGCCGAGAGAGGACCTTGTGTCATATAACCCATTTTGAATAATGATACGACGTTATGGATTGCATTTGAAGACCGGTGGTGAAGACCGCGTATTTACGAGAACGATAGGATAACCTATCGAATGACTCTGCACTGAGTAGCTATGGTATAGAGTTCTCTTTATGTGATAGGGAGTCCGATCGGGATTGTGAATATCCGGATTGCAAGGGCTTCTTCAAAAGTGCCTTCGGTTCTGTTCGAACCCGGAACAGACTTGTATGGATGTGTGTCTGACATTACACTTTGAGATGTAAAACCAGTTCCTATCAAATACATTTCTGTTTGGTGGCGGAGATTTATTCTCTTAGCTTAACACCCTTCTCTGAGACGTACAAGCTCAGAGGTTATGTAGTTGATGATTACTAGTGATACATTCCAAATTTGGTAATGTGGCATACGAAGTGCTGCTGATCATTTGTTGATCAAAGCATGACTTTGTGAAAAAGTGTAGCTTTGTGGACGAAACCTCATCGAGCCTCACAACCCGGCAATGGGTCGAAACAGGAAAGATGCGGCAAGGTTTCAAGGGTCGCACCCCTAGGGTATGTCCATTCCTTCTGGAAAAGGGTAGTATCATGGTATGGAGCCCAGATACTTAACTCGTGTGGACACTGTAAATTTTATAACTATGTGATGTTGCTTTGTGATTGAGGGCCCTCAGATAAAGGTCACAAACAACCAGGGTGGCATATCTTAGGTTTTACCCTCGGGAAGGGGCTAAACCAGCCTTGTGTTGGTAGAGAGCTGGGTAAGTTCTCGGGGCATCCCTCCAGAGGCGTACCCATGTGGCAATGGGAAGTTCATTGGCCTGACAATTTGTTAGACATCCAATCACCCAATACAAGCCTTCTACGGTTTTAGTTGTAGAACCTGCCATTTAACATGGTAGCTATAGTAGGCATACTATAATGGTACGTATGCTAACTAAGATTAATATTATACTTTCGAAATGTTTTCCACTATGCACTAATAATAATACCAAATGCTTTTCGCGTATCAAGCACTTTTGACTATGATAAGGAGAAATCTCCTCCAAGTGTGCATTTGTATTACATGTGTGGCGGGAGGCCTTATGGCAGTTTCATTTTCCAAAAAGCATTGCGGATTTCAATTTTAAAAGATTTTGTTGCTTGTTTTAAAGATAAACTGTTTTTGTTTGCTCATACCAGTCCTATGACTGACCCAAAGTTTATTGTTCCCTTCCTAAACTCTGGGTGCCCACAATTTTCCACACGGGCAGTCTAGAGTTGGGTTTTTTAGATAGTAGATATCGATTCAGTAGCTTTCATCTTTCTCTTTGAAAATTCTTTGGAGACTTTGGATATTGAAGTCTTTGGTTGGGACGACTAACCTTGCTTAGCTTGGTACAACTTGATGGTGGTTCGAGCTATCTATGGAGATTGCTGATATTGGTGTTTCTTCTAGAGTTTCAAGTTCTAGTTGTTTCCACTGCTAGTTCTTGGTGTTTCCGCTATAGCATTTCATTGTATCTCTAATATTGATCATTATTGTATATCATTGAATATTGTATTCATTGTGGTATCAATGATTTTTTTCATTTTCTTCCGCTGGTTGTTATACTTAATGTGTTATAGGCTCCGGCGAACCAGATTCGACGTTTGGATCTGCGGCATTTGAATACGATGACGTATTCGGTGCCGATTTTCAAAGATCGAGTCAGGGTCGTTACAGAATCAAACAAAGTTCTTCAACAGAGAGATCTTTACGAATACTATATCGGCGGCAGATAACTCTAAGTCACGTCTTCTCCTCTCAACCTAGCTCTTCTGGCTATCCTGAGTAACTTTCATTCATTGCTGAATGATCTTGATTTTCCCTAAAATCTCTCTAATCATATATGGATTAAGTATCAATTTCTCGCCCACTTCCCACCAATATAAAGGAGCGTTGCACGATCGACCACATAATACCTCAAATGGTTCTATACCGATGTTGGACCGATAACCATTGTTGTATGCAAACTCTACCAAATGTAAATAACCATCCCATGAGCCATCAAAATCATGAATGCAAGCCCGCAAAAGATACCCCAAGATACGATCCACCCTCTCGATCTGTCCATCTGTTTGTGGACGATAAGCTGTACTGAGATGTTTCTCCATCCCCTAATGCCTCTTATAAGCTCTTCCAGAGCCCGCTAGCGAACATATGGTCTCAGTCGTTCATAATGCTCTTCGACATACCATGGAATCGCACAACCCACTTTCCATACAACTCGACTAATTTGGAAGCCATTCTACTAGAATTGACTACGACCTAAGTTCTCTCATACCCTCCTCTGGTCTTCAGCAATCCATCAATGAAGTCCAACGAAACTTGTTCTCATTTTCACTTAGGATTTTCGATACAAATAGGCTTATAACCTCTCGAAGCATCTGGCTCAATCTCGATATCATCAAGCTAATTCTCGATACGAATAGGCCAATGAGGTCTCGAAGCTTCTGGCTCAGTCTTGATATCATCAAGCTAATTATGTTTAACTATCACGGCTGAGCCATGCATAAACGTTCACAAGCAAGAGATGTGGAATACATTATGCATGCCAGTTATCTTCTGAGGTAAGTCAACCCTTTAAGTCTGGTTCTCGATCCTCTCAAATATCGGAAAAGGACTAGCGAATCTTAGCGCCAACTTCCCCTTAGTACCGAATTGAACGAAGTTCTTCGGTGGAGAGATCTTGACGAATACTATATCACCGGCAGAGAACTCTATGTCATGTTTTCTCCTATAAAAGTAACTCTTCTGCCTATCCTAAGCAACTTTCATTCATTACCAACTGATCTTGACTTTCTCTAAAATCTCTGTAATCATATATGGCACAATATCAATTTCTCGCCCACTTCCCACCCACATGAAAGAGCGTTGCATGGTCGACCATATAATACCTCAAATGGTTCCACACTTATGTTGGATCAATAACTATTGTTGTGCATGACTCTACCAAATGTAAATGATCATCCCATGAGTCACCAAAATAAATAATGCAAGCTCGCAAAAGTTCCTCCAAGGTACGATCCACCCTCTCGATATGTCCATTTGTTTATGGATGATAAGTTGTACTGAGATGTAGCTCCATCCCCTAATGCCTCTTATAAGCTCTTCCAGAGCCTGCTAGCAAACAAAGGATCTCAGTCGCTCATAATGCTCTTCGGCTTACCATGGAATCACGCAAACACTTCCTATACAATTCGACCAATTTGGATGTCGTTTTACTAGAATTGATTATGACCGATGTTTTATCATACCCTCCTCTGGTCCTTGGCAATCCATCAATGAAGTCCATCGAAACTTGTTTCCATTTCCACTTAGGAATTTCGAGTGGTTGTAGAAAACCACGCGGCCTTTTCTATTCCGCCTTTACCAACTGGCAGTTGACCCATTTTGAGATGAATTCCCCAACGTTCTTCTTCGTCTCTTCCTAACATAATGTTTGCCTTATATCATGGTACATTTTACTATCATCGAGATGCATGGTCAGTCTCGAATGATGGCACTCTCGTAGCACCTCATCCCTTAAACCATCGATATTAGGAACAAATAATATCTCATCCTTTCGTAGCCAACCATCACAGTTAAGCCCGTACTGCATCATTGCCTTATACTCCTTCCTCTATCTTTTTCATTATCTCCGCTAGTTTAGCATCTCATCTTTGACTAGTACCGATCCGCTCAATAAAGTTAGTACTGCTTCCACACTAGGAACATCGCTCCCAAGCTAGCACTTCTCCTACTCAAAACATCAGTGGCCATATTTTTCTTACTATGAATATAGGAAATACCAAAGTCGTAGAAGGCTCGGAACTCTAACCATCACTTTTAACGAAGGTTAAGGTCCATCTAAAAGAATAGATACTTCAATGACTTATGGTCCATATACAACTCCAACCTCTTCCCAATCAAATAATGCCTCCATATCTTCAAAATGAATACTATACCTGCCAACTCCAAATCATAGTTGGATATTTCTTCCCATTTTAGCGTAGGCGATAACCTCTCCCCTCTGCATCAATAATGCACCTAGTCCAGTACCACAGGCGTCTGTGTATATTGTCAACTTTTCATTTCTACTCGGAATGACTAACACCAGTTCTCTCATCAACCTCATTTTCAGACTCACGAAAGCATGCTCACACCTTACATGCTAAATAAAAGTCTAATTCTTCTTCGTCATTTTAGTTAACAATGCTGCTACCTTAGAGAAGTCCTTAATAAAACGTCTATAATGTCCCTCCGATCCAAAGAAACTTCTCACATCTATAGAGGCCTTAGGTCGATCTTAGTCCCATACTACTGCCACCTTCGCACGGTGTACAATAATACCCTGTTCAAAGACAATATGATCCAAAATTAGCGCTTCCCTCCTCCAGAAGTGACATTTCAAAAAATTTCTTTCAATCGGTGCTTCCTCTACATCTCGAGCACAATCCTCAAAATGCTCCTAATGTTCTTCCTTTATTCTTGAATAAACAAGAATGTCATCCATGTACACAAGTACAAACTTATTTAGCCAATCCCTTAAAACATGATTCATATGATCAACAAAGTATGTCAGTGCATTTGTTAACCTGAACAACATAGCTAACAACTCATAAAACCCAAATGGCATACAAAATGCTATGATCGACGCACTTTCCTTCGCCACTCTCAGTTGATGAAACCTCATCGCAAGGTCCAACTAGAGAACAACCTATCACCATGAAGAAGATCGAACAAGTCATCAATATGTGGGAGTGGATACTTTTTTTTTCTCATCACCTTATTCAGTTCACGGTAATCTACACGCAATCTCAAAGAGCATCCACCATAGTGGCGAACATAACAGGTGCTCCTTACTTAGATATACTCCACCGAATAAACTCTCGTTGCAATAGGTCATCCACTTGTACCTCTTGTTCCTTCTGCTATTTTGATTCCATACGCCTCAATGACATAACAATCAGTCTGGCATCCTTCAACAAATCTATACATAAATCGATCTACCTATGTTGTAGTAATCCAGCCATCTCCACAAATATATTTGGATATTCCCTCGCTATAGGCTCAGACGACAACCCATAGTTCAATATCTCGAGCGGGTACATAATGCTAAAGATCACCTCATCGTCTGTAGGAAGCCTATCTCCAACCTACGCCCATCATCCATCCCTATCATTGCCAATAGCCTTTCACAATTCACTGCTACTCCATACTTCTGCAGCCATTCCAACCCCATTATAATACCAAACCCCACAAAACCTAAAACAAAGCAAATATAAATAAACAAGCATCCATAACTTCATAAGGCCAAGTCTAGAAAAACCACGCAAAGGCTAGTCGATCCTCCAACTAGGTCTGTCACAAACAAAGATTAGCCAACTATCTTGGATTTCAATCTCAATCTATCTACAAAATCACTAGATATAAAGGAATGTGAAGCATCGGTATCGAATAAAACACTTACATGTGTACTAGAAATAGAAAGCATACCCCTTATAGCAATGCTCTTCTCCTTCCCCTTCATCGATGGTGCACTCAACGAAGGTGGAATAACGTTCAAAGCATAAGCAGACACAACTTAATGGTTCCTTAATGGCTCTGGGCAATCCTTCTTCATATGCCCTATCTTGCTGTAGTTAAAACATCATTTCTTCTTATTTCTGCCACTTTTGCCAACATGACCCCTCTATCTATAGTTATAGCATGTAGGCTCTTTCTTTCCTTTCTTTTGAACACTTTTCTAAAGTTTCTTCTTCCTGTTGTCATCCACTTCCTCTTGCCTGCTCGCCAGCTTATGGCTTTTGCTCATCCTTGGGAGTAACAACTGACTTGGGCTTAGGATATAGACTCTCATGTTAAAGAGTCTTTTCACTAGCCTCTCAAAGGCTCATTGATTTACCTTACTAGCTTCTCTTTAAGATAATCACCTAAGACCATGATAAACATCTGTCTTCTTGAGCAAAGTCTCAATAAAAGATATACTGTACTTCGATAGCATGTCGAACTTGGCCATGTACTACAATACAAACATATCCCTTTGCTTCAAATCAGCACATTCCTTGAGAAGAATTAACTTTTGAGCTGTCGATATATACTTCTCTTTAAACATCACCTTAAACCGCTTCCAAGTAATCTGATCCTCAGGAGTAGTAATCTTGATGGCATTCCACCACCCCATAACCTAGAGGCCAGCTTCTTCTTCATCGCATCCTCTAACTCCATATCCTCCAAGATGCATTTATAGATGTCTAACTAATCCTGCACTTTGATGGATGACTTTGTTCTAAGTAATAGTTTTGTAACACCCCATAAAAATTAATAAGAAATAATAAGTTAATTAGTTAAATAAATAAGATAAGGCTAAAAATGAAATTTTTTCAAAAGTCAAAATTTGACCATGGAGGTTATGTCATTATGTTGGTGGTGATTTTCTGATCAATTTCCATATATGATGTTTTAATAATGGAGCTCAAACGAAATGGTTATAGACGATTTTGGTGCTTTCTAACAACTACGAATAAGAGCCTAGCTCCCTCACTTTTATTCACAAATTATTTTGGGCACCAAGTGAAACTTTGCTAGTCTCTCTCCTCAAAGATTCAAAAATTAGTCTAGGGTTTGAAGTAAGGAATTTTAGACTTTTCTTATTTAGTTTCTAATCTTTTTCCCCTCTAATCCCTAAATTTATGTATCTAATTTAAATATAATACCTTTATTGCATATTTCTAAAAGGAGAGACTTATCGGGGATCAAAGTAAACATATCAAACCCAAAAAGGGAAGAGCTAAGCACTGATAGTGAATGGAAATCTTACACTTTCTTATTTTAGTAATTGTATAGTATAGCTTAGATTTTATATATGCTTTGGGGAATTTTTTTAATGCAAACATCACACTAAAACTCCTAAATTCCCCTAAAGCGAAATGTCAATTCTTAAGTTAGAATCTAAATTATTCTATATTAAAATAATGAATTTCTGTGAGTATTGCAATTTTAATGTTTAATATTCTATTTCACTTCTTATCTTTTTCTTTGGATCTGATTTAGGGATTTAAAAGGAATAAATTAGAAAACGCTATATAACATATAGATTCTTTTATTCGTAGTTTGCGTCGTCTATATTCGCAATTTAAATAGAAATTCTGTTTTTTAATTTTATATAAAGAAGTTAAATAGAGCGTAAAAGTAATTGAATTGTAAGTTTCTAGTAATGTCGATTTCGTTATTTTAGTATAAAATAAGTTTTGGTATGGATTATGTTTTATACAAGCTTGTTGATTAAATTGTGGATATTGGATATACAGTATATTTTGTGATATGGTGTTGGACTTGTATAAATTTGAAGTTTTGACATTTAAACGATAGTTTAGAGCATAATCTTTGCACTCCTAGAAATATTTAGGGTGCGAGTGTGTGTGTGTGCGTGACGTATTAATTATGTAGTTAATAGAATATTGATTATCATCATATCCCCTTAGGAAAGAAGGCAAATTTTAAGGGAAAAATAAGAATTTTTTTATAACGCCTTGATATGGAATGTAGTGAGATGTGGGATAATATATTAAGAGAGTGTTATATATTATGACTAAGTTATAGGGATGAGGTCAGTTAAAAGCATACAAAAGTCTGCCTAACTAATCTGGCTATCAACGGTGTGACTTTGGGGCTAGTGTGAGATATTGTCTATAATAAGTAGCTATGGAGGATGCGAGATTTGTCCCAAATTCTGTATGGTAAACCTGCCCAGTTATTCTAGCTATTAACAACAATGAATAGTTTGACTAACATGAGACGTCATGGATGGGTTACGGGGTATAATACGAAGGACCTACTTCGGGTTGAAGGTATTAAGTGGCATGAAGAGATTCCGTGCGAAGTGCCTATATTGTACCGAAGAGGAGTCTGCCTTCGATGGATATTAAATGATGGGGACCTGCCTTAAAGAAGATATTAAATTGTTAGAGTCTACCCAGTTTCCATTAAAATGTATTAAATAGTTTCGGTACTATCTCTTACATTGTTAAGACAATATTGATGATAGATATGGGTTATTAGATTAGAAGAATAATCGACTAGGAAATCCCTAGAGCTTTTTCTCAGAAAACTTATAATATGGTTAGATATGTACGACATATGCTTATTTAAATTATACTACCATGTACTATTGTAGAAAGGCTCGAGATTTTTATTCACCAGACATTGTTGTTCTGACTCCATCACCATTACAGCACAGGTTAAAAACGTTGATGCAAATTTTTGGAGATTGCAACGACCCACAATTTTTGATGTTTCGAATGTGAATAGTTAATTTATTTAAATATCCGGATTTGAATTTAAATTATAATAAAATATATATTTCAAATTAAGAGCTAATTTTTATGAAGTATTATTAATTTATTTTATAGAATTTTTTCATAATTTTTAATTTAGAACATAATTAAATTTTCGTTTGACGCTTTTTGCGGCAAACGTTGGTACTTTTGAAACTTAACGAAATAAATTAACTTGTTAATTTTATTATTATTTCGTTCGCGGCTCGTACGAAAATGGAATTTTGTATGGCGCGGTACTACAAAACTTTATAAACATAATCATTAAACTACATCCCCCCTTACATGCATGCACACTATTCTTTTCATACCTTTCGTATCTTGTGTGGTACTTGCGTTTGATTTTATTTAGAAAGCATTTAATGATAGGCCCTTGATTTTCTTAAGAATGAAGTAAAAGCTACTTATACATGCTCGGCCCTTTGGTAAAGCGGTTAAAGCAGCCGCCTAGGGCCAAAATAATAATTAGGGCACCAGTTTTAAGTCGTGAACCGTAATAAATAAAAATTGAACAGTGTTGAGCGAAGCCGTGGAGCAGCAGTGAGACTAGCGGAGCACCAAAACTGCAGACCACCAGCACGGAGGCGGAGCCACGTAGCACCAGCGATGCCGTGGAGCACCAGCGAACGACGCCTCTCCTCAGCGATGGCGTCGTCTCCTCCAAATCTAGGCACTGCTTTCGAAATATGAATTATGTGTGTTCAGCTGATCTGAAAGTGAATGCTGAAGTCTGGATTAGAATAGAAATTGGAAACAAAACTTGTTTTTTTTAATCTTGATTCAATAAAATAAGTTTGAACTAAAATTAATCTGAAATATTATATAGCCTTCAATTTTATGTAAGATATTTGGATTGTTCTTTTGCTTCTGAGTGGAATACCCTACTTCATCATTTTTTTTACTGTACTATAAATATGTTGAATTTTGTATATGTTCGGTGTGAAACATGAAATTCTTTGAGTGATGGATTTAACAATCCACAATGGAAAGGGTAATGAACTTAGTTTGCTTTAACATACAATGGAGTTAGATACTAAATCTACTTAACCAAATCAAGAATAATCCTATGCTTTTCTTAATTAAGTTGAACCAGTTTTGTTAATTATGCTAAAGCCTGAACCAATCAGTTGGAATGATTTTCTTAATTCGTCTTATGCTTAAGCAAGATTCAATTCATACGATTAAAAAAATTTGTAATCGTTGATGCATTACAGATCATTATACTATTATGAATGAAGTTATTTTTTTCCTCTTCTCATTGTTTATAAACAATATAAATAATTTTGATGATTTAATTAATAACAATAATATTAGTTCTGTATTAGGTTCTAGGTTTTGCAATTCGCTTTTAAGTATCAAAATCCCTAAGACCTACCCAGTACTTATGGACGCTGATACACTTAGGGGTGGATTCTTTTTCATATTTACAGTTCATTTGTACACATTCGTCAAAAAGAGGAAGGCACGCACTGTGTAAAGTATAAAATCTTTTCATTTTCGTTTGAAAAAGCAAAATGTGTTCACTTTCCACTACTTATTAAATTAATCAAATATCTCCCACTACACTTAGTATTGGCCAAAGTCTCCAACATCAATGTTGTAGAGAAGAAGCAGAGATTCATTTTTTGTTTTGGTTGCACTCAAGATAGTCGAGCCGAGAGGGAGTTATGGAAGGTGGAAGTTTCGGCCATGAGGATGTAGCATTGCATGGCCATGGAGAATATACACACACACACGGAGGGAGCTATATGTGTGATGTGGTAGCATGCATGGTGAAAGTTAGTGGACGTGAGCAAGTTATGTAACAAAAAAAGAGAAAAAGAAAGGTAAGACGTGAGCATGGAATATCCATGCACGGCTATGCACATGCAAGAAATAAAGGAAGGGAGAAGTGGAGGTCGCATGCGTAAGCAGTGAGTGGGAAGCCACAAGGTGGAAACATGGGCATGGCAGTAGGGAAATGTGTCAGGCGAAGGAAGAAGTAGCAACAAAATGAAACAAGGAAAGAAGAAGGGATTCGTTTCAAATGAAGTTGCACTTAGGTCCATATTAATACGGACCTTTGTACGCATGAATGAGAAGTAGTAGGGGCTTTCTTTCACTGGCAGTCAGGTTTGCATGAGTTTGGGCGGGCGTAGAAAATGGACTTTGCTAGCACGGGCTTGGGTGAGATCGTTTAATTAATATAATTATTTATTAAATTAGTTAATTAAAATGAATTCAACATCAAAAGAATGATAAGTAATTCATACGGAGTCCGTTTAACCCACGATTTTCGACGTTAAATTTGTATAAATCAATAGAACAAACTAGTGTAGTTTATTTGCAATTTCAAAGAAGTATAAAATATTAATAAAATATTAGTGATATTTTATTAGTAGAACAAATCCTCATTCTACTAGTACAAACTGTGTAGATTTATTATTATTCGATAATCGATCTATTTGATATTGATTGTTGATTATTTAATAAATAAATATATTGCTATTTATTATTGTTATTGACTGATTGTTTGATTGTTTGGATTGCGCTCCAACAGTTCATGAGCACTAATTATTATTTATCGGCTATTGACTTCGCTCGACCAGTTTATGAGCAATTAATTATCCATATGCATGGGCTGTGTAGAAAATATTTGTAGGCTAACACCTTGTCATTTATTTCACAATTTTACTAAAAGGTGTTTAGCTATAATATTGGTTCATTTAATTGTTATAATTAGTTATAATTTTGGACATCCATGATTGTTTTCAAAGCTGGTTTTCATAAATTAAAATTTGTGAAATGTTTAAAGAAATAGAAATATTTAGAAATGAATATTTGAAAGTTATCATATATAAAAGTGATTTATAAAGAATGGTTTTATAAAAGTGTTTTATAAAATGGAAAGAATTTCGAGGACTATACCCGATGATTTTAAGATGATTTTTGAAAGGATTTGAAAATGTTAATTATTACATATTTGAAGTATTTGTGATTATTAGTGTAAATGATTTTGCCACTTCGGGATATAAAGTGATTTGTTATGTTACGGACGATTTGGGTACTCCATAACTAAAAAGTGGGCAAGGGAGGTGCAGATGTTCTGTAGCCTCAGTATAATCCGCTCTCATTATAGAGGGATATACATATCTATATTTATTTTTCGAAAGGCCGAGACCCAGTTGCCTTGTTATGGCTAGAAACCTTCCGATCAGGCAGCATATAGTTTTATATGCCTGTATATTGATATCGTTTCAAAAGGTGATTTGTTTTCGGATCCCGAAGTAAAGGACTAGTTTGAATACAATATATATATATATATATATATATATATATTAAAAGTTTTGAAATAAGAATTCGAGAATAAAGTCCAAAGAGATAATTTCTTTAAAGTTATTCAGATTTTAAAAATCTAAATTTGAAGATTAAGCCTAAGTGGGTAGTTTTAGGAATTGCATATTGTTTGTTGCGTTGTACGCTCCATGAGTCCTATTTACGGTAGGAGAACTACGTTGGCATGAACCCGTGTCTAATTGGATACCCAATTAGATAGGATACATAGGCAGTCACAAGTGGTAGCGACGCAGACCCAATAATAACATAATATTTTTCTGTTTATTAGTTGCTATTTGTCTTATGTTGTTGTATCTTTCCGGCTTACTATTTTATTCTGCATTTACATTGTTTATTGAGTTTGTATGTAAGGATATTGCTGTTTCTCATCAGAGTTGCACAGTGATAGATTTACAGTTTATTTGTAGCATTTGATTTTGGGTTTATATTAAAGCACATTATAGAATAAATGATTACTTTGATAACTTGTATAATTGAAAGTTGTATCCTATACATTCAGTAATGTTAGATATTCATCAAATATTGTGTATTTAGTTAGTAATTTTCATCAACGGATGGACTTTCGGCGATTTTGATAGGTTCGAAAACCCGGGTCGTTACAGAGATGGTGGCAGAGACTCATACTTGTGGCAGTTACTATATATCTACTTGTGTTACTTCTGATGTTCCCATTAACTGTTGTTGTAACTTCAGAATATTGTATTACAGGTAGAAAACAATTGTTTATGGTATTATGTTATGTTTTTATGGCATTTTAATTTTGAATAAAATAGGTATTATTCTGATATTGTATTTTATCCTTCCGCTGTGAGTTTCTGAATGTGTAAATAAATAACTCTGTGTATTGTTCTTTATACCAACCAATGGCCAGCTTTGGAACAGGCTTATGTTTCGATGGACCTTTTCTGGATTGAAATTTAGGCTTGTTTCGAGGTGGGTTATTACATTTGGTATCAGAGCTTAGGTTACTCGATCAACGAGGATAAGTATACATATGAGAGGCATACTTGTTATTTTTGAAAGTATTTTTCAAAAACATTACTCTATATATATATATATATATATATATATATATATATATATATATATAAATTATTATTTTGAATTTGCGCCTAACTCTATAAATTCTGACTATAGAAGTAGTTGCAACCATATTCCGAGAGGATGGGCGAGGCGACTATAAGCTGAAAAATAAATAGAGTTAAATTTATACTCCTACCCCAATTTCCCATGGAGCAGAGGTCGTGTCGTAAGGAGTGAACTAAAAAGAGCATGATTGTGGGATATAGAAGCACCCCAAAAGCTGAATGGCATTTGACTCCTTTGTTGGACCTAGTATGCATTATGATCTTGGACTTTGATAGATTGCCGATTGGAGACATACATTTCATTAAGACGGACTAGAGATAAGAACATATATGTTGCAAGCTTCAAAAGTAAGGAATAGATATTGGGTAGGGAAGAAGCGAAGTCCAATAGAAAGGGCAATTAAAGTCATTTCTAAATCCAAATCCGTAGGAAAGAATTTGATAAAAGGTTTTTGGAAAATTCCTCAAACTGTTTTGAATGGATTTTTCAAAGAATTCATTGGGGAGTTGGTGTTTTGAAAAGGTAAGGAAATTTGAAAATTCATAAATTTAAAAATTTGTTGAGTCAAAAGTTTTCGATTAAAAGATTTTTGGTAAAGAGGGTTTTTTTTTAAATGCTAGTTTAAAATTGGTTGAATTAAAAAGTTTTCGATAGAGGGATTTTTCGTTATTTAAATAAATGTAAAGTAGAACATAGGTTGAACTTGATGATTTTTCCTATCTCATTAATTTGGAAGTTCTTTTTTTATTAATTATTTTAAAACTAGGATAATGGAAATGGAACTTGATTAAAATGATGTAGAGGCCATTTAGGTAAGAGGAATATAAACTGAGACAATATTGGGCGACTTGGATAGAAATAGCATTATGAATTTATATAAAATAGGATTGGTAATCTAATTAGAGGTAATATAGGAGAGAAGGGATAGGAAAATGATAGCATGGAAGTTTACCTCGCCTGCTCCACTTTTCATTGTTTAAAATTATAGAAGATGTTTTTGAATGTTTTGAATTAAAAGATTACCTTTTAAAGGAATAAATTTTTAATGAATTTTTTTTGAAAGAGGGATTTTTTTTGCTCTTTTTGGAATTAAGCAATCCTTTTTGAGTTTTTAATTTAATAATAGTTTGATTTAATAATTGAGGTTTTAAATGTTTTGGTTAAATCCCACTTTTAAAGAAGTAAGTCTTTGAGATAAGTTTTGAGAAGGGAAATTATTTTGCTAATAAATTTTTGAATTTTTTTGAATTTGGGGTTAAAAATTAAAGCGTCAAAGGGTTTGAAGATTGTGTCAGAATATTTTTGAGAAGTTGGGTTCAAATGTTTCTGGAAGGTTTTGTTCAAGTATTTAATAAAAATGAAATAGATATATAGAATAAAACAAAACATGGCGTTTAAATGCTTTTGAGAATTCGTTTCTTCAAGTTGATTTGTATGTTGGAAATTCTTTTAGAAAATATGTTTGAAAGTTTTCTTTTGAAAAGAGGAAATTTCTGATTTCCAAATGCCACAAACTAGAGTAATGGGGATTTCTAAGATTAAAGATTTGGATTAGGTACTTCATGATTATGAAATTTTAGGTTTAAGAATCGAGGACTAAACCAATTTTTTTTATGGAGTAGATATGGATCACTACCTAGTTAAGACAAGGTAAAGGTTTTAGAATATTAATAAAATAGGAATAGTATGGATAACCTGATTTGGGAATTTAAAATCAATCCAAATTATTTATTTGTAGAATGTTGGTAAAGTTGTAAAGATATAATCCAGATTTATAATTGGATTGTGTATTAGGTTGCCCTAGTTGACTCGGAATGTGAATTTCTATGTTTGAGTTTATTTGGAGCAGGTTTCGTGTAATATCCATAAATTACCCAATTCCAAAATATGTATAAAGTGCATTGTTATGAACGAATAAGGGATGTACCAAAAAAGGAAAGAGATGCGTATGATATATATATTCTTTTCTATAATTTACAGTGTCTATTTCGATAAAAGAAAAAAACAATTTCTTATAATTTCAAACAAACCGAAAATCTTACTTGTGGCTAATTTATGGGAAATTGTAATGGTAATCCCTTTTAGAAGGATAGCTCTGGTAAATTAAAATGTGGAAATGAATGATTTAGTTTAGAAATTAGTAGTTAGAAATAAGATATATAAGCACATGTATAACTGCATTTAACGTTTAACAATAAAAATATATAAATAGTGTTTTAACGTATAATCGCCTTTCAACCCTTAAAAGACGATAACAATACATCTATAGTATTCACGTGCAGAGGATTAAATACCAGAAAGATAGATTGTAGGGTGAAAGAAAAGAAAAGACAAAACATAATCTTACATCATGATAAGTAATATATAATATCCAAATGATTTTTATAAAGGAAAACTTTAATATACATACAACAATATAAGTAAACTAAATTATCATCAGCCTAGACAGTTATAACAGTCGGTTCTTACAAATGTTGATAAAGAAAACAAAAGAAATGTAGTGGAAAATAAAATATATAAATAGGTATTAGAGGCATCCAGCTCATCTCCTAAAGCTTCATAGCCTCCATCGCTAAATCTGGAAATATACTCGGGCCAGACTCGAGTATTATAAGAAAAAAGACACCCGAATCAGTCCGATAAACAAGCATGAGAAACTCAAATCATATGGATTTTTATATTCATAAAACCCTTTAAAAATAAAGGTATCTCATAAGACCACGGTGCACATAAACACTGACAGGTTTTTACGTTACAATACCAAACCATTTTTATTAGAAAATCTTGTGATAATGTCTACGGTTTAAAATAAATATATGACATAGCTGAAATACTTACATCTCACGTTCCAACGTATTTGATATACAACTAAGTCTATAAGATATGTATTGGAAAGTGGATTCCATCAATGACAAGGCTACTATGGTACCGCCAGCTACAAATCTCTCGAAAATGTACCGGGAGCCTTAGTTGACTCCCTGTAAATCAGGATCCGCCTAACCCTTCCTAGATAATACCGAATATGTCATTACCTCGGCTGTCTCTGACAAACCATTTCTGTGGCCATCGCATACATAATCTAGAAATATCGATTTAGGTACAAGTGATAACCATACCTTAATGGTAGCGAATCACATAGCCCTAAAGCAAATTCTTAGTCATTCCTAGGTGTGAGGCTTGAGGCTGCATTTTACCTTTTTTAGCAAATCCTACTTGAAATGTTAACACTGCCCTCTAGGCAGCAATGCAATGCCAGCATTCATCCATATAAGTTGTTCAGGATATAATCACACCTAAGGCACTGCTTCTACTACATCCTTTTGGAATCACCCTCAGAATTAGTAACAAGTAGCCCTTACGCTTCGAAGAACTCCATCTTCAATCTTCTTCAAGATGTCTCCAATTCGAATACTTATGCCAGTTCGAAGTGGTTTTCGGATAACTCATGCTTATCTGATCCCGGTCTCTCCAAACAAACAATCGATAGTTTCAAAACTGGCCAAGATTTGATGGTCGGTTATTTAACTCTCAAATAAGCAAACAACCAAATTAGATATTTAATATCATATGGAAACTAAGCATGATTAAGTATATAAGCAACCACTAAGCCTCTTTAACTAATCCTTTCATTAATTGAAATCTCCTTTCAATTATTTGTATCAAATTACCTTTTACAAAAGTTATATTCACAAACTCTTTTTGCACTTTTCAATACTTGCAAAATATTAATATACTCATCTCAACTGTATAATTATACCCATAAAATATTTCACTTCAATACTTAGAAAACGTCTCTATATACTTATATCAATGGTATAAGTATATTCCCAAATCTTAAGGAAGATTCCTCCTTTTTCCAAAATCATATTTAAATGGGTGAAATCAAATGTTATTTAAAAATATTGTTTATTATGAACCCAAAACACTTTTCTTTTGGTGTAAGTAAATAGATCATATGGAAATTAGACCAAATATACTTGCCTCCACTTTCCGATTTCAAACTTGTATTATCCCTTGGATAATAATGAAGTCGGACAAGTTAGAAAACTACCCTTATCTGAATACACATTCTTAATTCTCATAGATATAGATGAGTTACCCTACCTCAGAATTTAATGTTAAATATGAAAGGAATACTTTCCACACCACCATAATTTAAAATGATCATTTGTAGAAATCAAATCTCATTTCCTTTTATAAAATTATTTTCTACAAATCTCCTTTCTACTTATAAAACTTCTTTTATAAATCTCCTTCCAAATATCAATGGTCACTGTAAATTCACAAATGTGATTTATTATTTCAGTTTATCAAAATGATATCATTTCCTTCTATAAAATATCATTTATAAATCTATTCTTATGTCTTGAAAAAACATTTCTAAATCTATCTTTCTATACAATGTTTTATATAAGGCATTTCATACACATTCATTCCTAAACATTTCTATCTTCCTTAAAAACAGACCCACTTTATTTTGCAACATAAATTCCTTCTTTCAAATTAAACATTCGCTATTATGTTATCTTTTTTGCATACTTTTAAAACATTTCCATATAAACTAGAAGAGAATAACAAAAAAGTTAAAGTAAAATAGAGAAGTTAAAATGACCATTTCTAAATAAAATGCCATATAAAATTCCAAAAATCTCATTTAAAATTATTTTTCGAATCGAAACCATTTTCAAATCAAAATAACAAATAATATTATTTTCAAAATACTATAATGAGGCCTAGAGCTACCATAGCACTTAACCAATGCTTCCATTGATCTGCACTAAAAGGTTCAACATTTACGACATATCAAAGTCACATTTAATATAGCCAAGCTACTAAGCTATTGGCATTCAATAATTTATAGAACAAGTATATAAATTAAATTAAAATCAACAGTGGTGTGGAATCCCATAGAATCCCTTTCCAAAATTCCCCGAGTTTCCTGTATTTTATTTCATATGTCATCCGCTTTCCAAAGAGAAAATTCAACCAGACCAAACAAAGAAATCATTCGAGCATCCAAATAATAAATTATATCAACACATATATCATATAGTGTTTGTTCAATGGTGAGTTGACTTATCGAAGTCCAAACCAAACCAAACTATAGAGGATCGTGCTACGAGCGCAACGACGAAGATGGTTTCTTGATTGGATCTCGCATTCAAAAGTTATTGATTTTATAAGATATTGGATTAATTAAAATAATTAATTTTACTAATCTCTTATTAAGTTCAAATTACCTTCTTCCCCAAATTTCCCTCCACTGTACATGCACAAACGTGCATGCTGAAACCCAATTGTCAATCCTTATCTCCTTCCTCTCTCACTCGACACTTCAAGAAACGGCACACTGCCACCTCCGACAAACTCCCCTTCGTAAGCTCTTCGCCTTCGACCCAATCCTGTAACGCTTGACCTAACCCAAAAGAAGGCAACTGTTGTGCTTGCGGCGACATATAAATGTCACCCGCCTTCAGTCTTATTTTAAGATGTTGCAAATTTGTGGGAAAGTGCTCCTCAAAAGGAGAAAAATGATGGCATGCTTTGTTTCCTCCATCGAAGTCCCTAGTTCTGATACAACCAACCCGAGCTTCGGCTCTCTAACATTGCTCCTCCCTAATCACCATCTTACATAACTAAATTAGTATGGATTTGAAGTCCTCCATTACACGTGCATAACAGATCCATCCTCATCGATTTTTGTTAACCATAACTTCATATTTAATTAACTTTGTGAGGTAGTTGTGTTTATTTTAGTTTACAGGAAAATGAAAAATAGAAGAGAGGAAAAGAAGTGCCAGGGAAGAGTGAGGGTGTGGAGTGGTATTTATAATATTTATATATTATTATTTAATTTCTCTAATTAGAACATTGAATGTTTCAAGCTCACACGAAACATCGATCGCTATGAAACTCGTCGACCTGCTTCGCCTTATTATTTTGGTTTACATGACACTAGTTTCATGGATGATAATTTCAGGCATTTCGAGACCCTTTATCAATAAAATGATCTTCGGTCGCATTATATTCGAACTATTTAATTTTGTAAATAAACTTTCAGAATGTGTTCACCATTATTACTTATTAATTAAAAGGACATTATTTGATTATTAAAAACTATTGGTTAAATATTTAAAATTAATTAAATATTCACAAATTAAAGCGATAAAATTCTACTTTGTTACAAGTATAATTTACAATGATATTATTAACAACGTAGTAATTATAGTACTATAATTTATGGACATTAATTACATATTTAATGGGTAACATATTTTTAATTAATAGAGAATTAAAAGAAATTAAGTGGGGACCGACTAAGGAATTTAATATGGTGTTTATGGAGGAATTGAATAGGTATAAAAACTGGTAAATAGATAGAAATGGATTAAATGAGGATTGATTAGAGATTATCAATTTTGATATTAACGACAAATTTTTATGGGTGATGGTCGCTTATTAGAAACTAAGAAGGAGAATTAAAGAAGGTGGGTGATGGTGTAATGACATTCTAATAATGACCATCTTAATTTAATCAGGAGTATTAGGACTCTAACATCATTAACATAGGTTAATGATGTTAGAACCGGGTCAGCCTGCAACGGATGTTATGGGTGAATTTTAAAAAAAAACTCCCTTATCGAACCTTATCGAGTCTATGAAGTCTAGTACATTTAGAACATTTCTAAATTTTATTTGAATAAAATATCTAATTTTATTTAAATTTATGATACACATAAAATTTTGTTTAATTTATATTTTATGCATATAAATGTACACATACGTATCCTATATTGGAACTAGGCCTGCCCGTAGCGGAAGAAATGAGTAAATTTCAAAAAAATTAACCATTTTGAGTCTTTTGGGACACAAAGTCTAAAGACATATAAATCCAATCTAATAAAGTTTTTTAATAAATTCTAATGTTGTTTAAAAATTGATCAAAAGAATTTTTTAATTAATTTAAATTGAGATATATAATTTATCAAATACACCCAACATTACCCATAAGAGTAAATTTAAAGAAAGAAACCTTTCGTTTCTTCCTCCAAAAGTTATTTAATTTAGAGAAGGAAACTTTTCATTTCTTTCTTTAACTTATTTAATTAATGAGTGGATACTTTATGTATATGAAGAGAAGAAACTTTCATTTCTCTCTCTTTAATTAAATTAATTGATTATTTAAATATCATTAATTATCAATATGTACATGGCATAAATATAAGTATAACCAAATATATATATATATATATATATAATATAGTGTAAATTGTGTAAGTGCAAAATAAATATTAATGTCATCAATTGATGATAAGATGTAGACACATAAATAGAAATAAATGGAATGCTAATCACATACGAAAAAGGAAAATAAATAAAAGGTAACAACGATGATTGATTCGATTTCTCATTTGGTAAACTCAATTAATGCATCATATAAATGACAATTAATAGATGTTGAAGAATATAAACAGTCAACAAAAACTTTACATATATGATTGCCTCATTTTAAATTGTTTTTGGAAAGAAACCTAATTCATACTTCGACTATATGTAATACATACAATAAATTTTATATATACAAACATACATATAAAATTAATTGTGTGTATTTAAGATTAAATTAAATCTTTCTAATTAGAGATTTATAGCAATCAATTTAAAATTAGACTTATTGTCAAAACATTAACAGTGAGTTGTAAGATTCAATTAAATCTCCCTAATTAAGACAAATTAAAGATTTATAGTAATCAAACTAAAATTTAGTTTGATTGCCAAAACATCTTCTCTTTTCAATTTCTAATACAATACAAACGCAAAATATATATATATATATATAAACTTTCAAATCTAAAATTACAATTTGTTTTATATGATTTAAAACATGAATCTTCAATAAAACATTGTACTATTCATACAAAAAATTTAGCTTAATTTGTTAAAGTAGAATCCAATCAAAATAATATGAATATAAAAAGTTTTAGTTCTAAAGGATTATATATTGAATTGAATGTTTACAATGTATATTTATAATATATTTAAACATATACCAATTTTAATTTTAATTTAACAAAATAAGAACCCAATAGTTAAATTAAACATACAAAATTTCGATCTTAAAAATAGACTTTAAATTGAGCGTTAAGTACATGGCTCTAAAACATTTTATTTAAAAAATAGTTTTGATTTATTAAATTAAAACCCCGATCAGTTCATTCAATAAATAGTTCAAACTATACTAACGATTTTCAAATTAAATGGGGCAATGATATATACATATAAAATATAATAATCAAATTTATTTTCCATCAAACATTACATCAAAATACATTATCAATAAAAGAAAAACACACATTATTACCAAATCCTTGAATCACAAATTGAAATTAAATTCTCCTTAGGATGTTGCCTAGAATGCACACCTTGAATAATGATATCTCGTCAGATTTTCTAGATCTCCATCATATCCTTGCAAGAGATGGATGAACCACTTTTGTTTTGTTTTATTTGATGTTTTTATTTAGAGTTGAAAGGTTTTTGGAAATTTTATTTTGTTTTCTACCATTAAAAGTTGGAGGAGAGAAAGAAAATGAAAATGAATTGTACATACAGAATTAATTAGAAAATATGTTTAATTTGAAAGAGTGAAACCTTTTCCATTCTTTAGTTAAAAGTTCCTAATTAATTCCCTTGACCGTCTCTCTCCCCCCTTCCCCCCAAGAAAAAAAAATTCTTTCTTTTCACATAATATGTTATCAAATGGCATAAAATTTCCATAAATCATGCCATCAAATGACATAAAATTTCCATAAATCATTTTATGCAATTATTTTTATTTAATTTACATCGATATCGTATATCAATGCACGCCAATATAACTTTTGTAAATGCATTAAAATAATTACAAGCAACTTCCAAACATTGAATAAATTAAATAATAATTAATATTTCTCAAATATTAACTAATTTAATCAATTTACCATATTTTAAAAATTAATTAAATCATGTGGTTTTTAAGAGAATTCATTACTATGGTTGTGCGACTCAAAGGTGCAAATTCAGTCAGCATTAATATCAAACCATTTGAATATTAATATCCATACGTCACTTACCAGGCGGTGTGACATTTTGGCTAAATTTATTGTTTACATGTCCTTTGGTAAAATCCAATTTTACTTATTATAAGTAGTACCCGATAATGAGAATCATTTACATCAATTCTCTTCGTTAAAACTATATCACATTAGGACTTATGGAATTTAGTAATGGTCAAAATTCCAATACCGCCCACATTCAACTTTATAGCCCAAACATAAAGTCCTTGGTTCAATAATAACAATTACTATTAACCGAGTTGTTATGGTTAGAGACTTTGACTTTGAGTTGACTTCAGTTGATCGTGATACTAATCCCATATGACCGAGGAGACGATTCCTCTCTTGAGTAGTGTTTCACTTCCAATACTTTCGCTTGATCCAACGATAGTCATTTTATGAATGCCATGCCACAATTTAATCATAATTAAAGCAGGGTTTCCATATTAAAGATCAATAGTATTCTCAAGTGGAGAGATCTGTGTAAATTAGTTACGTCGATATTTTTTGCTTGCCCTTAGTTATATTAACCAAGAGAAAATTATTGAGTAGGTCATTCCATAGTTATCTAATAACTATCAATACATAACCCCTTGCTGCCTCAACAGTCACGAGTAATACACCGTCTAACGTTAGAAGAGCGTTGGATACTCTAGTCTCAACGAATGTATGATGTTCAGTATCGATACATCTTGACTAGGAATATTTAAAATGGTATATTTATTTTCATTATGATAGATTACACATGCTTACAATACCTTGTAACTACCATCACAAAACATAACATTTATGGATTTTCTATTAATTATACTTTTAATTAAATTAATTAATTAATATAACACATTATATCAAGTATATAATAAAAAGAAAACATCTTTTATTTTGAATAAGATCAGTTACAAGCTAGACATATGTAACAAATTACATAATTGCCCTTAGGGCATACTCCTAACTCTATTATCATATAGATATATGTATGTCTATGCATATGTAACATAATAACCCGTGCAACATATAACATGCCTGTAACGACCGCACCGCGATGCCCAGATTAGCAAAGAACATTACAAATAAGGTCATCCGCTAATCCGGAGAATACGACTACTTAAGGGCGATCGAATGTGAATATATCTCTATACTAACACAGACACGTCATTTATACCTTTTTACTTAATAACTAAACTGAAATTTGACGTGTACAATATTTATACAAAGTAATAGACACATCGATTTCTTAAAATCAGAACAATATATGATATAAGCATCAGTCACAGATCACAACTGAACAATAATCTCTTATACATATACAAATTGTGAGTCTGCAAAATAAAACACTAAACTCACATAATATACAAGTTTTACAATTCTCTAATCTCAATTATAGATTTTATATACAAGGTCCAAATTCCTAAATGGGATAAACTAAAAGTTTAATTGTTTATCTCCTTGCTAGCATAACCATTCAAAGGTCAACCTGTCCTGTAACCTGAAAAGTCTCGGTCTGACCGGAGCAAAATAACACCCAGGTCAGACTATCTCTAAATATCCAATAGGATGAGAACAAGATATAACATAAGAACAGACGACACGTAAGTAAATACATATGTCCATGAAATATCGAGCCATGAGAATTAATTTAACCTAGAGTTCATCATAAGGCACATGGTTATACATTTAAGTCACAAACACATATTAGTCGCTAAACACAGAATAACAAAATTAACTTAACATCCATCATAAGATGCAAGAACATATACTTATTTCACTAACATAAGACACAAGAATATATATTTATTTCACGAACATAAAATAGCCATAGAATCCAAATATTCAATATCCAAAAGATCTTAATCCAAACCGATCGTAATGATCGTCCAAAACAATCGCAATGATTGTACTCAAAACACGTAGCAAACAAAAAAAATAGTATCACTCGAACTAATCTAATACAAAGGATCGTACTTAGACCGAGAACACAGAATCACAGAATGATCTCAAGGATGTCCATATCGATTAAGGTGATCTTAGAAACCATGACTCGATAAATTTACATTTATTTAATATTATTATAATATTATGTTCGAAAAGAATTCTAGAAATAAATTCCTCAAGGATCTAGCAGCCACTTGTCGTACACCAAAAGAGAGTAAACTCCAAAGTGCCAAATACTATCACCTTTAATAATCACTAGAATTTATCCAATACGTCCCATACCGTATGGTGAAATCCAAGTATACTAATAGCTAGTAAATATCACTTATTATGGATACCATCGGAAAAATTGAACTACATTCTCTTAAGGATCTAGCAACCACTTGTCGCAAACCAGAAGAGAATACAACTCTAAAGTGTAAAATACTTCCTAATAGCAATCACATGAATTTAACCACGGCATCCCATACTATCCGGTAAAATTCGTGTATTCGCTGATGGGCTAGTAAGTTCCACTCAAATATTCTACTCAATGAGTTATACCATATTCGATGAAGCGTTATTCGAAAGTATTTAAACCAATCGATAACACTACGTCGATTATTAATACTCCCCACATTGTAGAACTAAGGCTCTTTAAACACTTCTTTGATTTATCACTTGTTGAAATATTTTGTTAATCCAAAATTGTTCCAAAAGTACTTATTTTATAAAACCAATAATTTCATACTCAAAGCTTATTTTTAAATCCACTTATTTTATAAAACAACAATTATTCCTCTTTTAAACTCTTATTGAAATATAACCATTTCCTTTGTAATAAACTAAGTTTATATTTTTCAAACATATATACATTAAAATCCCAAAAATATTTTCTAATACTTAAGATTTGTTTTTAATTATAACTGGCAAGTCAAGCTAAGTGGCTTGGTACACGGAAATAAAAGTAATAGATATATTTCAAAAGCAAGTGAAGTTAAAATGAGAGATGGTACTTATAAATTTCGAAACACACACACACACACATATATATATGTGTGTGTGTGTATGTATATATATATTTGGTAAAATATGTACATGCAAGTTTTAACAAAAGTTAGGCTAGTGTATTTGTCAAATCAAACCATGATAATATATGCATGTACATACTAGCTCAAATTCTAACATATATAATATACAAGTGCAAAGACATAGCTGATGTTTTAAAAGCAAAAGAAAAGGTGTCAGGCCCTTAAAAGAAGCATGTACAAGTACTTGATACTAAGCTATATAGTATACCAAACATGACGGCACACATCCCTATCTCATTCCCTTGGAAAAGTGACTTTATACCACAGCAAAGGACAAAAAAAATACAAAAAAATAATATCAAAACACTACAAATGTCAGGACCAAGGTTCGAAGTACCGGTTTCCGTTTCCGTTCTGGTCATCTAAAAAATTCAAAATTTCGGTCCCGCTTCGGGATTTCCAGAAATTCCGTTGTAAATCCGGTTTGTGAATTCCATTACATTTTTGTTATAAATACACAAATAAATATGCAATACTGATAGTCAATTACACTAAATTATTCAAGTGACATATAAGTTACAAAACATACGACATAAAAATTTAATACCAAAAGCTATTTCTCTGAGCATCATATAAATTTTGACGGTCGCTCTCTTCATCTTGTGTCGGATTATAATATGATGGAAAATCATACTGCTGTATCTGATCCGAACTTAAAAATATCGTTATTATATCATCAAAGGGTGAGGGTTCGTCTTGGCTACTTGATGGCTCAGCAGCATATGTTTGATTTAACCCACAATACGAATTGTTGGAATTCCAAATACTAATTTGAATGAAAATAACATAGTCTCACATCGTCAAAAATATCAAAGCTATTCTAGTATGTTAATAGATTTGCAATGAAGAGGTTGGGGCCTTGGGGCACCCAAATGTTTGCTTCGTTGTGAGGAAGGAGATTGTGCATCATCACCACACGCGCGCGCACCAATGTCCGACCGACCGGGCCGGGCTCTTGTTTATTTGGAACTCCAAAATCCCATTGCTCTTGTTTATTTGGAATGCCAAAACCCCATTTACTTTATCATATTTATTCCCTTTCCCTTTAACTTTATCATCTTTATATATTAGCATCCATGTCTTAGTCATTGGGCAATAGTTTCTGGAATGTCCAAAGCTAATGAAACTATCGCATCTTGTAATTTATACCTAGTTATAATCAATTGTTAACCAAAATAAATAATCAAATTTACACAACCCATAACAATATTCGGCCCAATTTAAAGCCCAGTCCAAAATACTAGTACTCTTTCTCTCCTTTGTTCAATTCAACGATGATGACGAACAGATTCAAAAAAAAACTCGTGAATAACTCATCGTTGACAAAGTTAGGATCCTTCCTCTTCAACCATTGTCACCAATAAATGGTAGATCGAGACGTCCACTTTAGCTTCAATTTTCAAGCTGTTGCCCTGAATTTTCAGCTTAATTTTTTTTGCCCTAGATCCCAAAATGGGATTGTTTGCATAATCCGTTCCGGTCCACGCCGGAACTGAAAGGAAATCACCGAGATTCCGGCGTGCCGGCCGGAAGTTTGAACCTTGGTTAGGATACAAGAAATACATGCAAATGCAAATATAGGAGAAACTATGTGACTACTTTAACCTACAGGAAAAAGATTTAACAATGTTAAGCAATAAAAGTTGCTACTATTCACAAACAAAAGTTCTGCAATTAAGTCTAACTAAATGGGTACGATTGCACAAATGAATTACAGCTAAGGCTATAGGCATTAACTAATAAAGTGAGATAAGCTATGCAATTTGACAATATGGGACGCGCTAACCTATGAATAAGCAACAATGCATGGGCATGTACAATTTTTTTCTTTTTCAAAACAACAGGGAGGCAGGGACATATGGATTTAAAGCAACAGGGCAAATGAAGCAAAAGTAGGCAACTTAAACAATGAAACATAAGGGACGTACTAAATAAAATAAAATAAGAAGATGGAGATGATCTTAAACAATGTAACAAAAGTGGCATTAAACAAATTGGAAACAATGGAGAAGTGCAAAATCAATGTACAAGTAAACATATAAAATCAAAGTAGTTGCATACAACCATTTCAAGGCACAACACTAAATGATGAAACAAGTGAGCCAACAAAATGGGGACGTGACAAACTTTCATGCCTGCAAGACAGCGCACATACAAAAACAATGCAGGCAGGGACGAAACAAAATCAATAGGGACATGCGAAACTGAGCACTGAAAGAAACAAGGCCAACAGGACAAGGTACATACAAAATTTAAATCAATAAGGGAAGGGATGTACGCAAACTAGGAACATGCAATAACGGTAGATCATCATCTCGATTCACAATCATTCCTTATAAAAAAAATTAATTGCATACAACAAGAAATTTAAAGATAGATCTTGTAAGGTTTTAACTCACCTCAATGCTACTTAATCCAATACATCTTCTTCGATGCCTCCACACCATGCCGCTACTCCAGGCATCACGCTTTTCCCATCATCGTCTCCAGCAGTCGCCTCCGTTGATTCAATGCTCGTCAAATAGCCACCCAGGTCACGCCGTGCTCCTCCCTAGTCGCTCGCATGCTTGAAACCCTATGCCGAACTCGAGTATTCCTTGCTAGTTATGCTCCATCCAAGAAATTCGCGAATGATTTAGGGATTGATAATTAGTATAAAAGTGGATTTAGGGCTTTATTTGTTAACAGGGAGATAAAATAGTCTTTAGTTCTCAGGGAATGAAGGGAATCAACGTACATGAATTTGTAATTTTGTCTTCTAAGAGATTTCATTTTAGGAAATTAAATAAATAAAAAGGTTAGTGGGCCAGAATGGTTGTAAGGCCCAACAAAATTAGTTAATTCAATACTTAGCTTAAAAAATATATTTAATTAGCCTAACTAATTAACATTACTAGAACTACAGTATATAACCACGATAGGGTTCCAACGGCCGCCAATGGGAATTTTCAACGGCTATCAACGGCTCATTATTTTTTAGCAAGCCGTTGGAAGCCGTTGGTAACCATTGTAAAAATGTCGTTTGCGACCGTTGGAATTATTCGTGTAAACCTACAGCAAGCCGAGAGCTTTGGTCATTCTCTCCTCCTACCAAAAAAACCTAAATCCTTCACCATCTTCCTCCATTCCTCCTCTTTTCTTGCTCCCAGCCTCCCCATGCAACCGGCAGCCACTTCGACGCCATCAGTCAACACCAGCAGCCTCTCTCCATCCAATTAAACTCCAAAATCAGGTTTTGCCTAAAACCCTAAAATTTTAAATTTTGCTAATTGTTGTTATAGTTGTATCTAATGGCCTATTGATTGTTTATTATACCAAACTAAGTGCTAATTACAATTATTACCATCCAAATGTCCAAATTGTTTGTGTATATATATTATGCACATATATACATATGTTGATAATTTAGTGTAAATGCGCATTTGAGTTAGCGTTAGATTAGTTAGGATTGATTTAAATTATTTTGTGTATGTTTTGTAAAATATTAGGCAAATATGAATTAGTCGAATATTTTACGAACATGAATTATATCTTTTACAAAATATATTAGCATTAGATAAATATATAATTTAGTATATATATACACATGAATTATATATTTTGCGAAATAGTAAAAATCATATAATTTACTATATATTTAATAAAATAGTAGAATATAAATAAAATAATGCATAATATGCTTTATTTTATATATTTAATAAAATGGTAACATATAAACAAAATTTAAATCCCTTAGTGAATTTTTGGCCCCGTCTGACAAGTGTTGTATATGATCGTTGTATGAATAATCGTTTTTATTGCAAAACGGATATTCATATTCATCTGATACAATATTTTTTGGATTTGTCCTTGTATTGGACAAGTTACAAACACTATAAAATAATTACGTTTCGTAAATCATATCGTTATAAACGGTTCATAAAATTTCGATGGAATTTCCTTTTCGTTCCTTGTGTATATGCATATGTGTACGATATAAGGAATACGGGTGAAGTGCTGCCGAAATTTTGGAAAATTGTTTATAATGATATGATTTAAGAAATGTAATTACTATTGTGTGTAATGGAAAGTAGGATGACCGATCATCACAAAAGGTACAAAAATGCGAACAAAATAACAAGAAATATAACTGTATATATAAACGAAAATGGATTATAAAAAACAGTAAAATCTAAATGTATTTATCGAATTTGATTAATAATTTTTTTACTATTGATCATAGGTTTTACAGTAGGAAAAAAGGTCAATTATTTTATTGATCGGAGCTGGATGTATCAAAGAAGAGAAATGGGAGGCTCAATAAGTAAACATTTTCTTAACGGGGTAAATGTGTTTGTCGAATTTGCTTTAAGTAATATTGAAAATGACATAGAAATTCGTTGTTCATGTAGTAGGTGAAAATTGTTGAAGCATTTAGTAACGAATATGGTTAGGATTCATTTGCGCCAATATGGCTTCGTAACCAATTATTTAGTGTGGAATCGTTATGGAGAAATTATAAAACGTAACGAAGAACAGTCAATAGAGGTCATTAGTGATGAAGTTAGTACAACGAATCTCATAGAACATATGGTTGAAGATGCAGCACGATCAATGTTCCCTACTTTTGAAATTAATAATGACGATGTTAACGTCGAAGAGGAACCAAATATTGGAGCGAAAAAATATATGATTTATTGGATGCTACTAAGAAACCTCTTTGAATGGATGTACTAGTGGCACTCAATTATCGGCAACTGCAGAGTACATTGCAATGAAATCAAAGCACAACCTCACAGAAGTCGGGTTTACGGATGTTGTACAAGCTACTAAAAGCCATATGCCATCAGATAATTTAATGTGCGAAAATTATTATGAAGTGAAAAAACTTATGTCATCTTTCAGTTTGCCGTATCAAAAAATTGATACATGTCTAAATGGTTGCATGTTGTTTTGGAAAGATGATGTCAGTCTTTGGAATCGTAAAATATGTAATCAAGAAAGATACAAACCAAGGAAAAAAAGGAAAAAGAAGTTCCATACAAGCATATGCATTACTTACCTATCACTCCTAGACTTCAAATGTTATATGCATCGTCTATAACAGCGCATGACACTGTGTGAGAACACCTGAAGAAGGTACGTTAACACACCCATCTAACGGAGAAGCATGGAAGTATTTTGATAAGAAATATCCCGATTTCGCAGAGGAGAGCCCTAACGTTAGACTAGGTTTGTGTACCGATGGATTTTCACCGTTTTCTCAGTTTGGTTCTAAATATTCATCTTGGCCTATAATCATTACACCTTACAATCTACCCTCGTGGATGTGTATGAAAACTCTATATATGTTTCTCACAATTATCGTCCCTGGCCCTGATGATCCAACACAGGGTATCAATGTTTACTTACAACCGCTAATCGAAAAGTTGAAAACATTGTGGTATGAAGGAGTTGAAACATACGACGTATCGAAAAGAAAATTTCGGATGTTCGCTTCTTTTTTATGGACTATTAGCGACTTTTTTGCATATGCAATGCTTTCGGGTTGGAGTACGGCCGTTCGTTTTGCTTGTCCTTACTGTATGGAAGAAACACGAGCATTTTCTTTACCGCATGGGAAGAAAATTTCATGGTTTGATTGTCATCGACGTTTTCTCCATATTAATCATACTTTTAGAAGTGACAAAAAAACTTCATAGCTAATAGACATGAGACTTTACAACCACCAACGATTTGGTCAAGTGAAGATATCTTGTAAAAGATTATCATAAGATACATGAAACCGGGCAGCAAACTGAAATCCATGGTAAATTGACGTTTCATAATTGGTGCAAATAAAGTATACTCTGAGAGTTGCCTTATTGGAAAAATCTCTTAATCCATCATAACATTGACGTGATGCATAACGAGAAAAACGTATTCGATAATGTGTTTAATACACTTTTGAATGTTAAGGGGAAGACTAAGGACGATCTAAAATCAAGACGTGATATAGAAGAAATATGTAACCGTCCTGAGCTTCATATGAAGCCAAATGACACTAAAAAACCCAAAGCATGTTATGAACTAGATAACAACCAAGTTAAAGTACCGTTAAAATGGGTGGAAGGATTACGATTTTCTAATGGAATTTCATCTAATCTTCGTAGATGTGTCGACTATAAGAACGGAAGACTGAGTGGGATGAAAAACCACGATTGTCATGTAATGATGCAAAATTTGTTACCCGTCGCTTTCAAAGAATTATTGCCGTCAAAGTTTGGAAGGTTATAACAGAACTTGGTTTATTTTATAAGGATCTTTGTTCAACTACGTTAAGAGTTGACCGTCTTCATAAACTTGAGGTAGAAATCCCTATACTGCTCTGCAAACCAGAGAAAATATTTCCTCCAGCTTTTTTCAATGTAATGGAGCATTTACCTGTTTATCTTCCATTTGAAGCACGTCTTCAAGGTCCTGTGCAATATGGATGGATGTATCCATTCGAGAGGTATGTTATTAATACTAAGTATGTAAATGTAAATTTAACTATAAATAAAATTGAATATTAATATGAAATATTTTTTATTATGTACTTAAATCATTTAAAGAAAAAAGTGAGACAAAAGCTCGAATTGAAGATTCGATTTGCAAATCATATATCGAAGAAGAAGCATCGTTCTTTCTCTCTCAATATTTCAATGATCATGTGAATTTATCATTTCAAAGTGTTGTGCATAATGATAAGGCCGTTGAGTAAGATTCTTCTTCTGAAGCAATGTTATCTATTTTTAAACAATATGGTCGACATGCTGGTGTGGAGAAGTATGGTTAGATGATAGAGATTACTATGTAGCACATACATATATTCTTCTTAATTGTCCAGAAGTTACACCATTTATTAGGTAATTATCAGATTACAAGTTTTGATAAATTTAATTTAATACTGCATGTGTAAATTAATAATAAAGCAATATATTATGTTTTTGTTTGCAGTGTTTATGAATCACAAAATCCAAACGGTGATTTAAGCAAAAATTTCGCTACTTGGTTTTCGAACTACATTTGTGATCCTACAAATAATGTGGTCGATGAAGGATTAAAATATTTGGCGTTGGAACCGAAAGGGAAAGTTAAAAAGTATCCAATATTTTTCGTTAATGGATATAAATTCAACACCAAAGAATACGGTGCTGAAAAATTAACAAACAATACCGGTGTATTTTTTAAAGGCAGTGATGATCCTAATAATCATATACATGATTTTTATGGCGTGTTAACCCAGATTTTGCAATTGACATATTTTGTAACATCCCGCCTTTTATATGCTTTAAATCGACGATAAACCACACACGTCAGACTTAAACCATAAAGAAGGGCTGATTGTTATGGGGTAAATAAGAAAAAGAAGAGAAAGAAAAAAACAAAATAGAATCTTGCAGCGGAACGATAAAATATAATAATCAAATATACAGTTCATGAAGTTGTTTTACAAAATATTCGATTGTACTTATACAATAAATATCAGAGTTACACATACTAGAGAACAATAAATAATGCAGCGGAACAGTATGAATGTAGTGGAATATTATAATAAATAATAATAAATCTTCGTCTTCGTCCTCCAGAATACGGTCTTCCAAATCCTTAAATGCTCAGGCTGACCCAAGCGAATTGAAAAGACAAAACACTCGAGTCAGAACTAAAAGATCTTATGTAAGTTAAATCAATGATAAATATATGAGTGGAACGACGTCAGAGATGTTTACGGGATTTGACATCTCCTATCCAGTGTCTAACGTGAGTGTAGTAACTTAAGAGATGCTCGGGATTCACATCTCCTAAGGATCCGTTAAACTATTTACTATGTAGTAATATTTCGCTATTATAATAATGTCTAATGGTAAGATAAACTTACTTTTAAATAGCTTTAAGGCTTTACATTTTCCACCTTAACATGTAATAGTCCCAGTAGTCCATCCAATATCATGGTCCCTCCTGATCGAGAAGCCACCAGAGGATACCACATGGGCTACGGGAGAAAACTAAACTCGTGCAAGGCGCGATAGGGTAGGTGACACGGCACAATTAGGCAATGCCAGGTTAGATATACCAATTACGCTTACGGGTCGGTGGTAACGCATAGCCGCAGCTACCGCCCACCTCGAGCCATACCCCCAAATAAAATCAAAAGTGGCCATTGAATCAATCCAAAAGTCAAAGTATAATATCGAAGGGATGATCAGAGGTGCTACCTCATTATCCCGTCAATCGCTCATGTTTTAGCCACCTTATGCCATCTTACGGGAGTCGGGTCCACGTATTTACCTCAAAGGAAACGCCGCAACCGTCCTACTTCATTCTGGAATCTCCACCGCGTATACGGTTGTTAAAGTGGTTTTCGAAGTTGGCAGAGAGTATGACAACTTTAGATCACCGTCTCTTTAACGGCCAAACGTTATTATAACACCGCGGTCTTTTCAAAATAGTTTATACTTTCAAAACCATAATATAATATCAATTTCAAACCCATATAAATACGATATCATTTCCGTTTTAAAACCCAAATCAATATGATATCATTTTTTATAAACCCAATTCAATATAATATCATTTTATTTGAAATATATCCTCTTTTCCAAAAAAACCATAGCATTTTCAAATTTATAATATTTCGAAACCAAACGCTTGGAATATAAACTTTCAAAACATAATGCTTCGAATTTTATAGCTTCTAAACCATAACTTTCAAAACTTAAATAGTTTGGATATTCCAATAGTATATAATATAAAATAGTTTGAAGTCTAAATTTACTTTACAAAGTAAAATAATTTCCTCGACTTCACAATTTTATTCACTTAAAATTAAATCTCAGTTCATAACTTTCAGCTCACTTTCCGTTTCAATAAACCATTTCAATTTCAATATGTTTCAAACTGTGAGTATTAAACAATTTCAAAACTAAGGTTGATAATTACGATTCAACAATTCAATGTTCTACTATTTAGTTTTGAAATATTTGCATAATAAATCCATTACAATTTAAATAAAACTAAAATCACAAATAACTAAATATTTCGTTCAATTTATTTATACTTGAAATATTCGTTTAATTCATCTTGAACAAAAATCCAGTTATAAAAATCCTACCTTTTAAAATTTTAAGTTTAATAAATTTTACATCAACTTATGGAGCTTAATTGTTAAATAAGCTCAATTTCAAATAAATTTCCAACTTACCTTCCAATCTTAATTTATTTAAATCATTATAACCTCTATATTAAAGTATGATTTAAATACTTAACCATATTTTAATTTAATAAAATCAAACTCCATTATTAAACTTATTATTATTAAACAAATTTATACATAGCTTAAATACATGAATTTAACTATATATAAAATATATTTTTATATAATATCAAAAAAAAATTTATTAAACCGTATAATTCTATTCAAAACCATAGAAATCATTTTCAAAATATTTATATATATAGACCGACGATGTCTGTATATAAATTTTCTATCCTATGGTCAAGTGATACAGATATTTATCATTTCAATCCGTAATTTAAAATAAAAATATGGTTATATATCATTTCAAACCGCAATCCCGAATGAAATAAAAATGCATAATAACTTGCAGTTTATAACAATATAAAATACAGCATCCATTCACCCAATATCAGTCATCAACCATTTATCACAGTCATCATCCAATTCTAACAATAACATCAATATAGAACAGATAATAAATAACAGGTAATTACTGGTAGTTTATATTCAATAGTAAATTAATTTAACTGGCAGTTTATATGCAATAATAAATTGAATAATGATTTAATTCAATAAATTCAATTTGACTAGAATGATGATAAAATATACCAAACAGCAATAAATACATTTCTAATCACATCAGAAGTTAATTTAACACACACAAGAAATTTTAGAAGTTGTGAGTGGGTTAAAACACCCACCTTTTGAATTTAAATTGAATTAAAATCCAATTTAAACCCAAAAAACAAACAGTCTCAGAATTCGTCCAAACTAGCGCCAAAATGTTTGAAATTCCAATACGAACCTAGCGGAGAAAACCGCGCGTGAAACGGACCTCGTATGTGGAAGTTATGAATATTAGAACGTTTGAAATTCAAATTATTAAAACAAATAAAAAACAATACTTGCCACGTCACTGCTCGTTCAAGCCCGAGAATCGCTCCTCCATCTCGTTCGAACTTCGCGATCGAACTCTGCTGTAGTGTCACCTCGATCACGCCACGAGTCTATGCTTCGCCGCAACCACGCAAGGCAGCAGTCAAGGCCGCCGACTATCTCCCTGGCATCCTCGAACTTTGCGACGTCGCTAATCGAGCGAGTAATCACAGCCGCCACCGGTTTATAACGAACCCTAGATTGAATTTAGACATCGATCCAACCATTGAAACAACGAATCACCTATGCCGATGAGCTGCGCATGCCACTCTCCACGCCCCAGTATCATCGATTTGACGATCAGTTGAGGTTCATCGACGAGCGATGAACGGATGAAAACAAATCAACAATTTCTGGCGACATTGGAACCCAGATTGAAAAACGAATTACAAATCTGAGATGCGCTCGTTGAGAGCTTCAGATTGATATATAATTTGATGTTATTTGAGGAGTTTGAATTTTTGTTGTTGAGATTTGATTTGAAATTGAATTGGAAATTTTGTTTTGATTTGTCTGCCATTGAAATAAGGAGGTGGGAAGGAATTGTACGTACAGACAAATGACAATGAGGAACAAGAAGTAGGGTAGGGTTTATAACAAGGTATATACAGGTAGTTCAGAAATAGAGATGAATGGACACAATTTATTTACACGCTGAACGATAAAATGGCCCGAAAAGCCCATTTCGACACCAGAACGAAATTGGGTCAATCCATACATCAAAATATATGTTTGAAAATATTTTAAAATCAATGGAGTAGGTTTCAAGTCCAAATTCCATCGTATGAAGAAGTTATGCTAAAATCAAGTTATTCCTAATTGATTTCAATTTTTTTCAGTTAATTGATTTCTAGGCATTTCGAGCTCGTAGGATCAAACAACAAGTCCGATCGCTACGAAACTTGAAATCCTATAATAATTCACCATTACGGATCCAATAAAACTAGTTTCGTCGAAATCCGAGTCAGTGGCCAAAATGGTTATTTTCTAGTTAATTAAATAAATTAATATTAATTAATCAAATCAAAATTTTCATTTCAATCATATAGTTTACACATTTTATCACCTTGGTTTGTTTAGCCATTTATAACAATTTAAAAAAAAAATTCATGTCGAATCAATGTTAATTATTTCAATAATTACCACCTTTGCTTTTAATTTCAATAATTCAGAAATTACAAATTTTATTTTCAATAATTCCATTTATTTGACTTTTCATTCTATTGTTCAATCTATTATTATCAAATGGATGCAATTTACATTGGTTCGTAGTTATTGCATTAATATTCTCTAATTTCCTCTTAATTTCCATTAACATAGTAATTTAATATTTAATTTCACTTATTTGCAATAAATCGAATTATTTAACTTTAAATTCCAATAAATTAAAAAAATCCTGACTCCCATTCCTTTAATTCAACTAATTATCATATTATCATCTTAGGTACCATTTACATTGGTATATATCCTGATACATTAACATTTTCCCATTTTATCTTTATTTCAATTGCATAATATTTAATTTCAATTGCTACAATAATTACACTTATTATAAATTGGATTTCAATGGATTGATTTGTTTCAATTCAAATCTTTTTATTAAGTTCATTACTACTCTATAACCTTAGTTACCTTGTTTTTCCATTCATTACCTTAATATATCCAATTTAACAACTCCTGAACATTATATTACATTTCACATTAATGTAACATTTATTTACATTTATTAAAATTTATTTCCAATTCCATAACTTAATTTGTTATCATTAACTCTCAATTGCATTCTTACAAGTTTAATCATTTCCAAACCAATGTTATAATTTCTTACTAAACATTGATTATATTCAATTACCATTCAATATATATTAATTCATTGATTAATTAAGTATTTACGTTTGATTTTCTTATATTTCATTTATAAACAAATTATAATATTTCTACTCGCTTATCTTATATTGAATTCATAACCAAGTTGTAACATATATAATTTTTCAATTAACATGGGAGTCCATTCAATTTGTTACAAATTTACTTACATTAACACTATTTCACTTATGTTGGTCATTATTTCATACATATATCACAAGTTTTCATTCCTTTATATTATCTTATGAAAAAAATATACATTTCTAATACTTTATTACATTTATTGAAATTTATTTTCCAAATTTACTAAATACAACCAATTATGACCTTACAGTTATTTCAATTAATTGGGGTTGCACTAAATTAGTTATTTATCAACTTGCTTTAACATTATTACCTAAATTTACGTTCAGTTACTACTAATCAATATATTATTCATTGGTTAAATCCAACCCTAACTTTTATTTACTTATTTTCCATTTTAACCAAGTGCAATAATTTACACTACTACACTGTTGGGATTTCACTCCAATTGTCAATAATTAGTTTTAATAACCATTGCTACAATTCATTCTTAACATTTACTTCAATATAAATTATAAAATTTTTATTTCCTTCTAAATTTAATTACAAAAATCTTATTAATTTAACCAATTTAATTATTGAATTTTATGGGTCGTTACATATTTCATAAGACGCGCAGAGGAAGTTTTTTTGGTTTAAATGCAACTGGTTCGGCAATGTTCCAGGTTCTGGTATTAACGTGCATCCAAATTATAATCTTATAGAAATAAAACATACCTTCCGTTATCAGCAGTACGATCCTTTTGTACTAGCCAAACAAGCCCTACAAGTTTATTACGCACCTTAGCCGTCTCTAAAAAGAGATAAAGCGGATTGGTCTGCGATTTTTAAAACCAAGCCGAGATTTACATTCGATGGAAAGAATATTTCGGAAGAACAAGCCTATCAAGCAAACATCGAGGAAAATGTTAAAATCACAATTACAGACGATCAAACTGATTTTGGACAATTAAATGATGAGACAAATGTATTAATCGAAGCATTTGAGAGTGTAGAGGAAAACGATATAGAACACGAGACTGAGTCTGAATCGAAAAACGACAAGGACTGAGCAATATCCGGTAATTTTTACAATTATTCACGCACACGCATCACATATCATCATCCTCATTACATGCACTACCAATTAAAAATGACTTTATTACATGCGCCACATATCATCATCATTTCATCTATGTCTATAATTAAAAATGAAACTTTCAACTGGTATTATGTTAGGCTCCAGACGTCATAGCCCTTCTCGCTCGGCCGGCGAGAGTAGTGGTGAGCCTCCAGCTCGACCACTTGTATATTTGCAACCGAAGGCTGATGGAGCGTAAGTATCAAAATTAAAATGATAACAATATAAATTTGTTCATACATATATATACTTATCTAAATCTTTGTTTTATATTTAACACAGGAGATTTGATTTGGAGCCCTCGGGAGTTGTGCTAGGCATTTCCAAGCAATCATATATGAGCAGAATGACAGATTGCTGACCTAAGTGGAGTAAGATCCCTGACCAAGTCAGGGAGGCCATCTGGCAGGATTTTTTGGTGAGTTTATACCACTTTACTATATGAATAAGTATAAATGAACAATTAGTAATATTTTCTCTTTGTACAGGGGCAAGTGGACTTGGCGAAGCCCGATGTCACCATGGTTCAGTGCCAATGGAATTCGAAGGTCGCCAAAAATTATAGGGAGGTAATATCAGCTCTTAAAAAATCAAGGAAGAAACCGAACTAGATGGGCGCTTCCGTATGGGATTCTTGGATGAGTTGGTGGGAGACCAACGAGTTCAAGGTAAATCTACCAAATATATAGTTAATTATTTCGTAATTAGTAAATATAATATTCAATTTAAATTGCAGGTGGAGACGGAGACGAACTCTGCCAATAGAAGTAGGAATCCTGTAATGCATCATGGCGGATCCAAGTCTTTACAGCATCACCGTGAGGATTTGGTAAATTTATCAATAACGAATCAAAATCGTTATTACATTTTGTATATTAATCAGTTCAATAATTAGCAATGAAAAATTAAAATATATAAATTATTTATTGTAGGAAAGATCGCTTGGACGTCCCGTGTCTATGATGGAGGTATTTACCCGCACCCACACATCAAGACAAGCAGACAATGCTGGCAATATTGCATATCAGTGGGATGATGATGATAAGCGATGGCTGCATATGTATGCACATTTTAAATCTTATTTTACTAATATCGATAAGTTTAAAACCTATTCTACTAATTTTAACATGTAATTGTTTTTTATTTTAGGAAAAGTTTTAGGAGGCACGGTAGAGCTGCTTTAGAATCAGATCACGATGAGTTGACGGTAGAGGAGCAAGATAATATTTTCGACGTTATTATGGTTCCGACTCATCGAAATAGGCGCAATGGCTATGGAAACCAAGCGGTAATCATATAAACATTGTAATATTATATTTAATAAATTAAACTATGGATACACTATACATATGATGATTTCTACCTGAGTTAAATCTAACATATACGTGATTTATAAATATTAGATAAGTAAAAAAGGAAAAATATACAAAGATATGTGATGAAAATGGATGAACCAAAAAAAAATATAAGAATACTTTTAACACCTATATATTGTATTAAAAAGAATCCATTTCCTTGTGGTATATATTCCAAGAAAAGGGTTCTCTATTTTACATTAGGAACCAAAAACATGAACAAAAAAAAAATATGCACCATTATCATCCTGTTAGCAATAGAATTGGTCACTAACACCCTTAAGAGACATTGTGTAGAGAGATTAATGAATAAAGTAAAGTTAAACAGAGAACAACACGCAAATTTAAATGCAGAAAGTACGAACACCAGATTTATAGTGGTTCGGCGTAACTGCCTACGTCCACTTTGAGGTTGATCTTTATTGTTTTTCTCAACAATTGAATACGGATACAGTCTGTACACCAACTATGTGATTACAATTGTTAAGCAAAAAAGATAAGTCTTGAATGAGTTTTGAATGCGGCAGAGTCTCCCCGGCGTTCTTGAAAAAAGGTACCTTTCACTGTGCCTTTGCCTCTATATTTATAGACAAAGATGGGTTGGACTTCTTTGGTGGGCCTAGCAGTAAGATACCTCGGCCCAAAACAAGTACCTCGTGTGTGCCGATCCATAAATACCGAACGTCATATGTCGAACGTCCTTAGATGCCGAACGAGGTCTGGACGCCGAACATCTCTGGATGCCGAATGGGCTTTGCCAAACGGGGTTGAGTGCCGAACAAGGTTTGGATGTCGAGCAGTGTGGAATGCCAATCGATTCTGCCATGCCGAATTATCCTCAATGTCGAACGACCATAGATGCCGAATGGCCCTTAATGTTGAGAGACCATAGATGCCGAATGGCCCTTAATGCCGAACGATATACAATACCGAACGGCTCTTAATGCCGAACGACCATAGATGCCGAACGAGGTCTGGACGCCGAACATCCCTAGATGCCGAACGGTATGCAAATGCTGAGTGCCTAGTTGCCTGGCTAAATCTCCAGGTAACACTTGCCCCCCAAAGTGTATCATGTGGTCGAACGTGATACGCTTTGAATCATGAGTCCTATGCTTTGCTTCGAGCCTTGGATTAGTTTCCTCGATAGTATCTTCTCTTGAATACCAAGTGAGGCGATGCGCGTCGAACGACATGCCAATGCCGATCAGCATAACCGAAGCTAAGCGCCCTGGATGCCGAACGGCATAGCCGATGCCGAACGATGTCGTCTTGATCGGTTCTACCGGTCATTGTCCCTTCGACTTCCTCTCTTCCCATATAAAGGTCGCCCATTTCCTTCTTCTCTTTTTCACTTTCACCTCTGCTATCTTGTACTCACGAACCTCGCTTTTTAATAAACTCCAAAAATTTAACTATCCTTCCCTCCTCAAGCATCATACATTAACTCGCTCCTTTCCCAAATCACTCAGAATTAATTAAAACCGCGCCCTTAACTCTAGAATTCTCTGGAGTTTCGATCCATTTACTAGGTATCGATCCCTCTTTTTTTAAATGCTTTCCCCTGACTAAAAGATTTAATACGAGGCTCAAGTTCGTAATTTTTTGTAGAACCGTGGCCAGTAGGTACTGTGTGGACGAAAGAATCGAACTGCGATTAGGATATGTTCTGGGGCTGGATGATGTGGATGAAAGAAGAAGTGGTCAGAGGCAAGCACACGAGGGAGTTGGTGGTAGATGTGCTGTGGTTCGGTATGGTTCTCTCATGCCGAACGAGATTGGAGGGAAGAGTAGAGAAGGAGCAGGAATTGGCTAGAATGCCGAACAACACGGCCCAGTATGACTTGCCGAACGACTCGACCATGTCATTCGGTATGGATGGAGGAAAAAGATAAAACTGTTGCTAAGGGCGGAGTGCCGAGCGTTGGGGCTCGGCGTTACTTCGATTCGACATGATTCGCCACATGCTGAGTAGTGGAGTGGAAAAAACAGGAAGGAAGTAGGAATTAAATAGGATGCTGATCGACATGGCTCGGCAGGACTTGCCGAAAGACTCGGCCATGCCGGTCGGGAGAGATGGAGGGAAAGGAGACAAATAGCGTTAAGGGTAGAATGCCGAGCGATATGGCTCGGCACAAGCACAGTTCGGCATGATTTGCCGCGTGCCGAACGACGAAGAGGAAGGGATGGAAAAGTGATACTTAGGTCGAATAGCATTTACATTTAGGCTGAACAGAATGGAGGTCAAGTGCATCTAGGCCGAACAATATTTAGGCCGAACGGCATTTTGGCCGATCGTCTTTTAGGCCGCGTGTTTCAAGTGTCACTCGGCCTTGACTTTTTTATGAATAGATAACAACAGTCAAAACCATTCCAACTCGAACATAACCCTCGTCGAATTTACTTATTCCCCATGCCTAATCACATGATAAAAATAAGGACAAGGACTTAAGCAAACCTGCATATCGAACTAATCTGGACTGAAAACTTTCTAGCTTTAATAATCAAAAGCCTAAACTTAAACCGATAAAAACGGATAATTGCCTTTAACATATAGTGCCATTGTCCGAGTCCAAAATCGAGATCATCATAGGGCAGGCTTTCGAAGACGGTCAGCGATGACTGTCTTCGATGGCGACAGTTCGAAGTTCAACTTTATATCACAAACTCTGTGACTTTTAATTTCTCAGCACTTATATTTTAATGATTGCACTAGTTCACACACCATACCGGGGGGATATTTATATTGTTAAGTCTAACGTCGATTATTTTTCAAGTATAGTTCAAATAGGTGCTCTGCTAGATTCGATCCTTATTAGAGATGTCTAGGAAATCTAGTTCTGCTACGATCTCAGACAGACGTGGGCCATCCTCTCGACAAGAAGTCGCAGACATTTCAAATCCGTCAACTTCCCCTGCTCATAACTTGGCTCACGACGCTCTAGAGGTAGCAATTCTCTTGGACAACCTAATCGACTCGCAGGCTTCGAAGATTAATGAAAGTACGCTCCGTCGGATATGCTCTGTCCACGGAATCCCCTTCGACGTGCTAGTTGCATCAGGGCACGATCGTCCGCACTTGCCCCCAGTCGGATGCACAGCCTGTAATAAATTCATGTGTTGGGTTGGTAGTGTGCCACCGTTCAACTCGTTTCTTCGAGACGTACTGCATTATATCGACATTGCCCCATCGCAACTGCACCCGAACAACCACGCATTCATCTACGGCACCTGCATCATCTTCATGAGTGCCCTTTCCAGGCTTCCAACCTCGGACGATATTAGATATATATATTGCATCAAGAAGCGGAGGGATAGCCCCTCTTCTATGTTTCTCAAGCCGACAACAAATGTCAAATCTTAACTGGGGCATGGAGCAAGCTTGCCTTGTATAAACAGGAATGGTTTTATCTGCGTTGCCCTCCTGGTTTCGCGAGGAGATGGGTGGAAGTAAGTAAGTCTTCTCTCTGGATGATACTTATGCTTGGTCGAAGCTGTACCTTTTTTAACTCTCTTTTCCATATTTTCAGGCATTAACCAACGTCTTGAGGGACCCGGATATTCTGAAGTCATCGAGGCTATTCGAACCATTTCCGCCAAAGAATGGGACATCAGAACTCTCATTTCAAATGAGTTGCTTTCAAGGTTTGGGCTGTTGGCGGAAGGTCACCGGATAAGCCTCCCCAAGGGCGTTACCATACCCAGGCCTACCGCTGGCAACGGAAAAAAGCAGGTCGAGTCTTCTACACGTAATGCCCCCGACACACTAGAAGAGGGGGAGATTAAGGATACCGAAACGCCCGAAGTACAAGGCAAAACTGTTAGTCCACCTCGGCATCCAATAGTTGAAGTTCACGACATTGAAACGTCATCTTCCCTTTCGAAGTGGAAGAAGAAACTAACGTATAAGCTGAGGAAGGAGAAAGTGGGCGGAAGTTCTAAAGTTACCCTTATTCCAACGGAGAAAGAAGCTTCCCCGCTGCACTTGGAAAGTTCTCTAAAAGGTCTGTCGAACCTTACCATACCCGACGATCTGCTCAACTATGGTTTCGACGATCCCGAGGCCCTTAAGCTCCACTCGCCCGTGAGAGGCGATTCCAACGCTCAAGCCTAAAGCGAGGGAGAACAAACTCCTATTAGTAAAGAAACTGGTCTGTCGGGGGGAAACAGTAGGACACACAAACACACATGCTTTGCTTTGCACTTGAACTTTCCGTCATTACCTTACTTTTTACTAACTCGTCGTTACTTGAACTCTATGCAGGTGACATGGGGCGCACACATGGACTTGACCGCCTTCGCGGTACATCGATTTTCCATCAATCAGGACGGGACTCAAGCTCCGGAAGATGCCGAGATAGGGATGACGACGGCGATAGGGATTATCATTCCCGAGATTCATCATCTCGGAAGAAATCTTATTATCAGCCCAAATACCATCATAATCCCCCTTCTCCCTCGGGGAAAGGCAAAGATAAGCACGGCCATAAGGGGTCGCAGTCAGATGTCCCTCGCGATCAACACTTCGATTCTTCTACCACACGACAGTCCCGGGATTCTTACAAGAGAACTGAACTTTCAAAGCCATCTCCTCCTGTTCCTGCAACAGATCCAACAATATCGGAGAGACTGAACGAGCTCAAGGATAAATTCTAAAAAATCTGCTTTGATGGCCTGAAATTTCTCCCGGCGATTCATCCTATTCCGGAACATGTCAAGCAGAGCGCTATCGCCTGCACCAACGACGTCTATGTTCAACATGACGCGTTCGTTCATCTTGCTGAGAAAGTGTCAAAAGTTCCATAGAGCGCCAACATGAGATTGATCGCCTAAAGATTGAGGCCATCCACGAAAAAGACATAATTAAAGCTCAGGACGAAGAGCTTGCGTCGTACAAATCTTAGCTTGAAGCCGCCCAGTAGAGCACCCAAGATACTGCTGATGCCGTAACTCGTCTGGAATTAACCCACAAAAAAGAAATCGACAAGGCGGTCCAACGCTATGGGCCCTTAGCTTTGGAGAAAGACTCGGTGCAAAAAGAGAGGAATGCATTCAGCCGCCGAGTTAAAGAACTTGAAGAGTGACTCCGCAACGAGAAAGAAGAGAAGATTGCTGCCTAAGAAGAGTCACAACGGTATTGCGACAAGATTGTTGCTACGCGACTCCTAAAGGCGAAATTTGAGGATGAGCTTTCTAAAGTTGAGGCGCTAAAGAATAAAGCCCGCGAAGAGGGCAAAAAGATAGCGTCTACGGAGATCGACTCCCGTCTTAAGGCGGCTAAAGAAGAAAGTAGGGAAGAGGTCAAAAGCATGTTCGACCCGCTAATTGCAGAATTCAATGCCCGCGTTCTCATGCACTAAGACTTGACTTTTCTGGGCGAGGGCTATCTCGAATCTTTAGCCGAGGCATGGGAGACCTTAATAGGAATCAGGAAGGCCGAACATTTTACCGGGGAGGTTGATGAAGGAGCTTTGATAAAAGAATTTCTTAAGGGAAACGAGGCTTCGGACCTGTCAGCGGCGAAAGCTCTTTACTACAAAGGCTCCCCCTCAATGAAAGGGAAAGAGGTTATTGCCGGTCCATCCGGGATCGAGTCTCAAGCTCATGCGCCTACTCAGCCGGCCGATCGGTCGATACTAGATCCCATTGAGAAGCACATCGGTTATGATCCGAAGGACCCCGGCCTTGGCGTTTACATTTTGTCTCCTATTCCAGAGGGTGAGACCCCTCTGACGGCTGAGAGCCAGTCGGAACCTGGTAGATAACTCTTTCACTTTAACATTCCAAGAGTCATTGTTTCTCACCAGGAGCTATCGTATTCTAATGCTTGTTTTTCATGATTTTATGCAGGCCATTCTTATCCTGAGCCCACTCCGAGGAGCGATGTCGCCAAGGAGGTGAAGGAAAAGGCAAGTGAGGCCACTCACGTAGGAGAGGCTCCCAGTCCAGATGCTCAGGTGATCGGAGCGCTTGATGAGGATAAATCCGAGACTTCCTCTCCCATCGATGGGAGTTATGAAATTGAAATTACGGGCGCCTCCGAACACACATCTAAACTGAGCATGAAGGAGCAGCTTGAGAAGGAGAAGAAAGAGACGGTCGAGATCAAAGTCGAGCCTCAAGCTGTGGACCTAGACGATCCTGTGAATAAGCCGTTGAAGGTCATCCTCCCAGGCGGATATAACCCCATGGAAGTTCCCCGTACTTCTTTAGTTGTTACTCCCCCGTCAAAGAAAGTTATCAAGGGCAAGCGCACGGGAGAGGAGTCGTCTGGAAAAAGGTCAAAGAAGTCAAAGAAGTAGTCATTGCTCTCATTCAACGAGGGTGAGTTTAGATTATGTAATTGTTTTGGTTAACTTCATAGTTTATGTAAGTAAACTTTTGACTCCGAGCTTTGGAGGAGTTGTAGTAGAAACTTATTTTTGATGAATAAAACTTAGTTCTTTTGCCATTCAGAAGACTTCCGTTGTTTGACTTTCTGTATAATCGTGGTCAAAACCCAAGCTACTGCAAGTTACATAAACTTCTCGATTCATCTTCAAATAAATTGACAACTTTGTGGCATTGCACATCCTTTATTCCATGCTTCGGGTACATAGAATATTTTCCAGTCTGCATGCTAAGGTTCCGATGACTTCAAGTCATTTATGTTCAGTTCTCCCTCAGGGGACTTGGATATTTAAATCGCTCATTCTCTATTCCATAATCTGGAGACTTAGGGTATTATAGTCCACTCCCCGGGGACTTAGTGATTTTGAGTCGTTTATACTCTGGTCCGCACTCCGGGGACTCGGAGTACTCCAGTCCGCACTCTGGGGACTTGGAGATTTTGAGTCGTTTATACTCTGATCCGCACTCCGGGGACTCAGAGTACTCCAGTCCGCACTCCAGGGACTTTGAGATTTTGATTCGTCTATACTGGTCCGCACTCCGGGGACTCAGAGTACTCCAGTCTGCACTCCGGGGGCTTGGAGATTTTGAGTCGTTTATACTCTGGTCCGCACTCCGGGGAATCAGAGTACTCCAGTCTGCACTCCAGGGACTTGGAGATTTTGAGTCGTTTATACTCTGGTCCGCACTATGGGGACTCAAGAGTACTCCAGTCCGCACTCTAGGGACTTGGAGATTTTGAGCGCTCGTGTGCGTTCGTACGTCAGGCAGAATAATGTATTTCTTAGTTATTTGTCATAGCGTAATCAGATACAGAAACATCGACAATTCATAGAGAAAATGGCTTCATGCCTTTATTAATGCAAACAAGCTAAATTGTCTTATTACATGCCGTAAACTAGGAATAAAAACTTGCTGGAAATAAATGTAAATAAAATATGAAAGAAATGAACTAAGTGTAATAATGCCGCAAATGCTCGCTATTCCATGCTCGAGGGAGTGTCCCACCATCAACGGTCGCTAGCTTGAAAGTTCCTTCTTCAAGCTTCCGTTCAATGACGTATGGACTTTCCCATGCGGAGCTCATATGTGATGGAATCGGGAAAACTCGTTTCATTATAAAATCGAGTGACCTTTTTCGGTCGGACCTTCATCTCGGTCGGACCTTTTTCATTATAAAATCGAGTGACTCGATGCCTGTACGCGGCTGCTCTTAAATTAGCTTCTTCGCGTTTTTCATCAATGAAGTCCAATGATTCCAGCGAAAGATCTTGATTTGACTTATGGTCATAATAAGTTACCCGATGTGACGGAACTTCAAGTTCTACGGGTATGACAGCTTCCATGCCATATGCCAATGCGAGTGGAGTGTGGCCAGTCGTGGATTTATGGGTGGTTCTGTAAGCCCAAAGCACTGTTGGAAGCTCATCCACCCACTTGCCTCTAGCCTTTTCCAAACGTTTTTACAATATGAATTTGATTATTTTATTTACGACTTCCACTTGTCTATTGGCTTTCGGGTGAGCTACTGCTGCAAACATTTTCTCAATACCATATTTTTTGCAAAATTCCTTGAACTCTTTGCTTTCAAACTGAGTTCCGTTGTGCGTATCGATGGTTCGTGGAAGGGAAAAATGGCATATAATATTTCATACAACGAAATTAATGACCTTCTTGGTTGTGACAGTGGCCAAAGGCTTTGCTTCTGCCCACTTGGTAAAGTAATCGACCGCAACTATCACGTATTTTGCACCACCTTCGGATTGGGGTAAGGAACCGATTATATCGATCCCCCACATTGCAAATGGCCAGGGACTAACCATTTGTGTGAGTTCCGTCGGCAGACCTCTTGGGATTTCACATATTTCTGACATTTGTTACATCTTCTCACATAGTCTGCGGCATCCCGGTTTACAGTTGGCCAATAGTATCCATAGCGGAGGATTTTCTTTGCTAACGTCTGCCCACCAGTATGGTCGCCACATTCACCTTCATGGACTTCCTTCAGGACCCATTTTATCTCATCATGGGCAATGCACCGGAGTAAGGGGGTCGAGTATCCCCTCTGATACATTACCCCATCTTGCATTACATAACGAGAAGTCTTACGAATGACTTGTCATCTTTCGCTCCTTCTTTCGGGCACGACCCCGTGTAACAAGTACTGCTTGAATGGGGTCATCTATGACTCCTTCTCGATTCCTGTTTCTAACATGAAATCTACCTCCATCATATTTATGCTCGGAACATGTAAGGTTTCAACGGAAAACAATCCCATCTGCTGCGCATTTCCTGTGCTTGCAAATTTTGCCAATGAATCGGCTGCTCTGTTTCGGTCACGCGGGACATGTGAAATATGATAATACTCAAGATTCGCTAGTAGCTCCTGAACTCGGACCAAATACGAGGCGAATCTCTGCCCCTTGGCTTGGTAGTCTCCCCGCACTTGGTACACCACCAGTTGCAAGTCGTAAAAGATTTCAACCGATCTTACTACCAGTTCTTTGATAAGTCTTAAACCGGCAATCAATGCTTCATACTCGGCTTCGTTATTCGTTGCTGTGAATTCGAGCTTCAAAGCGCAACAAATTGATCGATTCTCAAGAGTGACAAGAACTATGCCAACCCCCGAACAACAGTCGTTAGATGCCCCATCAGTGTACATCTTCCATCAAATGGGAGGTATGACATTGCGGCCGTTTGATTCGTCTGTCACGGTGAATTCGGCAATGAAATCTGCTAGCGCTTGCCCCTGTATGGCCCTTCGCGGTAGGTAAGTAATATCGAACTGACTCAACTCAATATTCCATTTTAACATCCTTCCAGAAGTTTTCGATCATTGGAGTACCTGTCGCAAGGGTTGATCGGTGTAAACACTGATCAAGCGTGCCTGGAAGTATGGGCGAAGCTTGCGTGATGCAATCACCAAGCAATAAGCCAGTTTCTCTATACTGGGATAATTTCTTTCTACCTCTGTCAAACGTTTACTAACATAATATACAGGATTTTGGACTCAGTCCTCCTCGCGAACCAGAGCCGTACTGATAGCATGCTGGGATATTGCCAAGTATACATACAGCATTTCATGGTGAATTGGTTTTGATAGCACCGGGGGACTTTCTAGACGTCTAACCAGAGCTCGGAATGCTCCCTCGCAGTCAGATGTCCACTCAAAATTCCTCTTTCCTTTCTTTATCACATCAAAGAAAGGAATGCACTTATCTGTGGCTCTGTATATGAATCGACTCAGCGCGGCCGCCTTTCCGTTCAAGCTTTTCACTTGCTTTATAGTTCTTGGCACTTGTATGCCCCGAATAGCCTGAATCTTTTCCGGGTTAGCTTTAGTTCCACGTGCGTTCACAATGAAACCCAAGAACTTCCCTGATGCAATGCCAACAGAACACTTTAATGGGTTGATCTTCATCCCGTAATGCCTGAGTATATCAAACATCTCTGCTAAGTCTCGGATGTGGTAATATGACTGTCGTGACTTCGCAAGCATGTCATCCACATAGACTTCCATCATTCTACCAATCTGGTCTTTAAACATTCGATTCACCAGACGCTGATAAGTTGCTCCCGCATTTTTCAATCCAAAAGGCATTGCTACATAGCAATATAGCCCCACATCTGAGACAAAGCTGGTGAGTTCTTGGTCTGGAATATGCATCGGGATCTGATTATATCCTGAATACGCATCCATAAATGACAATAATTCGTGTCCGGTGGTAGAGTCAACGAGCTGGTCGATTCCTGATAAAGGGAAACTATCCTTCGGGCATGCTTTATTCAGATCGGAGTAATCAACACAAGTTCTCTACTTCCCATTCGCTTTTACCACCAACACAAGGTTAGATACCCATTCGAGGTAGAGGACGTCGTGGATGAATCCATTGGCTTTGATTTTGTCCACCTCCTCTTTGAGGGCAGCGGACCTCTTCGGGTCCATGCCTCTCCTTTTCTTTTTCACAGGAACGCATTTTTGATCTATGTTCAACATATGACTCACAATAGTGGGAGAAATCACGCACATATCAGTGTGTGTCCAAGCGAAAACATTCAGATTCGCTTGGAGGAAATCAGTAAGGTCCTCTGCCACTGAAGGGTCGAGTTGTAATCCAATCTTAAGGACTCGTGATTGGTCATCCCGACTGACCGGAATGTCGATCGTCAGCTCAGACGGTGCTGCATTCATTTCCTTGGATTCCCCATCATCGTCTCTTGGATCTATGTCTCTAAGGATCCGAGAATGTTACCCAAGTCAGGGCTCGGGCACTACTTGTCAATCATTAGTATTTAGGATGCGGACGGTGCTGTCCGCAACCTTCCCTTTTTATCTCTCCTGAGCTTCTCTCAGCTCTGCCACCTAACATGCGTGACCGGTCGCCTGATCGCCATGTACCAATCCAACTCCCTTGTCAGTCGGAAATTTCAACGTCAAACACCGGGGGGCCAAGGCTGCCCTAAACTCCGTCAGGGCCGGATGAACCGGAAATGCATTGTATGGAGAGTCAAAGTCCATCACTATGAACGGTAGGACTCGCACTCTCCTATGCTCACCTTCCCCCAGTTCAACTGGTAACTCAATATACCCCCTTGTGTCGAGTGCAGCACCATTAAAGCCGTGGATTCGGGCCTTGCATGGTTTCAAATCTTTTGTCTCCATCTTCATTTGGTCATAAGCCTTCTTGAAGATGACGTTGACAAACTTCCACAATCAATCAAAATTATTTTTACGTAAGCTGGCCCAATCGTTGCACATATAACCATCGGGTCGATAGTAGGAGCCTCGACCTTGTCTGCATCTCGACTCCTAAACACTATATCGTCTGTCATCATGCGTTGTTTTTTTGTGGGGGTTCCATCTTCCACATTCGAACAACATTCATAATTCGCATGCCTCAGGGAGGTAGCATATCGTTCCATCTCCTGCCAATTCTTGTCTGCAGGATGAGGTCCTTCGACTATAGTGTTTATGATCAACCTACCAACGGTCCGAGCAGGTTCCTCTGGGTGGCATGGAGCCGGCCCGCGTCCAGGGTCTGTCGTTCTTTGCCTACCCTCTGGTGGGTTCTTAACAAACTCCTACAGCTTTTTCTGCCTGTTCAACCTTTCTATGGCGTCATGGAGGTGTCTACACTCCTCAGTATTGTGCCCGTGAGTCTCATGGAAGCGACAGTACTTCCCTGTCCATTTCTGTTCTTCAGTGGAATCCTTTGGGCGTGGCTTTCTATATTCAAAGGTATTACAGGTAAATAGATAAACGTTTTCAAGAGAAGTATTCAAGGGGGTGTATTCGTTGTAGGTCGGAATCCTCGACTTCCATCTCCCTATCTCTTTTTTCTTTCCGGGATTTCCACCTCCGGATCTTTTAGATTCCCCAGGCTTGTTCTGGATGTTAACTTGAACTTTTCTCGAATTGTCGCCGGATTGTTTCACGGCGATGTTACTTTTCATAGTTTCTTGAACAGGCCCTGGTGCCTTATCTCGTCTTGTCCATCGAGCTTCCTCCCTCCGTATGAACTGGTGAGGTTTGAAATAGAATCGTTCCAACGTAGTTGGAGCCTTTCATGCCAACCAATCTCCAAACTCCGAGTCCGGATCTACACCTCGCATTACCGCCATCAAGATTGCGTAATCGTTAGGGCTGCTAACTTCAGTGGCGGCAACATGGAACCTTTGTAAGTACACTTTCAAAGACTCTCCTGGAGCCTGGATCACGCTGGATAAGGACATCACGTCCTTTGGACGAGTAGCAAGTATCCTGAATTGTTCAACAAATTTCACCGCCAACTCGTCGAAGCTGGATACAGACCGTGGAGGAAGTCGAGTAAATCACATAGTGGCGATTCCGAACAAAGTGATTGGGAAACACCTACACTTAGTCGCGTCGTTCGCCCTTGCAGAATCCATCATCCATTCGTACCTCATCACGTGTGGCCTAGGGTCAGTCTTCCCTTCGTAGGCTGGGATAGTCGACATAGTGAATTTCTTGGGATACTCTGCCTGTAGAACAGTATCTGTGAAGGAAGTATGACTCCTGGACACTCCCCAATCTTCATTGGTCAAGCCTTAGTTCTCTCTCATTAACTTCCTGACCATAGCTGTTAAGTCCGGAGTTTGTATGGAGGACGGGAGATTGGGTTCCATTCCACGCTACCGTACGGGTTGATGTCCCGCCTGTTGGCGGTCGGCTAAACGTGCGTCCTGAAGGCCAGCTTGATTTGGGTCTTGGTGAACCGGGTGTCTGGTCCCCTCATGTGCCTAATCCCTGGTGGATCGATCAGTGGCACCTGCCTATGCAGCTTCAGTCTTACGGCGTCTACACCTAGGAGGTTCATCAGCTGAGGTCGAGCTGTCAGATGAAGAATAAGGGGCAGGAGTACTACCAGCATTCTGATGCTGTTGTTGGACAAGTTGAGTCATAAGATCGGTGTTGTCTTGAATCTGCTCAGCCAGTTGCCTTCTACTTTACCTGAGTTCTCTTATCAAGTCGTTGAACTCTGTTCGGGAAACGACTTCCGTTTGATTTTGGGTGGAGGGCCCTATGCCTTGAATCGCTTGTGGGTTGCTAGGTCCAACTTGTTGCACACTAGCAGTCTCGTGGACGTCCGCATTGTGAGAGGCTGATCGGGTGTGTGGTCTTCCCATGGTAGAGTTATCGGTTGGAACTCTGAATAGATTCAACAGGCGTCCAATAAATAAGTCGGATCTCCTCCGGGGATTTTTCAATCCAGTAGCTACAAAGTAGATCCTATCGACCTGATAATTCGATTCTCAGTGAAAGCACCAAAATGTTAGCAATAGAATTGGTCACTAACACCCTTAAGAGAGATTTTGTAGACAGATTAATGAAGAAAGTAAAGTTAAACAGAGAACAACATGCAAATTTAAATGCAGAAAGTACGAACACCAGATTTATAGTGGTTCGGCGTAACTGCCTACGTCCGCTTTGAGGTTGATCTTTATTGCTTTTCTCAACAATTGAATACAGATACAGTCCGTACACCAACTATGTGATTTCAATTGTTAAGCAAAAAAGATAAGTCTTGAATGAGTCTTGAATACGGCAGAGTCTCCCCGGCGTTCTCGAAAAAAGGTCCCTTTCACTGTGCCTCTACCTCTCCATTTATAGACAAAGATTGGTTGGAATTCTCTGGTGGGCCTAGCAGTAAGATACCTCGGCCCAAAATAAGTAATTCCTGTGTGTCGATCCATAAATACCGAACGGCATATGCCGAACGTCCTTAGATGTCGAACGAGGTATGGACGTTGAACATCCCTGGATGTCGAACGGGCTTTTTGCCGAACGAGGTTGAGTGACGAACGAGGTCCCGAGCAGTGTAGAATGCCGATCGACTCTGCCATGCCGAATGATCCTCAATGCCGAACGACTATAGATGCCGAACGGCGCTTAATGCCGAACGATCATAGATGTCGAACGACCCTTAATGCCGAACGATATACAATACCGAACGGCTCTTAATGCCGAACGACCATAGATGTTGAACGAGGTCTGGACGCCGAATATCCCTGGATGCCGAACGGTATGCAAATGCCGAGTGCCTAGTTTCCTGGCCAAATCTCCAGGCAACACATCCTGCACCATTATCATTTAATAAAATATGCATTTCCTTGTGGTATATGCATTGCTTAAGATCACGTTATTTACGTTTCTATATTTTAAAATATGCATTGCTTAAGAAAATGATTATAATACAAATGTGAACATCTCACATTCTATTTGCAGGTTCGGGTAGCTCAAAAGGCGTGTGACAAAGCTGAAATGAAAGAGCTTAGAGCCATGGTTGAGCAGTTGTAAGAGCAAGACCGTCTTCGCGCTATACAAATGGAGTTGCTGAATCAATATTTAGCGGAGTATGCGCAGAGGCATGGTTCCTTCCCTTCATCGTCTGGTGCTTCCGGAGGTGATGATGATGCTTGAGAGGTATGATGATTATTTTCTATGGTTGGTTATTGTACATATTGACTTTGAGGTGGTGAGGATTGTGTTTGATGGTTATTGTTTATATATTGACTTTGAGGTGGTGAGGTTTAAGTGTTTGCATTGTATATATTGACTTGAATATGGAGTTGGAGTTGGTGTTGGTGAGGGTTTTGTTGTTTATGTACATATTGACTTGGAGTTTGGTTTGAAAATATAATGTTTGATGTTGATTTATGGTTGTTTATATTGTTTGTGGTATAATGTGTTCGATATGTGATATATATGTGAAATGGAATGAAAATGGAATGGAAATGGATATATATTGATTGTGTGTGGCTGGAAGCTGAATGGCTTGCTGTTATAAAAAAAATTTCACCCAGATTAGCAACGACTCTTTGGTCATTTTAACCAACAACTTCCAACGGCCTCCATCAACTGTACGCCGTTTGAAACCGTTGGAAAAGCCATTGGAATAGCCCCGTTGCTTCCGTTGAAAGCCGTTGGAAAGCGTGAATGCTATTCCAACGGAGGCCACCAACGGCCACCAACGGCTTGGAGCCATGGGAATAGCCGGTTTCTCTTGTAGTGTAAATCGACTAAGCTAAATTAGATTATCTTCTATAAATTAATTCATTTTTTTCTCAACTAAATTGAATTCCATAATAAATCAATAGGTTAAGTTTCCTAATTAAATTACAAAAACTACAGATTTAAAAAAATCACACCAACTAATCAAAATTAATTAAGTCATTATCAATAGGGTTTTTATAATGCCCGTATATAAATGTTGGGATTTACATTGCAACAGTCATGTTAGTTCATCCAATATATATTGTATGTTATCCAAATATCTGTATGTAAATTTGTTATTTATATAAATATTATATATATGTATGTATGTATGTAAACTTATATATAAGTAAAATATTAATTATTTATATGTATATGTATTTGTACTGTTGTGATAAATATTAAAATAATTAATATATATACATAATATTAAAGTTTTTTTTTAATTTTAATTATGAAATAATATGCATGTATATATGTATGTATTACAAAGACGAATAATTATATATTTATTTATATATATCTGTATATATAAGCATATTTATAATATCTAATATATATTTGCGTATAAATTTATATATATTAATAAAATCAAATAAAATTTTATTTTTAATATTCAAACACTTCCAGATCGTATTGACAGCACAACAAAATTTTATTATCAATTTTATTATATATATATATATATTGATTAATTAGTTAAAAATAATAAAATATTAATAAAATTATTTTCAAGACATATTATTTGAATTTTTTAATTGTAGAAAATATAGCATGATGTTTTAAGGTTTGGAAAAAATTTCCATAACTTTACTTTGTCAAAATTTATTTTTTAGTAATTAATTATTTTCGACCGATTATTATAATAATTTTTAAAACTATAAAAATTTATTTTAAAGTCTCGTTTTGTGGTCGAGAGTTTATCTCATGACAAAATAGTATTTTATAAAATTTAAAGTTAATTTTTGAAATGTATTTTATTTTATACAATTATTTAAATAGTATATTGATTTCATTAATATTAAATAATAGTAAATAATTATTTTAAAAAATTAAATGGTAAAGGCTAAGGGTGTCGCGCCTATCATATAAGCAAAATGGACTTTATAAGAAATAAAGAGAGTAAAGAAGCAAAAGCCCAAGAAAGAAGGTTGGAGATAAAGAGCTCAATTTTTTTTACAAATATGAAAATGAAAGCCAAATAACGATCAACCTATTCCGATACATGACTCCTTATGCAGAGAACGAGACAGGGTCCTCATATCTCTTGAAATTTGGTGAACGGTCACTTGAAATAGTTCGTCTTTGTTCTTAGCATTGGAATAAAGATCCTCTAGTTTCTTTCCTTCCAAACAACCGCAATAACTCTATTGGGACAAATGGTCAACATCTTAGCCCTAGGGGTTTTCCATCTCGTACTATTGAATATTTTGTGCTATTCCAAGTTGTTGTTTTTAGTAGACCTATGAAAGCTCCCCGTAGCAAGAGTTCTAGACCAAACATGGAAAACATACAGACAGTTGAAGAAGATATGAATGTTGGATTCAAAAGCTTGACTACATAGCACGTAGAGATCATCATTAATTATTCCATGAGCATAAAGAATGTCTTTAGTGTGAATTGCATTTGCATTACCTTCCAAAGAGTAAGGTTCTTTTTCATCACGCCTCCCATGTTCCATATCCTAAAATGCCAGGAAAAGGTCTGTTGTTGGCCCATAAGGAGATAATAGATATCAGTGATCCTCAACTTATGGCTGTTAGAGGACTAGAGTAGGATATTTGAGGAATTATCAAAGTGGAGATGCATAATGTCATACCAGATTTTCCTGATTTGAGAGGAGTTGCGGTGGGGAAGGCAAACTCTTCTATCATGAATGTAGTCACATGCCTTGGCATTTAAGGCAATTCCAATGAGATATCTGAGGTTAACGAGGATGGTGGTGCTGAGAATGACATCGTGAGCAATCCAAGGATCATGCTAGAATTCAATATAGGGTTTGGAGATAGGATTGTATTTAAGGAAGGGGAGGAAAGTGGGTCAATGTTTGAGAATGTTTGTCCCACACCAACTAGAGGTTGGGGCAATGTCCATACTCCAGAAATTCCCATGTTTAATCAGGTTAGAGCGAACCCAAGTAGACCATAAGTTACAGTTAGGGGCGTGAAGGAGATTGCGGTACTTGCTAATGGCAGCAATATGCTAAAGTTTTAAATTGGTTATACCAAGACCACCATAATGCTTTGGGAATTAGACTTTCTTGAAGGCAAGAGGCATAAGTTTGGTTGAAAATGGGTCACCATGTCATAAAAAACAATTAATGGCATGATTAACCATGCTGATAAGCTTTTGAGGCAAGATGAAGTGTCTCATCCAGTGGTTCATCATGGTAGTTGCTATAGATTGAATAATGATAAGCCTACCAAATTGAGATAACATTATGTTGGGCTATTAAGTCATCTTACAAGTGATCTTCTCATATAATGGCAGGTAGTCAGAGGTTGGAATTCTAGCAGAGAGCAGGGAAATGTCAAGATAGGAAGAGTTAAGGCATTTCAGTGAGAGTTGATAAGGAAATTAGATTGGATTTATCCTTAGCTGAAATGCCAGTAACCAAAATTAGAGATTTTTGAAGATTAATAGATAGCCTAAATAAGGCTTTGAATTCAGCTAGAGTATCAAGAATACAAAGAATGTTGGCTACTATAGGTTTTGTGAAACACACTAGGTCATCATTAAATAATAGGTGAGTTGTCAGTGGCTGCTTGCACATGGGGTGAAGCTCAGGAAGATTAAGCTCGACCTTTGGAGGTGTAGAGAGTTAATCATTTCCATGACAATCACAAAAAGGAGGAAAGAGATAGGGTCACCCTGCCTAACACCATGTTTACTTTTGACGTAACTAAAAGAAGTGTCATTCCTGCATATAGAAAATTCAGGAGTTAAAATGCAAGTGTAAATTCAAGAAATGTAGGCATAAGAAATGTTAATTATAGAAAGGAAAGTCGCAATAGCACTCCAAGAGACTGTGTCGAAAGCTTTTTGTATAACTAGCTTTAAAATGCACCTAGGTGATATGATAAGTCTCTATAACCTTTTATCAACTCCTAAGCAATTAAAATGTTATCACTAATGGACCTTTGAGGGATGTAGCCAGCTTAGTTGAGGGAAACAAGTGAATTCATGACATCTTGTAGACGAATAGCAACAATTTTTGTGATATATTTATAAAAGAAATTTGCACATGATATGGGCATGAAGTCCTTCATAAAAGTAGGGCTTTCCTTCTTAGGAATGGGCATGATATTAGTTGCATTAATACCAAGGGTGATGTTGTTAGTAGAGAAGAAATATTACACCTCTAGAGTGAAGTCAGGAGTAATGATGTCCCAACCCTTGTGATAGAAATAGGCGTTAAAGCCTTCAAGACCACTAGAGCTATCATAATTAAGAGAGAATAATGCAGCCTTAACTTCGTCGGAGGAGATTAGAACAAACATAGCAGTAGACTGGACACAAGTGAGGGTTGGCAGTGCCATGTTGAATAGCTTAGAGAGGTTAGGTACATGAATGTTGGGAGGGAAGAGGACATATTGAAAATAGCTAAGGAAATCTTCATTGATATTACCTTGCTTGGACTGGAAAAGCCATTCATGTTAACAATGGACTGAATCATATGAGAAGCCCGTCTACTCTTGAGCCTGGAGTGAAAATAGGATGTGTTTCTGTCACCACTTAGTTCATGTTTATTTTTAATCAATCGATAAAGGAAGGTAGCCTCAGAGTTTAAAGCATTTTTAAGCTGATCACATAGAGAATGCTCTTGGTCGGAGAGGGATGGATTAAGAGGATCTCTGGATATAAAATGTTGCACCTGCAAAAGCTCATTCCTAATTTTAGAAGAAACATTGTTCCCTTTACATAAACCTCCACAGCCCACTTCCTTAGAGAAAACTTCAAGAGCATAAGTTTCCTTTGGAATTTATACATTAGGTTTCCATAAAAAGTGTTATTCCAAGCCTACAAAATAGTGTTAGTGAAATGAATATGAGTACACCAGTGGTTAAAAAATTTAAAAAAGGAAGCAACAACCATAGCACTTTCACCCCGACTCAAAAGGAGAAGGGAGTGGTTGGAGAGGGATGGAGGAAGAATGGTGCAGTAAAGGTTGGACCATAGGTTTAAGGAGTGAGGATTGATGAAGCAGTGGTCCAGCTTAGGAAGGGTGGTATGACTAGACCTGGATCTATTACTCCGAATGAAGTATGGGCCAATATAGCTGATAAGGAGGAGGTTGGATAAACATAATTTAGTTCAAAGGAGTGAGATCTCTTAGAGAAAGTGGGTTACCTCCTAACATGTGATTAGGGAGTTACATTGCATTGAAATCCTTCATATAGAGCTAAAGGGATTAAGATGAGATCTGATGAAGATCAGAGAGGAGGTTGAGTCTTTGGTTAAGATGATTGTTGGTTAATATGATTGTGGGCATACACTATGGTTATGTAGAATTTTGTGTCAGAGGAGAGGTGGTGGAAAAGAAATGGACGTATTGATTAAAAGATCTCACTTTCTAAAGAGAGTATATCCTAGGATTCCATAAGTCTAGAATCCTACCGTACGGAGCATGATCAAGATTATGTTTAAATAACCAATTGTTCATAATACTAATGCAGGCTTTCAAGGATTCAAGGAGATTGAGCTTTGTTTCATATATACATATTAAATGTATTTTGAACTGGATAATGTGGTTTTTGATTTCTAGTTGCTTTGACGGGCTGTGAGCTCCTTGGAAATTCCAGCATGATACGCTGGACGTTGACATTTGAAATAAAATAGGGGAGGTAAGAGGTTGGGCATTACGTCCAATGTACCTTTTAGAGGGAGGAGACGAAGGAAGTGACTTGGATCTACATAGAGGTTGTGTGTCCTCTAGACTATAGTCAAAGCCAACTTTCATATCATCATGAATAGAAGGATTATAATGATCCCTATTTTAAGGCCCGAAGCTAACCGCTACAGATGATGTAGTCATCTATAGTATATTAACTTCCAATGATAAAATACGGTAATGTTAATGGTATCCATCATATCCGAAACACATAAACATGAAATAAAATCGAAACAGATTTCAAAATTGCTTTTCTAGTTACATTTCAAATCAATATTTCGTATTCAATTACATAGTCCCAAAACGATTCCTAGGTTTTGATAAATATAATTTTACAAAATACGCCAAGAGCGACATATGATGATGCCCCTTTGGACGATCAGAGTAGTAAACAGACATATCAGTCAATAAATATATCATAGTGGAACAATAATGGATAGACTCCTAAATAGCTATTCCTTGCCTCCGACATGTCTTTGGAAGTTTTATTCGCCACTTGCTAAAAACTGAAATACCTTAAATCGCAATCTAGTCAAATTAAATTTAGGGCACACGAGAGTTTAAGGAGAAAACATAAACTTTCAGACATATAGCCTGTTGTGAATAATTCAATTACATCTTGGTTTACTGATATTAAGTGAGACCGTGCCGCTTAGTGGAACATGTTTTCCCTTATTAATAGCCTTTTAAAAGCATATCTTTTGCAAATCAAAATCCTGCAATCAGACTGATTATAACAACAATAGCATTAACAAATATGTATATAAATTAGGTAATTAATGGACCATCTGTCCGAACATTGTAGTTTTACAGGCTTACTATTAACCACTTGTTGACTTGGGTCTACTAGACATAATAAGTATTCTAACTTCTGGTAGACACAATACTGGACTATTACTTCTCCTAGGGTCAACTGCTCGTAATGGTTTTGTGGGCTCACCAATATCCTATCTCTACTTTGTGTATTCCTTTCTATATGTAACATCATTTTAGTTTTACTTATGACAAAGTCATACACATTAGAATTTTAGACCTATATTAGCTGGAGGCTACAAGCTAAAGTATAGGGTGCAACCCCACACCAGTCCCATCTGGTATTCTAAAATATAAGTCATTCTTTTAGCCATATCTGGGATGACCACCTTATTCAGATATCATTTCCTTGAAACAATCTTTACATATGATTTACCCTTGAAATCATATCTTTATAAAATAAGGAAATTATACTCTTTGTTTTACTCGAAATACTTATGCCATGATATATGCTTTATGAAACAATTTTGATGAAACCTAAAGTCAATAGGGTTATCTATTCCTATAAAATAAGTTAAAGCCCTTTTCAATATAGAAAACATTTAGCTATAAAGCCAAAACAATACCTTCGAAACCATTATTTAACCCTCAAACAACTTCTTTCAAAATCATTGAAAGCATCCCTTTCAAAATCAATGAAAGCATCCCTTTTGAAATGATTGAAAGCATCCCTTTTGAAATCACTGAGTTCAACACTTGATAAAACTACAGGGTCAAAGGGAACAGGAGCAAAAGCATCACTTTCGAAAGCTTTGGTCTCAAGTAAAAGAATTCTGGAAGCATAGCTCCAAAACCAATTAAAAGTATGTCTTTCGAAACCATAGTTTGAAAACAAAACAAACTAAAAAATATAAAAGAGGGCATTATTTGAAAGTTATCCTTTTGAAGGACCAAGGGTGACGGCAACTTGCTTTCGTACATATACTTATGTCCTAAAGAAAAGCGGTCTTAACCATGTCAAAAGGTATAGGTTAAGCACCGTTCCTTTTGCATGTTTGGGTTAAAAGGAAAGCGGCTCAATGGTTGCAAAAGGGTATTGGTTTGAAAGCTTTGAAAGACAACTTCACCACTTTCGATTGCATGTCTTTGACACTATTCTCCCTTCCACCTATCCCCAACACACTACTCACCAATGAATTGATATCATGTATATTAGTTTCGAATGGGTACGGAAAGGGTGTATGAAGTCGGAAGCTGGCAAGGACAATTGAGAAGATGTAATTTTAATAAAAACTGCATTTTAACCTTTTAAAGAAATTCCTTTTTAACCACCACTAATATTGGTCGAAATCTTATTGGTTTAGAATACTTTATCAATTCCTTTTTCCTGAATTTCTGCCGAAATTAAATTTGGATTATTTGAAACAATTTAACACTTAAGACCTTCTCCTTAATAAAACGTTTAAAACATTTAAGTACTCTAACTTAAATAATTTATTAATCATAGTAAAACACTTAGAAAAAATTCCTAAAAATCACAATAATTCAGATTAAATATGTTTTCTAACATATATAAATTTCAGACCGAAAATATTATTTAATTGCTTCAAATAATTTAACCCGAAATTAGCTATTTTCTCTCATAGAAAATTCATAGTAAATCCGTAATTATTTAGAAAATTATGAAACTTGAAAGCCACTTTAAAATAATATTTTTGGCCATATATCAAAAATGAAACCCATTTAGATGTCATATGATAGGTTTTCAAATCTAAACATATCATAAAATTCTTATTAAACCTCTAGAAATCATCAACTTAAAGCATATAATCATTTAATCACTAGAACATGGCATTTAACTTGCAAATAAATGGATTGATGCTTTAAAACTGAAACTATTATCAAAACATGAGATGGTAGTTATTATTCACCTTGGCTTTGTGTTAAGAATTTTGATATTTACCATTAGATTGATATTTTCAAGCTTTCTAGTTGAAGCCTAACTTATCTTCCCTTTAAATATTCTTAATGGTGGCCGACCTAAGCTTAGTATTGTTTTTGTTTAGTTTATGAATGTAAAATGAATAGGAAAGTGGAGAGAACAGAAGGGTATAAGGTATAGAGTATAGGGTATAGGAATAAAGAATCTTCCTATTTTACCCTTATTATAAATCTCCTTCTTGATTATGTTTAATTTCCCTTTTGTTAACATATTCATTGAGGCATGGCTCCTCCTTAATTTACAAATCTCATTCCCTTAACTTTCTACATTACTTTATTTAATCTACCAAGTTAAATTTTGTAAATAATGTTAGCTAAAATTAAAGTTTTTACAGACTCCCCTCAAAGAATTTCGTCCTCGAAATTACGATAAGGTATCCACAATAATCAAAAATAAAGGTAAAACATACCATCAAACAAGTCAGGATAAGTATCCCTAATCCTGCTCTCGATTTCCTAAGTACAATCTCCATCGTGTCACTCCACTGAACTTTAACTAATCTGACTGCCTTATTCCTTAGTCTCTTCTCATCTCTCATAACTATACAAACTGGTTTTCAAACTATAGTCATATCTGGCTCCACTACCAGATCTTCTAACACAGTCGGTGTAATAGTAGTCTTTGGATCTCGAATACACTTCCTTAGTTGAGAAATATGGAAAACATTATGGACTCCTACGAAACTGTTTGGTAACTCTACCCTATACACAAGTTCCCATGTCCTTTCTATAATAGAAAATGGTCCAACGAATCTTGGTGCCAACTTCCCTGACATTCTAAATCTGATCACACCTTTCATCGGTGACACTTTTACAAAAAAATGATCTACAACTGAGAACTCTACGTCTTTCCGTCTCTTATTTGCATAACTCTTCTATCTCGACTAAGCCTCCTTCATTCTAGCCTGAATTAACTTAATCTTTTCTACGGCTTCTTTAACCAAATCCAAACCAAGAACTAATCCATCCCTGGTCTCTAACCAACAAACTAGAGATTCGCATGGCCTTCCATAAAAAGTTTCAAATGGTGCCATACCTATACTAGTCTGATAACTAGTGTTATATGAAAACTCGACTAAGTGCAGATGGTCTTCCCATGATACTTCGAAATCTAGTACACAAGCTCATAACAAATCCTTTAAGACTTTGTTGACTCTCTCCATCTGCCTACCCGTCTACGGATGGTAAGCGGCACTTATATTGACCTTGGTACCTAAAGTATCATGTAGACTCTTCCAGAAATCACTTTGAATAAGGAATCTCTATCACTTACTATACTACTAGGAATCTCATACATTTTAAATATATTCCTTATAAATAACTTAGCTAAATCCGATGCTGTCCTGGTCGACTAAACGGGTATAAAGTGTGCAGTCTTAGTCAATCTGTCCAATATAACTCAAATACTCTCATTTCTTCTATTCAACCTTGGTAATCCGTCTATGAACCCATTGAGATAGAATGTCATTTCCAGACTGGAACATCCAAAGTCTGAAGTAATCCACTCGATCATTGATGCTCGGCCTTTATCTGTTGACAGTTCAAACATTGCTTCACCCATATGCCTACATCTCTCTTTGTACTTTCCTAGAAGAAACTCCTTTTTATACCCTCACACATCTTAGTTCCCCCTAGATGAATAGTGAACTTCAAACAATGACATTCTCCAAGAACTTCCTTCCTCATGTTTTCCACACTCGGAACACATAGTTGTCCTTTCTTCCTCAACCACCCATTCTGGTCAAGACTGAAATCTTTCAAGTCATCGCTCTCTATTCCATTCCTTAATATCCCAATTCGCTCGGCTAATAATTGAACTTCTCCTTATTTAGAAGTAATCATTTTGATCATCATCGGTCGAACTTCTAAATATGATAACATGGTGGTTTCTCGACTAGAACTAGCCTCAGATCTCCGTTGTACTCTGCATGTAGTCAATGCTCTAAATCTTTCCACTCAGCTATCATTGCCAATACTACATTCTATGTTTTCTACTAAGTGCATCTACCACCTTATTTTCTTTTCCCGGTGTATACTCAATCCTAAAGTCATAAGCCGATATGAACTGTAACCATCTCTTCTATCTCATATTCAACTCCTTCAAAGAGAATAAATATCTTAGTGACTTATGATTCGTAAAAAACTCGAATCTTTCTCCCAAAAGATAATATCTCCAAACCTTCAATGCGAAAATTACCGCAGCTAGTTCCAAATCATAGGTTGGATATCTAACTTCATGCAGTCTAAGCAGATGAGAAGCATAAGTAATCACATTACCTCTCTGCATCAACATAGCTCCTAATCTTTTCCCACATGCATCAATATAAACAATTAAGTCTCAATTCTCTTCTGGAACAACAAACATAGGTGTATTAGTCAACAAATGTTTCAGTTTCTTGAGTGCCTCCCCACACTTATCAGTCCAAACAAACTTCATACCTTTCCGAGTTAGCTTAGTCATCGGTGTTGCTATCCGTGAGAAATCCTTAATGAATCTCCGATAGTATCCCCCTAATCCAAGAAAACTCTTTATCTAAGTCACTGTCTCAGGTCTCTTCCAATTATTTACTGCCCTGATCTTAGCCAGATCTATTAACAATCCTTTCTTCGAGACTACATGACCAAGAAGCTTCACTTCCTTCTTCTAAAAGTGACACTTCGAAAATTTTGCCTTTAATTGATGCTGCCTTAGTGTCTCAAGCACTGTCCTAAGATAAACTTCATGATCTCATCCATCCTTGGAATATATCAATATGTAGTCTATGAATCCTAATGTAAATCTATCTAGATACTCTCGGAAGATTATGTTCATTAAGTCCATAAAGAATGTTGGTGCATTAGTTAGTCCAAATGGTATCACTAACCATTCGTATGATCAATATTTTGTCCTAAACGCCATCAAAGGAAAACTACCCTTTGCTACTCTAAGTTGATGGAACCCTGTAGCCAAATGCAATTGAGATAATACTTTGGCTCCACTCAACTGATCGAACAAATATTCAATCCTATGTAACGAATATCAGTTCTTTATCGTCTTCTCATTCAACTTACGATAATCGATACGCAACCTTAACTATCTGTTCGGCTTCCTTGTAAACACTACAGCTGCTCCCCAAGGTGAACTACTTGGTCTGACAAAATTCTTACCTTCCAAATCCTCCAACTGCACCTTTAGCTCCTTCATCTTAGTAGGTGTCATTCTACTTGGTGGTCTACTCACAAGTTCAACTCTTGGTACTAAATTTACTTGAAACTCATTGGCTCGTTTCAGTGGTAGTCCTATCACGGACTCAAAGACATCTACGAATCCCCTAACAACAAAAACTCGATTCAACTCATCTTCTTAAGCCATAACGCCCAACAAAGGGCAAGAATCTAAATTTGGGTTTTCTAAAATGTATATAATCCGATCATTATAACTAGGGTGTCTAAGTGATATCCTTCTATCATGGAAAAATATCCTAACATTGTACTCACTTAACCAATCCATATCCAAAATAATTCTGAAACCTACGAAATCAAACACATGCAACGGCAAGCAAATATACGTCCTAACAATTCAAGCTCTAAGTGGTCACATCTCATCCCAAGAGTCGCATACCCTCCTATCGGATTTGCAACCCTTAAGGATGTCACTAGGTATGAGGGTTCTAGGTTAAACTTATCTACCAAACAATGATATATAAAAGAATGCGATGCACGGGTATCAAATAGAACTCTACCATGAATCAAAAGTGCACCTCCCAACATAGCCTTCCCTTTCTTCTCTGCTGTTGGTCTTGAGGTAGCTAGTTCCAATGCAAACACTTTGTCATTTCCATCCTTGGCAGGCTCCTTGCATCGGTTCTTATAATATCTAATCTGATCAAAGTTGTAGCATTTGATATTCTCTTCCCGATCACTTTCTTTCCATCTCCTGAACGACATTCATTAGCGAAATTCCCTTTCTTATAACACTTGTAGCAGAGAACTTCTGTCTTTCCTTTCTTGGCAACTCCACATTTCTAAGCTTCCTTCTTGTGGAAAATCATTCTCTTCTGGTTCTGCCCACCTTGAGTTTCCACTGCTTGTTACCATTAAAGAAAGAAAGTGTCTCCTCATTCCTCAAAGCTATCTCAATAACTACATTACATGGATTCATAATATGTGGTAAAGTTCCTTTAGCAAGCTCGGGTCTCAATCCACGGGTGAACTTCTCATTGCTTTTGATAACTGTATCAACCATAGCATATTCGTATCTTGATAATTCTTCAAATCTGGTAGCATATTCAAGCACTGTCATGTATCCCTTTACCACATCAGCAAATTTCCCAAGTAGAGTTGACTTGGCTATCTCCGACATGAATCTTTCCTCTAACCTTCTTCTGAATTCCGCCCAAGTAATGGCCTTTTCAGCTACTTCCACAATAATACTATTCCAATAGTACAATACAGCTCCTTGCCATTGTCTAGATGCGAATCTTCTTTTTTGCTCATCGTTAAGTCCTAAATCTGCAAAAATCCTTTTATAATGAAGTAACCAATTTTCCACTTCAATTGCGTCCTCAATCCCAATAAACAGCTTCCCTCCAGGCTAGCATTGTCTCTGCTCAATACTGCATAGTTATTGACAACCTGAGCTTTCTAATTTCCTTATCCAACATTTCCTCCAACTATCCCATAGCAGTTCTAGCTTGCATCATGTTGACGAAGAAATGGTACATAGCTCCTATATCAACTTGCGGTGCTCCAACACCCATATTAGCAGCCTGTTCCCGACCAAGATCCCTTTGAGTATTCGATCTGGCGTTTCCATTACTTGTGGCGCTTCCTCCACCAAGGTTAACTCTTTAATTCTTAGCATCCATATCTTAGTTCCTTTAAATTTGCATTCGAACCTTTATAAGATATGGAAGAATAGCTTAAGAGAGATGGGAAGGTGGAGATAAAACATGTCCTTATATATAACAAATACAAGTATGTTACTAAAGCATTATCCCATACTCCGATACCAAGTGTTATAAGAATGTTATAACAAATACAAGTACGTTAAGGCTAGTAATGTCCTTAAGATTATGTTTTTCAAAATCATTGTAGGTTTAAAATTTCTTTTAATTTTTCATAAACCTATGCTCCGATACCAAGTTGTAACATCCCATATTTTGAGGCCAAAAGCTAACCGCTACAGATGCTACAATCATCTATAGTATTAACTTCCAGTGATAAAAATTGATAATGTTAATAGTATCCATGATATCAGAAGCACATGAATATGAAATAAAATCAACATAGATTTCAAAATAGCTTTTCTGATTACATGTTAAATCAATATTTCATATTCAATTACATAATCCCAAAACGATTTCTAGGTTTAGATAAATATAATTATTACAAAATATGCCAAGAGCGACATATGATGATGCCGCCTTAAATGATCGGAGAACTAAAGAGACATATCAATCAATATATACATCAAAGTGGAACAATTATGGATACACTACTAAATAGCTAATCCTTGCCTCTTCAACGTCTTCGAAAGCTTTATTTTCCATCTACTAAAACCTGAAATAACTTAAATCTCAATCTAGTCAAGTTAAATATTAAGCATCTGAGAGTTTAAGAGGAAAACATAAACTTTGAGTCAGACATAAAGGCTGGTATGAATAATTCAATTACATCTCGGTTTACTGATATTAAGTGAGACCACCTGCTTAGCAGAATAGGTTTCCCCTTATTAATAGCTTTTTAAAAGCATATCTTTTGCAAATCAAAATCCTACAATCAGTTTGCTTATAAAAAAATAGCATTAACATTTAATATAAATTAGGTAATCAATGGACTATCTATCCAAACATTATAGTTTTATCAGGCTGATTATTAACCACTGGTTGACTCGGGCCTACCAGGCATAATAAGTATTCTAACTTCTGTTAGACTCAATACTGGACGACCTGTCCTTAACTTACTTCTCCTAAGGTCAACTGATCTTAATGGTTTTGCGAGCTCACCAATAGCCTATCTTTACTTTGTGTATTCCTTTTTGTGTGTAAAATCATTTTAGTTTCACCTATGACAAAGCCCTACACACTAGAATTTTGGACTTATATTAGCTATGGGCTACTAGCTAAAGTATAGGACGTGACCCCACACTAGTCCCATCTGGTATTTTAAAACCCGAGTCATTCTTTTAGTAAATATCTGGGTTGACCACCCTATTCAAATTTCATTTCCTTGAAAACAATCTTTACAAATGATTTACCCTTGAAATCATATCTTTATAAAATAAGAAAATTATACTCTTTGCTTTAATCAAAATACTTATGCCATGATATGTGCTTTATAAAACAATGTTGATGAAAATCTAAAGTCAATAGGTTATCTATCCCTTTAAAATAAGTTAAAGCCCTTTTAAACTTAGAAAACGTTAGGCTATAAAGCCAAAACAATACCTTCTAAACCATTATTTAATCCTCAAACAACCTCTTTCGAAATCATTGAAAGCATCCCTTTTGAAATCATTTAAAGCATACTTTTCAAAATCATTGAGTTCAACACTTGATAAAACAATACAGTCAAAGAGGACAGCGACGAAAGCATCACTTTTGAAAGCATTGGTCTCAGGTAAAAGAATTAAGGAATAGCTTCAAAACAAATTAAAAGTATTTATTTTGAAACCATAGTTTGAAAACAAAAAAAAACTACAAAGTATAAAACGGGACATATTCGAAAGCTATCCTTTTGAAAGACCTAGGGTGACGGCAACATGTTTTCGCACGTATACTTATGTCTTAAAGCAAAGTGATCTTAACCATGTCGAAAGGTATAGGTGCGACATCTTCCCTTTCGCATATATGGGTTAAAAGGAAAGCAGCTCAATGGTTGCGAAGGGGTATTGGTTCGAAAGCTTTGAAAGAAAACTTTACCCTTTTCGAATGCATGCCTTCGACAGCATCCTATCTTCCATCTATCTCCAACACACTACATATCAATGAATTGATATCATGTATATTGGTTTTGAATGAGTACGAAAGGGGTATATGACGTCGAAAGCTAGTAAGGCTAGTAGGGAAGATGTGATTTTAATAAAACTGTATTCTATGCTTTTAAAGAAATTCCTTTTTATCTACCACCAACATTGGTCAAAATCTTATTGGTTTAGAAAAATTTATCAAATTCCTTTGTTCGAATTTGCCTTCCAAAATTAAACTTAGATTATTTAAAATAATTTAACACTTAATCCCTTCTCCTTAATAAAACGTTTAAAACATTTAAGTCCTCTAACTTAAATAATTTATTAACCATAGTAAAACACTTAGGAATTTTTTTTCAAAAATAGCAATAATTCACATCAAATATGTTTTCTAACATATATAAATTTCAAACCCGAAAACATTACATAATTTCCTTAAATAATTTAACCCAAAATTAACTATTTTCTCTCATAGAAAATTCATATCAAATCCATAATTACTTAGGAAATTAGGAAACTTGAAACCCACTTTTAAAATAATTTTTTTGGCCATATATCAAAAACGCATCTTATTTGGATGTTGTATGATAGGTTTTCAAATCTAAACATATCATAAAATTCTTGTTAAATCTCTACAAATCATAAACTTAAAGCATATAATCATTTAATCACTAGAATACGGCGTATAATTTATGAGTAAATGGATCTATCCTTTAAAACCAATATCATTATCAAAACATGAGATGGTAGTTATTATTCACCCTGGCTTTCTGTTAAGAAGGTTGAGATTTTGCCCTTAGATTGATTTCTTCAAGCTTTCTACTTGAATCCTACCTTATCTTCCCTTTAAATCTTCTTAATGGTGGCTGGCCTAAGCTTAGTATTGTTTTTGTTTAGTTTTTGAATGCAAAATGAATGAGGAAGTGGAGAGAATAGAAGGGTTTAGGGTATACGAATAAAAACTCTTCCAATTTTACCCTTATCGTAACTCTCCTTCTTAATTATGTTTAGTTTCCCTTTTGTTAACATATTTATTAAGGCATGGCTCCTCATTAGTTTACAAATCTCAATCTCTTAACTTGATACATTATTTTATTTGATTTACCCTATTAAATGTTCTAAACAATGTTAGGTAAAATTAGGGTCGTTACAAGGATGCTTACACAAAGATTCTTTTTTCTTCCTATTCAACTCACTACCAGAGGCATTGGAAGTTGTAGTACGGTCAGGTAAAGTAGGAATAGAAGGAGGAGGTAAGACAAGGTGGGAGGAGGTTTGATGTGAGAATAAGGGCTGACAGGGGTGGTGTTGAAGAGAGGAGAAGAAGAGGTGGTGAAAATGATGTGGTTACATGAGAATGGAGAGGTAGTGGTAGCTAGAGGAGAAGAAGATGATAAAGTGGAGAGAGTTGGGTTGATCATGACAGGTATAGCATTTCTTAAGGTATTAATTGCGAAATCGTCATGCAGTGTTTCGAGAATAGAGAATGGATTGCAGGAGTAAGGGATGCCAAAAGAGGAGTTGGCATGGTCGGTGATGCTTGGACAGTGGAAATCATGTATGAATCTGAGACAAAGTTGATGAAGGGATCATTAGTAGGGTATGCATCAAATTGTGCATGTGCACGCAGGGATGAAATCCCAAGGGGAACAGAAGCACTTGCGTAATAAGGAGAGATAGAGGTTTGAGTAAGTGAAGACTGCATGGTAGGAAATATAGGAGAAGTAGAATGCATGGGCGAATTAGCATGGCGGGAGGAAGAAACAAGGATAAAATTTGACAAGGTGTCAGAGACTAGAGGAGTGGCAATTTGCTGAAACCCTTTTGGTAAAAACTAAAAATGCTTAACCGCGTTAGTGTTGAATTCAAGAACTATATTTTAGATCTAATCAGAGATGAGCATCAACGAAGCTTGCAGATGCTCATGATGTAGCTCCTGGTTTAGACTATGGGGTTGATTGGGCAAGTTGGATTCATTTAGAGGAAATAGTTGCAAATTATCTTGAATATTGCCATGTGTAGATTATCCTGAAGCAAGTGACCCATACTGCACATCTGGGTTAGTTTGGCATTGTATTTGAATGTTTGGCTCGCTTTGCTTATGTAAGCTATTGGCTTTAGAGGATGGAATTGAAGTCCTTGCTTCTAAGTCCATAATAAGACTATTAGGATGATCGCCAGATTGAGCACCAACATGTGCATTGGTTAGCTCATTTGACCCTTGAACAATTGGAGTCACCCAGCCCATGGACATTTGATCGTGCACTAGGATGTGCTCATGTATGTTCCTCAATATTTGATTGTGCACCAGATTATGCACCAGATTGAGCACTAGGTTGTGCACCGGAATGTGCACCAAAGTCTAATCCAACCTTTGGATGAGCAGAATTATCACCAACTTTCTTTCTAGTCCAAACCCTTTGAACTCTCTTACCTTGCATAACTTGTTGTTTCTCAACATTTGCATCATGTTGGGAAACAGATTGCTTTACATTAGTGCTAAAATGTTGGACTTCACAATAATGAGCAGATTCACAATCACCATTGGAATGGACACACTCGGTCGAATCATGGCTAAAAATCTTACAAACGCTACAAATATTTGGCCTCCAATCATATTCAACGATCACATTAGGAAAACCCTCCCCATGATCACTCAAAGCTATAGAATTAGGAAGGTCATGGTTAGGGGATTTTTCAATTAGTGCTTTTGCATAATTGAATCTTTTCCTTTTTTTCAGTGCTTTCATCAAAGCAAATAAAATGTCCAATGTGGCACGCTAGCTAGTTGATACCAAGTATAGTCCAAGTTATCAGAGGGATGTTGTAAAAGTGGACCAAAATTGGAACTCTTTGGATTTGAGCTTGAGCGCATCTAAAGGATGGATTCCAAGTGGTAATAATTAACAATTTTTATTTAATGAAAATGGGATCCGATTTAAGGATTCTTGATCTATCCCCATCATTGGAAAACAAGAAATAAAAGTTCAAATTCTCAAACTTTACATCCACTTCACCATTTAATTTCTAGACTCTCCAAACATGATTAGAAACTATTTGAAACGAGAGCCTATCACCAAGAAACATGCCTACCAAATGGTTGGACCAGTAAGCAATACCTTATTCTCTAAACTCCTTAGGCGGCGCTTTAAGGAGACCATATCTTGAAATATCAAGTGACGCGGTTGGAAGGAGCCCACATTTCGCGGTCTAGATCTGAAAAAGGAAGACCATTACCTAAGCAGTAAACCACCATCTGAACCAGCACAAGGGTTAGAAGGAGGGTGGGTTGCTGGTACCAAAGGCAGGTTTGGGGGGTCAAGAGGTTTAGTTGATGGAGGAATAGATGAAACAAGAAAGAGTTAGGTAAGAGAGGAGGGAAGCCGACTCAGGGTCAATACTAAGAGGGGATAAGGTAGACGGAGGGAAAGTAGGTACGGAAGGGGAGGAGGGTTGGGGGGAAAGATTGGATTAGAAAAAGGTTATACACTATAACAAAAATACCATTTAATAGCGTTTAAAAAACGCTATAAAAGGCTTTTATAGCGTTTTTATAAGCGCTGTATATCAACATGTTGTAATAATCAGTGACCTATTATTGCAATAGAAGAAACACTATAAAAAACATGTATTTTTATAGCATTTTTTACATGCTATAAAAAATCTTATTAATGGCGTTCTTAATATGCTATAAAAGGCTTTTACAACGTTTTTATAAACGCTGTAAATCAACGTATTGTAATAAATCAATGACCTATTATTGCAACAGAAGAAACACTATAAAAAAACATGTTTTTTATAGCTTTTTTTACATGCTATAAAAAATCTTATTAATGGTGTTCTTAACAGCGTTTTAAAAATCATTTTTGCAATACGTATATATCCATTATCACATTACAATCGATAAATTTACATAAACACAATGTATCATTTCACACAATCATATATATCACATTAGACGAAAAATAACTAACCACTCAACATTCACATAGAATGATGCATAACATATCGTAATATTTAATGAACATTACATTAGAAGTATAAATAATACAAATGATAAAAAGATCGTACTACACATGATGATTAAATGTACAAACCAAAGAAGTTGTTACTTCAAAAGAACTTCAAAGCGCTAATATACAACATGTTGCCATTTGTATACACCATAGATGGATAATTACCTATGAAAAAGAAATTCAACAATTAGCAATTATAACTATACATGCATACATATCATATACATAAAAACATACCTTTAAGAAAATAAGATCAAAACAAGATCGGCATACATTTACATGATCAAAACATGATCGGATTTATATCATATATAACAAAATATACTTTATAATAGCATACACATTCAAATGCATAAAAACATACCTTTAACAACTTTAGCTGGCAATCTTCCATGTAGTGAAGGAATGTTTTGTGTACCTATATAACAAAGTAAAAGGAATAATTAGTAAAGATGGGCATCCCATATTGTAATTGAAATTAGACTACGTAAATAGGAGAATTGAAATTAGACTACATAAATAGCTATGTAGTCGATTAAAATTACTTGCGTTATAAGCAACAAATAGTTTAAATTTAATTTTTATGCGATGTTATTATCATGAAGTCGGCAGCATTCACTGTAACGTGTGACTCATGTTCAACAATATCTAATACTAGCAGTAACAAAAGTGTAGTTGTCCCGCATATGAATACATATACTCCAGGATATTAACATACAAAAGTATGTACATGCATAAGTATATAAGTGCAATCAAATACTGAAATGATGGGCAGGCCAAGAAGATTAATATTCTTCTTTTATTATTAAATAAATCCAAAAATTCAATTTATTGAATTAAATTTAATAAAATACCCAGAATAACTTTTTAACTCTAGTTATCCATTATAAAATGTTTATCTTATTTTAATTTTAGTCCGGGACGTTACAGCATAGGGTCACGATAGGGCAAAAATACTCATGGAAAATTATGAAGTGCTTCATAAAACAATAGTTGGATTTCACCAAAATCAATAACATGGCAGCAAGGATTCAGAAATATGTCGAGTCTAGTATCATTTGATTGCAATATACAAAAGGTGTAGTAATTAACTTAATGAGTATTACAGTCACTGGTGTAAATGCAGGAGCATGTTTCCATAGTAAACTTGCACATATAGGCTTATATAACCTGATAGAGCTATGTCTATATGCAGTCAACATAACTTGAGATTCTATAAGTTCATACTTTATTATAACACAGATATTAAATAAAGTTGATTTGATGATAAATCATTTCAAGGCAAATTGCAAAAGTTAATTTAGTGAACAAAAAGTTGTATGTACCTGCAAGCGACATCATTTTGATTCACTTGCTTCTGGAAAGAAAAGGCATCACATAATTAGGCAGGATTTTTAGTGGAAAACATTCTAACCAAATAAAATAAATCGCGATGCAACAAAAAGAATTTTGGAACTAAGATGGTAATAAATTGGTAAAGGAAGAAAAAAAACTGAAAAAGAAAGCTCACCTGGCCAAAAAGCATCTGATTCAGCTCACTTAGAGGAGTGCTCTCTACAGCTCATATCTGAGAAACTGTGAACAAATGAAAGAAGAAAGTCGGACAGAGTGACCTCCTATCTTTTTTGTGTGCAGAATTTATAGACAAATTGAACAGTACTTTTTTGGAATAGTTATTGGTTTTTCTTGTAGTGTTGTCTGAATGCTTTAGTCGGTATAACCCATTTCAATTTCTTGAATGAGAACAGTAATATAGCTTAACTATATAATTTTACATGATTCTGGACGTAATATATCATATTACTTGTTTGCATGTGGACATTTGCTTGCAGCCTTGTAAGATGGATCCAGTTGTCTCAAATAATGTTTGAGCAGTATATCTTATTATGTTAAATAGGAACAATTTATTGTACAGTTTTTATACTTCAACATAATGATGTATGCAATCATTGATAGTTTTTAAAAATAGCATCTTAGATTAAGAATATACACTAATTCAGACCACTGCACTTGTGTGTTGAATCATGGAATGTGGCTGTTGTGAGAAGGTGGGCAGTGCTTGCAAACCAAAAACTGATTGATGAAGCTAATTGATATTGCAAGTCCAGTGGGTATTGCATTGTGTATGGCAGCTTCTTTAAAGAAGGATGGAGAATCTGGTAATTTAGATGCTAGTTCATTGGTGATTTTTTTTAAAGGGGTTTCCTTAAAAATCAAAATGAGCTTCTCTTTGACTAAAACTGCATGTCCATTGTCATGCAAGCTGTATGAATAACATTCTACATAAAAGTAAACGGAAATACCTGGATCTTTCCTTCACCAAATGTTCTGTGACGCACAAGAACTGCATGTCTATGGTCATGTAAAGCTCCAGTTAGAATTTCACTTGCACCCTCACTTCCTTCATTTACCCATATAAGACACATTCAATCATCAGAATTATGGACATTTTAACAATGAATATTTTAATATGTTATTCACATACAATAAAGTATATGTTCACAGAGAAGCATTATTTAAAAAAGGAGTTAATTGATTTTATTTTTTTGTCACTTTAAGAGACATCATGTTAAACAAAAATAGCAGTATCATTAACTTACTTACATGCTTGATGCATACATTGTCAAAAGTTTTTAACTGTAGAGGTGTCATTCAATTAAAAAAGGGAATAAATAAATAGCTTCGCAGTTAATGACTTTCTAATTGGAATCTTGCTGAACATTCACTTCAAATACTTTGGCACTTATGAAGCATTTAGAACAGTTTTGAAAAATGCAAGGTCAGAACACGCATACAGATACAATCAAAATAGGCTTTAGAGGAATAATTAAATTGGAGCAAATAATAAATCTTGCCAAATACTAACACAATAAGCTAATCAACATTAGCTAAAAAATAATACTTAAATAATACTTTATAATTTATTAAAATACCGGAATGCTCTAAATAATTACTCATCAAACTTTCTATCTAAACTCCTTGACATATGAAAGTTGTGCTCTTTCAAAGGTTAAAAACTAGCATTCAAACACACTATATACTATTATACTACCGAAACGGTTAAACGGTGAAATTAATTTATATGATTAAAACATTTATCTAAAAGATTAATTGATAATATTATCAACATGATGGTGCAATCGTCATAGTTCACAAAGGAATGCACAATTTCTATCTTTTTGGTCTTATATTGGGCAATAAAAGAAGAATTACCTCATATTCCAGAATCAGTGATGCCCAAAAAATCGTTCTTCCTTTAATTCCTTGATCAACCATCCAGCTCGGCATGTTTTCTAATTAATGTATTTATTTCTACAGGCTTCCATTCCAAGCTAATTGAGTGCATGCCAACCCTTTAGGTATATAGAGAATGATGCTCCTGTTGCTTTAAGTGTTTCCGATCTCTCCAATATTAGACTGTTTAATCCTTTTCTGCAAATATTCCTAATGATGTTATTAAATTGAATTTAGAGCCTTTGTTGCTTTAAACAAAACACGACGTCATCTGAAAAAAATATTCAGTGATATCGCTGACATTATCAGTAAAGAAAAGAATTATTGTTAAAGGAGAAACCATCTTAGATAGAATTTGCATTAGAGGAAGAACAACATGAAAAGAAAATTTTATCAGAGCTTAACAAGAGATTAAATTTAACTTAATGGCGGGCATAGTGAAAAGCAAATTTTATCAAAATGAAATTTAACTTAAGAACTACTTCTAGGAGGATACACTATCTAGTGGCTCAAAGGAGGTAAGAACTAAAGTTCAGCATGTATCTATATTAAAGCATACAGTACTGTTGGTTTATCTTAAGACATAAGCAACCTTGTGCTTGAAATTTGAATAAATGAATTCTTAATCAATAAGTTATTACACAATATTGCTTCCTTGTTTGTTACAATACAATAAACTATGAACCCCACTTATCCACGACATACCAAGATCCAAAATTGAATGCTTAAACATTCTACATTTCATAAAGAATATGTATAACTTATTTCCCAAAAATCTTACCAACTTTAAGATAATCACATTCAAAATTCTTAAAAGTAAAGTTGATATATAATTTTCCTGAACATAATGTTGGACTAAACACTTGAATATTTATAAATAACACTTTTGGGATTCAGAAACCGTAAAAAAGAAAGTTTCACCTGCAAGAGCGGATGCATCAAGGGGAGTCCAGCATATGTGCAGAGTGAAAACTATATGTCTATACCAGATTCATACCATTTATTGCCAAATAATAACGCAGGTGCTCAATACTTTTGATAAAATCTAACAAAATAGAAAATAAGAGCAAGCATTAACTGCAGATTTCGTATGAAAAAATTGTGCACAAAAAGAAATCAAACTTCAAACAAGCACTCAAGGAAATTATGGCACAAAGCGCTAACTAGGACTAATATTGTATAATTATATTACTTTAAATCTACATGATTGAATTGGCTGTCCAATGCTATTATTGGTGGAGACAACCTTGTTGTTCCATTTCCATCTACAAGACCTAAAACACAACTTCAATCACTTACTCCAAGAAATCAATCTGCAGTAGGGCGAAAATCTGCTACTAGAAAGTGGCATAGTGGTATTTATTGGCTGCTTAAATGTGTGTTTCTCCTTTTCATATGTGAATATAAACTAGTAAGGACTAATATATTTTATAAAAAATTACTTGAAAAATACAAACTACATTTTGCAAACAAGCAACGGTTGTTATGAACATTCTTATCATGGAAACTAATTCTCATGGCAAGTCTTGACAAAGCAACCAAATCAGAAATGGCGAGTCCCTTTTGGAGAAATCCAAGATGAGGTTGCTCAAAGATTGACTTAGAGAAGTTACATCACTTTTAGAAAGGCTACGATCTGCAGTTTTCATTTCCCTCCTACCTAATGCCACACTCCATGTATGCCCACCCAACTAAGGTTTAACTCAATAATCCTCAAACCAGAATACATTGAATAATATGCAGCAAATGGGTTAAATTGTGAAAAAAAAAGAAATCAAAACTTATGTGAAATCGGATATTTCTACACAAATAGTTCTAAGGTATCCAGACAGTTTATGGATTTACGGCAACTAGGTTTCAACGTTGATTACTCTAATTTGTTTCATTATCTTTATTGTTAGTTTCTATATTAACTACTCTAAAAATTAGTTCAACAATTAGTCAAAATTCATTTTATTGAGTAGTTTTGGTTGATCTTTTTTAATAAACATACAATTATTTTCACTTTGTAGCCATTTTACACCATGAGGTCATCTATGCTTTCTCTACTGAAAGGTTCTTTTATTTGGTAGCTTATTAAGTAGGACTAATAAGGTAACAATCGCTGCAAAAATAACTGAACTTTACCAATTTAAGTTACCTATAGACCTTCAGACTACCATGCACAACATAATTGCAATCCACGCTCCTTCATAAAATAATGTTATCCATCAAGGTTCTATTCACATACTACATTAGCTTAAAGATCGGATGATATACACTTTCAAAAACAAATGCCACTTATACCTTTTCACACTAATTCACAATCTAACCCTCTATTTTCAAGATATAAATTTATCTAAAATAGGCAATAAATTTGTTACCTTTCACCCTAGTTAATTAAATTGCAACCAAATTAGTCACCAATTGTTCATAGATTATGTATATAAATCCAACACAAATAAATAGTTCATCACATTAAACATAAAAATTATTATTATTTAGCACACATTTGTTCGATAAATTAGTTCAGTTAAATTAATTTTATTGATAAATTATTTCAGTTAAAAAATCATCCTTGATTACACTTAAGAGGTAAGGGTTTGAAACATAGATACCTGAAGGAGGCATGGGAATATAGGTGGATTTCGCTCAGCTATGCAGTCATCAGTGGGTTTGGCGACCACTCTATGAGGCTTTGCTAATGCATAGGTAGGCCACAATGGAACGATATCCTGTTAGATTTTCTAGAATGTAGCGGTGGTGAGTGACAGAAAATGATGACTAGTGGTAAAGTAGAGTTTTAAATGATTCATGACTGCAGTATTGGTTTTCCAATGGCAATAGTTCGAATCACTGGTTAAAATGACAAGATTGGAGCATGACAACCGAAAAGCGACGACCCTCAAGAGGGAGATGGAAGGGATCAATGAAGATTTTCGATTTGAAATCGATGGATACTTAGGTTTATTCATTTTGATTTATTGGGAAGAATTGTTGAGCGAACGTGAAAGATATTGGATTCGAATTAATGGATATTTGGGTTTATCCCTTTGATTTTTTGGGGAAGAAAATATTGAGGGGAAATATGGAATAATATGGGGATAATAGAGACGATGGAAAGTGAAATTTTAGGGATAAAAAGAGAGGGAAGAAATGTACCGTGCCAAAAAAAGTTTAACATATACAACGTTAATTACCTTTTCTCCTTGAATAAAATGACTTGCAACAGCATCATGCATAAACACGCCATCATGTTTTGCAATTGAAAATGAATTTTCTTGTAGTGTATGGATGTGATAAATACTATAATATCAAATTCATATTGGGTCTTTGAAGGCTTAAAGTGCATAAACCTGTTCGGTAGAGTTTTTTTTTTCCTATTGATAAAATATTAAGATTTAATTTACTGAGGTCTCTATATTGGATAGTATAGGGAGACAATAAGACATCAAATTATTTGATATGTCTCCATTTCTGATGGTATATGGAGACTTTAAGAATTCACATTATTTGATAATTAATTTATCACATTTTATCTGAAATTTTGCAGGCCTAGAGAGAACTTATGAAATCACATTATTCAGTTGTAATTTCATTACTCCATATCTGATATTTTACAGACCTAACGAATGGAGATATCAAGACAACATAGCTGAACTAATTTGCAGGTATGTTTTAAGAATTAACGTTTGATAATATTTCATTTCACTGAATAATCAGATAAAAGATTTGATTTCTCTAATCAAAAGCCAATTGAAGGAATTACGTAAATTTTATAAAGTATTTTGAAGATAAGTAAAACAATTCTTTAAGTTTTCTATATCATAAAATAGTAAAGAAGCACGATTGTTACTGTAAACAAAAATAGTTAAACTATTCAAACATTCAACAATTAAACTTCTTACTCTAAAGAAACACAGCCTAATCATTTAAGAGGATAAATAAATAAACATACAAAAATAGAGAATCTAATGTTCCTCTTCTCAGCGCTTCTATTTTCTTTTGTTTCTTAGAACTTTTTTCTATTGAATTTTAGAACCCTTACGATAAAAATACCATTATCCACGAGATGTTGATATATGTATAAACTGGTATTTTAGTCTCCATCAAGTTGTTTGCTAAATATTGCAACACTGTCTTCCATAATAAATAACAATACAACAGAAAAGAGAAGGACAAAGAGAGCAGCAAGAATTTCAATGAACCATACCTGTTTCGAACAAGCATCCCGAAGGCGTGCAAGATGAAGGGATTCCTCCCTTGTGTTCGCATACATACTAGCTATCCTCCAAAGAAGTTCAGATGCGATAACTGGAGGTCAAATTAGAAAAGAAATAAGGAAACTAGGGATTTTCAAGTGAAGATTATGAAGAGAAGCTTTTTGGCATTAAACGTTAGAGTAAGAGAAATGAACGCCAACTTTAGGCTTTCAGGGTAGGAATTTCAAAGGGATTAGCTGATTTTGGGAGAAGAAAGTTAGGGTTTGGAGGTGGAGATGATGAAAAGGAGTTTCGTGCTAAACGCTGGAATAGGATATGTGAGCGGGAGAAAAAAAATTACCGCCATTCCTTTTATCTTTTTTGTTTTAGGCCCGTAGGTTATTCAATAGCGTGATAACGTGCAATTTTTAGTTGTGAGTAACTTAAAAATAATCAAATATAGCAAGTTGCATTACAGTGCAATCCTCCTATGCTATCTTTATTGAGTTTTCTTGTAGTGTTAGGTGGGAAAAAGGATGGGGAAGGAGGGAGAAAAAGGTAGGGTGCCATGGCTGGCCATTTTTATTCAATGATTTGTTAGCATTCCGAAAAAGGAAAAAAATATTTACAACTGCTGAAAATTTTATTTAATGTAAATATGCACGTATAAAATAAATGTCAAATTATTAGCATGAAATGATGATATATTTAAATGAAAACCATATAATTATTACCAAATGACATATTAATATGTTTGTATTAATAAATAAAATAATTATTAGTATAAACAAAATATTTGGCTGTGCATATATGATCAATATGTGAAAAAATTGTTTTTTTAAATGAACACATACTTTTACCAATCTAGTATGTGACAATTTCAATACATATAAGAATCGTCACCTAACTAACAATATACTAATAATAGTATATGAATTTTAAAATATTATTCAAAAATTATAAACAATATAATACTATAAATACATACATAAAACTAATGCCATGAAGCACACCTAGTAATGATGAGCTCACTCTCCTTTGAAAGCTTTTCAATTCAGCAAACTACCAATCCTTGAACCTTAGACCTTTGGCTATCAATTGGTGATTGTATTTTGAATTGATTTGAGTTGGATTTGCTTAAGCTCCTAGGGGATGAAATCGACCAGTAATGGAAAGGGATAGTGGGAGCAAATAAAGATATTTTGCAATTAAGGTTAGGGGTGTTTAAATAGCAGATGGAAGAGAGGAAATAATGGATCACATCTTATACCAGTTCTCCCTCAATTTGAGCCATACAGAATCCAACACCTAAACCCTAATTTGAGCTACCACATAGCCTCATTGCAGCCGAAATTTCCAGCCCTACAATGGGCCTTAAAATCAAATTAAGCCTAAACAAAAATTATTAATTGAATATAATTTTATTGTTTGCCGATATCACGTATCGATCCATATATTTATTACTATTATAAATATATACAATAATATTTATTCCTCAAATCATATTCAAAATTTTATAAGTAATATCTCGTAGATATTATTTAATAAATCATTTGGTTTAAAGAGAATTCATCCTTTTTGTTTTGTGACTCGTTAGGTGTAAATTTGGTCCGCGATTAAAATCGAACTGTTTGAATGTTATTGTTTGCACATCACTTAGCAGATGGTGTGACATCTTTGCCAAATTTATCACTTACTTAGTTTCAGTAAAATCCAATTTCACTTTATGAAGCATTATTCGTTGTGACATTTATTTACACTAATTCTCTTCGTGAAAACTATATCACTTACAATTATGGAATTTGGTAATGGTCGAAAATCCAATATCATCCATATTCAACTCTATGGTCCAAACACAAATTCCTTAGTTCAATAATAACAATTATTATTAACTGAACTACTCTGGCCATAGACTTTGCCTTTAAGTTGACTTGAGTTGACCATGATCTAATCCCATATAATTGAGGAGATGAATCCTCTCTTGAATAGTACTTCACTTCTAGTACTTCCACTCGACCCAACTATAATCACTCGATGGATGTCACGCCATGATTTGACTATAATCAAAGCAGAGCTTTCATATTAAAGATACATAGTATTCTCAAGTCGAGAGAATTGTGTAAATTAGTCACATCGATATTTTATGTTTGACCTTAATTATATTAAACGACAGTAAATTATCGAGTGAGTCACTCCATAGTTATCCAATAACTATGAGTATGCAACCTCTTGGTGCACTCAGCAGTTATGAGTAATACATTGCCCAACATCTGGAGAGCGTTACATAATCTAGTCTCAATGGATACGTCGATATCCAATCTCGATGCATCTTGGCTAGGAACATTTAAAATGATATATTTATTTCCATTGTGATAAATTACTTATGGTTACAACTCTTTGTAACTACTATCATAAAATATACCATTTACGAATTTTATATTAAATATACTTTTAACTAAATTAATTAATTAGTGTAACACATTACATCAAGTATATAATAGAATGAAAGCACCTTTATTTCGAACATGATTGGTCAATTGGTTATATATATATCTAACAAATTGTATAATTTCCCCTAGGGCATACCCTTAACACTATCAATCTCCCACTTGCATTTGGGATCATTTATGTAATCTTATTCCATCTTCTCCAATCGATTTTCCCAAAACCAATTAGCTTAGTCCCTCTATGAATATGTATACTATTATGCTTTAATCGTCTACTCTGTTAGTTGACTCTCTCTACCATTGATAAACTACATTTATCACGTGGAATAATTTAGAGTATGTCTCTTGATTTATAGTGAGCTCTATTGGAATAATTACACGCACACATTGTTTTATTATGGCGTTATTTAAGTCAATGAATCAGCCACAGTCTCTTCTATTGGGAACATTTCCAACTTAAAGATTCTTATTTTATTATTGACATATTATACTCAAGATCACTTATGAAATTTGAGTCTAAACATTCCTTCATAAGGAGTTCACTGTTTTTTGTAGATAATTTATAGTATTTCATAAATACATGAGAACGCCTCAATCAACCATTTAGTAATATCAATTTGGATTTGATATTTGCTTCATATATCAAATACACAAAAAATCATGATATCACAAACAACATAACATGTATAATAATTCGTATTTACAATGCATAAGGAATCCATCTTACACGATCTACATTAACCAATTTAATAAGGTGTCCTTTCATATCGATTTGGGACATTCCTAATATCTTTTATACTTATTGTAAAAGACATCATTTAAAATCCAATGTTGAGCATTAACACAACTGAGACTGGTTTTAACACAAGTACATTGTTAAAAATCAGCGATATGTTATTTACTTATTGTTTATAAATATAAGTGTACCTTTTAACATTCTTTCTTATAAACACATGTTTCCTCTACATTTTGACTAAAAAATCAAACTATTTAATATTTCTATCAAAATACTTATTCAATTTTCATACTTATAAAATGATACTTTCGTATCATTTGTGGATCAAATCCAAAAAATCACGACCTCTATATAGCTCCCGCTGATTTCGAGACACTTTGGTTGTTAAGTGAAAAATGTCTACTCTAAATCATTATTTAGAATTTTCTATTTCAGCATATATGTACCAAACACTAAGACTTATCAATGATAATCTTGTGAGTAAATCTGAAATAACTTGATCACGTTGAATGTTGAATCTATTACACTAATTTCAATAATTGAAATTAATGAGATTATTCTTATCAATATTGCTCATTTAATTCCAACTACATTAGTCTTGCTCATGTAGACACAATCATAGCCAATGGATCATATCTCTTCGGATACGAATGCTAAAATCTTATTTTGACAATGTACTTGGAATTCTTTCAGATTTCTGCATCATACCATATCATAGAGTCGATACTCTTAATAGTTTAATTAAACAATCGAGGATTATATATTTTTGACATTGATAAGAAACTCACAGTTTCTCTTCAATGCGAGAATACTCTCTAATGCGATGTGTTCGTTTAGTCTAGTTAAATTCATTTTACCTCATGTAATTAGTTTTATATTTGGGCCGTATCTAATTTCCTTTTACTACCAATACTTTCTTAAAGAAATTCCTTCACTATGAAATTGGTATTTCTTGAAACAACAAGTGTTTCTCGATGCAATGGAATATGTACCCATAAACATTTTATGAATTTTCTTATATATAAAACTAATTTTGTTTTAGTTTACAAAACTTATGTTCAAAACATAAATATGTCATCCAATGACAGTCTTTCCCAAACTGCTTTTGGGGAAATTCATACAAGATCCCTCACGAACAATTATTACATGCAGACTTCCGACCTGCGCAACCCGCCAACTCGTTCGCCTGGCATATGTTGGGGTTTCTTATAAACCCTTGTCTTGTATGATTTTGTAAACAATTACTATTACGAAATAATATTGACCTTGTGTGCTACTCTTAAGTACGTGTCCTTATAGAAAGAATTAACTCAATTTCACTCATAATTAATCATACTTCGTCCAACAAAGTTCGATTACTCCTTATTGATGCATCATTATGTATCATAAGGAGGAGTGACTTTTAAGTTTGAATCTTATATTTATTTTTAGGTACATTCAAAAGTTTTTCTAATATACTCACACACTCAATCAAATCGAATAATTTCTATCACATGTTACATTACTAACTTATGTTGTATATTCTATGGGCTTATCATAGACTTATATATGCAAATCAAATACACATGTCCATGTCTATAATATCTTATCGGTGAATGTGATGAAGTACGTGGAACCATTTTGGTAATAATAGACTCATGATTGCATACATCTATATGATCAATCCAAAGAGTTCATCGACTCTTATGATGTCCTACTAAACGGGTACATAACCCTTAATTGTTTGAGACATAATTAACTAGTATAATATGATTCGTAATCATATAATAAAATTAATTTGTCAAAACTACGGCTTAGTTTATAATACCAAAATAATTGTAAATAATTTTAGACACTTTGGTATTTCCCAATGCATCACTTTTGTTGTGAAAATAAATAACATATTATAGTTTTATTTCATAACCTAATATCGATAGCTTTGATTCGAAATACTTAAGATTGCTATGCCATTTAGTGCATTTCTGTATCGAAATCGGATACTTATGACAAAAATTAAACCAATCATTATGGGAAAGCTCATAATATTCATAATATTCTCATTGAGATATAACTATGTCTATTTTCCAGTCGGCATAGAAAAATAGTCATTATTTTATAAATAATGTTCGATATGTCTTAAGAAAATAATTTTCATAATTTGATGCATTCAACAAGTGATATATGGCATGCTCCCACTATTTCGATCAATACTATAATAGCATACTAAATTTGAAGGTTCATTATTCACTTACTATAAATTATTTATTTTACATACTGCATCTACTGTATAGCAGAAAGTTCTATGATCATATATTTTGAACTCAAAGAAATAAATCTCATGGAAACAATTTTCTCTACGAAAATACATTTCAGAATAGAATCATATTTCTTATTCTAATGTTATGTATCAATTATATCATTATTACAATTCTCATTTCTGATGTTTCTTTATGAAGCAGAAGTGACTATTCACTCTCTTCATTCTAACTGTACCTTAAACCACATCTACACTTATACACTTTTTTTAAATGGTTGAACCATTCAAAAGAAATCCCTTACCATAGTATAATAATAAACTCTTTACAAAAATGCACTTGATAATCCTTAATATTTAAGGACATCAAATACATTGTGACGTCTATATTGTAGTTTTAGTCTTCTATTATGTTTAGTACAATTCGACCTTTTATAATCAATCAAATTGAATACTCATCGATCTTACAGTATTTTTTACGGCTTATTTCAAATGAACTAACTTCATCGAAGTATCGTGCATTATGAACTGTGACCATTCCCTATATAACACTTATGTGTGATAGTATATTGATTAAATATCCATAATCTTGTATAGTTTTAGAGTTCAAAACTCATAGAATGCAATGCAAGGTCTCGACCAAATAAACATGTAAGGGAGAAAATTATGAATGTATTTAGTAGTTGTAAAATTAGGCACTTAGATAGGTATTGAAATGCTAACATGCAAGAAGCATTTATTAGTAAGTGTATATTATATTTCTGTTATCAATCTTCAATTCAATTCAATTGTATATCTTAATTGATAAACGTTTTATCGGTCACATTAAATGCAGAAATTTATCAATGTAGATCATTACAATATTATATAGCATATGTTCTTACAAATATTAAAAAGGTTAAATATTATCATTTTATTTTCCTAATAAGGCTCGAACTAGTCTTTTATGTTTCACCAAACCCTAAGCGAAGCATAGAACTCTTTCGACTTCATTAGTGGATGTTAGGATTTGTATGCCTTGAGATTCCGACCTTGAGGAAAGCTCAATAAATCATAGGCCTGTAAACGATGGATAACTCTTTACTGGTTGTATCTCATGTAACTCATAACCCATGGTTCCTTGTCCTAACCATGCCTTTATCTTGAGGAAATCTTAACAAATAAAGCAGGATTATTCATTCGGACCTACCATTTTGCGACGGCCTAAGTATAAAGCACATACCTTAAGGAAAGCTCAACAAATATATGTAGTTATATTACCTCATCTATTCAATATATTAATAGTACTACACATAACATCCCTAGCTTGAGGAAAGCTCAATAACTAAAGAGTATGCAAGTGACCTGTTAATATATAAATGATAGAGGACAACTTTATATTAAAAATTCATAGTGTTTAATATATTATGTCAAGTTATACTGATTTATAGAATAATGTACTTTGTATGAAATACGCTCGTGATTCAAGTGTCAAACACATTAGAAATTACAATAGACGTACAATACGTATGTATTTATCCCTTAAGTCTATTTGGGGTTCTTTGATGTTTAACCTTAGTTTATACATTCATATTATATAAATTTTATTATTATATAACTTTTATATTTTGATTAACTTACTTAATAGTCTTATTATGTATACTAATATATCAATTAAATCTTATTTAATTAATTTTAACTAATTTCATATTAACATAACATTTATATTCATTAATTACTATGTACTACAACTTTTATAGTATTACACATTTTTCTTATAATGCGTATAATCATTTAATTAATTAACCTTTAATTTATTATTTATTTAATTAATCTATAATTAATTTTGTTTAATTAAATAATTTTAATTAAATTATATTTAATTTCAAATTATATTTATATACATACATGTATACTTATGTTAATTTAACATTTTAAAACAATATAACATATAACATAATATATAATACATACATACATACATACATACATACATACATAAATATATATATATTAAATAACTTGTTTAATTAATATATTTTATTAATCTTATTAATAAATTTTAAATTTCAAAATTAATTTGTATCAATTTTCAATAATTTTGAAACATTTCATTATATTATAACATTTATAATACGTATATATTATATTTTAAATATAACTTTCAAATTAAAATTATTATATTTTAATTTTCAAATTTTTTTGAAAATTAGCCCAATGACCAATTCAAATTTGGATCTCTTCTATTAGGGATAACTTTTGGGCTGTAAACTTAACAGTTAACCCTAACATGACTAATTTAGATCGTATAGGAAATTGGCCTCTGATACCATTGTTGGAACTAGGCCAACCCATAGCGGAAGTTATGGTGAATTTCATAAAAATTTCTCTTATTGGGTCTTTATTGGCCTATGAAGTATAATTCATTTAGAACATTTAATAAGATCCCTTATTTTATTTAAATCTATAAATTACATAAAGTTTATATAATTTATATTTTCTACATATAAATGTACACATATGTATCATATACATATATGTATGTGTGTGCATGCGTAACATGATAAACCATGCAAGGTATAAATGTCCATACATAGACGTTGGAATTTACACCGCAACAGACATGTCAGCTCATCTGATATGTATTGTATGTTTTCCAAATATATATGTTCGTAAATTTTTTATTTATATAAATATTATAAATATATATATATATATATGTATATATATAACTTATATATATAAGTAAAATATTTTTTTGGCAAGGCCTTTTTTATATATAAGTAACATATTAATTATATATGTATGTATGTATGTATCAGTATAATAAATATAAAAATAACTTTTATATATATACATAATATAAAAGTTTTTTATTTTAATTATGACCTAATATATACATATATATGTATTACAAAGATAAAATAGTTTATTTATATATATGTGTGTGTATATGCATATTTACAATATCTAAATATGCATTTACTTAAATATTTATATATATTAATAAATCCAATAAAAGATTTATTTTTAATTTTTAAACACTTTCAGATTATATGCACAACAATTTTTTATTATTATGTTAATATATAAATATATATTGATTAATTAGTCAAAAAATTAAATATTAATAAAAAATATTTTCAAGAAATATTATTAGAATTTTAAATTTCACAAAATCTAGTATTATATTTTGAGGTTTGGAATTTATTTTCCATATTTTTTTCTTTGTAAAAATTTATTTTTATTAATAAATTATTTTCATCCATATATTACAATAATTTTTAAAAATATATAAATTTATTTTTAAGTTCTCATTTTCTGACTGAGAGTATATTTCATGACAAAATAATTTTTTAAAATTTAAAAGTTAACATTTTTATTTTATATAATCATTTAGATAGTGTATTGATTTAAATAATAGTAAATAATTATTTAGAAATAATTCACAACTACTAAAAATTATAATTAATGTAAATATACATGTGTAAAATATATGTCTAATTATTAGCATGAAATGATGATATAATTAGATACAAACTATATAATCATAATCAAATGACATATTAATATGTATATATTAGTTAATAAATAATTACTATTGTAAATAAAATATTTGGCTATGCATATCTAATCAATATGTACAATTTTTTTAAATGAATGAATATATATAATGAATCTAGTATTTATAAATATAAGAATCGTTACCTAACTAACGATATAATAATGTATATAATATTAAAATATTTTTTAGAAACAATAAACTATATAATATAATAAATACAGACCTAAAACTAATGCCATGAAGCATACCCAGTAACGATAAACTCTCTATTCTTTGGAAGCTTTTCGATTTAGCAGACTACTAATCCTTGAACCATAGACCTTTGACTATCAAATAGTAATTGCCTTTTGAATAGATTTGAGTTGGATTTGCTTGAGCATCTAAGGGAAGCAAACAGCTAGTAATGGAATGGGGCAGTGGCAGCAAAAGAAGATATTTTGCAATTAGGGTTAGAGATGTTTAAATAATGGATAGAAGAGAGAAAATAGTGTAAACATATCACACCAGTTATCCCGCAATTCGAGCCATTCAAAATCCAACACCTAAACCCTAATTTGAGCCACCTAAAGCCTTATTGCAACCAAAATTTTCCATCCCTATGATTATATTAAAGCCATTTTTAGCCTAAATAAATATTAATAATTAAATCAAATTAATAGCCTATCAGTATCATATATTGATCGATATATTTATAGTCATTATAAATGTATACAGTAATATTTATTCCTCAAATCAAATTTAAAATTCTATAAATTCACAGATGTTAATTAATTTAATTAATTTATAACAATTATAAATTAATTAAATCATTTGGTCTGAAGAGAATTCAACGTTTCGATTGTGTGACTCGTCAGGTGTAAATTTGGTCAGCGATTAACATCAAACTATTCGAGTGTTAATCTTTACACGTCATTTGGCAAGTGGTGTTACATTTTGATCAAATTTATCGCTTACTTAATTTTAGCAAAATCCAATTTCACTTTATTACGAATTACAGTTTGTGACATTTATTTACACCAATTCTCTTCGTCAAAACTATATCACTTTGGACTTATGAAATTTAGTAATGGTCAGAACTCCAACATCATCCAATTCAACTTTATTTATACAAAGTCATTGGTTCAATAATAACAATTGTTATTAACTGAACTACTTTGGCTAGAGACTTTGACTTTGAGTCGACATTGATAATAACCTCATATAACTGAGAAGAAAATCCTCTCTTGAATGGTGCTTCACTTCCAATACTTCCACTCGACCCAACTACAGTCACTCGATGGACGATATGCCATGATTTATCAATGGGTTGATTTTATGGATGAGATTAGACCACTGGATATATATATATATATATATATATATATATATTAAGGAACAACATAAATAAGGGAATTTCGTAAGGACACATAGCTAGCAATGAACTATAGATAAGACTGGAAGTTAATAAGGAAATTAGGTTATTAACTTGAAATAAAGGATGCTTCAATCCTAAAAACTTTAGGATCTTGGGAAAAATAAATTTTAGCTTGTGGATTGTCACCATTCAAGGATGAATATTCACCCTAGAGAAGATAAGATGTATAGGGATATAACAAGAATTTTCTATTGGTCAAAGATGAAGAGAGAGTAGCTGAATTTATTTCCAAATGTTTGATGTGCCAAAGGATTAAGACCGAGTAATGGAAGCTTGAAGGATTGTTATTACCATTGGAGATTCTACCTTGGAAATATAAGCTTACATCGATGGACTTCATAGACGGATTAACTAGGAGTAAAAAGGGAAATGATGTTATTGGCTCACTAAAAAGCGCTCATTTTATTCCTACTGAAAGTAATAGGACCACAGCATCACTAGCGTAGAATTATTTTAAGGTGGTGGTTTGACTTCATGGAATTCCGCTTAGCATCATTAGTGATATGGACACCTTATTTACTAGCGAATTTTGAAGGATTTTGCAGTTAGCTTTAGGAACATCATTAAATCTTAGCACTGCTTACCACCTACAAATTGATGGAGAAACTAAAAGGGTGAATAGGATTTTGGAGGAATTTTTAAAAGCTTACAGTGGGAACTTTAGAGGACGTTGGAAGCTGAACTTACCTTAAGTAGGATTCACTTATAATAATAGTCACCAAAACGATGAACGATGTGGTAATTTATAAAGCGCTAGATGGGAGGCCATGCAAATCTCTAAATTATTAGTGGGGATCTACCGACAAAATTCTACTCAGAGCAGATTTAATTCGCGAGACTTCAAGAAAGGTGGGGTTGATTAGGCAACATATAAAGATCTTGCAAGATCACCAGAATTCATACACATAAAAGTGAAGAAAGAATTTAGAGTTTGAGGTTAGGGACGTAGGGTTCGTTAAAGTTTCCCCTATCAAAAAGTTTGTAAGATTTTGAAAGTCAGAAAAGTTGGCACCAAGGTTAGTTGGGCCTTTTCCAATTTTGAAAAGAGTAGAAAGACTTGCTTATTGTGAGGAGCTACTGGATAAGTTAACAGGAGTCCATGACATTTTTCACGTTTTGCACTTAAGGAAATGACTCTATGACATAGCCACTGTGGTAGAGCCTAATCAATTCAGGGACATTGAGACGAAGCCAATAGCATCACATGCCACTGCATGCATTTTGGAGCATGGAACTAGAAAGCTTTGCAGCAAAGAAATTAGGCTGGTTTGAGTAAAATATGGAGACATTCGGGCGTTTAACACATGGGAAATAGATGAGGACGTAAGGAGTTCTCATCCTGAGTTTTTACTAATAAAATTTTCTCTTCAAAATTAGGTTTTGGTTGTATTGTGGTTGTTAGATTAGATGGTAGGAGATGGTTGCCACACTTTTCACTATCACTTTGCACTCATATAGAAATTTTTATGTATGTTTAGATTGTTGTATGCATGCCTATTTATCATTATTATACATTCACACTAGGACTAAGCTCATCTATAGTATGTGTACATACATAATCACATTACCCTTTTTGTTGAGTAGATAGACGCGTAGATAATTTCATTGTATAACATGGACATTTATCGCATGTTATGTTGTCTGCCCCTTGGGGAGATTTTGGGGACGAAATCCTTTTTATGGATGAGAGAGAATGTAACACCTCATAAAAATTAATAACAAATAAATAAGTCAATTAGTTAATTAAATAAGATAAAACTAAAAATAATTTTTCTGTAAAAGTCAAAATTTGACCATGGAAGTTATACCATTGTATTCACGGCTATTTTCTTATCAATTTTCGTATATAATTTTTTGGAAATGGAGTTTAAACAAAAAAGTTATGGACGATTGAGGTTTCGAGTTCGAATTAATTTAAATAGAATTCAAATTCATATAAATAAATAGTTCTTAAATTTGAAATTCAAAAAGTAAATTTGGGGGTTAAGTAAACGTTAAAATCAATGTTAATGTTAAAAGATTAATTAAGGAATTAAATAAACAAGTAACGGCTCAATCAAAACGTTCCCATAAAATTGCTATCGGTCGACCACCTACCCTAGGCCAATCGACCGTTAGCAGTCAACCGGTAGGGAAGGAGCGGTCGACCAATTCGTGTTGATGGCGGCTAGGGTTTTCTGCATTCGAACGGTGTGGATTTTATTATTTTAAACCGACTTAAATCCTATGATTCTGGTACTTTCTAATCACTATAAATAAGAGCTAGTCCCCTCACTTTTATTCACAAATTATTTTGAAACCCAAGCAAAGCTCTACCAGTCACTCTCCTTAAAGATTCAAAAATTACTTTAGGTTTTACGTAAGGAATTTTATATGTTTATTATCAATTTCTAATTCTTTTCTCCTTCAATTCCTAAATTTCTAAATCTAATTCGTGTATAACACCCTTGTCGTATATTTCTAAAAGGAGAGATATGTAGAAGATTAAAACAGGCGTATCAATTCTATAAAGGGAAAAGCTAATGTGTGATGCCCCACCTCGAGACCCACATTAACAAAGAGAATTACTAAGTAATTCTGTCTGCTAATGCGGAGAGTAGGGTTGGTTAAGGACGAACGTTATAGTCTTGCATTAAATAAGAGCCAATTATGTTGTTTTGATACTTTTTTTCCACTTTTGTCTCAAGTGTTCGACATACTCAATTCCTATCTAATACACTACTATGGTGGTACATGATCGATTCATAAACAAAACATAATAACATAAACAGTCTCAAGTCACATAATAGCAAACACAAACTGATCTACATAAACTTATACATCATATGTAATACAACATGTCGTAGTGGTATTCAACCACAATATATACATACATACCAACAAAAGAATTTAAATAACAAAGTTCTCAACAAGACAACTACTACGAAAACTACACAAGAACCATGCTTCCTATCCAAAAGGGTTGGTAGAGAAGTCCAAAAGATACTGCTAAGCCAAAAATCCAAAAGATCTTAACCTACAACTCGATCTGACCGAGTAATAAATACGAGGGTCTGGCTAACTAGAGCATGATGATTAACAAGAGAAAAATATATATACATGCATAAGGGAAACATTCCTTTAAATAGAAAGGAATAATAAAAATGAAGTTCTATTCATAATTCCAAGGGTGGCAATGGTTGAATGGCTCAACAATAACTCATGAATAGGTTTAACCTACCATAAGTGATTCCTACTCAAGTTTATTCAACATAATTGTAAATAAAAAAATGATAGCCATAAGAGGAAACATCAAAATTTCCAACTCAATTATGCCTCATTTCATCGGCAAATAAATATATAACTCGGAATCAAGGAATCATGCAAACTCTAACTCAAGGAACTCAATAAGAGTTCAAAACCTCATAAAAATGAAATCACCATATATGTATAACATCTCATATAGCTCTAGGTAAACGATGTGCTAAAGACATCTCAAATGTTGAAATCATAATAAAACTCAGAAAACTTAGAAAGCTAGGATTAGACAGATCCCCGATTGCATGCCGAAGCAATGCTGCACGTGCCAAACTCAGACCAGTACTAAATATATTTTAGGTTCCTATCCTAGATGACCGAAGTCATAGAACTCAGACGACCGAAGTCGTAAATCTCAGACGACCAAAGTCGTAAATCCTGGACGATCGAAATCGTAAATTCAAATGACCCGAAGGTCTATAGTACTGGTAAACCCAGAATGTGTCACAAACTCCCAGAGAGGAACCCAAAGAGTGGTAACAGAGCGTCCCATACCACATGTTCTCACTTAAAGGTTTCCTAACCGCTAGTCATTGTCACATTAGAAAACAAAATCATCAAAAATCAGAAAACTCATGACCCACCTCATCTCATCTGCAAGTAAAACAATATATCGGGTTCTCATAGATTATACTCCAAAATTAGGAGATCTCGAACCACAAATCTCGCCAAATATTGGCCATCTTAGATAATTCCTAAAAACAAAAATTGTAAATCTCAAAACACGCCATAAAATGGCAAATCCTAGAAATCAACTCAAATCAATAGCCCAGAATTGCTTCGAACGTACAAGTTTGGAATTAACCGAAAAAGTAAACTCACGTGTCACATACCACATGTTTTACTAATTTGTTTAATTCACTTTCTTATACGTCCGAAGAGTATAAAATAGTGTATATTATTTATAAAATAATTTAGTTGAGAAAACAGGATTTTAAAACATTTTTCCGAAAATATTTTGAAAGCAATTTATTGGAAAATTCTCCTTATTATTGGAAACAAATATATTTAAATACCTTCAAATTATTTAAAAATAATTTATAAGTATAGAAAAATATTTATTTCAAAAATCATTTAAATCATAAATTCATTTCAACAATCATTTTAGAAAACTAGCGTCTAAAACAAAAGAAATCAACGAAAATCATCGAAATTCAACACACGGAAATGTCTCAAAAACTCATCAATCCGGTATTCGGATTGACCATAACTTTTGCTTATCTATTGGTAGATTAGAGCTCTTGAAAATCATCTCAAATTTGCATTAAAAAAAGTGACAAAACCATACCAATTCTAAGGAAAAAAACTGCGAAATAAAGTCGCATAGCAAAGGCATATAGGCAAATATAAGGTCGACCACACTATTCCTTAGATCGACCGCCAGGTCGACCATAAGGGAACTCAGGTCGATCGCACGGTCGACCTGGGGAAGTGTATGGTCAGTCTCTAGGTCGACCATGTATACGGGAATTCATTTTTTTCCTTCATAGTTCGATTTTATTGCTCGCTTCAATCTTTGAACCCAATTTTGACATAGCTACATGTTGTTTCAAGCAATGAAAATTGATGAGCACATAGAGTGACATTCAAACTACACATCAAAAAAGATCCGACAGCAGTTCAAGACAAAAACAAGAAGTTATGGCCACTCAAAGTGGCAACCAGAGATCAGAAATCAAAGAAACAACCAACAGAAAGAATTTTATATACGGTAAACTTTTACAGAGCAATTTTCTTTGCAACAGCATTTAATTTAGTTAGCATTAGTGATTATAGTACTCACCCAAGTAATTTGGTAAAAATTTGATAGCAAGTTACAAGCTTTTGAGAAGAATTGGAGCTCTAATAATCTATAGAAGCTTGAAAACAGACATGCAGACCAAACAAAAGCAAATTATAGACGATTCGTATCAAGTTGTAAGATTTTTGATGAAACTCTTTTAGTATTGGTGGAGATTACCTTCTATATTCTTTTTTTGAAGAATTTTCTCTTTTATTTGCAGCAATTTGAGTGGAATTGAGTTTTAGTTAGAAGAAGCCATTGTTTTGCTCATTTCCATTTACTGTATATTTTTGTTTGAGAAGAAGATAAGGAAAAGAGTACGTACTGTTAATTTTTTCTCATACAAGAAGTTTCAAGATATTTTGTTTTGGATTTAAAATCCTACCCAATAAGCCCAACTTAAAATAATTAGTGAAATATTTTTAGAAATGAACACTATTTATCCTATATTATCACTATATTCGCACATTTCTTCATTTTAAGGCCAAACAAAAATATGTACAACAAATGTATGTACATAAAATTGTTATCTTAGCAAAATAAAATTTATGTTAAAAATAAAAAGTTATCTTTAACAATAAAACCTTATTTTTGACAATATTACACAATTGCACTATTTTATCACAAAACACCATTTTTAGTGCAATAATCAATACAAAAAATATTTTCTTGCCAAATAAATTATAACAATCATTTTAACTTTATTAAAACAACAAAATATTATTTTTAAACAATATTTCATATTTTAATTTAATAAATTACATAATTTATTTGTATTTATCCTTTTTAAATCAATAAAAGATTAATATTGACAATATTTTCCAATACTGTAACATTTACCCCAAATAAATTACCAATTGATTATTTTATACTTCAATTCTCAAAATAAAGTTTTTAAAACTTTATTTCCATCAATTTAGATTTATTTCAACAATTCAATGTTGAAATACATCACTTCTTTGATTTATTAAATTCAAACTAATAAAAACCCAATATTTACAATTTATTTAACCAAATCTCCATACAATCAAATTTTAAACCCAATATTTAACCTCAAACACATTGTTTATTTGAACTAAACAATTTTAACAAAATTTATCTTCTACAATTTATCTTATTTATAATATTAAATTATAACTTCCATTATTATTTAATCTGTACAAGTAATCTTCAAACCAGAGTTGTTACGTAAGGACTAATAGTGAGTGGAGATCTTAGTCTTTCTTGTTGTAGAATACAATAGTTTATAATTTTTGTTTGATGATAATAAACGTATATATTTTAATGTGTCTGTTATAGTATTGTTGCAATACCTCAGAATGAAATAAACAAATCAAAATTTCATTTGAACCAATATTTTATTTCATTACAATTTCAAATAGTACATATTTACAACACAGCTTCCACACTTTCATATACAACATTATTTTTCGCTCTCATCCATTACACTCTAATATACAACTCACTCACTCGAATTTGATTTGCTATCTTCTTACTTCAGGTGTCTTAACTGCTTTGCCTATCAAATAACAACGTTGTAAAAGAAAAAAAACAAATTCAAACTACAAAAATATAAATGGTTTTAAACTCTATACATTTCCTCAATCTATTAGGTTTGTTCTTTTTGTGCTTTAAAATAAACACCAAAAATATCAATAATGTACACGAGCAACCTACGACATACAGTGTATCATTGTACATGTCACAAGTTCATGCACTAAGTTCATGCACATACACAAAACTTACTTGCATCAATTCAAGTGTAGGAACAAATGCCAGGTCAAGCCAAATAGCTCAACGCAACACAAACGCACGAGGTCAAGCCTAATGAATTTCAGGCTTAGCTCAAGGCAATAAATGGAGCAGAAATTCAAAGTCATGTGCACCAAAATCAGGTGCAGCAAAACAGATTGCAAAAACAAGGCAAATGCACGACAACAAGCAAAAATGCAGCAACACAAATAAACAAGGCCACATATGCAACAAGGTGGAGCAACATCATAAATCAGCAGGAGAAACACAACATGGTGCATAGGTGCAAGGAAGCACAGGTACAGAATGCATAGAATACACGGTAATGAATATACATCAGGGTGCACAACTACAATGACTAGAAATGCACAGTGCAGTTTGCAACAAGGACATGTACAACGTGATACAGGTATAATAGCCCATGACATGAACAATTCGAAGCATCCACTAACTCAGATGAACTTTGGACAACTCAACAAGTGGAGAAAGCAACTTAGACCATATTAGGGATCGTCTCAAATTCACAAGTCCATATGACAACGGTGACACACACAAAATGCACAAAACACACAATGATGCAGTGCATAATACACAAGTACAAGCAACAGAAAAACATGGTGCATCATAAAATGTACAGCAAGGAAGAGCTACCAATTGTAGTTTCAAACTCAATTATAGTAGAAAAATAAAATGCAATTCGAAGCCAACTTTCCAAAACGAAGTTGATTTGAACGGGTCTACAAAAGTCCAATACCAAAATCAATATAATCGGTCACATACATTCGAAATATAAACAAAATTTCCGAATATATATCATAGAATTGAACAAGTCAAAAATCCTATAACCATCAATTAGAAAATCAAAGGCCAGAGATAACAAGTGGAAAAATTCAAACCGAACAATTAGAATCATAATCATTCGGAATATACAAAATCGTATGAAATCGATTCCTATAAAAACACCAATTCATCATTAACAAAAAAACTATTGAGGGCAAATAAATAAATCAAAAGGGGAAATGTTCGTACCAAAATCTTCAATAATAATTAATTCGAAGCCTTAAGCTTGAAGCAACAAAGCATCTCACGAGCTAGCAATCAATTAACAAGAGATATGAAGATATTTCACCAAAAAATTAAAGAGCGGGTACTTTAGGTAGAAACCCTAATTTAAAGAATGAAGACAAGATTGTCTTGATGAAAAGTGAATGCGGGCTAAAAGAAAAAGGGAGTCTTATCTTAATTGGGTCGCATTTTTATTTTTGTTATTGAGGTTTTAAAAATTTATTTATTTTATTATAATTTATTTTTAATTTTTACAAACTCTAGTTTGTAACTAGGATCGAATTACGAGACGTACTTCGAAGAATTCGCAACTTGGAATATAAGTTATGGTAGAGTTTTGAGCGGACGGTTTAACAATCAGGTTAGCGATAGTCGCGAGTTTATAGGATGTACACTTGATTGTTTAATTCAACTAGAAACACTGGGACCAGCAGTAGGCGGGTTTTGCCGCAGCTGCGCAAAATTTTGTGTCGCTTTTATTTCCACATTTACTCCGTTATTACAAGTACTGCAATTTTTTCTATTCTTGTGAATTTATTACAAACCCTATTTCCCCCCTCCCTCCTCCCAAGAGTTAATTCGATCCTACAATTATTTTAATAATTGTATAGTATAACTTGGACTTGATATATGCCTTTGGAGAATTTTGTTTACGGAAGCATCACACTAAAACCCCAAAATTCCCCTGAAGAAAAATGTCAATTCTTAAGTTAGAATCTAAATTATTCTATATATAATGGAATTGTGTAAGTATTACAATTTTAATGTTTTACATTCTATTTCACTTCTTATCTTTTTCTTTGGATCTGATTAAGGGATTCGAAAAGAATAAATTAGAAAATGGTGTATAAAGCACGGATTCTTTTATTTGTAGTTTGCACCATCTATTTTTCCAATTTAAACAGAAATTCCCTTTTTCAATTTTATACAAAGAAGTTGGGTAGAATGTAAAAGTATTTAAATTGTAAATATTGATTCCATTATTTTAGTATAAAATAAGTAGGATATGGATTCTATTTTATACAAGTCTGTTAATTAAATTAAGGATATTGGATATATGGTTTATTTGCTGATATGGTATTGGACTTGCATAAATTTGAAGTTTTGACATTTAAACGATAGTTTAGGATGAAATCTTCACATGCCTATAAATATTTTTGGCACATATATATGTGTGTGTGTGTGTTAGCATAAATAGTGTACAATTATGACGTATTAATTAAGTAGTCAATAAGATATTAATTATCATTAAATCTCTCTTAGGAAAGAAGGCAAATTATAAGGGCGAAACAAGAATTTTCTTACAAGGCCTTGATAAGGAATGTGGTGAAATGTTGGATAATATGTTAATAGAGTGTTATAGATTATGACTAAGTTAAAAAGATATGAGGTCAGTCAAAAGCACATAGAAGTTTGCCCAGCAAATCTGGCCATCAGCAGTGTGACTTTGGGGATGATCTGAGACATCGCCTATAATAAGTAACCTTGGAGGATGCGAGGTTAGTTCCTAATTCTGTAGGGTAAACCTGCTAAGTTAATATAGCCAATAGTACTTACGAATGGTCGGACTAATATGAGATGTCATGGCTGGGTTACGAATCATAAAACAAAAGGACCAGCTTCGGGTTGAATGTATTAAGTAGTTGGTTAAGGGCCCACCTCTTCCCTATATAAGAAGTAGTAAATTGTCAAGCTTAACAGTTAGGCACGGTAGATGATATCTCAAGGAGGGTCCACGTTAGATTTGAAATATTAAGTGGCCTGAAGAGATTTCATGTTATGTCAGCTAACCAAATAGGAGTCCGTCTTGGGATGGATATTAAATGACGGGAACCTGCCTTAAAGAAGGTATTAAATGGTCAGATCCTGCCTAGTTTCCAATTAAAATGTATTATGTAACGATTTGGAAATTTTAACGATTTTTATAACGCAGTTAACTGAATTTTCGTGAAAATAGATAATTAAAAATTTTACAATGAAAAAATCGATTTTTGCTATGCGTTTATTTAAACATAGCAAATGGCAGATTTTTGTCAGAAAATTTGAAAGTTAGTTCTGTTGTGTAATTTTCAATTTCAGTTTAATCAGTCAAAACTTGATGAAAATAAAGTATTACCGAAATTTGAATATGTTTACATAATAAAAATATAGAACATTTTCTGAGTGAGGCGTTATATTTCGTTTCACCAAATTTGAATTGCTATAGGCCATTTATCTTATTTTCGGCAAATTAGCAGCATTTCGGCAACGAAAAATCGACTTTTGATAGGATGATCATATCGCTGATATCTGTATACCATTATGATCATCTCGTCGTGCTGATCTCCATAGTATATTTATTTGTCAATTTTGACATCCGGTATATGGTGAAATCTGCAAAACGGTTAGCCATATCGATACCCCTTTTTGAGCCATTTTGAGTTTTTGAATTCTGTGTCCTTTCATCTGTACAGCCGTGAGATAATGAACGGCCACTAGCACTTATTATCTCCTTGAATTCAACGTGCTGGCTTTGCCATTGCCATTGGTTAATATTATTTCAATTCATATATAAGAAGCCAACTCATTTCCTTCTAGCTCTATCTCTAACTATTCATTCTCTTTCTTCTGAAACAAATTTATATAATGTAAATTTTATACAAAGTTATATATATATCATATAGATCTGGAATCGAGTCTGCTCACCACATCACTAACATAGCAACCACCCATTCTATCACCGCCTATCACCACTGCAACCCGACCCCACCAGTTTGCCATTACCAAAACCCAACGCTTCCCCTTCCGCCGAAGCATTTCCCCACGTCAGCTAAACCTCTAGCCACTCTTCTCCCTATTGCTCCACTTATGCCACCTCCGCACGCAAACCACCGCCTCCACCAATCCTAAAACCCTCTCGCCTTCCCATTTCCATGCAATTTTCTCCCTCCCATCCATCACCGCTGATCCGCACTTCCAAGTGATCCACCACCTTCCTCCAGTTTAAACGCAACCATAAGCCTCCATCCCCTCCACCTTGCAAAATTGCCTTGCAAACCACCATGCTAATGCCGCCAAGTACTTCCAGATAGCAGCAAACCCACCGCTTCCCCCTCTCTGATTAACCACCTTCGCCTCATCCATTTCGAGCACTATCTCCACCATTCACCTCACCGCAGCCGCCTCTACAGAAAAGAAAAGTAGGCACGTTTATTTGTTATGAAGCCAAAAACCTCGGCATGGAAATATGTTCCACTCCAGCCCTCCACTTCACTGACCCGCGTCCGGCTTTCATTCACTTGCTTCACCACTCAGTAACACTTGTTTGCCTACCATCACTTTGACCGTGCACCAGTTTCCCAAAATAACACAACGAAGCAGCAGCCTTCGCCATCCTTCTCTCCTCTTATTTATGAAATGCTATATATATATATAGGCTTCCTTATATAGGTTTTCTTATATGAATGTTTTTTTTGCAACTTTCTTTTATCCTTTTATTTTAAAAATATAAAAATTTTGGATATTTTGATTTTAGGAGTGTATACAGATTTTAAAAAATGAGTTTATATAGGTTATACATTACTTGTCTATTATATATATAAGTTTATATAAGTTATATAGTCTGTTTGTTTATATATATAAGTCTATATATATAATTGTATGTGTATATATATAAGTCCGTATGTTATATATATTGATTTTATTTGTTGATTTTTTTATGTATAATTTATAGATATATTGATTTCAATATATACGTTTTTAATGAATATTGATTTTTAACAAGAATATAATATGAAGATTTTATTTTAAATATGGTTTTAAACTGAATATTGATTTTTTGAAAAAAAAGAAAAAAATAATATATATCTTGTTTTAGTATATAACAAGCTAGTTTGGGTTCGTTTTCATCATTTCCAAGCTATCAACTTTGCTCATCGAATTCGTATCCATCATGTCGTGCTTTGGAATTTGTGCTTGAATTGTCGCATCTCGTTCTTGTCTATTTCTCTAGCCTTGAAAGGTGAGCAATCACTCATGATTAACATTATTATATTCAGTAAATTAAATTCACATGAAATGACGATTAAAATGTGTTATTAAATTTTAATTTGTTAGTAATTAAATTGTGGAATATGATATGCTATTATTTAAATTGTTTATCGATGACATATGACACCATAACCAATTGTATATATTATATTTAAATTGTTAATGATGATATATGTCTGTTATTGATATATATATGTCATTTTATAATATCATTCTATTGTTCTCACACTGCAAGTTCCCTGTTAGTTTAGGAATTCGCTATGCATTGAAATGATATATACATGAACGATCTTACAGATTAAGGGAAAATCGTTATAGGTTGAAATGACAAACTCAAGCGATTTCATTGATTTTGAAATTTTGTGATTGCGGGTTGAAATGATATAAACCCGTAAATATTAAATTATTGCGGATTGAAATGATAAATATCTGTATCACTTGACCATAGGATAGAAAATTATATACGAACACCGTTGGTCTATTTTTGAAATTTTTTCCAATGTTTTGAAAGGAAATATATAAGTTTGATTTACAATATAATATAAAGATTTTTATTTTAATACGTGTAAATTTTAGATTTTTTAAAATTATATGTTTTGAAAATTTTAAAAATATAATTAAGTTGTGAAAATGTAAATTTTAAGACTTTACTTATATATTTTTAAATATATAAAATAAGATTTAAATAAAAAGGTTTAAATTAATTTAATTTAATAAAATTTAATTTAATTAATATATGTATAATATGTTTTAAGAATTTATATAAACTTTATATTAATATTTTGAAAATAGATTTTTGTAATAACTTTAATAAATCAAGGTTGGAAAGATAAATTAAAATTGATTTGAAATTTAGTTTGTTTAAGAATTATATTTAAATTAGAATTGATTTGAAACTTATTGATTTTGAGATTTTGAAAAATATGATTTTATACTTGATAACCTGATCTTGATTAAATGTGGTTAAATGAATATTTTATAAGTAAATAGAATTGAATTTTGAATAATTAATTATGATTTAAATATGTAATTTGAGATTTTATTTAAAGTGATAAAGTGCATATTGCCAAATTTAAATAAATTGAAGTTGAATATTTGATTTGATTTAAATTTGTAATTTTAGATTTTGTTTAAATGTTATTAAAAATGATTAAGTGAATTTTCAAATTTATACAGAATTAAACTTGAAATTTTTGAAAAATACACGAATTTATCAAATTGAGTTATATAAATTTTTGAGTATTTAAATTTTGAAACCTATTGAATTGGAAGTGGTTTTAATTTATAGTTCAAATTTGAATTTGAAATCGATACGCATTAAAATGGGTTTTAATGAAAATTTAAATTGAACCTTCAGCTGTTTAATTGAAATTGTTAAACTAAGGTTGATTTAAATTAAATTTTTGTAACTAAGGTTGATTTGAATTGATTTGTGAAATTGGAAGGAAAAATTCTAATTTGAAACTATTTTCAATAAACTATTTTCATATATAAACTAGTTTAAATCTGTAACCTATTTTAAATATATAAAATATTTTAATATATAAACGATTTTAATATATAAACTATTTTAATATATAAACTATTTTAATTTATAACATATTTTTACATATGAACTATTTTAGTATATAACTATTTTCAATATTAAAACTGTTTAAGTTAGTTATGATTTAGATTTAATAGATTTAAATACGAATACTTTGATATAACGGTTTAAATTATTTTGTGATATGATTTCGAATGTGAGTATGATTCGAAAGTGATATGACGTTGAAATGAATATGATATTTTGATAATGAACTATTTAAAATATAAAATGAATTCGGTGTGAAATAAGCGTTTGGTTGTTAAAGAGACCGGGATCAGATATTGTCATATACTCCGCCAATACCGAAAACCACTTTAACAACTGTGTACATGGTGGAGTTTTCAGAAATGAAGTAGGATGGTTTGGCAAACGATTCTATATGAACCTTTAACGCAGCCATGACTCCTGTAGGTCAGCTTGATATGGCTAAATTAGGAGCTATACCGGGCCAAGTGAGATCGCACCTCCGATCGAGCATGCTTCTTCGATACCATTCTATTACTTTTTGATTTGATTGGGTGCACCTTTGATTTGAAAGTGTGTCTCGAGGTTGGCGGTAGTAGCTGCTATGTGTTACCACCAATCTGGAAATGCAAATGGTGGAATCATACCCTGGCATTGCCTCGAGTGCCTTATCACGCCTTTTACGTGTTTGTTTTGTGTCGTACCTATGAAGTGCTCTCTGATAGCCCACCGGTTTGGTGGAGTTTACAATACTGCATAGACTACGATATTTATATAAAAATATGTTAGGGGGATATGGGTAACGCCTTAACACTATTTTAATAGTTTATTTTAATGTAGACATTATATATGTAGCGTATTGTACTATGTATGTAGATAGTTTAACGGATCCTTAAAGGATGGAATGCCAACATCTTTTAAGTTATTTGTATTTCACTTGACATTTCACTTGAGTAGATTTACTTACATAAGAATGTTAATCCTGACTCGAGTATTTTGTGTTTTGCTTTATGCTCGGGTCAGACTAAGTGTCACAGCTTTTGACTCACCTTTGGAGTTTGGAGCTTAGCTTGGAGATCTATCTATCCAGATTTCAGATATTTCAGTTACTTCCAGTTATCTATGTTTAAACATGTCATCTGTTTATGTATTCGAGACTATTTTGTATTTGAGATTTTGGTTGTATTTTGTTTAAGACTCTGTTGTTCTATAGTAGCTTCATGAACTACTACTTATCTATTCCACTGCTTATTATTTTATTACTCTGTATCTGTGATTCTGTGATTGATTTATTTATTGTATATATAATTTTTGCCAAACATAAACTAGCAATCTGTTGTTTTGAGAAATTCAAGTCTGACATGAGTGCATGATTGTTGATATGAATGGTTTGAAATACAATTTCATTACATATTAATTGGCTTAGGTACTATATCTTACATTGTTAAGACATTATTAACGATAGATATGGATTATTGGATTGTAAGAATAATGGACTGGGAAAGTCTTAGGGCTTTTAGTCGAAAAACTTATAATATGAATAGATGCATAAGAAATATTCTTCTTTAAATTATACTTCCCAAGCATTATTATAGAAAGGCTTAATATTTTTATTCATCGGATATTATTGTCCGACACGCTCCTCATTACAACATAGGTTAGAGATGTTGGTGCAGATTTTCGAAAATAGTGGCAGAGACGCAGACTTCTGGCATTTACTATTTATCTACTTGTGTCATTTTCGATTTACCCATTAAATGATTTTGTAACTATAAAATATTGTATTATAGATAGTTGATGATTATTTATGGTAGTGTAATATGTTTTATGGCATTTGGATTTTAAATAAAATGGGTATGATTCTAATATCGTATTTTACCCTTCCTTTATGAGTTTCTGAATATGTAGATAAATAGCTATGTGTATTATTCTTTATACCAACTAACAGTCTGCTTTGGAATGGGTCTAAGTTTCTATGGGCCATTTCTGGATTAGAATTTAGGCTTGTTTCTAGCTGGGTTGTTACAAGTTTGCCTCCTAGAGTAGAGTAATCTCTGTTTACTTTGGCAAAGGCAGCCCTCGACGCTTGCACTGTAGCACCACCATAAATAGCCGCAGTAAGAGCAACTTGAGCATTTTGAAACATGTTTCACACCATCTCAGTGAATATGTTCTACAGGTCAGTGTTAGCAGCCCTTGATCTGGCCCCCTTTTCAACTACTGAAACAGAGTTCCCAATAGTATTCCTAGTTAGCCAGCTCATTCTCACAAGCTGCAATAAGAATGATCAGTCTATCTAAAAGGAATAAGTGGTGTGCGTGAATGCACTATGACTTATATACTAAACACACACACACTCTACTGTATGGTTGTAAAAACCAAAATATATGAATCACACTTTCTTATATATCGCTCGGCCCATTCTAAATCGATAACTCCTTCCTTGCTCTAATGGATCCAAGTATCAATTTTGGTTGTTCACACAACCTAAACTCTGAAAATAAATGTAATGACCACCCTATATCTTCAGTATCTAATATACTTCTATGGTACACCATGGGGGTACCCGACCGATGCAGGGGTAGCCAAGGATGTTAAGTAACGAAAATATAAGCATAGAACCTGTAGAACAACTCACAATGCATAGATAAAATATAATATAATATCATAGATGCAAAATAGGGAGATAGTGATATAATCAAATGAACTATAAATAAAAATATTAGGGTGCAAAAGGTTCATAAATTATTTAAAAAATGAAATAGTAGAGTTTATATATCTCGAATCTCCAAAATAAACTCTAAAATTATCTCTAGGATAATATAAGCACTTGTATTGCCCCACAGCACTGCATAGTGGAATATAAGTGATAATAAGCTCCAAATATAAATATATGAAAGCTTAGCCTCCTACTCATACCCCGTGCAGCTCTATGTGCTATGTAGACCTGTTATCTTTAATCTACCCATTTAAGAGTACTTGGGATAATAAGAAGCAAAGCATAAAACCTCGGATCAAACAACAGTCTGGTATGAGCAACACATCATCTCAAAATACTATAGAAATCGTATATAGTATATAGGGGCATAGGGTATAAGGAACCATACCCAACATTTCCCTACCATCCAAAGAGTTAGCACACAAACACAGTATATGCTAATCTACTATCATGAGTGGAAATATGGGTATAGGGGTATCACAAAGCATATCAAGCACACATCAAATATAACATCCATCACACAGCCTTGCATCTCTCACTCAAGTGCTTTAGATAGAAAATAACTCTTATAGATGCACAACTCATTGCCTACGCAGATGGTTAGGGACTGGACACAGACGTCCAAAAATATGAGTATATGCATACTATCTAAGGTACATGCAGACTATCCTATCCTAACTATGAGCATCGCAACCTCAGAATTATCCACCAATCTCTTAGCACACGTACCGATAATAGAACTAACTCACAAATGATCAACTCATGCCCACACAGATGTCTAGGGACTGGACACACGTAGATGTCTAATTATATGAGTACGCATAGAGTACCCTAGGTACACATAGACTACTATGTTCCACCAACAAGCATCACAACCTCAAAGTTCTACTCCATGAGCTATCACATAGAAATCTTCCGCTCGGTCCATTACCTGATGCCAAAGTCGCTCTCAACATCAACTAATCATCTCCAAAAAGCCTTTAGATACCTACCGTAGGTCATAATGCCGTCACACTAGAGTTTTGAAGTAGTCGTTGTTGTCATCGCGTCGAAGCACTACGCCATCGCTTCACTAGTTGTTACACGGAATCCACTGTCATCCCGGGTCATTTGGAATTTTGTATTTTGCTCCAAGCCGCCTACTAGTCCCTTGGAACAAGCCCCGAAGAAATCCCGAAGTTTTGCCACGCCAGGAAAAAATTCTCAAATTTCAAGTTTCTATTTGGGTATGCCCTAGGTCGGACTCAAAGCATCCACTGAAAAGCTCTAACCAGCCTTCCTCTAACTCCATGTAGCCCCAAAACTACCGAACCAAATTTATTGTCTGGTGTCGACCCTAAGCAGACATAAATTTCCTAAGCATGATACTAAGCAACCCACTGGACAAGTTTTCTTGTTCAGCCATTTATCCAAAATTCTTGTCTGGTGTCGACTCCAAGTAGACACACAAAGCACCCATCGGACAACTTTTCTTTTTCGGCCACTAAACAACAACACTATCGGACACCAAGTTTTTCCCAAGCAGACCGCCATTAGACACCAAGCACCTACGAACTGATTTTCTTATTCGGACCTGAACCATAGAACTATCGGACACCAAGTAGACAACCACAGAGCACTAAGTCGACCCCGAGTAGACTACCATTGGACACCAAGCACCAAACAAAAATGTTGTAAGTTTTCCAAACTCCAATTCCACATCGAATTAACCACTACACTCCATTCTTCGACCCTTGTGCATTCCATATATGTAACGATCCATAAATTTTAATGATTTGTATAACATAATCAACTATATTTTTGTTTGAAAATAAACAATTAAATTTGGCGATGAAAATTTGATATTTGTTATGGTCTACTAAAACATAGCAAATGGCATATTTTCATCAGAAAATATGAAAGTTGGTTATGTTGTGTAAGTTTCATTTAAATTTAAATCAGTTGAAATTAGATGAAAATAAAATATTGTCGAAACCTGAATATTTTTATATAAGTAAAATGTAAAACATTTTCTGAGTGAGGCGTTATATTTCGCTTCGTCAAATTTGGACCGTCATAGCCCCATTTATCTTATTTTTAGGGAATTAGCAGCATTTTCGGCAACGAAAATTTGAGTTTTGATAAGATGATCGTATCTAATATCTGTGTACCACTCTATTCATCTCGTCGTGTTGATTTCTGTAGTATATTCATTATTGCATTTCGACGTTCGATACGCGGTGAAATCTACGAAACGGTTAGCCGTATCGGTACCCGTTTTGGATCATTTTTGGTTTTCTTTGTCCTTTCATTGCTCAGCCATGAGAAATTAAATCTCTATTAGCTATGAATATTCATAGCACTCAATTGGCATGACTTTTATTATTCAGTCCTATTCATTTTATATTGGTTTGTCCATTCACTTTCTGGTTTGTTGCCGACCACTCCTTTTGATTCATTTTATTCAATTAAAAAGAGAAAAAATTAATAAATATAAACTTTGTTCTCTTATTTTATTTATTAAGAGCTACACGTCTTCTCCTTTCCTTGTCCACATTTTCTCAAGCCTGTTGCTTCTTTCATGGCCGAGTACATTGGCTTCTCTCCTATATATATATATATATATATATATATATATATATATGAAAGTTGCATGGATTCGGTTCTTCAGAAATTTTGTGCTCATCTCCCTAAATTCCACACCCCTAACAGCCCGCCCACATTCGGCCCTTCTTTTCACCAACCCTCCATCAAAAGCTTCCACCTGAAACCCAACTTGCTCGGCCACTCCATGTCAACCGCCACCCCGCCAACCAATTCCCTAACCCGCCTCCGTATCGACTACCTTCCTTCCCTCACACTCACATCCACCACTACCGCCTCCCTCACTTCGCTGCCGTCAGCCACCTTTGCCTTCCTTTCCCCTACCATTCTCCACCTACCTTTCACATCACCAAGACCCCCTAGCGACAGCTACAACCGAGGACAAATGAACAACTCACACTCCCCATGCTTCAACCACACCTCGCCAAACCCGTGACACTGCCTTGCGCCGCCTCGTCCACTGACGTGATGCAAATCACTCCGCCTCGCTGTGACGACCCGCCTTTCGTTCCACAGAAAGATGCATCATCAATAAGAAAGAAAGTGATAGAAAAGAGAAAAGATAGGAAAGAAAGAACTAAATAATATCAGAATGTCACAGCGGAACAAACAAAATATATTACGTCACATAGTTATTACATAATATACATCATCTATCAGAGTTACACAGCTTTACATCACAACACATTAGACAATTATGAAAACCTTTCTATCATACAACTCAAGATACAAAACAGAGATTAACACAGCGGGACCACAATATCTATATACGCTGGAGCCTCCTCCTCCAAATCTCCTTCAGAATTCGTCAAAGATAACCTGAATCCCTTGACTACTCATAAAAATTTGAGTACCCAAGAGTTTAAGAAAATAGAAAATAAACTCTGGGTCAGACATGGGTCTGTTGTGAGTAAACGGGTTAATGTTGTTTAACTCTGAAAAATCATTTGAAATCAAAGGTATCTCGTAAGACCACGCCACAAATAAACATGTCAGGTTTTTACCTTACGATAACCAAAACATTTGATAGGAAATCCAGTGATATTATAATAGTGTCTACGGTTTTCAAGTAAAATAGAAAATAGCTGGAATGCTTACATCTCATGTTCCAACATAGTTGGACCCAATCAAAACATACGGCAGTTATTGAAGATTGAATTGCATACAATGGCATGGCTACTGGGGTACCATCCGTCAAATTACCTGGTCTAGATCAGAGTACCGAGAATCCACAGCGATCCCCTGCAACACAAGGCCGGAACCATCCCTTACCCGAATAAGACAACCCTGCAGTTGGCGCGACCAACCGCCCACACAGCCGGATAAAAAGGGACTCCTACACGGGGAAAAATCTTATCCTACTTGGGTGCTACCCACTTAGCCTTGCTGCACCTCCCCTGTTTTAGCCATTCCTAGTTGATAAGGCTTGAGGCTACAATTACCTTTTTAGAATACATATCTTGAAATGTTCATCATCCTCCAATGACGATGTTCTGAAAGCATTCAACCCATAAAAGTTCGCTCCGGGTTCGAACGAAACCGAAGGCACTATCTCGCTACACTCATTTTGGAATCACCCTCAGAGTTAACGACAATAGCCCTTGCACTCTGAATCTTCATCTCGAATCTGAAAGCACTATCTCTGTTACACACGTTTTGGAATCACCCTCAGAGTTAACGACAAATAGCCCTTACACTTTGAGTCTTCATCTTGAACTTCACTTGATATTTCACGACCTATCGTTTAATTTGGATCGATGTGGTTTTTGGATATCCAATTTGGAAATCCGATCCCGGTCTCACCGAAATCCAAAACGCAGTTTTAAAGTCCAAGTTTTTTTAAGGTTTAATTCAATTAATTGATATTTAGAATAACGTATTCATACAGATAGTTAATTCACATTATCACAGATAGATAATCCATTTCATCACAATTCAACCAAAGCATCTCATATTATAGAGCAACACATATCACATCTCAAAGATATCAAATAATCCAAAGCATTCAAAATTATTCAATCATCCATAAGCAACATTGATTAATTCCTAATTAATTTAATTAATCTCTAATTAAATTAATTACTAATTTTAATCACTTAATTACAGTTAATCCTGCTTTCTGACATTAATTAATTACAAACCAACAAATTAATTATTCTTTAATTATCCATCTTAATTAATCATCCTTGATTAATTATTCTTTAATTACATTAAGTAATTAACCTTTAAATAATCACATAGATTAATTATCCTTAACCATTCACATTAATTAACCTTTAATTACTCTCATTAATTTATTAATTACATTAATTAATGATCCTCTAAGTACTTTCATTAATTAATTACTGTTTTAATTAATTACATTTAACAAGTAATCTTTAATTAACCGTATTCATTAATTAACCTTAATTAATCACATTCAGTGATTAACTACCCTTTTATCACTTACATTAATTAACTAACTCTTTAATTGATTATATTCGTTAGTCCTTTAATTAATTACACCAAGTAATTAATTCTTAATTACTTCCATTAAGTAATTATCCTCTAATTACTTCCCATAAGTAATTTCCCGTTAATTAATTACATGCAGTAATTATTCATTAATTACTTACACCAAGTAATTACTTAATTAATTATATTAAGTAATTAATACTTAATCAATTTCATAAGTGATTATTTTTTTGATTAGTTAAACCAATTAATGGCCTTTAATTAATTACATTAATTAATTATCTCTAAATCACTGGTTAATGATCCTTAAATTAATTACATTCATTAACTATCCTTTAATTAATTATTATTAAGTAATTAACCTTAATTTATCTAAGATAAACTATTTATCTTAATTAATTACTTAATTTCCCAATTAGATCTTATTAAATTAAATACTTGAAATTAATTTGTTATTAACATACAAAAATCATTTTGAAATCTTTTGGTTAACTAAAGTCTAATCACTTCCTAATTCATTATTAAATCATATTTAAAACATTTAGGAATTAATTAAGTTAATTATCCTAACATAATTATTTTAAAACAAAACAAATTTTAACTTTAAAATTAAACCTCTAAAACTTGTCTTAAAATTTTACTTAGAAACTTGGTATCATTTCTATTGAAAACTTATTCATTTTAATTAAACTTTAAAACTTAATTTAAACGTGCTTTTTAAAACTAGTTAATATAATTTTAAAACCAGATTTACTTTTGCTTTGAAAACATTTTCATTTAAAATACACTTTTAAAACTTAGTAACATTTCTTTGAAAACTAAAATATTTTTATAACTTTAAAATTTTAAAACTTTGTCTAAACATTTTTCTTCATTTTAATTTTTAAAATCTAGTCATGATTCCCTTTGAATTTCAAACCTGGAAAGCTTCAAAATTTAAAAACCTGATACACATTTTTTATTAATTTAAAACTGAAAACTTATCAACAAACCCAAGCCAAAAAGAAATCTACACGAGCCAAGCACCGATCAACTCGCAATCTCCTTCCACTTCGAGTCGTCCCTCAAATGTCTCGAGCTTAACCGTAAGAAACCTATCATCATCCCCATCTCAAACTTCACCAGACACAAACGTGCATGCGTGCACGTGCACGCCATTCTGGTCAACTCCGACACCTCGCCGAGGCCATCCACACGTCATCGTCAACCTCGCCAACCTACACAACCCTCTGATTCGACGAACTCGCTTGCGAAACAAAAACGAATAACACAGCATACTATAGGAACCCAACACCTCGACAATCTCACCTTGCTCCGACGATCCAATCCACCAAAACCCACACCGCCTTGGCTAGAGCCGCACCTCGACTTCCAGGTTCGTTTCCCCCTGATGCGATCCACTCCGGTGATCCAACGACGACGTACGACCCACTACAACATCGACGACATAAACTGATCCTTAAACCCTAATTCACCTCCGAGAACCGCCTCGGCCATCAGAAAAATCTATAACCATTTTTCCTTCGATCCTAAACACACCGGCCATCTCCAGACCAAACCCTGACGAAAATCTCATCGCCGTTCATCGGCAATCGAAAAAAATTTCGAATCTGATCAACCCAAAATATCTCATCAATTACAATGCTAAAAATCATGATATTAATGTCAAAAATCATCATTTCACAACACAATTCGGTTTAGATAAATGAAGCATGAAATTAAGATTATTGATTTTTGACATATATATGTTTATTACTTTAATTTCCAATTCTTGAAATAACTACTATATTTAAATGTCTGAAACTATTTTTAGAATTGATTTTACATTGTTATAAACATTTTTCATTTAGGAATCAAATCCTAAAATCAGAATACATGAGAAGATATGGATTTTTAAAGGCTGTTCTTAAGCCTGTAAAAACAACAGAAGCTTATATATAAATATATACAGATATTCCCAGACATATCACAATATATATACATACATCCACATTCATTTCACACATGCAAAGTTCATTCACTACATTACTACAAGATTCTACCACATGAATCAAAGATAAATCGGATTAAGTTTAAAAGTTCACTCACCTGCTAAAACAGAGAACAATATTTCTTGTTTCTAGGAACTTTGTATTTGAATTTTTATATGCTTAGTTGATTTGAATCTGATTCTTTGAATTGGGTTGAATTTGAAACTACAACTTGCTTTACTGAGGTTGAAACAGGTTGAAAACTTGAAAACTGATGTTGAGTTGATCTTTACTTATTGAAGCTTTAAGCTTTGTTTTAGTTTAGATTTAAGAAGATGAAAGAAGATGAAAGAAGATGGAGAGAAAGAGGATTAGAAAGTTTTTGAACTGAAATTAAAAATGGTCAGGTTTCTCAAAAACATTATATTTTAATCCAATTACAAGAAAATCAAGCTACTTGTATTTTGCATGTAATTATTATCACACAAGTGTCCATACATGTTTTAATTATTTTACAAATGTCAAATGTAAGAATTAAATGAATTAGAAATGTTAAAACAATTATTATATATTTATGATTTTATTAATTTATGTTTATATACAAACTATACTTATTTATGTTCAATTTTAAAAGAAAGAATATTAAAAACAAAAGAAATGAACCTTTAATTAAATCTTATTTTGAACTTAAGCTAAAATAATTTTAAAAAAATAAATATTTACCCTAAGTGTTTTAAAAATTTTATGATTAACTTTTAAATAGCTTTTGAAAGGTATTATATTAAATTCAAACATAATCTTCCAACACAATATATTCATATATATATATATATATATATATATATATATATTATAATTTGAAAACATTTTTATTAAATTCAAACCAAAACTTCCTATTCACAATGTATATACATATATACATTATAGATAGAATACATTTTTATTTATTTTGAAAAGATAAATCCTTCCACATTAAATATTATTAGCTTTGAAAAGAATAAAATTTGCCAAATTAAATGATTATAAAATAAAATTATTAAGCCAATATTGCCAATTTAAATAATTATTTTAGAAGATTATAAAAGAAGTTTACCAAATTATTATTGCCAAATTAAAATAATTTAAATGAAGATTATCAAATTGCTATTGCCAAAATTCTGGGTCATCGCACCCACCATCACCTCCGGCCACCACCAAGCATGCAACGGACCCACCTTTTGTTGTCCCTTCTAGCCACCTCCTAAGGTCAAACTTTCAATTCATTTTTTTAGTTTAGTTTGTATATAAATATATATGCGTATATATATTGGTCTATTGTTAAATATATATGTGTATATATAAGTTTTTCAAACCATATTATGTAGTCTATATATATAAAAATGATAAAAGTTGTATATGCTGTTAGTATAAAACACAAGTTTATACGAGTTATAAATAGTTGCTGTATGTGTGTGTGTGTGTTAGTTTATGTAAGTTGTATAGTATGTTAGTTTATCTATGTTAATTTATGTAAGTATATAGATTCGATATCATACAGAAGAATGTTACAAATTTATACGTTTACAATTTATTGTTTACCATATAATATGTTTAAGCAGTTTGACTTCTTTAGTTATATTATTTACAGTTTTATATATCCATGAGTAGTCAATTTTGGTTATACATGTTGGGTTATAAGTATTGATATAAAATATAACATGTGTGTATTTGATTTTTGAAAAGGGGGGAAAAAGAAATATATGTTTTAAGAAACAATGGTTTTTGAAATATATATATATATATATTATGATTTAATATATATAGTATATATATATACATAAGTTCTCTTATATAATTGCTCTTCATAAAATTCGGTTCATCATGCTTTGCTTTTGTCCGTATCCATGTGCATGTTCGTGTCATCACCTTTGCCATCGTTGGTTTTTAGCCTCAAAAGGTAAGCAATGGCTCACGATTAACATTCTTATACTTAGTAAATTTAATTCACATGAAATGACAAAATTGAAACGTGCTATTAAATTTGAATTGTTAAGTTATTTAATTGTTAATATGATATGCCATTCCCTGCAATTGTACACCTATGATATATGACAACATAATTTGTTGTATATATTACATTTAAATTTATTACTAATGATATATGCTTATTGGTATATGTTATATTATTATCGTATCTGTTCTCACTCTGCAAGTTCCTAGTTAGTTTAGAATTCCCTATGGGTTGAAATGATACATACCCAAACGATATTATAGATTGTGGAAAATCGTTATGGGTTGAAATGATAAACCCAAGCGATTTTCATTGATTTTGAATTTTGGATTATAGGTTGAATGATATGTACCCTTAGATATTTAAATTTGGATTGAAATTAAAAATATCCGTATCACTCAAACATAGGGTAGAAAATTATATACGGACATCGTTGATCTATATTTTGAAATGATTTTTAAAGTTGTGAAAGGAAATATATGGTTTTTATCAATATTGATTCAAAAATATAATATACAAATGTTATTTTATATGTGTAAATTTAGATTTTTAAATTATATGTTTGGAAATTTTAAATTTATAAGTTAGTTTTGAAATTTTTATAAGATTTTTCTTATAACTTTATTTAAAATATATATATATATATAAGATTTAATAAAAAAATTAGTTTAATATATATATATATATATACATATACATATATATATTATGTTTAAGTACTTATATTAAGGTTGGAGAAATACATTGAAATTGATTTGCAATTCAATTTGTTTAAAAATTGTATTTAAATAGAAATTGATGTAAAACTCATAAATTTGAGATTTTAAGCGATGAATTTTTAACCATATAATTTGATTTTAATTAGAGGAGAATAAGTGAATATTTTCATATTTAAATAAGATTGAATATTAAATTTTGATTTAAATTTGAATTTGAGAATTTTATTTAAACGTTTATAAATGTAATTAAATGAATATTGTCAGAATTTAATATAGTTGAAGTTGGATATTTAAAATTTGATATTGGCAAATTTGCAATTTGAGATTTTATTTAAGTGTTATTAAATTTGATTAAGTGGATATTCAGATTTAAATAAGTTAAAGTTGAAATTGAAATATAAATGAAATTTATAAAATTGAGTTATTGTAAATTGTTGAATATTTAACTTCGAAACTTATTGAAGCAGAAATTGGTCTACTTTGTAGTTTAGATCTGGATCTGAAATCGATAAATTAAAATGGTTTTAGTGATAATTTGAATTGAGATTGATTAAATTGAATTTGGAACTAAAGGTTGATTTGAATTTATTTGTGAAATCGTAAAAAACCAATTCTAATTTGAACTATTTTGATATAAACCATTTTAGTATATAAACTTTTTTTAATATATAAACTATTTTTAATTTTTAACTTATTTTTAAATATATAAACTATTTTTAATTTACAATTATTTCAATATATTAACTATTTTCTATATTTAAACTATTTAAGTTGGAATCGTTATGATATAGATTTAATGCATTTATATTTGATATGATGGTTTAACCTATTTTGTGGTTAAGATTTTGGAAATGAATATGATTTAAAAAAAAACTAATTTCAAAAGTGATATGATTTTTGAAATGGATATGATATTTTGACATGAAGTATGAACTGTTTGAAATTATATACGACCACGGTGTGTAATAAGCGTTTGGTTGTTAAAGAGACCGGGATTGGATATTTTCATATTCTCTACCAATACCGAAAACCACTTTAACAACTGTATACATGGTGGAGATTCAAGAATAAAGTAGGTAGGTCTGGTGACGATTCTATATGAGGTATTAACGCAGCACTGACTCCCGCGAGTCAGCTTAGATGTAACTAAAAAAGGAGGCACGTCAGGCCAAGTGAGGTCATTCCTCCTATTGGACACATTTCTTCGATACCATTCTATTACTTTGTGATTCGATTGGGTGCACCTTGGATTTGGAAGTGTGTATTGAGATGGGAAGTAGTAGCTGCTGTACGTTACCACCAGTCCAAATCCATAAATGGTAGAATCCTACCCTGGCATTGCCTCACGTGCCATGTTCACATGCCCTATCGCGCCTTATATAAGTTTGGTTTGTACTGTACCTATGGAGTTCCCTCTGAGTAAACCACTGATTTGGTGGAGCTTAAGGTACTATATAGACTACGGTAATATATAAAATATGTTAAAGCGGATATTGGTAACGTCTTAACACTACTTTAATACTTTACTTTACTGATAGACATATTATAATAGCATATATTACTACATAGTAGATAGTTCCACGAATCCTTAGAGGATGGAAATCTGGAACATCGTTTAAATTATATTGTATTTCACTTGGACATTTCACTTGAGTTGATTTAACAGAATAAGAATGTTAATCCTAACGCGAGTGTTTTATGTTTTGCTTATGCTTGGGTCAGACTGAGTGTCATAGCATTTGAGACTCACCTTTGGAGCTTGGAGTTTTTCTTGAAGATCTATCTTTCAGCTTTTAGTTATTTCAATTTATTCCAGTTAAGGATATTCAAACTCGTCATCTGCTGATGTATTTGAGACTACATTATATTTGAGATTTCTATTGTATCATGTATTATACTCTGATGTTGTAGTAGCTTTATAAGCTACTATTTATGTATTCCGTTGCTTATTGCTGTATTTCTCTGTAATTGTGATTTATTTATTTATTGTATATTCTAAGTTTTGCCAAATATAAATTAACAATCCGTTATTTTGAGCAATTCAAGTCTCACATGAGTGGATGATTGTCGATTTGAATTGTTCAAAATATCAGGTTGTTACAAGTGGTATCGGAGCTCTGGTTTAGGTAAAACTTTGCATATGGAGTGAAAACTCATTAGAGATAGGGTAGTGATAACTTAGAATGAGTAGAATCAACTATAGACTCGTATTTGTTCGAGCTTGAAATTCTTCGTTAGGGTCCTCCTAGATTAGGATTTCTTTTTGAATTTTGGAACTCTCCCCTTTGTTCTGAAATCCATTCTTATCTTGTCCTGTTCGTGTTCTTTTGATACTGGAGCATCCCATAGCTTCAATCTCAATTGTCAACTTCATCCTTTTGTGTGATTAATCCCATCGACGGTCCTGCCAACCTTAGTATGATTTGTAAAGGGGTGAAACTCCTTTACAGTAGACATCGATTCACCAGGAGATTTCTATATCCTCGGCTTCGATGCTGTTATCTCTTGCAAAGGTTGAACCGTTTCTCTAGTAGATGACCTGGGTAATTCCCTTATGATCCAATGTCAATTGCCTCAGGATTTTGTAGGTAGTTATATCTTCTCACTTGATTCTCAGCTTAATGATCTCGACTCCACCCAAAAGTCTGGGATTATCTTGACGTTTTGGTAAAGTCATTTCTCTTCCTCCTAAGTGGTAAATTAAATGTCGCATCGATCTTATTCCTGGATCTCGACATGTTGCCCTTCCTCCTGGACGAATGGTTTCTGTGAATGGTTAGTCATGCCCTATGGATTAACTAATGCTCCTGCCTTCTTCATCAATTTCATGAATCGTGTTTTCCACGATGTTGTCAACCAGATTGTCCTAGTTTTCATTGATGATATTCTCGTCTTTTCTAAGTCTCGGTTGACTCGGTTAAGGTTGTCGCGATTAATATCAGTCTATCCATCCTTCATCATTTGTAATTTGATTATCTTATCTTCTTTTCGAGCCTATCTCCTCAGCTAGAATTCTCTTTTGATTAGGGTTCCTCTAAATTTGAATCTTTATCTTTTTTTTGAGATTCATTCTTGAATTATCATGTGAGGGAGTGTATTTGTAATTAATAAAAAATTGTTTATATTGTGTTGTTTGAGTTGTTAAGTTTGTTTGGGTTTCGGTCGACTCGTCTGGCCAACACTATCAATAGGAATTTCGAAACACTTGAACAAAGCAAGCAGACACAATATTGTTTTCTAATTTGGTAAATGGAATAATTTTATGTATGATTATATTATATATATATAAGGATAATTTTCTGAAAATAAAATAGTTAAATGAATTGGTTGATAGAAATGATAATACTAAATTATCATTTATTGTTTTTCAATATTTATAAACCATTAACCATTATTGCATGATATAAGAGGTTGAAAATTTAAAATGATTTGCGAATGAAGTGAATTTAAATTAAAATTTTGAAATTAAATTTTCAGTGTTTTCATATTTGGCCCTCAAAGTTTAGAATATATATATATTATTTGAAAGTATGTTCAAATGGATATCATTTTCAAAGAATTTTAAAAGAAGTAAGCCGGTACTCTTCCCTATTGTCGCTGGAAAATAATTTCGGTGATGACTGCAGCGTCATCGACATTCATTTTTGAGTCTCAAAGTGGAGAGACCACTTAGTAGCTTTGCTACACTTTTGTTTTGGAAATGGATATGATATGAACTTCTTAAGTATGATTTGATGTATAAATTATATATGTGTATTTATTCCAAATGGTTTAAAGTGAAACCGAAAATTTAACTCTTAAAGTGATGGGTTTCAATTATTGAAATAAAGCAAAAATCTGGAAAAATTATCGTATTTAATTTGAGAAATGGAATCAAAACAACTTGAATTGATAAACTAGGATAAAATTTATTTGTATAATACTCAATTGCATTCTCAAACATATATAACTTGCCTGAGATATTCTAAAGTTAAAATGTTCATGCGAATATGTAATTGAATAATATACAATACAAATGTAAATAATAAAATGTCCAAAAATGAATTTTTGTTAACAGAAATTATAAACAAAAATTGATTGTTATAATAAATGTTAGACAGTTAATCTATGGTATAAGATATGTTAAGTGGAATAAATTGAATAATAAATAGAGAATACTATTTAAGTAAATAAATATTGAATTGGTTAATTATTGAATATGATGCATCATTTGTTTACCCATGTTAATCGACTTATGATAATAATATATGGTTGTAAATTTATTAGAAACGAAATTTATATGGTTTTGAATTAATTTTTATATCGGCATCTATCTTTACTTTCTGTTACTTCTATTTTCATGTCTCGTTCCTTTTCGGGGACGAAAATTTTTGAGTGGAGGAGCGTGTAACGACCCATAAATTTTAATGATTTTCATAACGTGATTAACTATATTTTTGCTTGAAAATAAAAAAATAAATTTGGCAATGAAAATTTGATATTTGTTATGCGTCTATTGAAACATAGCAAATGAGAGATTTTTATCAGAAAATATGAAAGTTAGTTATGTTGTGTAAATTTCATTTAAATTTATGTTAGTTGAAATTAGATGAAAATAAAATATTGTTGAAACCTGAATATTTTTTGGTAAGAAAAATGTAAATCACTTTCTGAGTGAGACGTCATATTTTGTTTCGCCAAATTTGGACTGCCATAGCTCTGTTTATCTTATTTTCGGTGAATTAGCAGCATTTCGACAACGAAAATTCGTGTTTTGATAGGGTGATCATATCTCTAATATCTATGTATCATCCTATTCGTCTCGTCGTATTGATCTCCGCAGCATATTCATTGGTGCATTTTTGGTTTTCTTTGTCCTTTCATTGTTCAACCATGAGAATTTAAATCGCCATTAGCTATTAATATTTCTAGCACTCAATTGGCATGACTTTTATTATTCCAACCTGTTCATTTTATGTTGGTTTGTCCATTCACTTTCTAGTTTGTTGCCGACCACTCCTTCTTTTGATTCGTTCTATTCAATTGAAAAGAGAAAATAAATAAATATAAACTACTGTTCTCTTATTGTATTTATGAAGAGCTGCACGTCATCTCCTTTCCTTGTGAAACGACCCGATTTTCCGACGCCCGAAAAATCGAACCATTTGGGTTAAAGAAGAAGAGGTAGAAGAAGAAAATAGAAAACAACATCAGAATCTAACCATCGCAGCGGAATAAAATATAATAGATAATACATGATCTTTACACAAAAACAAATACATCTGTTTATACATTACATCATCAGAACACAACATCAGAGTTCAATACAAACAATAACACAACTTAGGGCGGTTATAATATCCCGTCCTTCCCAAAACTGAATACACAGCGGATTATTTCATACAAATACGAAAGTACGTATCGCCATCCAGCTCCATAGCATCATTTCCTGTAATCTATAATACTCGGTCTGACCCGAGCATTATAGTTAAATAACACCTGAGTCAGTCTGGAAAACCAGCATGAGAAAACCACACTCAATTGGATTATTAATGTTTCAAAACTCGTTGAAAACAAAAGCATCTTGTAAGACCACGCTACAAATAAACATGTCGTGTTTTTACCTTATGATAGCCAAAACACTTTTTATTAAAATCCTCTGATATTATAATAAGGCCTATTTATAAATACTTATTAAAATAGCCAAAATTGTTACATTAATTAAATTCTAGCATACTAGCCACAATCGTGGGTAATACAAACAAAACCATAAAAGGCACGTAGGGAGAATGGATCACCAACTAATGACTAGGCACCGGGGTACCACCTGTTACAATACGTGGCCTAGATCACTGTACCGAGGATTACTCCCATTCTCCTGCAACACAAGACTGGACTACCCCTTACTGGATAGTCCGAGTAAGATCACCCCACGGTTGGGATCAGCAACCGCACCACTAAGCCGAATAAAAGAGACATCTAGATAGGGATGACCTCACCCTAATAGGTGCTACCCACTTAGCCTTGCTGCATAACCCCTGATTTTCAGTCGTTCCGGTTGGTGAGGCTCGAGGCTAAGTGTTACCTTTTTGGAACATTTCACTTAGAATGCCCATCGTCCACATGATGATGTTCTAAAAGCATTCATCCATACAAGTCCGTCCTTTGCACTTCACTGCTCCACCTTCGAATCCAAACTCTTGTTTTCCACACGAAAACGTACAAACCAGATCGAAGTGGTTTTCGAGAAATTAATCCTGATCCTGGTCTCTTCGAAACGATCAGCGCAGTGGCCAATATTGATAGTCGGTTATTTAACTATCAAATTACATTAACAAACAACCATCAAACATAAATAATTTCACCAAATTATTTATTAATCTCAAAATATTTTCACAAGATATATTTCCACTTTTCAAACCTTTTTGAAAACAGTTTTCAAACCATCTTCCTCTCACGGAATACATTCCCCAAATATTTTCTACTTCCACAGAAATCACCAAGTACAAATACTTTAGATTTTAAAATAATCTAAAACACTATATTATAAAATATCCTTTAAGACATTTAAGTTAAAAACTACTTTAATACTTAGCCGGAAACATATAGTTTAAGAATATTTAAAATAAAGCTTCTTAATAAAATATAAAACTAAATTTTTATTTTTTTCTTAAAACAAATACCAAGTCACCTTTAAATAATTACTACAATAATAGATTTGAAAAATACTTACTTTAGAATTTAAACATTTAGAAATAATAAATTTTCTAAAACATGCTTTTTTTAAACAACATTAAAGCTTTTAACTTATATTTAAAAAAATTACTTTGAAAACGTACTTGGCTATCCAGGGAAATATACTTCTCTTCACATCCTTTAAAAATAAATCACTATTTATTTTTAAACAATTTTTCTCATTCCTTTAATAAATTCTCATCGTGAATTTATTCTTCAAATATCCACCGATATATTACTTCACCTTTATAAACCCAGTTTATAAATTCCAAAGTCTCACTTCTCTTTTAAAAATCCCGGTTTTAAACACTTAATCAATCTTCAAATTGATTTTCAAATTACTCCCGCTTTGAAATAAATTCCTTTTCTTACTTAATTTTATTTCAAAACCCATAGACTTAAGATTTTATTTTTTAATTATGATTTAAAATGTTTTTAACTGAAAATACCAATTCCAGATTTTCTCCAAACTCCTTCTTTATCTTTTCCAATAATTTAAATCTTAAATTTAAAATAAATCCTTTATTCCTTTAAATAATAACACTTAAGTTTAAAATTTATTATCTTCCTGTTTATTCAAAATCCCTTTTTATGCTCGGAATTTATTTATCAAAAATTTAAAATCACTTTTATTCTTTTCCAATTCATTCTTAAATTTATTCAAGTTCTCTATAATAATTTCACTTACAAATTCTCTTCTTTATTTTCTTTCCCAAAATCCAATTTATATATTTTTGGTAACTCATTATACCCAAATATATTCAATCAAACCATAACATCCAATACTCCAATTATCAATAAAATTCATCATAGTATATCAAATAATAATATCACAGAATATTTAAACAAATCTAAATATTTTGAGGAATCCAGTTGGATCCCTCCAACCTGTTTCCCTGCATCCACAGATGTTAGCACAATACCAATTCCACTTCAAGGTGGAATATCGTGGTATATGGGATTTATATAATATCCTCCGCTATTATGCGGCGCATAGGGTCTCATCTGCTATATAATGTGGGAAATCAATAACTCCAATATACTACTATATATAATATAGCACATCAAATCAATTCAATCATTCAATCAATTATTTAAATTTAACCATTTAAATTTAAATAGCAATCTAGAAGAGTGAGATTAACTCACCTTTACTCTATTGCAACCCATTTCCATCTCGACTTGTTTTCTTCATGATTTTGACCTTGTATAAACATTATATGATTTATTAATATTTGAACAAATCGACCAATTAATTACCGTTTAATAAATCCAATTTACTAATAATTTAATTTAAACTATTTTTCCTTTAAATAACTATTTTAAAATAACTGGTAGATTTAAGATGCGTATATGCATACATATTTTCTCATTTCTAAACTGCACATAAAAGTAATTTATATAGGCTTAAAAATTTAACCTTTACATAAACTCCCTTAAATTTCAAAATCTTATGCATGTAAATATTTCTGACAAAAAAGGTTTCCTGTTTTTCTGAACACACATTTAAATTTAAAACATGTTTGTGAATATATAGATTTATATTTTAAAGTTAGACGATATGTCCAGTTGGTGTAACAATTTTTTTAATCTGCATATACATATTTTATTAAATCAAGCTAAATCGAAAAAACAAATTCAAATACCTTATAGCCTCCACTACCTCACGAAACCTACGTTGAACTCCTACGCGAACCTATACCCAGCCTCCATCACCTCATGCGCAAGCCTGGACGTGACATCGACCGAGATTAGCTCATCCATGCCAAGTGCGGTGGCACTGCGAGCTAGGGTTTTCCTATGCCTCTGCTACGCACCATCTACTGTTGCCCTGATAGCTCCGATTCGAAAGAGTTCGGCCATATGAATCGCGATTTCGAACCGTGTGCTCGGAAAGCTTCGTTCGCGATTTCCTCTCCATATACGAGATTTCCGATCTCATTCAATTATTATTTTTATTATTATGCTCGATTTCGATCGGTTTTGAAGACGAGGACGGAAGAGGAATGGGTACTCGAGATTTAAAATAAAGGGGCTGAATCTCTCTGATCTATACCGATGGGATGGAGAGAAAGACAGTGATTTAAAATAAAGAGGACGTGATTTTGAAAAGAGGTGGCGTGTTGAACCAGTTTGCTATAGTGATTTGAAGGTGAAAGAAAAACAGCTGATGTGAACTGTATTGACCAGTCCAACTATATATTTTATAATTTCAAATTTAAATTCAATTGCAACTTAAAATTTCAAACTCCTATTGAGGCATGCCGCTAGGCGTTTATAATGTTATACACCTATTCCGAACGCATTGGAAAAGGTTTCGAGTCCAAATTCAATCGTATGGAGAAGATAGCTTTTTGGGCTCAGTTATTATATTAAATTTTCGATTCAAATTTCAGCGCGTTTACTTACCGTACGATCACATAACAACTCCAAACACTGCAAAATTTGAAATATGATAATAATACAATATTACAGATCTAATGGAACTGGTTTCGTCGAATTCCGAGACTGTGCCTCGGAAGGCTATTTTTAAATATCGATTTAAATGATAAAATTCCAAACCTAACGAAACACTTCCAAATCCAAGTTTAACGCTTTTACTTTCTTCATTACTATCAATATAAATTTTACAAGCCTTCAAATTATTTTTAACAAGCCTAAAACTGAAGATTCAACAATTTTTCCAATTTTCAATTTATTAAATTCAATAATTTAATTGCCAAATAAGTAGTGATATTTGAAATTCATATTAAAACTAACTATCAAATATTTAAAATCAATTAAGTATTCTAATTTCAAATATTCAAAATTTCCGGGTCGTCACATTCCTACCCCTTAAAAGAATTTCGTCCCCGAAATTGCTGGTTAGGAAGAATGGTCCAATACCCGTTTACTTTTCCCTAAAACCAACAATTCAATATCCTATCAGCTATCTTTTTATAAAAGACCCATTATCATTCTTACTAACTTCCCAAACTCTCCCATAGTTTTCAAACAATACTATTTGCTCAATCATTCAAATTTCAATTTAAAACCAAATTTTGAATTATCAAAATTTTCTCAAAAAATTTCTAACTTCCTAAATTACTGAAAATTTTGCCAGCGTCTCCTTTGCGCGGCTAGCTCGGAACAACTACAAAATGCCTCTACGGGCTCCCAAATTCCAAAGAAAACAAAAGCCAAGTGGATAGACTAGAAAATCATCAAATTTCATACAGAAATTTAATACATACCTTTACTGAGAAAATTTCAATTTATCTTCTGAAATCAAAAATCCCAATTTTCCCACTTGCTTTTTAATACATGTATATCCAATTTAAGCATATCCAACTACAGATTCCAAAATCATTTTATACACTTCTTTACAAAATTTTCAATATTCATTCCAATTAATCCTGTACGATGTACCTATATCATTCGTACGCAATACTGAATCTGATCGCTTACTCGATCACACAATTTCACTTCTGAACTAATATCGTCCACCCGACTTTCTAGTGCGGACTCAGATCTGGTTTCTTGATCAGAAACCGTCATTCTTATTGCATAATCATAACTATGATAGAGAATTTCCAGAACCAATCAAAATCCATATCCAGGGTTCGCCGTCGAAAACCGAGTGAAAAATCCCAACTCGGATCGATATAACTATCTCGAAATTCAGTGCTCGAATATGGATCAAATCGCTATGCGAATAAAATAATATACGTACATCCTGCGTATTTATCTCAGTTGATTATTAGTTATATCAATTCACTTTTTATTCACATTCATTTTTATTTCTATCTACTTATCCACAATTATCCCATTTTACCAATTTAGTTAATCTCCTTTCCAAAATTACTTAGTATATTTCCAAAATCAACCTTACTTAAAAATTTCACCATTCATTTCTTAAGTTCAATATAAGCATTATATACCCTTTATTATTTTTAGTCCACTTAGAACTATTTCTTCACCTTTACTTTACTTACACAATTTAAATTGGATTTCAATATTCAGTTTCAATTCTATTTGCTTACTAATTTAAATTTAATTCCAACATTAAATTTCACTTCCATTTAGTTACAAATTAAATTAATTTGTTCATTTACAAATTTATTCCCAACTTAATAAATTTTATTTCGATGTCCATTTACTTGGTCTAGTCTACTTAGACCTTTCCTCAATTGACTTTTATTTAATGTTAATTTTGTTACATTTCAATTTTCTTTCTATTCACTTGGATTTTATTTACAACTCAAACCATCACTATTTCAATCGAACTTCATTACTAACTCACAATTCAACCTTCATTTGACCAATTCAAAATTCCATTAACATACTCACTTAACCAATTTATTCAAATGAGTTCGTTTCCCACTTTTAATATAATATTTGATTTTTACCTTCTAAAAATCACTTCACTTAATTTTCTCGAGTTTAATCTATTTTATAATTCAAGTTTTTTGGATTTTTATTCTTTTCCCAAAATACAAACAATTTTATTTTGCCTTATTTATTCCACTTCTAAGTTTTATAAGTCGCAACTTATTTATATCCATACTTTCATCCATTTACAATCAATCTCGTTCACATTTTACTTTTTAACTCGGGATTATACATTTTATTTAGCCAAGTATATATTTTTATTCAATGGGTTTTCAATTCTTTTATAAGCCATCGAAATCTATTTATTCCAATTCAATCTTATTTAACTTAACTCTAGTTAAATCTAACCTCATACTATTCTTTTGACTTCACGCCATTCATACAAATTTTATTAAGTAAGAACTTAGTTTCATTTAATGTATCCACCACATGATACAATTCCATCTCAATGATATTTCAATCTTTAATTCAAATCTAATCATAATATTATTAAACTTAGCTTAAGCTCATTAAATTCGACTTACTCTTCTAACTTTTTAACTTTTACAAGTTAATTCCATTCTAGGAATTTTTCAAACTTTATAAATTTCCAAACCTTTTTATAATCGATAAACATTTTTAGTTAAACCTTTGGAGTTTAAACCATAACTTAAACACTCGAAACATTTTAAACCAATTCTAGAGCCTTCAATAATCACTTAAGTATTTCAAAAATCATTTGAAATCAATTATATCCAAAATCCTTTGCATTTCTAAAATCAACCCAACTTTTGCAAACAATTTCAATTCAAAACAATTTGGTAGCAATTCCTCTCTTGGAAACTCGAAAATGAACATCGATGATGCTGCAGTCATCACCGAAGTTATTTTTTAGCGACCGAAAAGAGTTTAGTGCTTTTATCCTTCAAAAACATTTCAAATATTTTTAAATTCCAAATCTCACTAGGTTTCATATCCAATTAAAAAATATTTTCAAATTAGTATCACTGTTATTTCTCAAAACCTTTGAAAACCATTTTCAAACCCAAAAGAATTTAGACCTTTCCCGAAAATTCCAAATTTCAAATCCATCCAATTCATATTCAAACATTTCTCTGGAATTTTCATTACAATTTATTTTCAAATATTCCTCTGGAATTCTATTTCAAATTATAAATCACATTTACAATTTACATTTACAAATCCCATTTGTATATGAACTTATTTCTTAGCTTTTAGTTATGACTTCAGTTTCTCAATATAAATTTCACACAATAATGATAATAATTTAATACTATCATTTTCTAACAACCAAGCAACCATATATAACTATAATAATTTATGAAAAAATATTTCTTTTTTATATATAAAATAATTTGGGTAAAATTATTTCATTTACCCTATTTAAAACAATACTGTGTCGGTTTATTTTGTTTAAGAGTTTAGAAACTCCCATCGATGACATGGCGTCCCACACATCGACCAGAATCCACAAACACTCAACCAATAAGTCAAAACAATATAAAAAAAACTTTTATATTCACTAACAAATACGCGCTCATGTTTATTAATACACTCAAACTCATTTTAGAGTACCACGAACTCTATTTAATGAGTAATCCCCACCAAAGCCAAGGTTCTCGCTTAACCTTCAGCTTGATACCAAGTGAAACCACCCGATTTTCCGACGCCCGAAAAATCGAACCATTTGGGTTAAAGAAGAAGAGGTAGAAGAAGAAAATAGAAAACAACATCAAAATCTAACCATCGCAGCGGAATAAAATATAATAGATAATAAATGATCTTCACACAAAAACAAATACATCTTTTTATACATTACATCATCAGAGTACAGCATCAGAGTTCAATACAAACAACAACACAACTCTGGACGGTTATAATATCCCGTCCTTCCCAAAACTGAATACACAACGGATTATTTCATACAAATACGGAAGTACGTATCGCCATCCAGCTCCACAGCATCATTTCCTGTAATCTATAATACTCGGTGTGACCCGAGCATTATAGTTAAATAACACCAGAGTCAGTCTGGAGAGAAAACCACACTCAATTGGAATATTAATGATTCAAAACCCTTTGAAAACAAAAGCATCTCGTAAGACCACGCCACAAATAAACATATCGGGTTTTTACCTTACGATAGCCAAAACACTTTTTATTAAAATCCTCTGATATTATAATAGGGTCTATTTACAAGTACTTATTAAAATAGCCTAAATTATTACATTAATTAAATTCCAGCATACCAGCCATAATCGTGGGGAATACAAACAAAACCGTAAAAGGCACGTAGGGAGAATGAATTTCCAACTAATGACTAGACATTGGGGTACCACCTGTCACAGTACGTGGCCTAGATCACCGTACCGAGATGTTCGTCGACGGAAATTCTATCGGTTTAGAAAACCGTCGAACGAATTTAGAAATAAAATTTATACCGCAAGCGCACGGTGTACGAATGTAGCACGTGGCGAATACGGGTCGATCCGCAGAGAATTGTTGATTTAAATTTCCTACTCAATCAAATTATACCAAAGTCGAGAGTGTATTTAAGCTAGAAAATGAGAAAATGAACTGACTAACAAAAAGAAAAGAAATGCAAATATGAGGGTTAAGTGACAATTTAGGAAATAAATCCACTCTCTAGATCATATAAATCAACAAAATGAAGTTATGATCTCTCTTTTCTTGTCATTAGTGAATTAGTTGATGTGCTTATCATAAGTATGGTATATTTGTGCTATTAATTAGCTCAATATAAACCATCAAACTATAACACAACCACTAATACACTTTTAAATCTCATAAAATATGACAACAAAATGGAAAGCAAAATCTATTTTAAGCATGGCCTATTAACTATTAATTAGAAATATAAGCCATCAAATTTCAATTTCAACAATCACTTCCTTGCCATAATCATATGTAAATGAAGAGGCAATTTGTGTTTTGTTTGTTTAAATATAGCCTATTTGTTATGAACAACATAGACTATCAAATTCAAAGCTAAACAACATCATTAAACCACTTTAATCATTCTCATTAAGCACAAAAAGAGAGCATAAACATCAAAATGTTGGATCTAGATACTAGAGAGCTTCATTACCCCTAAATTGAAGGGATTAAGCTCTCATATTTGTTATCATATGAACAAATGTAGAAAACAACATTAAACAAGAAGAGAGAAAGAGAGCAAAATGAAAAGAAAAATTATTCTACTTGCATAAAATAAAAGAGATCTATACTAGAACATGAAAGAAAATAAACAAGAAAAGAAAATGAACATGTAATTAAAAGGAAACACTAAATAACATTGCATAAAAAAAAGAAAAATACATGAAGAAAAATGGCTAAGTAGCCATGAAAAGAGAAAGAGAGCTTTCTTTTATTTTCTAAACTAAAAACTAAAGAGAAGGAGGCCTAAGAGAGACTAAGAGAAGAGATCTACATGAAACATAAGAGGTATTTATACAAGTTAGAAACCCTAATGCATATTTTTTGGGGAGTACCCAAAATGCCCATGAGAAAGTGTGGAGGCCAAGTTATCATTAGCATGTTTTAATCCCCACTTAAATGTACATGAAACCATTAAATCCATAAGCACGTGCTTTAGCCTTTAATTTGTACATTAAGGTAGGTGGGGTCCTCCATGATCTTCACTTTGAATTATTTCCATCTTCATTCCTTTGTATTGATTTTGTGCATACATATCTTCATGAAACCACTTGTAAAAGTCACCAAATTTCCTACAAAAATCATACAAAATTCTAAGTAAATTTCTCAAATTAATATACGCACAAAAATGACCATTTTGCCCCTGGATGAAGATGAAAATGTGATAATTTCAAATAATATGAATTTTGGTTTAAACAAGTTAAAATACCCAATATGCTCATTTATTTAATTTAAAAATAATAAATATGGTGGTAAAAATATGCACATTTACATGCACATCAAATACCCCCACACTTATCTTTTTATTCGTCCTCGAATAAAGAAAAAAACTAAGATAAATCCGTTATCGTAGGGAGCACGATTGCATTGAGCGTATGCAACAAGCCGTTAAACCTCTGAGTGTCCCCAGTAGGACGAGTGTTGTCTCGTGAGGGTTTTCAGCGGATACTACCCACAAAATCCAAATGCAGGATGAAAATATTTGCAAAATGCAAGATTTATTTACAAAGAGATGGATGCAAATTTTTGAAAATATTTACAAATGAAGGATTTATTTTTAAATTGACGCGAATAAGTTAAATATAGGTTTTGGTTATTATCTTGAAAATTTATGACATTTACTCGTCAAAATTTCCAACAAAAATCAAGTTATCATAACAAATAGACAATAGTTTAACTTGTTGTTTCGGTTGATAACAAAGTGTAATTATAAAATGGATCCTTAGTTAATTATCAAAGTTTATCAAAGTGGTATTTTCATTTCTTTTCAATAACAAATCAAATCAAATAAGTAAAAATAGTGCTAGGATTTCAATTGCTTGCTCTCTCATTATTTGCAAGAAAAATTACACACCTAGCTCAGATAAACTGAGGCCAGATATACCACCCATGCACTGCCTTTCGGACTTATGTTAGGGGAGTACAGAGCATGGCGAGTGCACACACTTTCATGCATACACTATCGACCGTATGTGGTTTTTATTAAGTCTTTTTTTCTACATGTGTTCCATACATCATAACCGTGAGGACTTTTAAATGAGTATGAAATCACATAATCAAAAATTCCAAGTAATCACCCATGCATAACCGTGAGGACTTTTAAATGAGAGTGAATACTTGGATGTTATTATTTTTTATTTTTATATTTTTTTGAGAGGGAGTTTTGCAAAATCATCTTAGCACCATTTAACTTAGAAGACAAAAAAATGTTATATCCTTTACTTTAAATCAACCACTTTTTAAAACAAAGATTTTCAATTAGGATGTACTTCATAATTAACACATATGAATCTTCCTATATGCTAGTTAAACCATTATTATTTGTAATCAAACCTCATTTTTATTTTTGTTAAGACCACTAAATTTTCAAAATTTTCAATTTAATAAACCAAAGCCATATATTTATCTTATAGTGTTTGTTTTAAAAATAAATCAAAAGAAAATTTGTTTTTGGGATTTTTTTAAATTTTTTTTTTTGAGTTTTTAAATCATGAAAAATCGAAAAAATGAAGATGAGTCTCCTGTACCCCCACACTTAATTTTGACTGTGTCCCCATAGTCAACCCAAGTGGAAGGAGAAAAATAAAAAACAAAAACATGACCTTTATTTAAATGAAAATTAAAAGGTTATTATTTACAAGAGATCAGAAAATATACAGTTAAAGAGTAAATGAAACGGTCTTCCAAAGACCGATTCATTTGTCTCGTCAAATGTGCGAGACACAAATTAAGCACAAAAAACCAAATCGTAAAATATTTCGCAGTTGAATGTGGATTTGGAAAAACGAAAGTCATTTTATTGAAAATCATACGAGTTGTTTTATTTTCGATGATTTTTGGGGTAGATAGAAAAATTGGTTGAAGTTCAATTTCTTTCAAAGTATCGATTTCAAAATCAAAATGGTGATCGAAATTTTCCCCTTCAAAATTCAACAACTCGTTTTCAAAAAGTCCATAAAACTCATGTTCGTTAAATTCGACTTCCTTTGTTGGTTTATCAACAACTTCATCATGTAAATCGAGTTTCAAAGTTGTCGTATTCAAATTTTCAGAAAAAGGAAGATCGAAGTTTAAATCGAGTTTCGCACCCTCAAAAGAATTGAAATCCAACTCAATTACCAAATTTTCAACAACATCATTAAGAATGTCATTTTCAGTTTCGAAAGTTTTTATTTGAAAATCGTCGATTTGGATAAAAGATGGATTATCGCTTGACTCGTCATACTTTGGGATTTGAGTATGTTTATTACGTTGATTCAAATATGTTTCAAACACCACATCCATGTGATCGTTGTACATTTCATTCATTTGCTCAACAAAGTCAAATTTGTGATTATTAACTTGAAAACTTTCGATTTGGACTTGTTGAGGACAAGAATCGTTAATTTCAATAAACGGTGGATTTGATTCTTCCGAAGTTGGGATTTGATTATGATTTTCACGAAAAGTTTTGTATTTCTCAAGTAATAAATCCTCGTTATCTTCTTCCATTTGGTCAAAAAGTCAAATCCATGATTATTAGTTTGAAAATTTTCACTCTGAATTTGTTGATAACCAAAGTTTTCAATTATATCGCGGTCGAGATTATTCCCATTGCTAAAATTATATGAAAATTGGTTCACATTTTCGTCTTGATTTTGAAATTTATTTTGAAGCTTGAAATTGAATTGGCATGGGTTATACTCGAAATCATTTGAATTTTGAAGTGAATTATTTTGAAAATTTTGACTTGAGTTATCACACAAATAAGAATTACACAAATCATTTATCTCTTGATTTTGTCGTGTAGAAAGTTCGAGTAAAGATGAAATCATTTCAATGCTATTTTCAAGAGTCGAACGTTGGTCATCGTTTTGAAAATTTTGTTGTTCCAAATTTGAATTATTTACACAAAAGTTGTTAAAATATCCATACGAATTTGGAGTGAACTCGTATGGATTATATTGATTTTCGCAGTTAAATTCAAGCGAGTAAGAAAAAGGAAACTCGGACATTTTCAAGATTTTTTTTTTTTTGGTTTTTTTTTTATAAACAAAAATATTTACAAGTAGAATCTATTTTTCAAAATGGAAAATTGATTTTTGTTTTATTTTTGGATTTCAATTTTTTTTTTGAAAAGATTTTTTTTGGATTTTTGATTTTAATTTGAAAATTTTCAAAAGAAAAAAAAACTAAGTTAAGAAATATTAACAATTTTTTTAGTTTTGGATTTTGAATTTTTTTTGTTTTTTTTTTAATATGCATGAACTAATGCAACTAAGTGAATGCAAGGGTTAATTACAAATGATTTATCCTAAGTTAACCCAAAATTGTATAATTACAAATTGTCTTAAATCAACAAGATAGTTCTCAGCCAGGTAACGGACAGGATTTATCGGTGCACCACGAATCACCGTAGCAATGCAGCCGAAGGTTTAAGTACCTTCAGAGAAACAATTTAGTATAATATTTACGAATCACCGTAATATTTATAACTGATTATTGCTCTGCCGTAGCCTAGACACCGAGAAATTAAATTGTCGAAAAAGGACAAATTGTCAATATACAATTTAGTGTTATTGATTTCTAACCGTTATTATTAATCAAAATCTAAGATGAAATGCAAAGCAGAAATCAAACGTGTATTAACAATGCAACTACAAATGATTTTTGTTTTTTATATATATATAAATTCAAATGCAAGCAATCAACAATGCAACTAATAAAAACAAGAGATATATACAATGCAAGGCAAATAAAACAAAAAAAAACTATTAGCAAGCAAGCAATTTTTTTTTTGGGCGGCAGCAGTCTTCCTTCTGAAATTCTGCTTTGGCAACCTGAAATATAAAACAAGAATATGTACAATTTTTTTTTGTTTTTTTTTGGTTTCTTGAAAGGAAACTTAAAAGTAGGGTTTTACTTAAAAAAAAAGAATGAATTTTTTTTTTAAAGAATAAAACACAATAAAACTAAAAGAATGAAAACTCTTTTTTCTTTTTCTTTTGAAAGAAGACTCACAACAAAACACTCATAAGAAAAGCACACAACACCAACTCAAGTAGTTAAGACAAATTTGTAACCCATGCCCGGCCCATTTTGAAATCAAAACCAACCCCCTTTTTTTTCTTTTTCGTTTTCAAGTCAACTAAAGCCCGGCCCAATACACACTAATCAAAATTTTGCTGTTATTTAAAAACAAACCCGATCGAGCATTCAGAACTAAAATAAAGTTACAGATCCTCGTTCGCTCCCAAAAAGAATTAAATCAAAATTTCCCCAAAATCATGAATCAATTTCAACTTTCACTCAATCCACTATTTATTCGGATTATCGTCGACTGGTTTTGGAGGAGGTGGCACTTGCAGAGGTGATTGTATTGGTAGGTGAAGCGTGCGCTGCTATGGCGATGAAGCTTGAGTCTTTTCAACGATTGGTGGTTCCTCGAGTGACGTGGTCGCGATTGTGATTGGATGTCGATTTGAGTGAGTTGGGGTTGTTCGAGATGAGGCTATTCGTGGGTGATGAAATGGTCGCGAGTTCACTGATTTGGTCGTGATTTGGTTCTGGTTGAAGGATGATGGTTGAGGGGAATAGCACTGTGGTTGGTAGCAGTCGTACAGTGAAAGTAAAAACTTGTTGTGTTCAGGTAGGACGGTGATGGAAGTGTGGATGATGACAGGTGCTATGTATTGTTGTATGAATGGAATGTTGCTTCTGGACTGTTGGTTGTGGTCAGTTATGAAGTTGATAGAGGAGTTGCCAATGCTTGTTGGAGATGTTGAAACTGCAGTGTTGTTTGAACTATTCTGTAGTGATGCAGCAGTAGGGTTGCAGGCACAATTTTTAGTGGTTTGGAGTTTGTAGGTGTTTGTAGTGGTTGGGAGATGTGGATGTTAGAAGTTGAAGTGAATGGAGTGCTGTGATGTTTCTCTGGTGGCAGTCAGTAGTCAGGTGGAAGTATCTGGAGGAGGAATCAACTTTGTTGAAGTGTGGTCAGGGAGAATGGGTGACAGAAGAATGGTTGATGAAGTTCAAGCAAGTTGTATTGTAAGTGATCGGGAAGATGGTTGATGGAAAGTGTAGTCTTGGCAATGGCTGATATTTGTATGAGCAGATTGTCTGGCTGATGCAAGTGGATATCAGGGAGGGGTAGGCAAGTGGTTGCGGTAATGGGCAGTTTTGTGGAGTTGTATCAGTGGGAAGTGGTCAGAAGTGTAGCAACAGAGGAGATAGATGATGGTAGTGGATGTTATGCAGGGGACAGGGAGGTTTTGTTTGGGAAATGCAAATGCAATGTACAAATGCAATGTAAACACAGTGGTATGCAGAGAAATAATGTAAACTGAAATGCAAGTTTGTACAAAAGAAAATGCAATGCAATGTAATTTTAGAGAAATGTTTTTGAAGTTTTTTTTTAATGCAAGCAAACACACACAAAAATCAAATAAAAATAATCCGAAGAATAGAAAATCAAAATCAAAACAAATTCCCCAGCAACGGCGCCAAAAACTTGGTCGTCGACGGAAATTCTATCGGTTTAGAAAACCGTCGAACGAATTTAGAAATAAAATTTATACCGCAAGCGCACGGTGTACGAATGTAGCACGTGGCGAATACGGGTCGATCCGCAGAGAACTGTTGATTTAAATTTCCTACTCGATCAAATTATACCAAAGTCGAGAGTGTATTTAAGCTAGAAAATGAGAAAATGAACTAGCTAACAAAAAGAAAAGAAATGCAAATATGAGGGTTAAGTGACAATTTAGGAAATAAATCCACTCTCTAGATCATATAAATCAACAAAATGAAGTTATGATCTCTCTTTTCTTGTCATTAGTGAATTAGTTGATGTGCTTATCATAAGTATGGTATATTTGTGCTATTAATTAGCTCAATATAAACCATCAAACTATAACACAACCACTAATACACTTTTAAATCTCATAAAATATGACAACAAAGTGGAAAGCAAAATCTATTTTAAGCATGGCCTATTAACTATTAATTAGAAATATAAGCCATCAAATTTCAATTTCAACAATCACTTCCTTGCCATAATCATATGTAAATGAAGAGGCAATTTGTGTTTTGTTTGTTTAAGTATAGCCTATTTGTTTGAACAACATAGACTATCAAATTCAAAGCTAAACAACATCATTAAACCACTTCAATCATTCTCATTAAGCACAAAAAGAGAGCATAAACATCAAAATGTTGGATCTACATACTAGAGAGCTTCATTACCCCTAAATTGAAGGGATTAAGCTCTCATATTTGTTATCATATGAACAAATGTAGAAAACAACATTAAACAAGAAGAGAGAAAGAGAGCAAAATGAAAAGAAAAATTATTCTACTTGCATAAAATAAAAGAGATCTATACTAGAACATGAAAGAAAATAAACAAGAAAAGAAAATGAACATGTAATTAAAAGGAAACACTAAATAACATTGCATAAAAAAAAAATACATGAAGAAAAATGGCTAAGTAGCCATGAAAAGAGAAAGAGAGCTTTCTTTTATTTTCTAAACTAAAAACTAAAGAGAAGGAGGCCTAAGAGAGACTAAGACAAGAGATCTACATGAAACATAAGAGATATTTATACAAGTTAGAAACCCTAATGCATATTTTTTGGGGAGTACCCAAAATGCCCATGAGAAAGTGTGGAGGCCAAGTTATCATTAGCATGTTTTAATCCCCACTTAAATGTACATGAAACCATTAAATCCATAAGCATGTGCTTTAGCCTTTAATTTGTACATTAAGGTAGGTGGGTAGGTGGGGTCCTCCATGATCTTCACTTTGAATTATTTCCATCTTCATTCCTTTGTATTGATTTTGTGCATGCATATCTTCATGAAACCACTTGTAAAAGTCACCAAATTTCCTACAAAAATCATACAAAATTCTAAGTAAATTTCTCAAATTAATATACGCACAAAAATGACCATTTTGCCCCTGGATGAAGATGAGAATGTGATAATTTCAAATAATATGAATTTTGGTTTAAACAAGTTAAAATATCCAATATGCTCATTTATTTAATTTAAAAAGAATAAATATGGTGGTAAAAATATGCACATTTACATGCACATCACGAGGATTACTCCCAATCCCCTACAACACAAGACCGGACTACCCCTTACTAGATAGTCCGTGTAAGATCACCCCACAGTTGGGATCAGCAACCGCGCCACTAAGCCGAATAAAAGGGACGTCTAGATAGGGATGACCTCACCCTGATGGGTGCTGCCCACTTAGCCTTGCTACATAACACCTGATTTTTAGTCATTCCCAGTTGATGAGGCTCGACGCTAAGCGTTACCTTTTTGGAACGTTTCACTTAGAATGCCCATCGTCCACCCGACGATGTTCTGAAAGCATTCATCCATACGGGGACGTCCCAGGTTCGAACGGAACCGAAGGCACTACTCCTACTACATCCATTTTGGAATTATCCTCAGGATTAGTAGCGACTCGCCTTGCACTTCACTACTCCACCTTCAAATCCAAACTCTTGTTTTCCACACGGAAACGTACAAACCGCATCGAAGTGGTTTTAGAGAAATTAATCCTGATCCCGGTCTCTTCGAAACGATCAGCGCAGTGGTCAATATTGATAGTCGGTTATTTAACTATCAAATTACATTCACAAACAACCATCAAACATAAATAATTTCACCAAACTATTTATTAATCTCAAAATATCTTCACAAGATATATTTTCACTTTTCAAACCTTTTTGAAAACAGTTTTCAAACCATCTTCCTCTCATGGAATACATTCCCCAAATATTTTCTACTTCCACAGAAATCACCAAGTACAAATACTTTAGATTTTAAAATAATCTAAAACACTATATTATAAAATATCTTTTAAGACATTTAAGTTAAAAACTACTTTAATACTTAGCCGGAAACATATAATTTAAGAATATTAAAAAATAAAGCTTCTTAATAAAATATAAAAATAAATTTTTATTTTTTTCTTAAAACAAATACCAAGTCACCTTTAAATAATTACTACAATAATAGATTTGAAAAATACTTACTTTAGAATTTAAACATTTAGAAATAATAAATTTTCTAAAACATGCTTTTTTTAAACAACATTAAAGCTTTTAACTTATATTTAAAAAAATTACTTTGAAAACGTACCTGGCTATCCAGGGAAATATACTTCTCTTCACATCCTTTAAAAATAATTTAAAAATAAATAACTATTTATTTTTAAACAATTTTTCCCATTGCTTTAATAAATTCTCATCGTGAATTTATTCTTCAAATATCCACTGATATATTACTTCACCTTTATAAACCCCGTTTATAAATTCCAAAGTCTCTCACTTCTCTTTTAAAAATCCCGGTTTTAAACACTTAATCAATCTTCAAATTGATATCCAAATTACTCCCATTTTGAAATAAATCCCTTTTATCACTCAATTTTATTTCAAAACCCATAGACTTCAGATTTTATTTCTTAACTATGATTTAAAATCTTTTTAACTGAAAATACCAATTCCAGATTTTCCCTAAATTCCTTCTTTATCTTTTCCAATAATTTAAATCTTAAATTTAAAATAAATATTTATTCCTTTAAATAATAACACTTAAGTTTAAAATTTATTATCTTCCTATTTATTCCAAATCCCCTTTTATGCTTGGAATTTATTTAATAAAATTTTAAAATCACATTTGTTCTTTTCCAATTCATTCTTAAATTTATTCAAATTCTCTGTAATTATTTCACTTACAAATTCTCTCCTTTATTTTCTTTCCAAAAATCCAATTTATATATTTTTGGTAACTCATTATACCCAAATATATTCGATCAAACCATCATATCCAATACTCCAATTATCAATAAAATTCATCACAGTATATCAAATAATCATATCATAGAATATTTAAACAAATCTAAATATTTTGAGGAATCCAGTTGGATCCCTCCAACCTGTTTCCCAGCATCCACAGATGTTAGCACAATACCAATTCCACTTCAAGGTGGAGTATCGCGGTATATGGGATTTATATAATATCATCCGCTATTATGCGGCGCAAAGGTCTCATCCGCTATATAATGCGGGAAATCAATCACTCCAATATATACTATATACTACTATATATAATATAACACATCAAATCACTTCAATCATTCAACCAATTATTTAAATTTAACCATTTAAATTTAAATAGCAATCCAGAAGAGTGAGATTAACTCACCTTTACTCTATTGCAACCCATTTCCATCTTGACTTGTTTTCTTCATGATTTGACCTTGTATAAACATTATATAATTTATTAATATTTGAACAAATCGACCAATTAATTACCGTTTAATAAATCCAATTTACTAATAATTTAATTTAAACTATTTTTCCTTTAAATAACTATTTTAAAATAACTGGTAGATTTAAGATGTGTAAATGTATATATATTTTCTCATTTCTAAATTGCACATAAAAGTAATTTATATAGGCTTAAAAATTTAAACTTTACATAAACTCCCTTAAATTTCAAAATCTTATGCATGTATATATTTCTGACAAAAAGGGTTTCCTGTTTTTCTGAACACATATTTAAATTTAAAACAGTTATGTGAATATATAGATTTATATTTTAAAGTTAGATGATAAGTCCAGTAGGTGTAACATTTTTTTTAATCTGCATATACATATTTTATTAAATCAAGCTAAATCGAAAAAACAAATTCAAATACCTTACAGCCTCCACTGCCTCACGAAACCGATGCCCAACTCCTACGCGAACCCATAACCAGCCTCCATCACCTCATGCGCGAGCCTGGATGTGATGTTGACCGAGATTAGCTCACCCATGCCAAGTGCGGTGGCGCTGCGAGCTAGGGTTTTCCCATGCCTATGCTACGCACCATCTACTGTTTCCCCGATAGTTCCGACTCGAAAGAGTTCGGCCATATGAATCGCGGTTTTGAATCGCGTGTTCGAAAAGCTTCGTTCGTGATTTCCTCTCCATATACGAGATTTTTGATCTCGTTCAATTTTTTTTATTATGCTCGATTTCGATCGGTTTTGAAGACGAGGACGGAAGAGGAATGGATACTCGAGATTTAAAATAAAGGGGCCGAATCTCTCTGATTTGCACCGATGGGAGGGAGAGAAAGACAGTGATTTTAAATAAAGAGGATGTGATTTTGAAAAGAGGCGGCGTGTTGAACCAGCTTGCTACAGTGATTGGAGGTGAAAGAAAAACAATAGATGCGAACTATATTGACCAGTCCAACAATATATTTTATAATTTCAAATTTAAATTTAAATGCAACTTAAAATTTCATACTCCTATCGAGACGTGCCACCAAGCGTTTATAATGTTATACCCCTATTTCGAACGCATTGGAAAAGGTTTCGAGTCCAAATCCGATCGTATGGAGAAGATAGCTTTTTGGGCTCGGTTATTATATTAAATTTTCGATTCAAATTTCAGCGCGTTTACTTACCGTACGATCACACAACAATTCCAAACACTACAAAATTTAAAATCCGATAATAATACAATATTACGGATCCAATGGAACTGGTTTCGTCGAATTCCGAGACTGTACCTCGGAAGGCTATTTTTAAATATGGATTTAAACGATAAAATTCCAAGCTTAACGAAACACTTCCAAATCCAAGTTTAACGCTTTTACTATCTTCATTACTATCAATATAAATTTTATAAGCATTCAAATTATTTTTAACAAGCCTAAAACTGAAGATTCAACAATTTTCCCAATTTCCAGTTTATTAAATACAATAATTTAATTGCCAAATAAACAGTGATATTTGAAATTCATATTAAAACTAACTATCAAATATTTAAAATAAATTAAATATTCTAATTTCAAATATTCAAAATTTCCGGGTCGTCACACGTTCTCCACGTTTTCTCAAGCCTGTTGCTTCTTTCATGGCCAAATTCATCGGCTTCTCTCCTAATATATGTGTGTGTGTGTGTATGAAAGTTGCATGGTTTTGTTCCCTGAGAAATTTTGTGCTCATCTCCCTAAATTCCACACCACTAACAGCCCGCCCATGTTCGGCCCATCTTTTCACCTTCCCTCCATCAACAGCTTCCACCTGGAACCCAACTTACTCGGCCACTCCATGTCAACCACCACTCCACCAACCAATTCCCTAACCCGCCTTCGCATCGACCACCTTCCTTCCCTCGCGCTCACACCCACCACCGCGACCTCCCTTACTGTTAGCCACCTTTGCCTTCCTTTCCCCTACCATTCGCCACCCACCTTTCACATCACTAAGATCCCCTAGCTGCAGCCACATCCGAGCACAAACGACCAGCCCACACTCCCCACTTTTCAGCCATACCTCGCCAAAGCCGTGAAACTGCCTTGCGCCATTTCGTCCACTGACGTGATGCAAATCACCCCACCCAACCATCACCTCCAGCCTCCTCCAAGCATGCAACGGACCCACCTTTTGCTGTCCCATCTAACCACCTCCTAAGGTCAAACTTTCAATTCATTTTTTTTTAGTTTAGTTTGTATACATATATAGGCATATATGTGTTGGTCTGTTGTTATATATATATGTATATATAAGTTTTCAAACCATATTATGTAGTCTATATATATATATATATATATATATATATATTATAAAAGTTGTATATGCTGTTAGTATAAAACACAAGTTTATACAAGTTATAAATAGTTGATGTGTATGTGTGTGTCAATATATATATATGTATGTATGTATGTATGTATGTATATGTATGTATGTATGTATGTATGTATGTATGTATGTATGTATGTATGTATGTATGTATGTATATGCATGTATGTTATTTTATCTAAGTTGTATAGCATGTTAGTTTATTTATGTTAATTTATGTAAGTATATAGATTGGATATCATATAGAAGAATATTACAAAGTTTTATGTTTACAATTTATTGTTTACCAGATAATATGTTTAAGCTGTTTGATTTCTTTAGCTATATTATTTACAGTTTTATATATCCATGAGTAGTCAATTTTGGTTATACATATTGGGTTTTAAGTATTGATATGAAATATATTGTATATATATATATACATATATACATACATACATACATACATATATATATATATATATATTTGATTTTAGAAAGGGGAAAAAGAAATATATGTTTTAAGAAACAATGGTTTTTGAAATATATATATATATATATATATATTAGTATGTGTTTAAAATTAAATTTTAATATATATAGTCTATATATATATAAGTTCTCTTATATAATTGATCTTCACCAAATCCAGTTCATCGTGCTTTGCTTTTGTCCGTATCCGTGTGCGTGTCTGTGTCATCAACTTTGCCGTCGTTGGTCTCTAGCCTCAAAAGGTGAACAATCACTCATGATTAACATTCTTATATTTAATAAATTTAATTCAAACGAAATGACAAATTGAAATGTGCTATTATATTTGAATTGTTAAGTTATTTAATTGTTAATATGATATGCCATTATCTGTAATTGTTTACCTATGATATATGACGCCATAACCTGTTGTATATATTATAATTAAATTTGTTACTGATGATATACGCCTGTTGTTGATATGTTATATTATTGTCGTATTTTTTCTCACTTTGCATGTTCCCTGTTAGTTTAGAATTCCCTATGGGTTGAAATGATACATACACAAATGATATTATAGATTGGGGGAAAATCGTTATGGGTTGAAATGATAAACTCATGCGATTTTCATTGATTTTGAATTTTGGATTGTGGGTTGAAATGATATATACCCGTAGATATTTAAATTGCAAACTGATATTGATAAATATCTTTATCACTTGACCATAGGGTAGAAAATTATATACAGACACAGTTGGACTATATTTTGAAATTGATTTTTCAAAGTTGTGAAAGGAAATATATGGGTTTTATAAATATTGATTTTAAAACATAATATATAAATGTTGTTTTATCTATGTGTAAATTTAGATTTTTAAATTATATGTTTGGAAATTTTAAATTTATAAGTTAGTTTTGAAAACAAAATTTTTAAGATTTTTCTTATAACTTTATTTAAAAAAATATAAATAATATTTAATTAAAAATATAATTTAATTAATATATATTATGTTTAAGTACTTATATTAATATACTCTAAAAATAGACTTTGTAATATCTTTAATAAACTAAGGTTGGAGAGATAAATTGAAATTGATTTGTAATTCAATTTGTTTAAGAACTATATTTAAATAGAAATTGATGTGAAACTCATAAATTTGAGATTTTAAGAGATGACTTTATAACCAGATAATTTGATTTTAATTAAAGGAGAATAAATGAATATTCTCATATTTAAATAAGATTGAAATTGAATATTAAATTTTTATTTAAATTTGAATTTGAGAATTTTATTCAAACGTTTATAAATGTGAATAAATGAATATTGTCGGAATTTAATATAATTGAAGTTGGATATTTAAAATATTGGCGAATTTGAAATTTGAGATTTTATTTAAGCGTTATTAAATTTGGTTAAGTGGATATTTCAGATTTAAATAAGTTAAAGTTAAAATTGAAATATAAATGAAATTTATAAAATTGAGTTATATTAAATTGTTGAATATCTAACTTAGAAACTCATTGAATCGGAAATTGGTTTAAATTTGTGGTTTAGATCTGGATTTGGAATCAATAAATTAAAATGGTTTTAATGATAGTTTGAATTGAGATTGATTAAATTGAATTTGGAATTAAAGGTTGATTTGAATTTATTTGTAAAATTGGAAGAAACCAATTCAAATTTGAACTATTTTGATATTAACCATTTTATTATATAAACTCTTTTTAATATATAAAATATTTTTAAATTTTAACTTATTTTTAAATATATAAACTATTTTTAATTTACAACTATTTCAATATATAAAGTATTTTCTATATTTTAACTGTTATGTTATAATCGTTATAATTTAGATTTAATGGATTTAAACGCGAATATTTGATATGATGGTTTAACCTATTTTGTGGTTAAAATTTTGGAAATAAATATGATTTTTAAAGCAAACACTGATTTCAAAAGTGATATGATTTTTGAAATGGATATGATATTTTGATATGAAGTATGAACTGTTTGAATTATATCCCACCACGGTGTGTAATAAGCATTTGGTTGTTAAAGAGACCAGGATCGGATATTGTCATACCCTCTGCCAATACCAAAAACTTTAACAACTGTGTACGTGGTGGTAGGATGGTTTGGTGATGATTTTGTATGATGTATTAACGCAGCTCTGACTCTCACGAGTCAGCTTAGATGTGACTAAAACAGGAGCCACGCAGGGCCAGGTGAGGTCTTTCCTCCTATCGGAACATTCATCGATACCATTCTATTACTTTGTGATTTAATTGGGTGCATCTTTGATTTGGGTGCGTGTCTCGAGGTCGGCGGTAATAGTAGCTGCTATGCATTACCACCAGTCCGAATCCGCAAATGGTAGAATCCTACCCTGGCATTGCCTCACGTGCCGTATCGCGCCTTCTACGAATTTGGTTTGTACCGTACCTATGGAGTGCCTTCTGGGTAAACCACTAGTTTGGTGGAGCTTACGGTACTGTATTGACTACAGGAATATATAAATGTGTTAAAGGGGACATGGGTTACGCCTCAATGCTACATTAATACTTTACTTTACTGATAGACATATTATAATAGTGTATATTACTACATAGTAGATAGTTCCACAGATCCTTAGAGGACGAAAATCCCGAACATCCTTTAAGTTATATTGTATTTCACTTGGACATTTCATTTGAGTTGATTTACTAGTATAAGAATGTTAATCTTGACTCGAGTGTTTTGTGTTTTGCTTATGCTCGAGTCAGACTGAGTGTCACAGCATTTGAGATTCACCTTTGGAGCTTGGAGATTTTCTTGAAGATCTATCTTTCAGCTTTCAGTTATTTCAATTTATTCCAATTATTGATATTCCGACTTGTCATATGCTGATGTATTTAAGACTACTTTGTATTTGATTCTATTGTATCGTGTTTTATACTCTGATGTTGTAGTAGTTTCATGAACTACTATTTATCTATTCCGATGCTTATTGTTGTATTTCTCCGTGTCTGTGATTCTATAATTGATTTATTTACTGTATATTTCAAGTTTTGGCAAATATAAATTAATAATCCGTTATTTTGAGCAATTCAAGTCTGAAATGAGTGGATGATTATCGATTTGAATAGTCTGAAATACCAGGTTCTTACAATATATATCGATATGACTCTTAACATCCTCAATCCTATCCGTCGAAATTTGATTTCATGGTTCCTACCTCTAATCCGCTCCGATGAGCTTTTTCAACCATGCAAGCATACACATAGACACCACACACACACATCAAACAACAGTCAAGCAAGTAAATCACACAACCAATCATAGCACTCATCATGTTATGTAACTACAACATAGCCTAATATATATATTAAGGCAACCACACATCCAAATAACATGTTTAGAACATCAAAATCAATTTATTCACGTTTTTACTATAATTTAGGTTTTAAAATAGCATTAAAACTTAATTTTGACTTTAAAAGTGGATTCAAAACTTGTTAAAACCTATATATACATATATAATAAGGTAGGAGATGATAAATCACTCACGAAAACTTTAAAAATCCAAATTTTGCACGCAAATCCAAAAATTAGCAATAAATATATGATTTTTTTCAAAAAATATAGATATGAAAATCTATAACTAACCTCCTTTCCAATCTACCCTTAATTTGTGATTTAGACAATTTGAGATGTGCCCTGAAACTCATGAAGTTTGGAGCATAGTTTTGCAAGTTAGAGGGCTTTAAAATCCTTCGAATGTTAGTCACGTGGAATGGCACACTATCTTTAAAGCCACAGGATGGAAACGTTGCACTAGTAAAATATTGCTTTATCATTAAAAGTCGTAACAACTGAGATTCGGAAAGAAAGGAATTAATTTTTTTTGAAACAGTGAAATGGAAAAAAAGGAGAAAGTGGCTTTAGAATGCATCATCCAGATCAGAAGTTGAATTTTATCTTGGGGCTCTGATGCATTAAATAATGATCGACAAATCTATTTTTGAGCATTGGGTTGATTTTGTATTTAATCAAGCATTGTATTTAACCTTGTACAATAGATTGTGGTAAGGGTCCTCGACAAAACCCTGCTTAAATTCCAAAAAAAAGATTTATTTGAGATGTGATAAAAATGGTTTATGGATGTTTACTTTAGCATCTATGGCATACCCTTAACTCTAAAATATAATGCATTAAAAGAGACAATAAATAAATTTGAGTCATAATCTATATTGACATAAATATCTCCTAATTCTTTTTAAATACGAAAATATTATAGCATCGAAATCTAACACTTCTTTGACTTAAAGCCAAGGTTCTAAGTTTCGCTCGGCGTCTTGGAATCCCATCCATTCCGATCTAGTTCGGACATTGATCGGTTCGAAAATCCATCAATATTTTGTTCTAAATTGTATTATCAAATAAACAAGAAAAAAATGATGCACCAATGTGGATAGAATCGAGTTTGAGCTATCAAACCATAACAGTCTCAAACAACACAAAAACAATAAAATTACAACACCAAATTACGTTTTGTTGGTATTTTGAATTTTCATCTGCAAAGAAGCTTAATCATGTCGGCAAGGCATTGGAAGCGGGAAGGTATTTGTGTTTTTCTTTTTATTTTGGAACCAGAGTTTAAAGCTAGGGCAAGATGGTAATGGGTTGGATTTGAGTACGAAGAAGAAAAGAAAGAGGAATTTGGGTTTGTGTTATGTTGCTTTGTTGGGCCGAGCTTTGGGCTGCATCATAAATTAGTGCAGGGAAGTTTTGGATTAAAAATAGTTATGATAGATTATTTAATGTAAAATAAGTTGTGTAAAGAGATTATATTGGCGTATTACAATTATTTTACGTTATAAATTTCAACAGTAATCAATATATTCTGAAAAAATTACCGGAATTTGCAAACGGAATTTGAGCGGATTTTCTGAAAATTTCGAAACAAGTCCAAAATTTTAGAACTTTTCGAACACCGAAACGGAAATGGAAAGTGAAAATTTGAACCTTGTTTAATGCCACTTGGAGAATAGATATGCATTATGTTGTTTACTGATCCATGATTCTCTTATATATCTATTTTTCTTTTGACAATTAATATCTGAAACTATTACCATATGTATCATGTTCAGCAATTTAATGATGTTATTTTAACAGGTTTGTAGAGCCTTCTCTACGTAAAAATGTGTAAAATGTCTGAATTATGATGCTCGTGAAATATTGGTTAATCTAAATACCATGTTGAGTGCACCACAAAATCGGCATTTTCTACTGAAGTTATAGGATCTGTCTGCGTATCACCCCATGTGTGACGACCCGCTCTTCTCGACCCTTGAAAATCGACATAAAATATTCCTCAACATAATATGCCGACGATCAAGTGCCGGAAAAGACAGATTGTTGAGGAAAAGAAAGGAGATAGAAGAAGGAGGAAGTAAACAATATCAGAATCTCACAATCGCAGCGGAACAAAATATAATATATAATATTAGATCTTTACAAAAATGAAAACTATATCTGTTTATACAATATATCATCAGAGTATTACATACAAACAACAATTACCAGCCTGACAATTCCATACAATCACAGCAGTGGATATATACAAGTACGGATAATACGTCTCGGACTCTAGCTCCTCTCCTGCTCCATAGCATCCTATCCTAAACATATAATACTCGGTCTGACTCGAGCATTATAATGAAATACCACCCAAGTCAGTCTGGAATACCAGCTGATAAAAATTCACCCAAATTGATTATTAAAGTTCCAAAAATTCTTTGAAAACAAAAGCATCTCATAAGACTACGCCACAAATAAACATGTCGGGTTTTTACCTTACGATAGCTAAAACACTTTTTATAAAAATCCTCTGATATTATAATAGGGTCTATATACAAATACTTATAAAATAGCCGAAATTGTTACATTCATTAAATTCCAGTTACTAGCCACAATCGTGGATAATACAAACAATAACCGTAAAAGGCGCGTAGGGAGAATGGATTTCCAACTAATGACTAGGCACTGGGGTACCACCTATCACAGTACGTGGCCTAGATCAACGTATCGAGGACCACTCTCGATCCCCTGCAACACAAAGCCGGGACTACCCCTTACTGGATAATCTCGAGTAAGATCACCCCACGGTTGGGATCAGCAACCGCACCACTAAGCCGATATAAAAAGGGACATCTAGACAGGGATGACCTCACCCTAAAATGGGTGATACCCACCTAGCCTTGCTGCATAACTCCTGATTTTTAGTCATTCCCGGTTGATGAGGCTTGAGGCTAAGCATTACCTTTTAGAACGTTTCACTTGGAATGCCCATCGTCCACCTGACGATGTTCCGAAAGCATTCATCCATACAAGTCCGTCCCGGGTTCGAACGGAACCGAAGGCACTATTCCTACTACATCCATTTTGAAAATATCCCCAGGATTAGTAGCGACTAGCCCTTGCACTTCACTGCTCCATCTTCGACTCTGAACTCATTTTTCGTACGAAAATGTACAAACCGGATCGAAGTGGTTTTCGAGAAATAAATCATGATCCCGGTCTCTTCGAAACGATCAACGCATTAGCCAATATTGATAGTCGGTGATTTAACTATCAATTTACATTCACAAACATCCATCACACAATAAATAATTTTCCAAATTATTTATTAGTCCAAAATATCTCCACAAGATATATTCCCAATTTCAATCCATTTGAAAACAATTATCAAACCATCTTCCTTTTTACGAAATGAATTTCCCCAACATTTCTATTTCCACTGAAAATAACCCAGTCCAAATACTTTAGATTTTAAAATAATATAAATCACTTTATCCTAAATTATACCTTAAAATATATTTAAAAATATTTAAAGCAAAACTACTTTATAAAATATAAGCAAATTTTAAAGTAAAGATTAAGTTAAAAACTAAATTTTTTTAAAAGAGGAGTTACAAAAATTCTATACTAGTTTCAAATAAAACTTTAACCAAACTATCTTTAAAATAAATCCATTTAATAAAATATAAATATTAATAATATTCTTTTAAAACATAATACTAATTAACCCATTAAAATAATTGCTACTATAACTAATTTAGTAAATATTTACTTTTAAATATTTTTTACAACTTAAATAAGAATTTTCTTAAAAACATTCTTTTAAAAACAAATTTTAAACTTTTAACTTTTACTTAAAATCTGCTTTAAAACGTACTTAGCTTTTCAGGGAAATACTCTTCCATTCCATAATAATCTAAAGAATTCCTTTTATAAATCCTGCTTGATTTATCTCAATTTGAATTTACGTTTAAATCCGTAAATTCCTTTCCATACTTTAAAAATAAACTCCTTTTATTTTTAAACACATTTCTATTTCTTGGAAATCACTTCCAAAATATATATACTTAAAATATTTAAAATATGATTACTAAATTCTTTATCCAAATTATACTTTTGAAATCTATAAAAGTTTCTTGAGTAACTTAAATCAAAAATTCCCTTTTTATATAAAGTTATTATATCAGATATTTATATTAAAAATTCCTTTTGAAAACTTAATGCTACTTTACCTTTAAGATAATTAACTACCATAATCACTTAAATGAATGTTTACTTATACTTTAAATAATTAAAATAATGTTTTCTTTCTAAAATTCCAAAACACATTTAAACTGCCCATTTATATTTGGAAAGCTTTTCTTTAAAACATACTAAATTCCCATGAAAAATGCACTTTCCATTCTTTAAAAACAATTTCATCTTTACCTTTAAAACAATTTTACCTTTCTTATAGGATTTTCCACCGAAAATCTATTTTTTCAAAATTTATCCACCAATAAATATACCACTTTATTTATAAACCCAATTTATAAATTTCTGTTTCTCATTTCTATTCCAATCTCAGGTTTCCAGACCATTTACAAATTTCAACCGAATTCCTCGAATTTAATTCCCTTAAATTCATTTCTTAAAATTTCTTAAATTCATTTCCTTTTTTTACTCCCATTTTATTTATTTATATTTAAAATTGCAGATTATGTTCATCCAGTCATAACACAACACAATTCAATTTCCAAATTAATCTGTCACGGTATATAAATGAAATACATCAACAATTATGGAAATAAATTTTATATTGTGAGGAATCCAGTTGGATCCCTCCAACCTGTTTTCCCTGCATCCACAGATGTTAGCATGACAAATCAAATATCGATCAAATCTGATAATAATTATCACATACAACAAAACAACCAATCAACCATTTAAATATATGATATTTAAAACTAGCGAGCATTCCAGATGTGAGTGAGATTAACTCACCTTGAGTTTTCGACGAGCGTTTAAATTTTGAATTAAATCGACCACGATCGATTTAACCCAAATTTCCGCTAACTCCAATCGTCTCCAAACTTGTACTGCAGCGTAGATCGCGTCGCTGCGATTTCGGCGCTCCCTGTTTCGTCGGAATCCGACTATGCATGCAAAAGATATTGAGTTTTAAAGTTTTTAAACAAAATTTAAACTAAATTTGCTTTTACTTAATAATTTACTGAGCCACGCGAACAAGAGAAATCACGGCCGCAACTTCCTTCTTCTTCTCTTTCACGCGCACACGTCCTAGGGTTTGGAAACCCATCAGCCGCCGATCCCCTCAAAAAAAAATCGACCACCACAGCAACTTTTACGACGATCGGCACCCATCACTTCGAAGCCTACCTCCACAATTCCCCCATGGCCAGACGACAACGAGCTCGATCCCCTATAGGTCGAGAAAAACGCCACCCTTCGGCCCGCGCACGCGTCTTCTTCCAGGACTCCACACTCCATCAATCTAGATCTGCACCGTTCAACTAGAAGAGCTCGAAGTACTCAACAATTTCTTAGTTAGGAGTTTTCGAATTAAACGAATGGATTGTGAGAAAAATGGAGATGAAATAGGTGGAACGTCGGCCATTGAAATATTTCATGGCGGCTAGAAGAGATGGATTAGGGTTTGGCCGATAATGTGTATATATATACGTATAACATATTATTTTAATATTAAATTTATTTTTAAACAACTCTCCTACACGATCTCCAAATGACGCATGCTGACAGGCGACTATAATGTTTTATCCGCATTCCGAACACAATGGAATGTGTTTCGGAGGCTAATTCGGCCATATGCGCGAGTTACTGAAATAAACGATAAATTTTAAATTAAATCGATTAAAATTGTTTCTATGCGTTTTGAGCTGTCACGGTCAAACGACAACTCCGATTGCTACAAAAATTGAAATCCGATAATAACTAACTATTACGGATCCAATGGGACTAGTTTCGTAGAATTCCGAGACTGTACCCCAGAAGGCTATTTTAACTCGTTGAGTAATTCGAGCAATTTTCAAAATCATCGAAATCTTTTAAAAATTAACTTTTTAAAATTTTATTAAATCTATTATATATTCACATTAGAAATCATTCTAATTCAGTTCGAACCAAAATCTGATTATTTGCATTATTATATTATTAAATTCCATTATTAAATTAATATAAAATTCCAAATTCAACCTATCGACTTTTAATTCCATCTAACAGTCCAATATTATAATTCAAATCCAAATAGATTTGAAATAAATTTTGGAATCTATTTTTATATCTATTTACACCCAGAATCACCAATTATTCCAATTCTAATATTAAATTATTATTATTCAAATTTCTATTAAATTTCCGTATTTGAAATTTTAACCAATTTTATTAATTTAACCAAAATCTTTTTATTTCAAAATCAATTCAAAATTCACATTTAACATTTAAAATGGATTAAATGTTCAAAATTAATGACTAGAAATCCTGGGTCGTTACATTTCTCCCTCCTTATAAAAATTTCGTCTCCAAAATTTGCTAAGGTAGGATGAATGCTCCAAACTCAATAGAAAAACCTACTTAGTGAAAATCTGAATTTCACTTTGCCTAAATTCTTTAATTTCAAATCGAAACTGCTAGTTTCAATTTCTATTCCAAAATCCTTTTATTTTAATTTTAATTTGAAATCAATTTGTCATTAACGAAACGTTTCAAAAAAATTCAAAAATTTTCTAACTCCCAAAATTTCCAAATTTTTTTGCAGAGTTCTCCCTTGTACGGAGGAGCTTTTGCAATATCACAATAGATATAAATATATATACATCGACCCACACGGTCGGAAAACCAAAAACAGTTCATATTTCCTATTTTTATTGCGTAGGTGTACCTTTATTAGCATTTTAAAAGCAAGCAGCTAAATAATATTGCATATACGCACTCCAACTCTATCTACTACCTCCCATACTTGTACTTACTTTAACAAACACATCAGTTTTCAATAATATGAGAATTTATTAACATTTTATTCATTAAACTAGCCAAACACATCAATTTCATAGTTTAACCAAGCAAACTTCATAATTTAACATGTTAACCATATTTTATCAGCAATTCAAAGATTTCAATCACCATTTTAATTTCCTGACAAATCCAAACTTCATTTTTAATCTCCTCGAATGATATAAATTCAAGTTTACTTTTTACAATTCAGATTTACTACAACCAATTCATTCTCTCTTCAATATGATTAACATATGTTTTACTTGCAACAATTTATTCCAATATAATTCCAAATTGATTCACAATCAAATCCTTATTTTCAATTTTATACCTTTGCATTTCTTTTATGACCTACTTTCATTTTTATGAAAAACCACTTAATTATATTACACTTATTTCAATTGAGTCAAAACCAACTTTATTTTCTTCTTCAAATCAATCCACTTCCATTTACAACAAACGACAAATTTCTATGCAAATTTAAAGTTATCCATGCAAGTAACCGTCACTTAAGCTTATAACCATTTAAAATTAATTCCAACTTCGATTTATATTAATATCATTTCATTCGGAATTTTTCACAATCCCAAATATTCTTATTTCCTTTCAATTTTAAAATCAAATCCTTATTCTCACTTCAAGTTCATCATCCAATTTAAGTTTATATTAATATCATTTCATTCTATATTATTTACCACTTATACATTCTTATTTCATCTCAATAATTAATTAAAATCATTTCACTTGCATTTCAACTTTATTATCTAAGCAAATTTCATTCAAGACCCCTTATAAAGCTCGAACATCATCATTTTATCATTTTCTTAAGTTATTTCAATAACAAAATAACTCCATTTCTTCTCACCATAATCTTATTTCCATTTTAATTTGATTCTTATTCAATCAAATTCCAATCCATTACAAATTTTAATTCAATTTGTTTACTTGCAATTCATTTACTTTTATTTCACCTTCTCAATTTATTTCTGAATTTATTATTAATATGGCTATTCCAGTTATTCTATTCCAGAACTGGGTTTTATTTTGCCCTTTCAAATTTTTTAACAAGCTACCAAAATTTTATTCATCCCAATACAAATTCATTTAATTTAGCTTACACTAAATTCAACCTCAACAATTCTTTTTGAATTTAGTTGAATGAGAATTTAATTCATTCAGTATCATTCTTACTTAACTTAAATTCCATTTAATTCAATTCTTTTCCCAAATTTAATTCAAGTTTAACTAAATTTTATTTAGCCAACTTAAATTCATTCCACTTCCTTTACTACTTAAATAAAAATTGAATTTCATTCAATATCATTTATAACGCAACTGAATTTTGATTTCAATTTAATCCATATTTAACTCAATTCCTTTAATTTAAGTGAAATCCAGTTCGATCCAATTTTGATTCTCCATTCAAATTAAATTTTTACTCTCTAATATATAAGTTCTAAAACTTATTTATTAACCTAAGTCCATTCAACTATTTCCCATTTATGATTATAATTCCATTTTCTATTTGTAAGTTCACCAACTTATTTACTTAAAAGTTTATATTGCTCATTTGAATCCATTTACATCTTATAATCACAATTCCAAATTTTATATATATCACTTAATAGCTTAAGGTTATAAATTTTCCGTACACAATTATAACCCACCATTATAATCATTTTATATTTTCAACTTTATATCCAACTTAATTCAATTCCAATTTCAATTTTATTTTAACTTATCTCAAGTTAAATTCAAATATATTCTATTCACTTCCATACACTCAAGTTAAATTCTAATTCCAGGATTAAAATTTCAAATTTCCTTCTTAAATAGATCAACTTCACTTTAAAAGCTCAATAGTTGATTCATCTTAACTTTACACGTTATCTAAATAAAATTTTCCATAATTCAATTACCCGATTTTATTTCAAAACCAATTTGAAATTATAAATAACTCATACACTCCTGGTATATCAAATCAAACTTCCGGATTTCCAAAACAACCTATTTTTGCCTAAACAACATGTTTTTGCCAAAACAATTTCCCTTTGAAATTTCTAAAACACCTTGTATATCAAACAAATCTAAACAGATATCATACCCAATTACTATGGAAGCAATCCATCACTTTAGAAACTCAAAATGAATTCTAATGATGTGACCATCATCGGGATTATTTTCCAGCGACTGAAGTGAGTTCAGTGCTTCCTTACTTTCACAGATTCCTTTCAAACAATTTCCATCCAAACATATTACCCAAAATAATATTACATCATTGCCTTCAAATCTTTGGACAACATTCCCAAACATCCTCAAGATTTTGAATTCCAAACCCTTTTCAAAATTTCCGGGATTTATATTCTAGTTTAATTCAAATTTAGTTATTCTTCTTTTGTATAATTTATACTCATAGAATTTTATTTGGTTATAACCATTTCAAATTTTAGATTCTTATTTGATTATAGTATTAACAACCAATCATCCAAATATATATAATGATTCCATAAAATTATTCCCTTTATATCAAAATAAAATTTTAGGCAAAATTATTTCATTTACCCATTTTAAAAACAATATTATGTCGGTTTATCTTGTTTAAGAGTTTAGAAACCCATATCGATACGGTTGTACTTCCCGTACCGACCAGAATTCATAAACACTCAACCGATAAGTCAACACGGTATAAAAACAATTTAATATTCACTAACAAGTACGCTCTCATAGCTATTAATACACTCAACTCATTATAGAGTATTATTGACTCTGTTTAATGAGTAATTTCCCCACTAACGCCTAGGTTGTTGCCAACCTAAGCTATGATACCAAATGTGACGATCCGTCCTTCTCGACCCTCGAAAATCGACATAAAATATTCCACAACATAATATGCCGACGATCAAGTGTCGGAAAAGACAGATTGTTGAGGAAAAGAAAGGAGATAGAAGAAGAAGGAACTAAACAATATCAAAATCTCACAATCGCAGCGGAACAAAATATAATATATAATATCAGATCTTTACACAAAATGAAAACTATATCTGTTTATACAATATATCATCAGAGTATCAGACACAAACAACAATTACCAGCCTGACAATTCCATACAATCATAGCAGCGGATATTTACAAGTACGGATGATACGTCTCGGACTCCAGCTCCTCTCCTGCTCCATAGCATCCTATCCTAACATATAATACACGGTCTGACCCGAGCATTATAATGAAATACCACCCGAGTTAGTCTGGAATACCAGCTGATAAAAATTCACCCAAATTGATTATTAAAGTTTCAAAAATCCTTTGAAAACAAAAGCATCTCGTAAGATGACGCCACAAACAAACATGTCGGGTTTTTACCTTACGATAGCTAAAGCACTTTTTATAAAAATCCTCTGATATTATAATAGGGTCTATATACAAATACTTATAAAATTGTCGAAATTGTTACATTCATTAAATTCCAGCTACTAGCCACAATCGTGGGTAATACTAACAAAAACCGCAAAAGGCGCGTAGGGAGAATGGATTTCCAACTAATGACTAGGCACTGGGGTACTACCTGTCATAGTACGTGGCCTAGATCATCGTACCGAGGACCACTCCTGATCCCCTGCAACACAAGGCTAGGACTACCCCTTACTGGATAATCCCGAGCAAGATCACCACACGGTTGGGATCAGCAACCGCACTAATAAGCCAACATAAAAGGGGCATCTAGACAGGGATGACCTCACCCTAAAATGGGTGATACCCACCTAGCCTTGCTGCATAACCCCTGATTTTCAATCATTCCCGGTTGATGAGGCTTGAGGCTAAGCGTTACTTTTTAGAACGTTTCACTTAGAATGCCCATCGTCCACCTGACGATGTTCCGAAAGCATTCATCCATACAAGTCCGTCCCGGGTTCGAACGGAACCGAAGGCACTATTCCTACTACATCCATTTTGAAAATATCCTTAGGATTAGTAGCGACTAGCCCTTGCACTTCACTGCTCCATCTTTGACTCCGAACTTGTTTTTCCCACGAAAACATACAAACCGGATCAAAGTGGTTTTTGAGAAATAAATCCCGATCCCGGTCTCTTCGAAACGATCAACGCATTGGCCAATTTGATAGTCGGTGATTTACTATCAATTTACATTCACAAACATCCATCACACAAAAAATAATTGTCCAAATTATTTATTAATCCAAAATATCTCCATAAGATATATTCCCAATTTCAATCCTTTTGAAAACAGTTATCAAACCATCTTCCTTTTTACGTAATGAATATCCCCAACATTTCTATTTCCACGGAAAATAACCCAGTCCAAATACTTTAGATTTTAAAATAATTTAGATCACTTTATCCTAAATTATACCTTAAAATATATTTAAAAATATTTAAAGCAAAACTACTTTATAAAATATAAGCAAATTTTAAAGTAAAGGTTAAGTTAAAAACTAATTTTTTTAAAAGAGGAGTTACAAAAATTCTATACTAGTTTCAAATAAAACCCAAACTATCTTTAAAATAAATCCATTTTATGAAATATAAATATTAATAATATTCTTTTAAAACATAATACTAATTAACCCTTTAAAATAATTTCTACTATAACTAATTTAGTAAATATTTACTTTTAAAAAAAAATCCAACTTAAATAAGAATTTTCTTAAAAATCTGCTTTAAAACGTACTTGGCTTTTCAGGGAAATACTCTTCCATTCCATAATAATCCATAGAATTCCTTTTATAAATCCTGCTTGATTTATCTCAATTTGAATTTATGTTTAAATCCGTAAATTCCTTTCCACACTTTAAAAATAAACTCCTTTTATTTTTAAACACATTTCTATTTCCTGGAAATCACTTCCAAAATATATATACTTAAAATATTTAAAATATGATTACTAAATTCTTTATCCAAATTATACTTTTGAAATCTATAGAAGTTTCTTGAGTAACTTAAATCAAAAATTCCCTTTTTATATAAAGTTATTATATCATATTTTTATATTAAAATTTCCTTTTGAAAACTTAATACTACTTTACCTTTAAAATAATTAACTACCATAATTACTTAAAAGAATGTTTACTTATACTTTAAATAATTAAAATAATATTTTCTTTCTAAAATATTCTAAAACACATTTAAACTGCCCATTTATATTTTGAAAGCTTTTCTTTAAAACATACTAAATTCCCAGGAAAAATGCACTTTCCATTCTTTAAAAACAATCTCATCTTTGCCTTTAAAACAATTTTACCTTTCTTATAGGATTTTAAACCGGAAATCTATTTTTTCAAAATTTATCCACCGATAAATATACCACTTTATTTATAAACCAAATTTATAAATTTCCGTTTCTCATTTTCATTCCAATCTCAGGTTTCAAGACCATTTACAAATTTCAACCGAATTCCTCGAATTTAATTCTCTTAAATTCATTTCTTAAAATTTCTTTTCATTTCCTTTTTTTACTCCCATTTTATTTATTTATATTTAAAATTACAGATTATGTTCATCCAGTCATAACACAACACAATTCAATTTCCAAATTAATCTATCACGGTATATAAATGAAATACATCATCAATTATGGAAATATTTTATATTGTGAGGAATCCAGTTGGATCCCTACAACCTGTTTTCCCTGCATCCACAGATGTTAGCACGACAAATCGAATGTCGATCAAATCTAATAATAATTAGCACATACAACAAATCAACCAATTAACCATTTAAATATTAGCTATTTAAAACTAGCTAGCATTTCAAATGTGAGTGAGATTAACTCACCTTGAGTTTTCGACGAGCGTTTAGATTTTGAATTAAATCGACCACGATCGATTTAACCCAAAATTCCACTAACTCCAATCGTCTCCAAACTTGTATTGCAGCGTAGATCGCGTCATTGTGATTCCAGCGCTCCCTGTTTCGTCGAAATCCGACTATGCATGCAAAAGATATTGAGTTTTAAAGTTTTAAATAAAATTTAAACTAAATTTTCTTTTACTTAATACTTTACCAAGCAAAATCTGAGCCGCACGAACAAGAGAAATCACGGCCGCAACTTTCTTCTTCTTCTCTTTCATGCGCACACGTCCCAGGGTTTGGAAACCCATCTGCCGCCGACCCCCTCAAAAATAATTCGACCGCCACAGCAACTTTTACGACGATCGGCATCCATCACTTCAAAACCTACCTCCACGATTCCCCCATGGCCAGACGACAACGAGCTCGGTCACCTATAGGTCGAGAAAAACGCCACCCTTCGGCCCGCGCATGCGTCTCCTTCCAGGACTCCACACTCCATCAATCTAGATCTCCACCGTTCAACTAGAAGAGCTCGAAGTGCTCAACAATTTCTTAGTTAGGAGTTTTCGAATTAAACGAATGGATTGTGAGAAAAATGGAGTTGAAATAGGTGGAACGTCGGCCATTGAAATATTTCATGGCGGCTAGAAGAGATGGATTAGGGTTTGGCCGATAATGTGTATATATATACGTATAACATATTATTTTAATATTAAATTCATTTTTAAACAACTCTCTTACACGATCTCCAAATGACGCATGCCAACAGACGACTATAATGTTTTATCCGCATTCCGAACACAATGGAATGTGTTTCGGAGGCTAATTGGGTCATATGCGCGAGTTACTGAAATAAACGATAAATTTTAAATTAAATCGATTAAAATTGTTTCTATGCGTTTTGAGCTGTCACGGTCAAACGACAACTCCGATTGCTACAAAAAGTGAAATCCAATAATAACTAACTATTACGGATCCAATGGGACTAGTTTCGTCGAATTCCGAGAATGTACACCGGAAGGCTATTTTAACTCGTTGAGTAATTCGAGCAATTTTCAAAATCGTCGAAATCTTTTAAAACTTCACTTTTTAAAATTTTATTAAATCTATTATATATTCACATTAGAAATCATTCTAATTCAGTTCGAACCAAAATCTGGTTATTTGCATTATTATATTATTAAATTAATATAAAATTCCAAATTCAACCTATCGACTTTTAATTCCATCCAACAGTCCAATATTATAATTCATATCCAAATAGATTTAAAATAAATCTTAGAATCTATTTTTATATCTATTTACACCAAGAATCACCAATTATCCCAATTCTAATATTAAATTATTATTATTCAAATTTCAATTAAATTTCCGTATTTGAAATTTTAACCAATTTTATTAATTTAACCAAAGTCTTTTTATTTCAAAATCAATTCAAAATTCACATTTAACATTTAAAATGGATTAAATGTTCAAAATTAACGACTAGAAATCCTGGGTCGTTACAACATGTAGGCAACATAGAGTTTGATCAATACCTTTTAACTAAAGGAATCCCATGTTGTTACATTACATACGACCAAACTCATATATATACCACACTATTTCCATTTTTTTCATTGTGTGAGACTATTCTTTTTTCAATATGCGGTCATTACCCACATACAATGCTAGACACCCCAAAAAAATCTCCAATTTGGCTCACATCCATCTATGCATCTTTCAATATGCCAACATGACGTCTGCACCATATCGAGAATTTTTTCCATGTCATTCTACCAGATTAAACATACATGGTCAAGCTCCACCTTAAGTCCGACGACTTAAGTCTACACTTCTAGCCACCAAGATTTACAGATCTCTTGTGTCTTGTCTATTGTTCCAGGCTTTACCATCGGCTTTGATACCATGTTAAAATTTCCAGGATCGTCCGCACATCCTACCGAGGGGGGAACATAGGGTTTATTCAACACCTTTTATCAAAAGGTATCCTTTATTGTTACATACGACCAAACTAATATATACAGCACTTTACCTCCATTATTCTTCATGGTTTAGGACAATTCTTTTTTTTAATGTGCGCCCATTACCCACACACAATGCGAGACACCCTAGTAAAATTCTTCATTGGCTCGCATTCATCTATATGTCTTCTAATACTATAATGATCCCATTTTAGGCCAAAATTAATTTAGTAATTTTTGGGTCAATTTGTGAATTAAATTGAAAATTTCCAAAACAAATAGAATTTGTGTTTGTAAATAAATTTTTCATTTAGAGATTCAAAGATAAATATCTTATTGACAAATTGGATTTAAAAATTTTATATTTTGAAAAAATAATATATATATATATATGTGTGTGTGTGTGTGTGTGTGTGTGTGTGTGTATATATATGTATATAAGACTATTTATTTAGTATAATTCGATTTCAAATCATTTTCTTATAAGTAATAAATAATAGAAAATGTGTGAATACAAATGTAAAGGCAAGAATGAATAAAAAAGTTTAATATATACTGTGTCTTTTGACATTAAATAAGATTTATAAAAAGATCATTTCTTTTAAAATAAATATAGTTTTTATATATAACATATCTATCTCATATTGCTTAATTAACAAAAACATAAAACATGATTCATAAATTAAAATAAGTAGGGATTTAAACCATAACTTATAAATAAATTGGAGATAAGGATTTAAACATAAAAGTACTTATATATTAACAAGTGTAGAAAATAAATACAAGTATCTACAAGTGTAAATTAAGTAATATGCAAATGAACAAGTGGCATTTAAGTTTTTCTTTTAATTTAAATTATAATAACATGTTATAGAGAATAACCAGGCCAATATATTCATTTCTAATTCTTGCTTCATCTTCATTTTCAAATCTGAAAAACATAATCAAAACACAAACTTGAAAAGCAAAACTTAAAATAAAATAAAAAACAAAACAGATTAAAAGAAAACGGAAACCAAAAACCAGAAATAAAAATCAAACAACTTCATCTGTTCAACCTGAATCAAACAACAAAAATCTAAAAGAAACTACAAACCAAAGAGAAGATCAAGCAAGCAAATCAAACTACAATTTCAAAACCTGGAAGCTTTAAAACTGAAACAAAACAAATCTTTAACAATCTTCAACCTGTAAAGCTTGAAGCATGTAGCAACCTCAGTTTCAAGATCAAACTCAAGGAAATTAATTTCCAGTTCAACATCAAAAGGATCAGAGCAACAAAAACCAAGCTTATGTTTCAAATTAAAAATTCCAGACCTAAGCATAAGTACTTTTCTCTGTTCTCTAGAATCAGGTGAGCAAACCTCTATTTTTAAACCTGAATTTGTTTATCAGCTTGATGTATGTGAAGTAAGTAGTGAAAATTGTTTGCATAGAAGTGAATGTGTTGTATATATGTATATATATGCAAATATATGTATGCATGTCTGTGAACAGGGTATATTTATACTTGTTCTTAGTTTACAGGTTCTAAAATCAAGATTTAAAATTCAATATCTCTTTATGTAATCGATTTCAATCTACAACTTCTAAATGAAAATTGATTGTAAGGTTATAATATCAATTGTAAAAATGATTTCAAAAATTTACATTAAATATTTAATTCAAAATAGGAGAATACAGTAAGAAATCAAATTTGAGTCAAAAGTTGATAATCATGATTTCCAGTTTCCTCTGCATCATCTTGTTCGTCTTGGAAAACCATGAATTTTAAAAGTAAATTCAAGATTTTTAGCATTGTATTGATTGAGGAATGTATGGTTGAATGGAAAATGAATTTTGGTCAAATTCCGGTGATCGACAATAAACTAGGTGGCACAGTTGATACTGGAGATGGCTGGAGGATAGGAGATCATCAAAAAATGCTCACTTGAATTCTAGGTTGCTGTGGTGGTTGGTTGATGTGATAGTAGGTTTTAAGGTTCAAGATTGGTCGACGATGTTGTTTAAGTTCATGCGACGTCGACAGTTGATCGTAGGTGATCGTACCAAGGGGGGAAGTAGCATAGAACAATGTTGCATCTTTAGTCAGAGGTTCATGGTCGCTGGTGGCTTGTCGCGGTGTCGCGTGACGATTTTCTGGTGTTAGGTGGATTCCAGGTTGAAGCTTGATGGTTCGGTTTTGATTGCGGGTGAGTTTTGATGATCTGGGTGGTCGAATCGAAGGTAGAGGTCGTGGACGACTTGCTAGTGATAGCGACGATGGTTGGAGGTCGATCGGCGGCTATGCACGTGTACACGTGGAAATGTGTATCTGTTGATTTTTAGGAAATTGAGAAGATGAAGCTACTCGGGTTCGACTTGAAGAAATTCGTGAAATACTCGGGGAAAAGAAGATGTACGTTTCTCGAAGTCGTGCTTGGGGAAATCATAAAATGGCTCGGGTTTGTGGATTTAAGATAAAAACAGTTTTAAACTTTAAAACAAATCAAGTTTATTTGAAACAATTTTGTTAAAACCAATTCTTTTGTAAATGTTAAATGTTTATCCAAGTTTTGAATTGGCTAAAAGGTTTTAAATAAAATTATTTTAAATTAAAAATATATTAAGATACATATAATCTTTATTTTTCAAGTTTATTTTAAATAACTTAATAATATTAAGAAGTTAATTAAGAAAAGATGTTTTTATTGTTAATTAACTTTAAAAATCTATGTTAATTTATTTGTTAATGATAATAAATTACAAGGTTTATTAAATAAAGATTTATAATGATAATTAAAGTAATTAATTAAGATAAATGAATTATCTTTTAATTAATTAAAGTCTTAAGTGATTTAAAGATTTATTACTTAATGAAAATTATGGTGATTAAGTAAGTGATTTATCCTTGGTTAATTAAAGGGTTAATTACTTAATGAAAATAATTTTGAAGGATAATTTTCCAATGTAATTAAAGGATTAATTACGTAATTATTTAAATGAATAATTTATCGAGGTGAGTAATTAATTAATATGATTAATTAAAAGTTAATTAATGATTAAAGGTTAATTAATTAAAGTGATTAATTTAAAGAATAATTAACCAATGTGATTTATTAATTTATGTGATTAATTAAATGTTAATTACTTAATGAAAGTAATTAAAAGATAATTTGTAATTAAAGGTTAATTAATCTATTAGGGGATGATTAATTAATGTAAATAATTAATAATTAATTAATTTATGTAATTAACCTCAGATTAATTTATTTATGTAATTAATTAAGGATAATTACTCGATGTAATTAATTTGTGATTCAAGTGATTAGCGATAATCACTTATTGTAATTAATTAAAGAATAATTAAATAATTAAGGGTTAATCATTTAATGATTAAAGGTGGATTGATTTATTAATTAAGGCTAATTGATTTATAATTAAAGGTTAATTAATTTATCATTAGAGGTTAATTAATAAATGATTAAAGGTTATTTAACGATTAAGGTTTGTAATTAATAAATATTAATTAAGTAGGATTAGTAATTTATTCATAAATAATTAATATGATTTAAATTAATCAGATGATTAATTGATCTTACTTATGAATGTTTGAATTGTATTAAATACTTTGAATTATTTGGTATCCTTGATGTGTGATGCTCTGTGATATGAACTGTTTTGATTTGAGCTGTGATGAATGTAATTTATTTATCTGTGATGAATTTATATTATCTGTGAATCTGTGAATGAAGATAAGCGTTATAGGATTATACCGCTTATCGTTATTGTTGTGCTTGAATTGGTAATGATTGGTGATATTGTATTTTTGTGTGTAAAACCCCTAGACTACACCATACACAAAAATATGGACTGCACGAAGAAATCAGTTAAGTCACAAATATTTTGAATTTAAAATATTATTTTGTTTAAAAGTTGAATTTTGAATCCAAATTGGTTGGAAGTGAAATCGGTTTTAAATATGAAAAAACTTTTGAAAAGGAAGTTTTGAGAATAATATAGCTTATAAAACGGTTTGATTTGAATTTGAATTCAAGATTTTGAAGTTTAATTATATATATATATATATATATATATATATATATTTGGAAACTATGGTTTAAAAAGGTTATACAAGTTTTATAATGTATATTTATGGATTTTTAACCATTTTTGAAGTATTTTAAAAGTATTATTTTGTGAATTTAAATTTAACCCAAGTATATACTTCAAGGGCTATAACTTGAGCACATGTAATCAGATTTTCATGAAACGAAAACTCTTTGTTTTCAAATGATAATGGCTTTTATATAAAGGAAAGAAATTCCAGTTTCTGTTGAAAGAGTTTCAAATTTGAAATGGAATTGTTTTGAAAGCTATAAATGAATCTTTGTTAAAGATTGGTGAACTTTGTTTTCAAATTAAAGATGATCTTCAAGTGTGGATCTTTTGTATTAAAGATTTAAAAGGGGTATCTTTTGTAAAGAAGATTTGAAATGGAAATTATTTAAACCATTTAAAAAGAACGGTTTTAGGCTAAAAGTTATGACTTAACTAAGATCCCATATATCCATATGTTGTTAAAATTAAGCGCTCATTATTCGGTTTAACCGGGAGAGGACTTTATGTCATATAACCCATTCCGAATAGTGATACGACGAAATGGATAACATTTGAAGACCGGTTGTGAAGACCGGGTATTTTCGAAAGTGAAAGGATTACCTGTCGATTGTCTCTACACCGAATGTCCACGGTATAGAGATTTGATCACCCTTTGTGATGGAGTCCGCACGTGATTAGGGATTATCCGAATTTGCAAGGGCTTCTTTTGAAGTGCCTTCGGTTTCGTTCGAACCCGGAACAGACTTATATGGATGTATGTCTGACGTTACACTTTGAGATATAAAGTCGGTTTCTATCAAATACATTTTTTTTTTGGTGGCGGAGTATTTATTCTCTTAGCTTAACATCCTTCTCTGAGAGGTACGAGCTCAAAGGTTATGTAGTTGATATTTACTAGTGATACATTTTCAATTTGGTAATGTGGCATACGAAGTGCTGCTGATCATTTGTTGATCGAGGCATGGATTTTGTGAAAAGCGTGGCTTTGTGGATGAGATCTCGTCGGACCTCACAACCCGAAAATGGTCGAAACAGGAAGGATGCGGCAAGGTTATTGGGGGTAGCGCCCCTTAGGGTATGTCCATTTTCTTCTGGATAAAAGTGGTATCATGGTATGGAGCCCAGATACTTAACTTATATGGTTGCTGCAAATCTATTGCTTTGTGGTTGTCGGTATTGAGGGTCCTTGGATAAAGGTCGGTGACGACCGGGGAATGGCATACTCGTGTCAGTAGTTACCTAGTTACAGAGGTAACCCGGCCTTGTGTTGGCAGAGAGCTGGTTAAGTTCTCGGGGCATCCCTCCAGAGGCGTACCCATATGGCATAGAAAGTTCCTTAGCCTGACCATTTGTTAGAAATCCAATCATCAATACGCGCCTTGTACGGTTTTAGTTGTAGAACCTGGCATCTAATACGGTAGCTATAGTAGGCATACTATAATGGTACATATGTTGGCTAAGATTAATATTATACTTGCAAAGGTTTTCTGCACTATGCACTAATAATAATATCAAAAGGATTTTTGCGTATCAAGCATGTTTGACAATCATAAGGAGAAATCTCCCCTAAATGTGCGATTGCATTGTGTGTGTGGCGGGAGGCCTTATGCTAGTTCCATTTTCCAAAAAGCATTGCAGATTTCTTTTAATTTCTTTTGTTTTCCTTTGTTCAAAGATAAACTGTTTTTGTTTGCTCGCACCAGTCACATGACTGAACTGGAGTTTATTCTTCACTTTCTAAACTCTGGGTGCCCATAATTTTTCACACGGGCAGCCTAGAGTTAATTTTTCAGATAGTCGGCTAGTAGGTGTAGCATTTGGCAATCTTTGAAATCTTTTCTTGGATTTTGTCGATCGCTTTGTGCTTCTCTTCAACATTCTACATCGACCTTGCTTAATACAATATGAAGGTGGTTCGAGCTTATAGCTTGGAGATCTTTGGAGCGTTGGATTGGAATGTAGTTTTGGATTCTATCTTTCTTTCTATCCTTTGGAAGACCATATTGGTGATTTTGTTCCGTTGCTAGTGTTATCTTTCTGTTGTTGTATCTTGGCTCTGATGTTGATATTCATTTATATCAGATGTTGTATCTATTGTGTATCAATGATATTATTCGTTTTTCTTCCGTTGTGTTGTTGTACTACTGTGTTATAAGCTCCGGCGAACCAGATGCGACGTTTGAATCTGCGGCATTCGAATATGGGTGATGTATTCGGTGTTGATTTTCGAAGGTCGAGTTAGGGTCGTTACAATTGGTATCAGTGTTGAAGGTTGAGTAAGAACTTTAGCTCAGGAGTATAACACATTAGGTAACTCATTAGAGATAGGGATATAAATGCTCTAGAATGAGTATATCCCTAAGATATCCGTCTGTATGCCTCAGTAAATTCTCTTACTATTCATAATAATGAGTGTGAGTGCAAGAAGAGGATGAGGTAGGGGACGGAGAAATACCACTATGTCCAATACCCTACAACAACATGGAATAATCTTTTCCTATCAATCTCTTTTATCATCGTTCACTTTCAATTCTTTGATGGCTTCGTGGCAGCTCGAGGGAGAAGCTTCGGTGTGATGGTGGCCCTGCGAATCGTTGTAGATAAGATCCTATTTCGTATTTTAATCATCTGTTTCCCTCAGCTTTCAATTTTAACTTTGACAAATTTGAAATTTAAATTGAAATAAATTGATTAACAAAATATGAAGACAAATTGAATTGTATCCATTTGTTTGTTCTTTGGGGTTCAGATATATTCTATGAATGGTTAATTATTCTTCGAACTAACCGATGCCCTTGCATATTTCGTAGATCTATTGACCCGAGTATATTTCGTGAAGTGTTTTCTGATTTGGAAAGCTATTTCTTTAATGTGTGTTCATCTGTTTTTCTGTTGTCTCCCTGTTTAGCAAATTTCGAGGATGAAATTTACTTAAGGGGGGAATCTGTAACGATCCCGTTTTTAGGCCAAAATTAATTTAGTAATTTTTGGGTTAATTTGTGAATTAAATTGAAAATTTCCAGAAAAAATAGAATTTGTGTTTGTAAATAAATTTTGATTTAGAAATTCAAAGATAAATATCTTATTGACAAATTGGATTTAAAATTTTTATATTTTGAAAAACTAATATATATATATATATATATATATATATATATATATATATCTATGTATGTATGTATGTATCTATAAGATTATTCATTTAGTATAATTAGATTTCAAATCATTTTCTTATAAAGTTGTAAATAATAGAAAATGTGTGAGTACAAATGTAAAGGCAAGAATTAATAGAAAGTTTTAATATATACCTACATCTTTTGAAATTAAATAAGATTTATAAAAAGATCATTTCTTTTAAAATAAATATAAGTTGTATATATAAAAAATCTATCTCATAATGCTTAATTAATAAAAACATAAAACATGTTTCATAAATTAAAATAAGTAGGGATTTAAACCATAATTTATAAGTAAATTGGAGACAAGGATTTAAACATAAAAGTACTTATATTTTAACAAGTGTAGGAAAATAAATACAAGTATCTACAAGTGTAAATTAAGTAATATGAAAATGAACAAGTGGCATTTAAGTTTTTCTTTTAATTTAAATTATAATAACATGTTATAGAGAATAACCAGGCCAATATATTCATTTCTAAATTCTTCCTTCATCTTCATTTTCAAATCTGAAAAACATAATCAATACACAAACTCGAAAAGCAAAACTCAAAATAAAATAAAAAACAAAACAGATCAAAAGAAAAAGGAAACCAAAAACAAAAAATAAAAATCAAACAACTTCATCTGTTCAACCTGAATCAAACAACAAAAATCTGAAAGAAAACTACAAACCAAAGAGAAGATCAATCAAGCAAATCAAACTACAATTTCAACACCTGGAAGCTTTAAAGCTGAAACAAAACAAATCTTTAACAATCTTCAACCTGTAAAGCTTGAAGCATGTAGCAACCACAGTTTCAAGATCAAACTCAAGGAAATCAATTTCCAGTTCAACATCAAAAGGATCAGAGCACCAAAAACCAAGCTTTTGTTTCAAATTAAAAATTCCAAGCCTAAGCATAAGTACTTTTCTCTGTTCTCTGGAATCAGGTGAGAAAACCTCTATTTTTAAACTTGAATTTGTTTATGAGCTGATGTATGTGAAGTAAGTAGTGAAAATTGTTTTCATAGAAGTGAATGTGTTGCATATATGTATGTATGTATATATATATATATATATATATGCAAATATATGTATGCGTGTCTGTGAACAGGGTATATTTATACCTGTTCTTAGTTTACATGTTCTAAAATCAAGATTTAAAATTCAATATCCCTTTATGCAATCGTTTTCAAGCTATAACTTCCAAATGAAAATTGATTGTATGGTTATAATATCAATTGTAGAAATGATTCCAAAAATTTAAATTAAGTATTTAATTCAAAATAGGAGAATATAGTAAGAAATCAAATTTAAGTCAAAAATTGATAATCATGATTTTCAATTTCCTCTACATCATCTTATTAGTCTTGGAAAACCATGAATGTTAAAAGTAAATTGAAGATTTTTAGCATTGTATTGATTGAGGAATGTATGGTAGAACGGAAAATGAATTTTGGTCAAATTCCGACGATCGGCAATAAACTGGGTGGCGCGGTTGATACTGGAGATGGTTGGAGGATAGGAGATCATCAGAAAAATGCTCGCTTGAATTCTAGGCTGCTGTGGTGGCTGGTCGATGTGATAGTAGGGTTTAAGGTTCAAGATTGGTCGATGATGTTGTTTAAGTTCGTGCGACGTCGACAGTTGATCGTAGGTGATTGCACCAAGGGGAGAAGTAGCATAGGACAATGATTCTTCTCTGGTCGGAGGTTCGTGGTCGCTGGTGGCTTGTCGCGGCATCGCGTGACGATTTTATAGTGTAGGGTGGATTCTTGGTTGAAGCTTGATGGTTCGATTTTGATTGCAGGTGTGTTTTGATGATCTGGGTGGTCGAATTGAAGGTAGAGGTCGTGGATGACTTGCCAGTGATGGAGGCGATGGTCGGAGGTCGATCAGGAGGCTGTGCATGTGTACGCGTGGAAATGTGTATCTGTTGATTTTTGAGAAATTGAGGAAGATGAAGCTACTCGGGTTTGACTCGAAGAAATTCGCGAAAATACTCGAGGAAAAGAAGATGTATGTTTCTCGAAGTCGTTCTCGGCGAAATCATGAAATGGCTCGGGTTTGTGTATTTAAGATAAAAACAGTTTTAAACTTTGAAACAAATCAAGTTTATTTGAAACAATTTTGTTAAAACCAATTCTTTTGTAAATGTTAAATGTTTATCCAAGTTTTGAATTGGTTAAAAGGTTTTAAATAAAATTATTTTAAATTAAAAAATGTTAAGGTACATATAACCTTTATTTTTAAAGTTTATTTTAAATAAACTTAATAATATTAAGAATTTAAGTAAGAAAAGATGTTTTAAATGTTAATTAACTTTAAAAATCTAAGTTAATTTATTTGTTAATGATAATAAATTATAAGGTTTATTAAATAAAGATTTTTAATGATAATTAAGATAAATGAATTATCTTTTAATTAATTAAAGTCTTAAGTGATTTAAAGATTTATTACTTAATAAAGATTATGGTGATTAAATAAGTGGTTTATCCTTGATTAATTAAAAGGTTAATTATTTAATGAAAGTAATTTTAAAGGATAATTTCCCAATGTAATTAAAGGATTAATTATGTAATTATTTAAATGAGTATTTATCAAGGTGAGTAATTAATTAATATGATTAATTAAAAGTTAACTAATGATTAAAGGTGAATTAATTAATAATTAGGTTAATTAATTAAAGTGATTAATTTAAAGAATAATTAACCAATGTGATTTATTAATTTATGTGATTATTTAAAGGTTAATTACTTAATGAAAGTAATTAAAAGATAATTTGTAATTAAAGGTTAATTAATTAAAGGTTAATTAATCTATTGGAGGATGATTAATTAACGTAAATAATTAAGGATTAATTAATTTATGTAATTAACCTCAGATTAATTTATTTATGTAATTAATTAAGAAAAATTAATTAAAGGATACTTACTCGATGTAATTAATTTGTGATTCAAGTGATTAGGGATAATCACTTATTGTAATTAATTAAAGAATAATTAAATAATTAAAGGTTAATTATTTAATGATTTAAGGTGGATTGATTTATTAATTAAGGTTAATTAATTTATAATTAAAGGTTAATTAATATATCATTAAAGGTTAATTAATAAATGATTAAAGGTTAATTAATGATTAAGGTTTGTAATTAATAAATGTTAATTAACCAGGATTAGTAATTTATTCATAAGTAATTAATCTGATTTAAATTAATCAAATGATTAATTAATCTTACTTATGAATGTTTGAATTGTATTAAATACTTTGAATTGTTTGGTATCCCTGATGTGTGATGCTCTATGATATGAATTGTTTTGACTTGAGCTGTGATGAATGTAATTTATTTATCTGTGATGAATTTATATTATCTGTAAATCTGTGAATGAAGATAAGCGTTATAGGATTATACCGCTTATCGATATTGTTGTGCTTGAATTGATAATGATTGATGATATTATATTGTTTGTGTAAAACCCCTGGACTACACCACACACACAAATATGGATTGCACGATGAAATTAGTTAAGTCACAGATATTTTGAATTTAAAATATTATTTTGTTTAAAAGTTGAATTTTGAATCCAAATTGATTTGGAAGTGAAATTGGTTTTAAATATGAAAAAACTTTTGAAAAGGAAGTTTTGAGAATAATATAGCTTGTTAAAATTTTGAAATTAAAATGATGTGGTTTGAATTTGAATTCAAGATTTTGAAGTTGAATTCTACATACACACACACACACACACACACACACACACACACACACATATATATATATATTTGGAAACTATGGGTTTAAAAAGGTTATACAAGTTGTATAATGTATATTTGTGGATTTTTAACCATTTTTGAAGTATTTTAAAAATATTATTTTGTGAATTTAAATTTAACCCAAGTATATACTTTAAAGGCTATAACTTGAGCAAATGTAATCGGATTTTCCCGAAACGAAAACACTTTCAAACTTTCTACAAATTAACAAACAAGTTAAAAAAACCATTTAAACATCAAGTCAATGCTATGCCATGTGTTTAAGAGGGTAATAGAAATTATGTTGTACAATACAAAGTTGTCATTTACTTTCAAAAGCAAGAGGCGTCCAAAATTTATAACTTTACTTGGTTAATGTCATTTTAACTTTGTAATTCAAACATAACATATATATACACAATATGTGTTTAAAGGATAGGGAGATAAATAACTTAAATCCATGCATAACCCAAACAAAAAGCCACAACAACCAAAGTACCACCCCCTTCCATCAACACAAGCCTAAAGGTCCAACCTTTAGCACTTCCAACCAAAGCCAGCACCTTCTTCCTCCTCTTCTTATGCCTATGGCCCATCCAAGCTCCCCCTCTTCCTCTCACTTACTCCCACTTAATAATTGATAATCATGCCTCTTATAATGTCTTAGGCCTAAAGCCAAAGTTTAGAAGAGATTTGAGAAGATCTGGTTAACTTTTGAAAAAACTAGAGAGTGATAGGTGGATTAGTGATTAAGTACATCCACCATTTTCAATCCTCCTTCTTCATCGCAAGCTTAGGAATTTTGTGGCTATTTCAAAATGGTATGCCTATCCTTATATACGATTTTACAAGATGTCAAAACCAACTCTTATCTTCGATGAAAGGTTAAAAAAAGCCTCTTTTACACATGTTGACTTTACACCTTTCTTATTTTTCTTAAAAGTTAAGTATTACCGCATAAGATCATTTCCAAAATATTTTCCCTTACCTCATGCTTGACATCATCCATAATGGTTATTTTTATAAATGGAAAAATATTTTTATTTCATTTTCTTTATTTCTTTGGCAAATAAGTGTGCATAAAAAAAATCTGAACAACTTCTGAAGGTTAAAAGGCTGCTTATCGATAGAACAATTTTCGATCACATGATCGATAATTTTTCAAAGTATTTATTTTTTAAATCATTTTTCCAAAATAAGTTAACCTTCATTACTTATGATTTAAAAGAAGGCTACAAAGCTTATTAATCATTTTAATAGCATTTAATCCAAGATTCAAATATTTAAAGAATTCAGATATTTAAATACGAAGTGTCCGAAATTATATATCGTTACAAGAAGCCTACATCTGATTCCCTCATTTCTGCTTTGGCTTATTTGGTGATGAGAAAGACAGACAACTTAATCCGAACTTATCATTCCAAATTAACATGTGATTGTGATAGCTCTCTGATTGGGGAATGAGATTATCACCGATTTCCTCCAGTTTATAATCCGAAAGGAATTAAAGCTTCATTTGATTCTACCCTAACCTTATCGGCAAGGTCATTTTAAAGAGCCAAAATTGCAGTTTCAAATCTTTGAATATCGACTAAAAGTTTAATCATAGAATTGTGATGTAACTAGATTTCATTTTTCATCTGTAAATCTTGTTGTTATCGATGAAAAAGCTTATTAACATGTGTTGATTTTTATTTACTTTAATTAGAAAAACCAACTAGCACTCACTTTAGATCCGGTAGATGCTCTTTCATGAGTAATTAGAATTAAAGACATATTGCTTGCTGACATTGAAAAGAGGAAGTCTTTCAAGATGCTTAAGCTTTGCAATTTTCGAACAACCTAGGTGCATGGGAGAGGCATAGTACTTTCAATTAAGGCCGACATTTAGAAAAATAAAAGAAGCAACATTGAGCTTAGAGTATCATATTAACGAGATCAAAGAATCACAAGCACTGAGAGAAAAAATAAACATGGCTTTAATTTCTAAATACCCAGTTGAGGTTAATGTCGAAATGGCTAAACTATATCAGCGAATAAATGATCTTGATGTGGAATTAATGAAATGTCAAGTGTCTTGTCAATCTCTGGAACTTATAGAGAGTGAAGGTGATTCTAGCCTTCCCGCTCCAACTCTGGGTCGAAGGACAAGATCTAAATCTCTTATTTGCCAATAATTTCATACTTTATTGTACCCACCTCCTGGTTTGAACAATGAAATAATCTCTAACTGGAGTATTCAAGTTAAAATTAAATGCATGCAATAATTTAACAGAAAGTGGAATGAAAAAGTTTCTCAACGTATTAATGGTTATGAAAGCAAAGTTGAAAAACTCGAGCATAAGAATTAAGATCTCAAACAAGAGATTAAAGAGTTAAAGAACATGATTCAAACTTAAGAGGAGAAAACAAGACTCTCTATTATGCTTTGAAGATTCAAATTGACTTGGTTGATGATGCAAACATTGTTCAGAGGAAGGAAAAGAAAGTCAAAGAATTTCTGACATGGTCATTCACCACATTACTGATCCTTTACTTGCCAAGGATTTGAAGAAAACAACACATAGGCTTGAGCCTTAGTAATAATTTTCTTTTAAACATATTTTTCTTTGATTAACCCTTTAACTAACCCTTTCATATAAAAACCAATCCAAACTCAAATATACTACACAGTGGCTAAGTGGCCTTCGAAATCAATATAAAATAGGCATAACACAAAATCAATCATAGATATGAATATCACTAAGGCAGAAACAGATATGAATATAACACGTAGAAGTGAACATCAAAGTAGTGGTCATACAAGATCCACTACATCACAAAAGAATATGTATAGCATACATCAAGGAGTCTCTATCTCGAATGTATAAAAACAAAAACTACTGTGCTAAAGCAGTTAGCCAAAAGTCAAAAGCTAGTCCCTGCTAAGAAGTCATGTGGGAGCACCTGAAACACCTTGGTCTGACCCGAGTAATATTTAAGAAGAAAAATAATAAACGGATTAGTCTATCTATAAATATCATAAAAGATGAGATAAGATAAGAGATATGACAAAAATATATGATAACAATAATGTCATACCATGACAAGTATATATTTGATAACAATGAAAATCGTACAATATCTCAAATCTCCTCAAATATCCAAAATGAACATCATATTCTTTAGTTTATTCAACAAACCTCAAATATTGACAAAAAACATTTATGCAAATTGCAAAAATTGGTGAAATACAAATTGCAGAATCAATAACTAGAAATCCAGAAAATACAAAGAGGGAGGCCTATCACAAACGGGAGCATGAAAACTCACCTACACGTGTATCACAAACGAAACGCTATTCCATGTTCGTTAACCTATCAAATTTGAGCCGAAGGTCCACAAACGGCCCGAAAACCATGGGTCGCTGCCCCAAAAATTTGAGCCAAAACTCCACAAACGGGGTTTAATCCCCCACGCAGACAAAAAGACATCGCACATCGCTGGTCTAAATCACAAAATGGTCATCATTGATCGATAAGTGTAAATTACACTAAGCTAGTAAATAAATGAGTTTAGCTTCATGTCCCATTATCACCGGCTCAAATATTTACGCACAAATTGTAGATTTCTACTTGAAAGTTGTCACAAGATTTCAATCGAACAAGTCTAAGAGTTAACCGATGACATAAACGCAAGCGTTTCATATCATTTGTTTTGCTAAGTCGTTTAATTGGATTTCTCATACGAATGAGGTAAAGGTTTGTATATACTAATAGATTGAAAAACGGTTTTAAAAATGAGCTTTGTATTAAAAGTAATGTTGAAATCATTTTTGTGTAAGAGTTTGAGTGTTTACTACTAGTATAAAAACCTTTGTATTTTAAAGTGACAAGTCAGAGAAACGATTGTAAAAACAATCTATCACCAAAAATTCACATTTTGACGACGTGAATTAAAACCATGAAAATCGGTATCAAATCCATCAAATGGATATTCCCAGAAATCCAGAAAAGAAATCATCATAGTCGGTAATGAATGACAATAACCATTCGGATCATTAAAAAATCGATTAAAATGGAAACCCACATAAAAATAGGCAAATTGGCTGATTTTAACAGCGCCAGACGTCTGGTGGTTTTCCCAAACATTTGAGCTGATGGTTTGGAAATTTTCTTCCAGATTGCTCAAATGTCTGGGAATAACCTCCGATATCTGAGCTGAGAGTCTGGAATTTTTAATTCCTTTTCCTCAGACGTCTGAGCGTTTTTCCAGACGTGTGAGCTGAGGCTCAGGGCAAAATTTGCCTAGGCCAATGATGGCCAAATCAATTCGGATGGGATCAAATGAGTGATGGTGGCTAGGGATTTATGCCAAACGACAACCCAGCCCTATAGACTCTTCAATACACTTCAAACAACATGTCCAAACATCCATAGTAGGATTTTTATAGATTTTGACTTCAAAATAACAAAATTGGAAAATTCACCAAACCAATTCAATTCAAAAATAATTAAAAGAGAATTAGATGTGAGAAATTAATACCTAACAACAATGAAAGCTATAGACATAGATGTTCAAAAACTCACATTTAAACTCAAAAACAAGAAATGAGAAGCTCTAAAGCAAAGCAACATCAATCTCTCTTCAACTTCACTTCAAGTACCTTCAATCTATGATCAAAAGATTTTTATAAATTAGGTTATATGAAAAAACAAGAATTAAAGAGGAATTGAGATGAAGAAGATGAAAAAGATGCTTGCCCAAGCTTCTCCTTGAATTTGGAACTTGAATTTGAATTTCCTAAGAATATAGGGCTTAGGAATTTTAATTTCCTTTCTTTTCCCCCATTTTTCCTTTTACTTGAAAGTGTTAGGAAATTATGAAAGGAATGAATGGAGAGCATTGGTTCCTTTCTTTTCTCCCATTTTTCCTTTTGCTTGAGAGTGTTAGGAAATTATGAATGGAATGAATGGAGAGCATTAGAGTTATGGTATTTGGTAGAGGAGTTTGGGTTATCTTTTTGGGTTGGTGGGCTAGAACCAAACCCAAAGCCCAATTAAAATTATCAAAATCCTAATCAACTCCAAACATATCGATGTTTATAATCAAACAAGTTGTAAATGCCATTTTGAACTCAATGAAAGTAGACTCGAGTCTGGATTCGACCGTTTACAAAAGTCACGTTTCAGACATTAAATTCAACTAACAATGGTATATTTAAATAAAACATTTAAATATGTAATCGTAAAATATGCGGGTTGTTACAAGTGGTATATATATGAGTTTGGTTGCATGTAACAATAAGGAATTCCTTTGTTAATAGGTATTGACCAAACCTTATATTGCCTCTATAGTAGGATGTGCGGAAGATCCTGGAAATTTCAGCATGGTGTCGAAGCTAGATTATCGCAAGGCTAAGGGTAATTTTAGATCTATATAATTGTGGGGATATCAAATTTAATTTTCTTTTGAAGATTGCTCTTCTAAACAGAAAAAATTGAGGTATTCGGAATCCTAAGATGGTGGATGTCTTATATCTCAACGATCTTCAAGGGTCAATTGAAGATGATGGATACTCTCAAATATAGAGGGGGGTAAATTGTAGAAGATGGGTAAGAAGGCGATTGTTTTGATTCGTTGGTATCTTGATGATTCAGTTTTTCATCACTTGGCTAGTTGTAAATCCATGAATGCTTTGTGGGATAAGTTGGTATCTTTATATGAGTCAAAAGTGCTATCAATAAGGCTTTCCATGTTCAAAAATTGGTTCAGTTGAGGCTAGATGGAGAGAAGTCTGTAGCAGAGCATTTGAATGAATTTAAAGATGTAATAAATCAGCTGTTAAGTATGGATGTCAAATTTGATGATGAGTTAAAAGCTCTTTTGTTTATGAGTTCGCTTTCAAAAAGTTAAAACATTGGTTATGTCATTAAGTAACTTCAATGCCAATGAAAATATCTCATTGGATATTGTCTGAATTAGTCTCTTGAATGAAGAACTTAGAAGGAAATGGTCAATCTTGAAATCAGTTGTTAAGTGAGATACAAAACAGAAGAAAAAAGTCTCTAATGGTAAAGGTATGTCAAAAAGTATCTTTTGTTATTATTGTCATAAAAAGGGTCATATGCGCTACAAGTGTGGTGCGTATAAAAAGGATCGAAAGAAGATTATACATAGTGACGGTGATTGTGATACATGGGCAGACATAGCTAAAGGTGGCAACAGTGATACTTCTTGTGATATCCTCATTAGTGATGTTAAGCCTTGGAATATGGATTCGGGTGCTAGTTTTCATATATGTATTAACGTGAGGTGTTTTCTTCTTATAAGAATACCGTCGACATGATTAGGATGACCAATGGAGTAAAACTACCAGTTTGTAGTATTGGATCTATCCGGTTTTGTATGCACGATGGTGTAGTTAGAGAAGTCTTGGACGTGAGGCATGTTCCTACTATTTTGTATAACCTCATTTCTCTTATTCACTTGAACCTCTATTGTTGCACTTATGACACTCGAGGTGAAGTTTTGAGAGTGAAGAAGGATGGTCGTATTATGATGAAAGAGGTATTAAATGATGGAAACCTTTATAGATTAGTTGTTGTGTAGTCAATAACAGAAAGCTAGTGACAGTTGAAGAACCTAGTCCATAGGTATGTGGTGAAGTGAATGTATGCACTGCGTTTGATGGACGTGTTAATAGTCATATTTTCGACAAGCGTCTTCATTTTGATGATGATCGAGGTACCAATGGTGATCGTGTGGAGAGCTTAAGTAAAGTGGTAGACGGGTATTGAGTTAAAAAATCCACGAAGATTTGAAGGTGGTCTTTGTGGTATTACAAACGCTTTAAAGGCCAAATTGTGTGATATATCTCATGGTGGAGGATGCATCACTTGTAGATGGTAGCAACGGTTTGTGATTTAGTATGATTAAGAAGAAAGAAGTGGTGACTGATCTAAAGATGGTAGACTTGTGTGTTTTATTTGATGAAATCACTTTCTTAATTTTCTTTTTGAAGAGATGATTTGATTGAAGGTGAAGATCGATGATGTGTTAGAGATATGTGATTTGCATCCAAGTGGAGTGCTAAATTTTGGTGATACAAAATCAAAATAAAAGAAAACAATTGCGCAAAAGAAAGAAAGAGAAAATTTTATTTTCCCTATTTAATAGGTATATTTGATTATATTTATTTCTCTCTCTAATTGGCTAATCAATTTATTTTTTACCATATGATATTAACTTGGCCAAGTAGTTGTTGTTATAAATAGGGCCTAGAAGAAAGAGTTGATAAGTGTGGAAAAGTATTTGATATTTCTCCTTACTCCTTCTCAATTAAGTTATTGGTTCTATTTTTGTGTTGTTTACTTTTATTTGATGGGTTATCAAACAAATTGTTTTTTGAAAATCAATATAAATGGTTGTTGGGTGGAAACTTGTACGTTGCTCTCTCGATTTCTTCGTGTTATAGATCCATCTTTGTCTTTAAATATTATTACTTTCATGCAATATTATACCTTTGTACTTGGGAAGTATAAGATTCTGGGATAGGCTTCTGCAATAATTTTATCCTTTGTTATGTTTTGCACAACAAAAATCATAATAAAGGTGTGAGACTGTTCTGTTTTTTAATGTGCATCCATGACACACAAACGTGAAACGACCCAACATTTTTATTCTTGTTATCAGAAGTATAAGATAGTTGAGAGCCGCAGAATAACATTAGGGTTTCATATAAAGATACAATGGATAGCGGGCCTTGGGCTTGTACCCGTATTTACTTTATTATGTTTGTTTGAGACTTGTATATATAAAGAACAGATACAACCGTGTACATAATCAATTATCAATATCAATAAAATTCATTTTTTACATGTTCTCTCAAATTCTATCATGGTATCAGAGCAGTAAAAAACTGTGTAACAACAGAATAATATTCTCTGTTTTGAATCCATCAGAGATTTTCTCATCATTTGGATTTACAACAGTTCATTAGAGCATTGATCTCTTCATCTGAAACTGTTGGTGTTTCAGTTCTTAGATTTCATCAAGAATCACAAAATCATCATCAAGCCTTACCAAGAAGAGTTGTCAGGAAATTATCATCATCTGACTCAACGGCTGCTTTCAGTTTTCTTTAAAAAGAAATCATCATAAAAAAAATCAAGAACTGAAATAAGAATCATCATCGAGCCTTGCCAGTAATCTTGATCACTGGCTGCTTTAGATTCACTGCAAATAAATTTAAACAAAGTCACCTGAAAAGCAGTTGTTCATTCATTACTTTTCTTTGCTATTCTCAAATTCACAACTCAGGTTCTTGATTACTCTTTCTCTTCTGTATACCTCATGTATTGAACTTTTATTGTTTTTCAATCATGGCTGAAGGAGATTTAGATAATAACTCCTTAACTTCTGCAAATCCAAGATCAAATACTACTGCACCATCTATCACCACTGAAAACATATCAAAAATCATAATTAGTCCACAACCACAGTTAATTCAGACTCAACTTGATGGGACAAATTATTTGCTAATCCAAACAGCAGTAAGAGGTTATGGATTAGAAGATTATATTCTTGGCACCAAAGAAGTACCACAACAATTCATCACCAACAATGAAGGAAATTTAACATTGAACAGAGAATACATAATTCATCAAAGACAAGACAGTTTAATATCTTCTTGGATTTTATCAACAATAAGTGCAAACTTATTACCACAGCTCATAGGATGTAAGAATGCACATGAAATATGGCATACTGTGGAACGGGTATTCAGTTCTCAATCAGCAGCAAGAGTAATGCATTATAAGAGACAATTACAAAATTTGAAAAAGAATGGTATGGTCATGAGAGACTATCTTTCCAAAATCAAAACATTATGTGACTTACTTGGTGCTGCAGGGTATACTGTTAGTGACACTGAACAGATCTTGCATATCTTAGGTGGATTAGATGATGAGTATGAATCCATTATGGCAGTGATATCATCTAGAGATATCACACCATCACTGTCATATGTTCACGCCACTCTTCTTGCTCATGAAGACAGATTAGAGCAGAGAAAATCAATTGTCTCTGACCCCTCAGTCAATATATCTCAAACAAAGGAAAAAATCAAGAAAAGACTCAATCAAGAAATGAATCAAATAATAATAATCAGAGAGGCAATCAATTTTACAGAGGAAGGGGCAGAGGTGGAAGGTGGAATAATAACAACAATGGAAGACCAAGATGCCAAACTTGTGAAAAAGTTGGTCACACAGCAAACAAATGTTACTTCAGATTTGATAATCACTATACACCTAGGCAACAAAACAATCAGAAACCAAGTGCGAACATGGCTAACATTCAACCAGATGCAAAACAACAATCTGAATTAGCTAAAGTGGAAGATATTCAGGATGACACTTGGTATCTAGATTCTGGAGCTACAAATCATGTCACAGACAATCTGAGCAATCTAAACTTGGGGAACAAAGAGTACAAAGGTAAACAGTGTATACACATGGGTAATGGTGAGGCAACCAAAATTACTCACACTGGTAATGGTTACATAAAAGGTGAAAAGATATTATATCTTAATCATCTTTTAAGAGTTCCATAAATAAAGAAAATTTTACTCAGTGTGTCTCAATTTGCCAGTTAACAATGTATATTTTGAATTCTATCCAAATTATTGTCTTGTTAAAGATATTCTAACAAATAGAATTCTCTTGCAGGGTAAAACAGTGAAGGGCTTGTACAAGTTTACTCTAGCTGATTCAAGAAGTAGTGGAAAACAAAATCTGTGTTGTAATGCTTGTGAAATATCTCAAAGTAAAAGGAGTATGAGTATGCTTGACCTACGGCACTATAGGCTTGGTCATCCAAGTGTACACATTGTAAAGAAAATATTGCACAGTAATAAAATTTCTTTTGACAGTGCATTAACTCCATATATCTGTACATACTGTCGGTTAAGGAAAAATTATAAACTACCATTTAAAAATTCTGAAACCAATTACAATAAACCATTAGAGCTTGTAGCTACAGATTTATGGGGTCCTGCACCCATTGATACAGATTATGGTTTTAAGTATTATATATCATTCACAGATGCATATTCAAGATATGTATGGATATATTTTCTGAGAGCAAAATCTGAAGCATATTATGCAGTTTTGCAGTTTATTGCACAGGCAGAATAGCAGACTGGAAATGAAGTCAAGATTATACAAACTTATGGTGGTGCTGAATTTAAAACACTCAGGGAATATTTTCAAAGAAAAGGAATATTACACAGAACTACTGGTCCCTATACTTCAGAACAAAATGGATCGATTGAAAGAAAACACAGACATGTGGTTGAAACAGGACTTACCATGCTAGCTCAAGCATCCTTACCTTTAAAGTTCTTTCCAGATGCTTTCAGCACAGCAGTATTTCTAATCAACAAGTTACCAACTAAGGTTCTGCAAGGGAAGAGCCCAACTAAAGTGTTATTTGATGTGCAACCTGACTACAAAAGCCTCAAAGTTTTTGGGTGTCTATGCTTTCCATGCTTAAGACAGTACAACAATCACAAGCTGGATTTCAGGTCCTCACCCTGTACATTTCTGGGATATGCAAACAACATCAAAGGATACAAATGTATTGATAGTAAGGGTAGAGTCTTCATTTCAAGACATGTAGTCTTTAATGAAGACATATTCCCATTCAGTGAAAAAGAAATAAAGACAACTCAGAAAATTTACAACTCAAGATTCTCTATACCTCCCTTGCTACATGAAGTGTATGCAGAAGATCAAATTGGCAATACTGGATCACAACACACTGTACCCAATGTTGGGTCAGGTCATGAGCCAGACAGCCAGTTCACAAGTAATTGTCATGCAACACATCCAGATGTCAGTTATCAATCTGGTGAAGAACAAAGAAGTGATCAAATTCAGACACCTAGTTCACAATCTGAATCTGAGGAAGTATCAAATCAGAATCAATCTTCTATTCCTGTAACAACTGGTCATCACATGATCAATAGAGCAAAAAGTGGTATTTTTAAACCACAACTGTATACTGTCAACCTGGACACTGATGAGCCATGTACATATCAACAAGCAATACAAAGTGAAAAGTGGAAAGAAGCTATGGATGAAAATATGCAGCATTTATGAAAAATAAAACATGGAGTCTTGTTACTATACCAAGTCATAAAAATATCATTGGATTTAATTGGACTTATAGACTAAAAAAGAAATGCAAATGGGTCTACAGCAAAATACAAAGTCAGACTTGTTGCAAAAGGCTACTCACAACAACAAGGTTTTGACTTCAATGAAACCTTTTCACCAGTTGTCAAACCAACTTCCATCAGAGTAATTCTTACAATGGCCTTATCAAAAACTGGAAAATAAAGCAGCTTGATGTCAACAATGCATTTCTAAATGGAATACTTCAAGAAGAAGTGTACATGGAGCAACCTGAGGGTTACAGACAAAATGGAAGCAATTTGGTCTGCAGGCTCAATAAAGCTATACATGGACTCAAACAGGCACCAAGAGTGTGGTTTAAGAAATTAAAAATAACATTGATCAAACTTGGGTTCAATCATACCAAATCTGATAATTCTCTATTTACTAAATTTTCTAAAAATATTATTGTGTATGTACTGATATATGTTGATGACTTCATTGTTACAGGGAACAATGAGAGTGAAATCAGCAATCTTATTCAGCAACTAAGTAATGAGTTCTCAATTAAGGATCTTGGTGATTTGCACTATTTTTTAGGGATAGAAGTCAAAAGACTATCCAATTCAGTTATACAGCTAAGCCAGAAGAAATACATATCTGAGATACTACTCAAAACAAAGATGGATCAGGCAAACAGTCTACCTACGCCAATGACATCCAATTTACAGCTATCAAAAAACAGATGAGAACCATTTACTAATGCAAAATACTACAGGAGTATGGTTAGATCACTACAATATGTGACAATCATAAGGTCAGAGATCACTTATAGTGTAAATAAAGTTAGCCAATTCATGCAAAATCCTTTAGATGAACACTGGAAGGCAGTGAAAAGGATTCTCAGATACTTAAGGGTACAGTGAATCATGGATTAATATTAAAAAATTGTCCTAATATAAACTTATTTGGTTTTTCAGACGCTGATTGGGCCACAGATCCAGATGATCGAAGATCAACATCTGGCAATTGCATTTATATTGGAAAAAATCTCATATCATGGTGTTCAAAGAAACAAACCACCACATTTTGATCTAGTACAGAGGCAAAATATAGGAGTGTGGCTAATGCTACAGCAGAGCTGCTATGGATTAAATCTCTACTAAGTGAACTTCGAATCAACATCACAAACAAAGCTACATTATGGTACGACAAGTTAGCACAGTCTCTCTTACCGCCAACCTAGTTCTACATGGCAGAACCAAACATATAGAACTGGACTTGTATTTTGTTAGAGAGAAAGTACTATAAGGAATCATCGAAGTCAATCACTTACCGATCACTTACCAAAGAGCATATATACTCACCAAAGCCCTCTCTGCCAAGAGTCGTCTGAAACAGGAACTCAATGTTGAAGACTGCAGCAATCATCAACAGAAAATCCTAGATCTATAATTAACCTCACGTTCAAGGTCTTTCAAATTGAGAAAGCTTGGGCAAAATAGAAACTTTCAGCAATTAACTTTATCTAAACCCTAAACTTGAAATCTGGTTTCAAGTTTAGGATCAGATCAGTCGCTGCTACGCTTCTTCAAGTTTTCACCTCAAGCACTGAAGATCAACTCTACTTTGAGGTCAATTTTTCAGGAAACCACAATCTGACAAATTACAAGCGGCAAAATAAAGTTTTGCGAACAGATCTGAAAAGCTCTTTTGAAGCTTTGTCGCAAAACATAAAAATCGCCACTCATATTGAGGGAAGATATCAGATTACTCAAGGAATCGCGAAAATCGCCGCTCGTATTGAGGGAAGATATCAGAAGTATAAGATAGTTGAGAGCCGCAGAATAACATTAGGATTTCATATAAAGATATAATGGATAGCGGGCCTTGGGCTTGTACCCGTATTTACTTTATTATGTTTGTTTGAGACTTGTATATATAAAGAACAGATACAACCGTGTACATAATCAATTATGATCAATATCAATAAAATTCATTTTTTACATCTTCTCTCAAATTCTATCACTTGTGATATGAATTTTTTGCTTACATGCAAGTTCCATTTATTGCAGAATTAATTATGATTAAGGTGCTGTTTTCAGTTAACATACAATATTAGCAACAATACACATACGGGGTTACTTTAAAATTTTGGTAAGTTGCTGTTGCTGTTGCTGTTGCGCATGCTGTTGCTTTCCTCTTTTGCACTATGTTGTATTTTCAATAGCTCATTGATCATCTTATCTGAAATTACCATAATTCTTGTGAATAATGTACATAGTTTCCTGATTCTATAATATATGGTTTTCATAGTATAAAAATATCCAGAAGAGAGTGTTTCAACATGAAGGCAAGAGCAACTGCTTTATTATCATTTATAGGATACACTGGCTTTTATAAGCAATGCTTACATTAAACTATAACACTGAAAATGGAAAATACAAACATACTATGTGAACCAGCAACAATCAATACAAGCTTCTCCGGAACTTATGATGTTAGAAATGTAGTGTACCAGTCGGCTGAATTTTTAGGGATTCGTTCAAGATCATTTTTGTAGTCGATGTAGTTGATCCCAAAGCGTTCATTGTATCCCTCGTTCCACTCAAAGTTATCTGTTAGTGACCATGCAAAGTATCCTTCCACTTTAACCCCCTCTCTGCGTACAAGACAATATCAACATAAGTAATTCTTCTCGTTCTATCCCCGTCTTATGAGATTGATATATATTGTGATAGAATATATTTTTTTCCTTTCAAGTTTTATCTTACTCTATAGCAGCTCGAAGTTCGGCAAGATGAAGAGTCATATAATCGATCCTATCCTGATCCAAGATTGCTTCTTCCTTTGTTAGCTTATGATCGTGATCAAGCTGAGCAGTTCCTATAAATATTAATAAACAGGGGAGCAACCAATTTTTAGTTATTTCTATTTCAATGTATGATAGAAAATGATTATTATTGATAACAGGATGTGCTATGAATTGCATTATGAGAAAATTTTATAATGCCTCTACATTTGAGTATACTGACCATTTTCCGTGATATAGATCTTAGGATCATTATATTTCATCTTTGTATAATTTAACAAATCCCTCAATCCATCTGGGACCATATATATCCATGAACCATGCTGCAAAATATGATGGAGATCAAATAAAGTATTAAAGGAGCTCTGTGGATCGGAAATTTAGGTTTTAACATAAAGGAAAGTGATTAAATAATACAAGTCACTGTACTTACCAAATCACCAATAGGTACGTCTCCTCTTTTCTCTGTGAAAATAGATGTTAGTTAGAAACAAAGGAGGAATCAATAATGAGCACTAATGTGCAGAAAAGGTTCGTTTCTCTCTGTTTTATGTTTCCTTAATTAGAATCAATGTTCAAGGACGTTTGACTTTCAAAAACAGAACCTGTTTCTGCGCATTGATTGAATCACAGTAGACAGTATAATGTATATCCATACAAACTATTGGACGAACCTAATTGCTCCAATCGAGAGTCAGTGATGCTAAGCATAGGAGTAGAATTTGGATCATCTTTTGCATATCTTGATGTATAATAATTAAGTCCCACAAAATCATATGATCCTTTTATCATCTTCGACTCCTCCTTGGTGAATTTAGGAAGTCTTTCGCCAACCAATTTTCTCATACAGGCTGGATATTCTCCGTTCATTAATGGATCCATATACCTAAGTTTACATAATAAACAAGATATTACTATGAAAATAATAATATGATTAATTACTAACGTGCTTTGTTGGTTACTGACCATCCAAGCATAAATTCCACGGCCCTCAGTGCTGCTGCTTTATCTGCATCTGAATCTGAATATGGCTTATACCACATGCTAACTAGAGTAATTCCGATCTCTCCACCCTGTATAGACTGAAAAAAATGCAGCATATGAGAACAAGCTTGCATATTTCAATGCATCAAAATTATATAAGCTGTTTTGAATTCTAACTCCCATAATTTCTTGGTCCTGTCATGCAATTCATTTTTAGAAATAAAAAATATGTGCAAATTTTATTTTACTTATTTACTTTTTGAAGTATTAACTATCAAGCTCCAGAATATTAGCAGATGTTTAACTGCAAGAAAAATAACCTGGAAGTGGTTTTTATAAAGTTTAGCAGCTGCTCCATGTGCTAATATGAGATTGTGAGTAATAATGTAAGGTTCAGTGAGAGAATCGCCAACAGGACATCCAAGGAAGCTACTACAGCGCCCGGGAGCATGATTTCCAAGTGAATAGCCTATGCTACTAAATGTCCATGGCTCATTCAATGTAATCCAATTTTTGACTCTGTCTCCAAATTCTCGGAAGCATATTTGGCAGTAATCTTTGAAATCATGCCTAGTGAAGAATGATAATATAACACATGTTACTTCATCCACTGTGCTGAAACACTAAACTTTAGTTACGGTTGAAGGGTATATCTTAACGAGGCTTATAAATTCGTGTTATGACAAGAAATGTTTAAACAGGTTTTTTATTTTTCCTTTTGATGATTTTGCGTGTTATAAAACAGGTAATTGTCTTTTGTTTATTATATTACTCTCAAGAAGAACTGTATAACAGTCGCAAATAAAGATAAGTTGATGCGCTGGATGTGAATTAAATACTTACACAATCTTTTTGTCAAGGAAACCGCCATATTTATCTTCCAAAGCTTGGGGGACATCCCAATGGAAGAGTGTAACATATGGTGTTATACCTGCAATGTGAATTACATGTAAATGTAATGTGAAATCAAACTTATACATTATGGGATTTACAAAATTTCTAGTTCTCACCATTTTTTAATAGCTCATTGATCAGATTGTTGTAATACATCACTCCTTCTCGATTTATTCCTCCTTTCAAGGTACCATCTGCTTTTACAAATACATATCAAGCAGTTCAAGCTCGAATGATTTATGTAGTTGTTGATATCATAAAAGCTTCAATGTTGTATTTCTTTTTCATTCTTTTTTTTCACTAATTAAACTTCATTTTGAATTTCATTTGTAGGTTCAATTAAATATGGTGGATTAGTTTTACCTGGCAGAATTCGTGACCATGAGATCGAGAAACGGTAGGAGTCAACTCCCATCTCTTTCATCATCTTTACATCATCCTGCGAAAAATTGATAGTTATATCTAGCTATTTTCCAATACATGTTTAGCATATTGACAATTTAATACATCATTCTTTTCCTATTTCAGTTACTTACTTTGTATCTGTGGTATGAATCCGTGGCAACGTCTCCATTAGTCCCACCCTTGATTTTATCTGTGTAATAATAACCAATATCCTTAAGCTCTGAAACACTAAAAAATACGAATAATGTCTCGTATACTGATATGTTGTTAAAATTAGGTAGTATAATTGAAATTTACTATTTGCGCCTACATTTTGAATTCTGTTATTTGTTTCAAAACCATATTTATAAAATAATGAAGTATTGTGCTTCTGTTTATGCCCGTCGTTATACTCAGACCATCTCCAAAAGTGTTCAAAACCAAATTGTGTAACATATTATTTCAAATGACTGCCCAATAGAGTGCAGGAATTGTAATCGGTTACAAATTCAGTTAAAATGGTTAGGTATTTGTAATATGTTTGGACGTTTCTTGAACAAGCATTTGGACATAAGGCACTTATTGAACAAGCGTCCGGACCCGGATAAATGTCTGAAAGTTTATAATTTATAATTTATTAAGCTCAAAAAGCTTGTTCAATAAGTGTTTGATTTTCATTTATTTATTGACCAAGCATCTGGTTCTATTTCTTTTGGAGAAAAAGATAGTGTTACATTTTGTAACTCCGTAGAATGTAATTTTGAATGAAAAATGGTTAATTTTGAATGGAAAATGGTTGGAGATGCTCTTAGTGCTTTGAAGGCTACAAATAAAATCAACATAATTTAACTTAGCAGTATATAAAGAAAAAATATATGTATATGTATGTACGGGGTTGTTCGTGAGTGAAAGTATCCCAAATGCTAGGTCCTCTTCCTTCTTCATTCCATGCTCCCTCCACCTAAAACCATATCACACATTATTACATGGTTTAATGTATAATTATCAACGAGAAAATTATTCAATAACCAATATTACACATCTATATACAAAATAGGATACCTGATATGCAGAAGATGCAGTGCCAAACTTAAATTCTGGAGGAAACATAGACTTTCGTATATCAATAGTAAGTGGAAGTAATATTGTCCGCGGTTGGGCTACAGAACTTGTATTTTCACTAACAGAGCATGCAATATGAATATTTGTCCCATTGCTCCGGTAACTAATGCTCGACTTTTTCTTTAGAAGAGAAAGACTGGCATTATGTTTACTGAATGCTAGAAGAAACGAATTACTGGTCTTTGTTTGCATGTGAATGTTGAGAATTTGAGCCATGGTTTATTGATTTTAGGGGAAGGGATTTCTTTTTCTTGCCTGTGTACTAATAGTGCAACTATGTGCAAGCTTTTATAGAGGTTGGGAGCCTGTAAAAAATAGTATATCTTACAGTTTCCATTGAATGTGCAACTTGCATGCATTTAATAAAGATTAAAATATTGACGTAAACATTCGACCATAGCTTGGCAAGTGGGGCTAAAATTGCGTATACAATTGGTTGTAATAAAAATAAGAATGATTAAGAACTTAAGATTTAGAGTTTATTTTCAAGTATGAAGGCAAATTGTAGACCTGTTTGAAATCAAGAATGAATCATATATATTTTGATTTATAGGAGCAAATACCATGGTTCAAAATTCCGGCGGAATTCCGATTATTCCGGTCATTTCTTTCCGGTTCCGCTCATAATCGGAACGAAATCCGATCGAAATTCCGGTTTCGGTCTAAATTTCGAATTTGATTTTCAGATACTGAAAAAACTGGTATAATATTAAAAAAATATAACAAACATATAGTAATTAAAAAAGAAACCAAATTAATCGAAACAATAAATAATGAAGAAGAAATCATGTAATTTCATAAAAAATGTTGTTATACTTTTGTTAATTTACATTGAATCATAATAAAAAATTCAAATTTTTTAAATTTTATCCAAGTTTTAAAATATTAATTGGACAATACATAATCTTACACAATGGATTTATAAATAAAGTGTATATTTTATATGATATGTAAAAAATGTATTATAAATTTATAGCAGTATTGAATATTTATTAGTATATATAGCAAATTAAAGAAAAAATTATTGGAATTAGAAAATCGAAATTAAAACGGGAACATTCGAAATTTCCGGAATGGAACCGGAAGTTTTAAAATTACCATCAACCGGAACGGAAACGAAAACAGAATTTTAAACCTTGGCAAATACGCGAGTGTAGACCTGTATTTTGAACTGCTTGTCACTGTAATATTTCTAATATGAATCTGCGAGCAAGATATGGAGTAAAAACCATGCTACTGTCTTCTAGTCATACAAATTTTGTTGCATTTTTTTTTACCAAACAACTATAGCTATGGATGATCAACTCAAACGCTTGGCCATGGAAGATGTACGTAAATAATATACCCTATATAGGAAACATTGATACAGAACATTCAGTGCGACGTATATATCAAACACTTTGGAAGAAAAAATGTTTTTCTTCGATGACTCACGAGATGTCAGCTTAAACTATGTGTAATACTTCATTTGTTAGATTGAAAAGTACTTGTTCTTATGACTGCACAAGTATAGCTAGATTCAACAGTATTTGTTCCTATAACTGCACTCGTATAGCATTCACTATTGTTTTGGAATATATGTAAATAAGATTTTTTTTTTTTTTTTTTTTTTTTTTTTTTACAAGATTGCTCTCTTCTAAGACTTCCGCAGAACATTGCTCTCATTAAAATATTGACATAAACAATGGATCATGTCACCGCAAGTGACAAGCAAGGCTACAATTGCGTATACAGTTGGTAATAAAAATATGAGTAGTTAGGTATTAAAGTATAGTTTCAAGCATGAATTCGTGTGATTCAAGTATTTCCAAATAAGACAAGAAAATAATTAGTTAATTCAATCAATCAATCAATTAAACTGTATATGGAAAGATAAAGAGGAAAAATATGCGTGGTATATTTTAGAGGTATATTTTAGAGAATGAAAACTAATTAATTGCTAATTAATCAATTAGTCAAGATTTATTATATGAAGATAGAGAAGTTTATATATGGAGATTAATTTAAGCAATATAAATTTATGGAAACATAGATTTTTAATCATTTATGTGCATTGAAATCAAATCAAGTAACCTGAAAAGGTTGTCACATAATCTGCAAGTTAATTTTCTTTATCTCCAAGCATCTTTCATTTTCATGCCTATTTAAATGAAGGAGGTTCTTCTTCATATGTGTGTTATGTGTGTGAGCGTGTGAGAGAGCATCCACCATTATCCTCTTCTTCGGTAAACCTAATTTCTGCAGTCAATCAATTAGGTGTTTTGAGCGTAAGTAAGTTTTTGGATAAATTAATTATTTAATTTGTAATTATAGGTTAGTCTCTCCACCTTGCTACCTATAATTTTGTAATCTCTCTTTTTTGTACTCTTTTTTTCAATGAAATAAAGAATAGTTGTTGTGTCCGTGAACGTACGCAATCTAGCCGAACCACGTTAAATCTCTGTGTTCTCCTTTATTCTGTATTTTTTTTGTTTGATGATTATTTTTCATTGAATTTGTGGTTGGTAATTAATCGACAAGCTATATCCTTCTTTTGATTATTTCCACGCATTAGCATTCCGCTGCGTTTTTTGAGTTTGTGCGAATCAACTGAATTTCCGCACAACAGTTTGGTATCAGAGCTAGCTGTCTTGTTCTAGATTAGTTATCAATGACAAATTTTTTCAGTAGTGGTATGAAATATTATGGCATCACCAAATTTGTTAGAAAAGGAGTTTTTGGGACATGGAAGGTGAAGACTAATGACGGTGTTCTTCAGCAACAACTTCATTCATTTAGAGGAAGAGATAAAAGCCAGAAGCACCTTAGAGGTAGAAGAGATATGCGTAGGTGTCATTTCATGGGTCCTGTAAGGGTTGCTTGCTATTATTGTAAGAAGAAGAAACATTTCATACGCGATTGTCCACTCTTAGAAAGAAGAGAGAGAAGAAAGAGAAAGCTTCAGTTTTACCAGCAGTTAGATCACATGCGGATAGAAGTGATAGTAATACATCATTACTTTCAGCCAGTATTTCACCTTTAGAGCATACAAGTTGGGTGATTGATTTATTCTGGAGGCTCTTTTCATATGACGCCAGATAGGAGCTGTTTTGTCAGTTACAAGAAAATTGATGGCAGAACAGTTCATATGGGAAATGGCACATCTTGTCATGTTGTGCGCGTTGGAAGTGTGAGGTTTAGGATGCATGATGGTGTTGTTAGGACTATCACGGATGTTAGACATTTTCCGATGCTGCGTAGAAGTTTGTTATCAGTTGGAGCTTTGAGTAGACTTGATATGAGGATAATAATAGATGAAGAGAATTTGAGAGTGACGAAGGATTCCTTGGTAGTGATGAAAGGGGTGCGAGTTAATGATATTTATGTGCTTCATGGAGAGACAGTCTTAGAAGAGTCGGTAGTTTCTATTGATTCTAGTATTTCAAACTGTACTCAGTTATGACATCTTCGTTTAGCTCATGTTGATGAGGAGAGTCTTGAAGTATTGAAGAAGCTTGGGTTGATTGATGGTGTCTGTCAGTCGAAGTCTAGCTCTTATGGAGATTGTTCTTTTGGAAAGAAGAAGCATGTCACATTTGATGTTGGAAGACCTAGAACTACAGAGTTTCTAGAGTATGTTTATTCTTATGTGCAGGGACCCACCCCAGTTGCATCTTTTAGTGGAGTCAGTTACTTCGTCTTATTTATGGATGATTTCTCACGTAAGGTTAAGATGAAATATTTGTCCAATTTTTAAATGGAAGACCTTGGTAGAGAAGCCGTCGAGAAGCGTTTGAAGGTTCTCAAAGTTGGAAATAGTAGTGAATTTATGTCACAAGAATTCACTAACTATTGTGAGTCCGAGCATGTAATTAGAGAGTTTTCTATTTCTGTTAAGTCACATTGTTACGGAGTGGCGGAGAGCATGTGTCGGATATTGTGGGAGAGAGCTACGAGCTTGGGAACGACTGCTTGTCTAGAAGTGGGATTTTGGGCAGAAGCGATATCTATGGCAGTATTTCTCAACAACCGCACACCTTCTATTGCCATAGATATGAAGATCCCAAAAGAGATATGGAAAACAGAGCCTATTGATTATTCATTCTTTAAAGTGTTTGCTTGTTCAGCTTATTTACAAGATGAGAGACATGATAAGTTGAAGCATAGGGAAAACAAGCACATTTTGTTAGGCTATAGAGAAGGAGTGGAGAGGTATAGGTTGTGGTCTAAAACAATTAGAAGAATTGTGACTAGCAGGCATGCGATATTTGATGAGAGGTCTTTATTGAAATTGGAGCCTCTATCAAGTGATGACATTGGGAGGACAGAAAATTGCCAAACACATTTGGAGTCATCATATTGTTTCCATAATCAGAAAGATATTGGTATTTCCGATGATACCATGGTTGATGAGAAGATTACAGAGGTTCAGACTCTAGGTGGAGCTCACTTGCTGGAAAAGCCTTTTGGTTCAGTTGGCCCTATTTGTAAGCATATTTGTAGCGATGATTCTTCATCTTATGCTTATAATGTTGTGGAGCTTGTTGGTGAGTCTGTTGATGTTGACTTGGGAAAGTCTAGCAAAATTCTTGTGGAGAGGATTGGAGTAGATAATATTGAGTATGTCCTTACTCAATTTGGAATGGAGAAGGTGAAGCGCACTATTAAATCTCCATTGATCTCTCGAAAATTAGTATCGACATGTTCATCTCCAATATCGAATTTGTTGAAGAATTTTGGTACTTTCTCGTACGCATTATGTTTGATGATGTGCATATCTTTCTTGTGCTTGGGAAAGATTTGGAAGCTCTGTTTGGACAATATTGCCCAAACTAGTTCACATTGAACTTTTTGACGTAGACCCAACAATTTGTCGAGATGTGCTGATGCAGAGAGATAGTTATATTTGAATCAAGGTGGAGTGTTGAATTTATTGATTCAAATATTTTCTAAGAAGACAAAAAAATAATTAATTGATTCAGTCAATCAATTAATTAGGCTGTATATGGAAAGATAAAAAGAAAAGATATGTGTCGTATCTTTTAGAGAATGAAAACTAATTAACTGTTAATCAATCAATTAGTCAGATTTATTATACGAAGATAGAGAAGTCTATATATGGAGATTAATTTAAGCAATATAAATTTATGGAAACATAGATTTTTTGTCATTTATGTGCATTGGAATCAAATCAAGTAATCTGGAAAGGTTGTCACATAATCTGAGAGTTAATTTTCTTCATCTCCAAACATTCTTCATTTTCATGCCTATTTAAATGAAAGAAGTTCTTATTCATATGTGTGTGAGCGTGTGAGAGAGCATCCACCATTATCCTCTTTTTCAATAAACCCTAATTTCTGCAGTCAATCAATTAGGGGTTTTGAACGTAAGTAAGTCTGTGAATAAATTGATTATTCAATTTGTAATTATAGACTAGTCTCTCCACTTTGTTACCTATAATTTTGTAATCTCTCTTTTTTGTACTCTCTTTCTTCAATGAAATAAAGAATAGTTGTTGGGTCCGTGGACGTAGGCAATCTAGCCGAACCACGTTAAATCTCTGTGTTTTTCTTTCTTCTGTATTTTTTTTGTTTGGTGATTATTTTTCATTGAATTTGTGGTTGTTAATTAATCGACAAGCTAGATCCTTCTTTTGATTGTTTCCGCGCATTAGCATTCCGCTGCGTTTTTGGATTTTGTACGGATCAATTGAATTTCCGCACAACATGAATCTTATTTTGATTTGTGGAAGCAAATACACAAGTGTATACCTGTGACTGGTTGTCACTATAATTCATTGCATATGGATCTGCGAGTGTGATTTTGAGTGAAAACCATGCTACTGTCTTCTAATCATACAAAATTCGTTATATTATGTTTTTCATCTAACAGATATGGCTGGGTGATCAACTTAAACGACTGGCCATGGAAGATGTATGTAGATATTATAGATTATCATATGCTTCTGCTATGCATTGATGCATATGATTTTGAAGTCAATACAATTATTTTACCTACCACTTACAAATTTGAGCTGTAATCTGGGGCTAGTAGTTTTATACTTTTATTACTACTCGGCATTTTCCAGTTAGTACTTATATATACCACTTGTCACCTCTTTTTATTTGTTGTTGTTATTTTATGTAGTTTTACAAAGCAAAATATGCACTCTTTGAACTCCTTTACTGACATTTACATTGTACCTCGTTGTAAAATATTTTCCTTTTTCTTTTTCACATTCTATTATCATTCAGTAACGTAATCAAATTTATATATCTTGTTTGTTTTTTTTTTGGGGGGTCCACAGAAGTTACTTCACCAAAAAATAAAAAAGAACCCTATATAGGAAACATTGATGTAGATCATACAGTGCGGCTATATATCATCATGCACTCTTAGAGGACAAAAAAATGTCTTTCGTAGATGACTCGCAGGATCTCAGCTTGAACTCAAAAGCAGTGTTTTGAAAACTAGACCAAACCGCCGGTCTAACCAAAAAAACCATGAACCATAGGACAGTCTGGTCCAGAATTCCATTCAGACCTTGTTTGCACTTAAACGCAAAAACTCACGGTTCAACCTTAAAAATCCGATTTATTAGACATAAACCAAACATTATAAAGTATTTCATTTCATGTGCCAACCATGTAAAAGGTCCAAAGCCAACTGCATAGTCTGCATTAATCATTTCACCAGCAGCATATATTTATACTGAGAAGCTGCGAAAGCTCTCCCGTTATTTTGCAATATGGGATATTTTTTCAATAATAAACTTCTTGCATTTCCTTTAAGCTCATTATGTTAGCAGCATATTTTCTTCAATGCATTATAAAAAAAGATAATTGACGTCATTAGAAAATCCACATGTATAAATAATTATTTTTTACATCTTCAGCTAGCACAATCATGTTTTAAATTCACCAGCTGATGTTTTAGATAATGCATTGATAATATTTATGCATGTGGATTTTGTAAAAACATAATTTTTTTCTAGTTTCTGACCAAATACCAGATTTCTTATATCAATACACTAATTTTAATTAGATTTCACAAGTGTGCGGTTTTTACGGTTCGATCGGTTAGATCTTTTAAACCTTCGACTTGGACCATCTCGGTCTGACTTACGGTTCGGCTCTCAAAACTGTGCTCAAAAGTATTTGTTCCAACTGCACAAGTACAGTATTTAGGGGTGTGATGTAGGAACTATTTTTTTTTTTTTTTTTTTAGTTTTTAATCTTTTTTGATAGCAAAAACCAAATAAATGTGTTCACCAGTATTCTGGGTCGTTGGATCAAAGATCTAATGGTTTAAATCATATGACTCGCAAGATCTGTACGTGTAATGCTTCATTTGTTAGACTCAAAAGTATTTGTTCCAACTGCACAAGTACAGTATTTAGAGGTGTGATGTAGGAACTGGTTGTCTTGTTTTTTTCCCCCTTTTTTCCGATTTGATAACAAAAACCAAATAAGTATGTAGATCGTTGGATCAAAGATCTAATGGTTTAAAACATCGATGCATATGAGATATGTTCAATATTTTTTTAAAATACGCTTTTGCTCTGAGTTATGGTTTTGCACAGTGTACATAGCACAAAAACTGCGGGTGCATCTACTATAGGTATATTGTGTCTGTCATTCACTGCAAAATCTAATGTAAATATTGTCAAGGTTGGCCAATCAATTAGTAGTTGGATGGATAATAGTGGTTCAATAAAATAACTTCCATGCCAAAAGCAAGGAACTGTAAACAATTATATTCAATCATTTTAACTTAAGTCTTGTTCTGCAGGGCAAATCTCGAAAAGGTGATAGTTTTCTATTAAAGGGAGTTTAATGATAGACGTACCAAGAAATTAATGTAATAATCAATTTAGCATGAGAGAGGAAAGTAATGTTTCCACATGTTAAATGGACCAGTGGCAAGAAACATATGTTTATAGTACGTATAGACCAACAATTAGGATGAATACAAAATTACGTCAACATCAAGTTCACTATAGTTGTGGATATGCATCGCACATATTCCCCAACTACCTATATCTGATATCATACACAATAAGTTGACAATATACCACATGTTTGTCTTTATAGAGCTCAAACGTATCCTTGGCGCATGCAACGTTTTTTTGTTTTTTGTTTTGTTTTTAAACTTGGTAAAGATAGGGCCCAAGCCCATAAAGTAACAAAGCGGATATACCCGATAGGGTATAACCCAATACATAACACACCACTTAAACCCTAAAACAAACCAAAGACAAACATCGCCTCCACTTCACTCTCTCACCACGAACAAAAATGGCGAAATGCTAAAAATAAATTCCATCTAAAATCTCAAAATAGATTAAAGGAGCTAGAAAAAAAAGCCTTAAGGTGGCTTTCATGTCTTTGTAGCGAAGCGCTACAGACCTTGCAGCTTTAAAATGGAACAAAAAACACTTTCAAGGGTGGTTTTTGTTTCAGCTGTCTTTAACATGGTCGCTTTGCTGATTGTGGCTTCATCAAACATCAATATCAATTTAAAATTCAAACATCATCATATCAAGCATAGACAAATCTTCCATCATCAGTCTCACTCATCCAACTGTAATATTTACATTCAACATCAATGTACAATATATACATCCAACATCGAACTCCACAAATCAACTGCACAAATCAACCCTCCAAATCAACCACACAAATCAATGTCAAACACCACATGTCTATAAATCAACATCACCATCACCATCATTCAATGTTTATATACACCAGTTTTCAAAAAAACTGCAAATCGTACCCGATGACTATCCTTGGCTCCGGAACCATCAGATGAAGGAAATACTTCATGACGCTCCACATACTTGGTCAAACGCTGGTTCAGTTGCTTTATTTGCACGGCTCAAAGGCGGTCTTGCTCTTGCAGCAGTGCAACATGCTGTTGAAACTCATTAATCTCTGCGTTGTCCTGAGTCCTTTGGTAAGCCCTTTGTGATGCCCGAACCTACAAAACAAGTCGAAATATGTTTAATTTATTACATAACTTTTACAAAAAATAAGCAAATTTGCAACGTAGTTAATTTTTATAAATTACTGACTGATTGTCGTAACCGTAGCGTCTATTTCTCTCGGTCGGATTCATAACAAAGTCAAAGATCGCGTCCTCCTCATCGGTGGTCAACTGCTCCCGTCTAGAATGCTCAAGCATTTGCGCACATGCTTTCATAAATTTTTTCAGCAACGCAAAATCATATACAAATAAATATTATATGACATTATTATAATATTTTATAATTAATTAATTAAAGTGATCAGTATTAATAACTTATAACTTAAAATATAGTTACATGTGCGGCGTATGCTTTATCATCCTCATGTCAGGCATACGACACTGTTCCTTTGTCATCAGTCTACATAAGGGCATAAGCATGCTCAAACACGTTCATATACGAAAAGGTACCCCACACGCTCTTTTTTACAATAATTGGTGTATATTATTGTTGTTCATACAAATTTATACTAAAAATGTAATAACTGTTCGTAATTGCAATTAATCAATTTACCAGGTCCTCGCGATGGTGCTGAAATGATGTCGAGCCACCACGGTGTGTGACTGGATTTTTCTGCCTGTTCGTAGAGTTCCTATCCGACTCCGTCTGCAAATAAAAAATTAAGATTATATTTTACGGGTATAAATATGTATTCTGTACTGAATAAATTAAGGTGATATCTGATAGACTTACTTTGAATTCGTTGCTACTCCACCATACGACCCAAGCATCCCAGACGCTAGCGCCCGTCCAGCTTGACTTACCTTTGAATTCGTCGCTAATCCACCATGCGACCGATAAAATAATTAACCATTTTTCCAACTTTAAAACTTAAAAACACATTAATCATTTATGTATTGACATTTTATTTTTCAATTAAATCGTATATTTAAATTTTCGTAAATATATAATATTATTTATTTAATTTTATTTTCAAAACGGATTTACACAAATTATTATACGAATATAATCTATAATTTTTAGGTTATTGTTTTACACTTTGACGGGTGGTCATCCTACTTCCCATTACAAACGCAATAGTAATTATAATTTGTAAATCATTTCATTTTAAACGATTCAACAAAATTTCGGCAGCACTTCCCCTTTGTTGCATGTATCGTACACATGCGTGTACACAAGGAACAAAAAGAAAGTGTTGTCGAAATTTTGTGAATAGTTTAAAATGAAATTATTTGCAAAATATAATTACTTTATTGTGTTTATAACTTGTCCAATACAGGAACAAATCCGACAAATATTGTTTCGGACGAATATAAATGTCTGTTCTTTGATAAAAACGAATATTCATACAACGATCATATACAATACTTGTTAGACGGGACCAAAAACTCTCTACGGGATTTACATAAAGTAAAGCATATTGTACAATAATTTTTACAATAATTTATTTACATTCTAAGAAAAGCATATATTAAATTGTCATTTTCGTCATCTTGAAAACGCATACACCAAAATTTTGAGCGTCGACTCTAATTAATCCAAAGTAGCTCTAATGCGCGTATGTACTAATTAATCAACGCATATACACAAATTACCACATATATATACTAAACAAATTTTCTCTCAATATTTCAATGATGAACAATTATAATAATAACCTAACTAGCATTCAACAGGATATACCAAACAGTCAACAGGGTATTATACAACTATAACAATAAATTAACCATAATTTAACAAATTAAGATTAATTAGGATTTTGGATAAAACCTGATTGATAAAGGGCTTAGGCTTGTCGAGAGTGGAGAATGATGAAGTTGGAGATGCTCGGAGAGGCGCGACGCCTGGCTGACAATGGGGAGGAGGTGGTGGGGTAGGGTTTTTGATGATTTGGGGGAGATAAGAATAATGAAGCAGCTCCCAGCCAGGTGCCTTGTATACACGACAATTTTCAACGGCTAGCGACGGCGGCCGACGGCTTCATTGATTCGGTTTTCGACAGTTAGCAATGGCTATTATATTTAATGTTACGGATTTCGAAAGCCGTCGCTAGCCATCGGAAAATACCGTCGACGGCCATCGGAAGCCTCCGTCGCTATTTATTGTTGTTCGAGTAGTGTATTTTACAAGTAAAGTGTTATTATGTAATTGAAACAATTGATTAATAAAATTAGTTCATACATTAGAAGTGATACTTTTCTTTTTCTAACCCTATACAAATCAACGTTTTTCTTTTTTATGGTTAATGTAGGTCAATTGTAATACTCAATATACAAGACAAAAAAGTAGCCAGAAATGATATTAATGGATCCCCCTCATTTCAGGATCTGAATCCAATGCTTTTCATAACTCCCGCTTCATCTGCGCCCTTTAATTCTGACCTTCTAGCAAAGCTCCTTAATATATTAGTGTGTAACCCATGCGCATGTCCAGCCCTAGGAGTAGGCCAGTGAGACAACCGAATCGAGTAACCCCTCGGTCGGACAAACAAATTTCAAAGAAGAAGCAATATTCAATGAAAATTATAAGTAAAATAAATAAAATGTTACATAAAATTTGCATGAAAGTTATTTTATTATAGTTGATTGAACTCAAGAAATTTTAATGCTTCCTCTGATTAGTTTTTTAAGGGCTCTTCAACCTCTCTCCTCGATTCTTTGCCAACTCATAATCTCTCTTCTCTCCCAAATCAAAAGGATAAGCCTTCGGATTTAAATAATGATGGTTTTCAATTAATTAGAAACTGCAAAAGAAATCATCAAGAAAGGGTTTAAAGATCTACCTAATTTTGAGCAAGAATTCCATTGTCTGAGGCTAATATCCGCCAGAATCCAACAAGAAGCATATCATATGGCCTGCACAAGTTAAATCAACAAACGATATGGAGAAAAAAAAGATCATAATTTCTTAGCAAACCAAAGAAAACTTATGTCTGAATCTCATAATCGAGTGAAATTATCCTCAACTTGGACAGATATGGTCAAAAACGGAGGGCTCGATTCCAATTTTATCTAGAATTTGCTACATCTATTAAATTAGGTGATAAACGAATTGATGTGTTAAAGAAGCGGTTAGGAAAAGAATCGAGGAAAAATGGGGTATTCAGTTGTTGCTTATGTGTTTGGTCCTCGTCCTTACTTCATCATTTCAGAGGTTTTGTTATTAGAACTTGGAATCCTATGGACAAATTTAAAATTTATACTAGAAACAATGATTTCTTCTTAATTAGATTCTCCAATTTAATTGATTGCAACAGTCATCAACAGAGGACCTTATTTCATCAATGGTAAACTGATAATATAGAAAATATGGAGCAAGAAAATGATTCTTGACAGGGACTTATTAACCACAATTCCAATATGGATTAAATTACCAAAGTTAAACTTGAGATTATGGGACAGAGAGGCATTTGGTGCAAAAGTATTATGGGAACCCCTCTTAAACTTGATGAACAAACATGTAGCATCCCCTACTTGAAAGCCCAAAACTAACGGCTATAGATGTTGCAGTCATCCATAGTTATTAATCCTCAACGACCAAATGCAGTAATATTAGATACATTGATACACAGAAACATATGAATATGGAAATTTAAAACATCAAGCAAGTTCCACATTCCATTTTAAAACATTTCAAATTCATTATATAATCCTCATATGAAACCACGTTCAGAAAAAATATATTTATTACAACATATGCCAAGTGGGACATACGAAAATGCCCCGTTGGACGATCAGAGTATATATATAAGCAATTTTAATAATTCTTCCTTTACAACAACAACACAGCGGAATTAAAATAAAAGAGAACTCTAGATAGCAATTATGCCTCTTGCACGTCTCTGTAAGCTTTATTTGTCTAAAGAGGTACCTGAAAACCTCAAATCGCAAACTATTCAAAATCAATTGAATACCCGAGAGTTTAAGGGAAAAACATAAATTTCGAGTTAAACAAAAAACCTGTTATAAATAATAATCTACCTCTAAAACTATATAGATATCTAGTGAGACTACGCCGCTTAGCGGAACGGATTTCCCTTCACTAGTATCCTAAAACTACCAGTCTCGGCCTCAACTACCTCCCACCAACTGAGAGCCTCTCCCTATGGCTACCAAGTAGCAAGCTGCCTCCTAACCTCATCTCTGTGAGAAATGCGAATCACGGATCTTAAGGCTGGAATAACACTAGAGGCGGGTGAATAGTGTTTGACTCACTTGGTATTTTGGCAGAGTATAGTTTGGGATTCTTTAGAATAAATGTGGAAGATGAAGAGGAGAGAAAATAAATGAAATCTGATAAAAAAATCATTTGGAACTTACTGGTATTTATAGTAGAGCAACAACCATATCTATTCGTGAAAGGATATGATGATTAGACACTTCTTTTGAAAATTGAAATTGAAAAATTACGGACACCATGCTGACATGGGGGGTTGAGGGATGTCAACATGCTCAAGGAAAAATTGATGTTTTGATTTTCTCATTAAAATTGGTTTCTATAATTTGTCAAAACAATTTCTAGACTTTGTAAGTATATTTGAATATAGTTTAAACATATAAAAGAGTTTGGAAAGTAATTTTTAATATATATAATCTTAATCTATAAAGTGATTTAAAATCTGAGTATATAAATATTTTAAAGCTAAATATTTAAAACTAGAGATGGTTTATAAATAAGGACAATTTTGAAGTCAAAATATTAAAAATGATAAAAATAGTTTTAAGGCTAAAATATTTAAAATCAAGAGGGATGTCTTTTTGAAAAGAAAGTTTTGAAAACATTTTAAAAAAAACAAGAGATATGTTTTTGAAAACATTTTTATAAAAACAAGAGATATATTTATAAAATATTTTTTAAAAAACAAGAGATATATTTTTGAAAAACATCAAAATAGGACCACTATATGTTCCACTAGATATTGTCGTGGGTTCCATCCCACTAGGGCTCCATCTCTTTAACAGACTCAAAGTGGATTCCATTCCACGAATAAATTTCGAATAAAGATGTAAGTGCTTCCAAGAAGTTTTAACATAATTCTAGACTAACTACGTTATCTTGTACTATTTGAAATCTTGAACTCTTGATTTCTTGATACTCATGAGTCTTCAATCTTGATATCTTCAGTCTTGAATCTCTATAATGTACAGTCTTCATTCTTGGTACCTGCATGTTTATATCCTGCATATACATACATACATATACATATATATATATTTATATAAACCATAACGTTAGTATTTATATTTTATAACAAGTCCTAAGGTTGTTGTCATCAAAACCATCATCTCAAGGACTAACAATCTCCCTAACCCATAAGTCCAAATATTCCCTCACAACTGGGGATCCAAGCTCTAGCATCAACAAAAGTCTCAGTGCCTAAGAATGGCTTGCCACCCAAGTTGGAAAAGTCCTTGCATAGCATAGCAAAGTAATGAATAATAGGTGGGAGAATAGGGACCCCAATAGCACCTCCTCCATAGGCTCTCTTATCGGATGCTCAAGCGGTCCCTTGGTCTGTAAGTAACGGTGGAGCCAATAGGTATGTTCACGCCAGCAATATCAAGGATGTCGGTAAAACCAAATCCTACGGGATCAGCCATCTCTATCTATAAGTAGTAAAGATTATATCATATGCTTCCATATCTCAAACAAAATTTAAGATAAGAGACAACACAGGCAGGAATTGAAATAAGCGTAGGCAAGAATTTGAGGGATTCTTGACAACATTTTCCAAAAATACTTACATAATAGTTATACTTTGGAAACCCATTTTGAAAAGAATTTCAAAAATCATTTCTCTTTTTAAAATCGTACACACACACATGGGTCAAATCCACTCTTATCCCTAGGAATATTGAACTTAACCTCTGGTACCACATGTGAGAACCCACATCCCTTAATATGCCAAATACCACCATATCAGGAGACACTAATCATCGGTTTTAAGGAAAAAGTAGTATCATATAGACTAAGATATCAATGAAGAAATAATCTATCTAATTCAAATGTCATCACATGGAAAACATAATATCAAATATATGGATAATCTCATAACCACAGTAATAAAAATCTCAAAAGCATTAAAATATCCAGATCTCAAAATATCATAATATCGTAGTCTCAGAAAACTATCGGTACATATCAAATATCAAAGTACCATACAAATAATCCCTCATAAGAAAAATACCGAAAGAGCAAATGTACTGATAGGAAATACATGATAAAGAATAAAATAGACTTAGACTCTAGGCACAATAATCCGAAGGCAGCAATGGACCTGTCAACGACTACTCTGTCCAACTATGGTGGAAAAAATAGAATGGGTTACACATAAAGTCTGGTGAATGAGGACAAGACCAACAAAGAAATCAATTACAACTAAATTCAAGTCTACTCTAGGTGATATAAGGTGTATGTACAGTTCCATGCATGTAAGGTCACAGGCCTAAGATCACCAGCCTAACGGTCATCAGTCTAACAGTCAACAGTCTAACATCATGGGGATAACAACTGACCACATCTCACTGAATGACCAACTAGTTTTGAGGAAACTACCGCCACACTTTAACTCATACTAGGCCTAGGGAGGAAGAACACACATGTAAACTTGCATAGTGACTCATCGTATGCACCCGTGCCCAACCTCTCGATCCTAGCAGCAAAATACCTCTTACACACCCTAAGGAGTTACTATGCTTAACTCTGTCTGGTACTAGACACAACTTAGCTTTCAATGTCTACGCCCATATGGACACATAGGAACGTCCATGATCCAGTCTCCGATCCCAGCACCCCAAATAACGATCGGAAATCCAATCTCAATAGCCTCAACTAACGACCGGTAATTCGATCCCAACACTTGTGCGCACATTTGGCAACATAAGTTGCATGTCTTAACGACACTCCACATCCTACTCTACTATACGGAAACGTCAACTAAGTCCGACATCTCAAATAAGAACATCTAAATGTGTCTATGCCAATCAAGCAATTTATAAAGCAACATGGTTCATATCTCTACCGGCTTAAGGTCTCAAACAGTTTACTAAGTCTAAAATTGACTTACGACAGTTGACCTATGCTAGTCTTAGGATGATTGCGTACAATGTAGATATCTTTCGATTTACTTGTTTTAAGTAAGTTAATCATTAATTTTATTTTCAAACTTAATCTAGACATATTTTAATCTACTTGATTTAAGTCAATTATCCATTTCATTCAGTTATCAAACGTAATCCATTTCAATTATCAAATGTAATCCATTTCAATTATCAGACGTAATCTGTTTAATTCTTATTTCAATTGGGCTAAACCATCTATCCTATTTTTATTACAATCATTGTAACATTTACATTATTTCAATTAGCAATTTGTAGGTGTCAAACCCAATTTTGCATATGATTTATGGCTTTATAGCTTTCATATGTCAATTGCAATTACATAAAAAGGTCCAATATTCAGATTCCTAATTTAATAAATTAACGGATTAATACTAGAATTAATGGTCAAATCATCATAGGGTAGAAATTAAAATCGATCAATTTAATTAACTTGTAAAATCTATACCCACTCACCTCTGTTCTAAGCTTTTAGGTTTGCCTCAGATGCCTCAAGCTTTCTTCCCAAAATTCGCTTAGGTCTCTTCTCCAATTGCTAGATCTTCTTTTTATTTTAATTTAGATTGAGATTTAGAATAGAATTAGGGTTTAGAAATTGATTTGGAAAATTAGAGTTTAGGGTTTTATTTTGGCAAAGCTTCGTTGTAATGGGGAGAACTACGTTTTAGATTAACCCTAGCTATCAATTTATAGAGAAACATCTCAATTCACTACCATCGGATCTAGCCTAAAATCATCTCGTTCGTACCTGAAATTAGGGCCAGCACGCAATGATCACGCACGACAAAATGAGTCGTCTCTAAGTTTCCATGACTGCACGATGCACGATCGACCATGGGTCGGGTCGATCGCTTTTGGGCTAGGTCGACCGTCCACGATCGACCTGGGTCGACCTGGACCTAGTTGAATTTTTTTCTTTCTATTTTCTATTTTTCTTTTCAATTTCTTATTTATTCAATCATTTATAACTTTTTTTGTTTTAACTCGGATTTCAACATGTTATGTACGAAAGTTGTCTAGAAAATCACTACGGACACAGTGGTGCAAGTCCCGTAGTCAAATTTGGACGTTTGTGAAAATTCTCTTCTTAGGTAAGTTCTTGTCTTTCGATTATATATATATATTTTTTTTTTTTCAAAAAATTCTTGAATGTTACAACTAGCCATGAGATCTTAAACTCATCATAAAATAACAATAATAAAAGAACGTTAAACAACAAATCTATGATGATACGTAGAGGAAAAAGGACTCTAATAAATAAAAAGTAAACTAACCATTTCGTGTTCATCAAAATTAGGATCATCCACTAAACATTCATTTATTAGACAAAATGAGAGTTTTTATTTTTACTTTAGGGTTTGAAAGTTTTTTTGATGATGTTTGGAGACGGTATGTAAGAGTTTTCTATACTAGAAAAAAAATTGATTTTCCAACTCAAAATTCCCTATGTCATTGAGGTGATGACTTGAGGAAAACATGGAAGCGTGGGGTATCCTCATCATATTTCCTACACTTGACAAATTTCAGAAGATTCAACCATGACGTAGACATGACATAAGGAAAATGTAGAGATTTCCCTATACCGATCCTACGTTAGCACATGATGACTTAAGGAATGCGTTGGGAAATTCTTACACATTTCCTACACCTACATTTTTTATCAGATTTGACTATGGCGTAGGAAAGGAATAGAAAAAAAAATGCTACCCATTGTTTTTTACGTGAAAAGCATGGCGTAGGGAAAACGTTGGGATTTCAATATGCCTTTCCTACGAAGACGCATATGGTATTGGCATAGGGAATGTATAGGAAAATTGTTACACGTTCTCCGTGCCTAAGTTGTTCTACAATTATTAACTTTACGGTTTAATTTGAAATCAAATTATATAAATTGAATTTAAGTTTATATTAAACCATACTAGCTTTTGAAACTTAAATAGAATTGAAGTCATATATATATATATATATATATATATATATATATATATTATATAATTTACATTTGAATTGTAATAACTTTAAAAATTAGCTAAGATGAAGTTATATTAACTGATAATTCAGAAAGTGCAAAGAACTGTTGTTTCATTAGTCGTTCTACGTATAGTTGTAAGTCTTAATTATAATGTAAACGATAAATTAGAACTAAATTAGCCTTGGATCCCTTTCAATTTTCTTTATAAATTACATCTCTATTAAAAAAAATCATGGGTATTTGGGTAATTTAACTAACCTTAAAATACGTCTTAAATTATATGTCCATAATGTAGAAAATAGTTTCAAATAAAAGAGATTTGAAATAAATAAGTTTAGAAAAGAAAAATGTGTGCATAATTTCCACTTTTATAAATCTGTCCATACAGAATATATCTTTATTGTTGCCATAAATACTTAAATATTATATTTCGTGTCGTATAGACTCAATTTGATTTTCAGTCTTATAAGTTACTAAATTTTTAGATATTTAACTACCACCAGCTAATAGTTAAGTTAATAAGTTGGAGTATTAAAATAATATTATGATAACGTGTAAAATTGAATTTAAATTATAATAACTATTAAAGAAAAAATTACATTGTAAAAGTTATTAATAAGTGTTGGATGTGGCTTTAGTTGTACGCTTTCATGGTTGTCAGGTGGTTTGGATTTGCTTGTTCTGGGAATCTTGTCTTTGCTCTGGCAATATTATAGCAGCTAAGCCGTGATACTTGCATTTGCTGTTTATTTTGTTTGAATTGCTGTTGTTTTTGTGGATTTGCTTATAGCTTTATATGCTGCCTCTGACGTCCATCTAGCCAGCTTGTCATTCCTTAGAACTGTGCGTTGGGACAGAACAGGGCAAAAAGATCGCATGCGCGGGTCCTATTTTGGAACATAATATGTTAACATAACATCCCCACTGCATTCAAAAAATATATAATTCAAATAAATTTTGTATGTCTAAAATATATCCAGCCACACACACAGCTGCATCAGCAAGGCAGTACGGTAAATGTTCAAAAGCAATCAAAAGTGATAGAAGGATTGCACTCGCACTGAATTATTCCATTTATACAAGCTTTTCCAGGATCAGAACAGTTGATAGCAGCTACTCTTAGTCTTTCTGCTTCTTTCGCTGCAAGGATAAACGATTTTATAAGGATAGCAGCTACTCTTTCTGCTTCTTTCTGCTTCCATCAAAGAATAATTATTACAAAAGAATATTTATGCTGCATGTCAGCCCATTTCGCTATCACCAGCAATAGTACTGTCAACTACCACCAAACAATTTTATAAGTTCTCAATTGACCGGAAAGTTATTATATGAATACTGTTAATAATTAATATTTGTAATAGTCTGTATAAGGGTTCAAGAAATACATTTTTTTGCTTAGCACCGATGGTTCACAAAAGCAACTCCTACAACAGAACAATGATATGTACTTTGCAAGTCTATACACTTGGCCATAGGGAATTTTTTTTTTAAGGTAAAGATGATAACTTCAATATTAAAAGAATTTAAATTAAAGGACAATTTGTTAATTTAGGCTAACTTTAAAAACTAACTACAAATTTAGATCATTTTTATAATTTATTACAAAATTAGATCAATTTACGCCACATCAGCACCACGCATACTGTCAGCATTTCAAATGCCGCCGTTACTTTTGTTCTTTTTTTAAATTATGGACGGCATTTCAAATGCCTCCTATGTGCGGTATTTCAAATACCTTTCAGATTTTTTTTTTCTAAAATGTACTGACGTCATTTGAGATGACGCTAGTACACATAGCGTTGATTTGACAAAAACTAATCTATTTTTGTAATAAGTTTTAAAACTGACCTAAATTTGTAGTTAGCTGTTAAATTGGGCTAAATTTAAAAATTATCCTAAATTAAATGAAGTTTGGCAACTGCTCCGTGTTAAAAATGAAGGAAGCATAATGTGTAATTTTGGGTCTTAGTATGTTCAACAACATTCATACTTGCAGCAACATGCATGTAGGCCACTCCATAAAAAATTTACAAGCCAAGAAGAAAATGATTATTAAATCTACAAGATATAAGACTCTAACAATGTGTAATTTTGGCATTAGTATAAGACCAAATTAATTGTCACACAATGCATGCTCCAAAATACCACAAATTTTTGTGCGGATAAGTGGTCAATTCTTACAGCTACTACTACTGAGACCTAAGCATTGCACTATTGCTTCTTTCTAACCACCAACTTATTGCAGAGCTTATGCATAGACTAAAAGGATATTATATGATTAATACTAATTAAAAATGGCAATAACCAGTAACAGTGTACTAGGTAAAAAAGGAAAGAAAAAAAATTATGCATGGCTCCGCTAGTTCGTATAAAAAACTCCATTAAAATAAAATAGTGTACGTGGCAAGTAAATACATTTTGCTGTATGAATTTTTTATATTAAAAGAATGATAACTTCACTGCTAAAAGAATTTAACTTACATGAAGATCAGGAACTCCACAGTGTTAAAAATGGAGGAGGTAAAATAAATAAATTGCAGCGTACAATTTAGTTGGTTACCCAATCTTATATACGGCTTACCTATATTCAAAGTTAAACATTATCAGTTAAAAGAAATAGCAATGGTGATTACAACAAATCTTCAAGAAAGCTCTAATCAGTCTTTGGCCTCTATTTCTATCACACCCGAGCCTCCTCCTCCTCTTCCCCTATCTTCTTCATCTACTCTCAAAGGGGTACAGCCACAAATCGACAGTGAGGGGTTCCAATTGGTTAGGAACCGCCGCTTTAGGGAGAATCCTCCTCTTCTTCAATCTAAACCTGCCCTTCAATACAAGAATCATTACAGCAACATTCAAAAAGACTCAAGAAATAACCCAAGTTTTCAAAAGTCAAGAATTGATTCTCGGGTTCCATCAAACTCTGGTATAAGATCTCAGTTCAATCAAAATGCTGCAGATAATCAGGGGCAACAAATGAGCAAACAAGGGATTTTTTCTCACAAAATATCATCATGGGCAGATTTGATTAAAGAAGGGGGCTTCAACCAGCAATGTACCATGAAATATCAAGCTCCATTAACCATTAACAATAAAAAAATGGTGGTGATCAATGAAGCAGTCAGCAAGAGAACGGAGTCCAAGTGGGGCTGCTCAGTGATAGCTTATGTCTATGGTAATAGGCCATTTTATCATCATTTTAAAGCTTTCGTTCAAAGAACTTGGAATCACACGGGTAATTTCGAAATCTTTACAAGAAACAATGGTTTCTTTATTATAAAATTTGCTGTAGAAAGTGATTGTGAAAAAACAATCAATGGGGGTCCATATTTCATTAACGGAAAGCTGATTATTCTGAAAAAATGGAGTTCTAAAATCTCTTTTAATAAAGATCTATTAAACACAATTCCCATTTGGATCCGTTTACCAGAAATTAGTTTAAAATTATGGGATAGTGAAGCTTTTGGAGCAATCGCTAGCACTGTTGGTACACCTTTAAAAATGGATGAGCAAACATCTAAAGAAAGTAGGTTAAGTTACGCTAGAATACTGGTTGAAATCAATGCAAAATCAAATCTTCCAAGTGAAGCTTACATCACTATGCATGATGGAGAAACTATAGTGCAGAATATCGAATATGAATGGATTCCTCCAAAGTGTATAATCTGCGAATGCTTTGGGCACAAAACCGAAGATTGTTCTTCAAAAAAAGTTTGGAAAGAAAAAGTTAAAGATTCAACTAGTAATCAAGAAAAGGTGGTTCCCACAGATCTTTTCAAAGCAGAAATCAAGAACATGTCAGCATTTCTGGTAATTTTAAAACAATAAACTCTGAGCATCAAGAAACTCAAGTTTCTGGAAAAATGGAAAATTCCCTTTCTGGAAAAATTAAATATTTTGAAAACATGAAAAAGAATAATGGCTGTCCCCAATCATCTGATGCTTCTCTAGAGAAATGTTTACCAGATCAAGAAATGACTGAAATTCCAGAAGATGATCCAATCTCGAATGCTTTTCAACAAGGAGAAGAAATATCTGTAGAAAGTATGGAATTAAGCCTAAATGCAGGAGGCAAAGTCATTACTGAAAGGAATGCAGAAGTCGCTATACAGACTTCAAGCATTGCACAACAATTTATTGATGAAGAACTAATCCATAAAGCAATCAAAATTATTCCAAATTCTCTCAACACAGCTAAAAGGAAGAAAAAAGGAAAAAAGAAAAATAAAACAAAAAATTTACAGGACATTATTGCTCAAAATAATGATAACAGCAGAGGAAAAGATGAATTTCAGGAAAAATACATATTGAGAAATCCTAGATGGGAAGAGCATCTTAAAATTCAAGATAAAAAACCTCTAAAAAGAAAAGGGGCTAAATGCTTGGAATTTATGGATGAAAGGAAAGATAAGGAGAAATCAGTGGAGGATGATTCCAGTCTCCCTACTTAGTTGCTGTGATATCCTTTGTGTATCCTTTTATTAATTTTTTTTATTAATTATGTCTATTATCTCTTGGAATATTAGGGGATTAAACTCCCCTGCTAGAAAATTGGATCTGAGTAATCTAATTTCTTCTATGAAACCTGGTATTATTGGTATTTTAGAACATAAACTTAATGATGTTAATTTAACAAAATTTCACTCCAGTTATTACAATAATTGGGGTTTAGTTAATAACAATATCATGGGTGGTTTTGGTAGAATTATGGTTCTTTGGGAGACTTCTATTTGGAATTTAGACCAATTTTTTCTGAATTTCCAATATATTCACTGTAAATTCTCTAATAAAGGTGGTTTTCATTTGGAAATTACTTTTGTTTATGCCTCTAATAGTGAAAAAACTAGAAATTCCCTCTGGGAAGACCTTGAAGCTTTAAATTTGAATCAAAAAAAGCCTTGGATTATTATAGGGGACTTTAATACTGTTTTACATCAGTATGAAAAAAGAGGTGGTCTACCTATACCATTTAAAAAACTAGAATTTTTGAATAACTTTTTTTATTAAAACTGGCTTAATGGAAGCAAATATAACTGGTAATAAATTCACTTGGAAATCGGGTATTTTCAGAAATATACATTGCAAATTAGATAGAATTCTTATTAACTTTCTCTTTGCTAATTCTTTCTCTAATTATCATTGTTTTACTCTCCCTCAAGCCACAAGTGATCACACTCCTATTCATATTACTTTCTCTGACAGTAAAAGTCTTAAAGTTAAATCTCCATTTAGATTTGTTAATGGGTGGACTTTTGAAAAAGATTACTCTGATGTGATTAAAAATAGTTTTGTTACTCCCTGCCATAGCTCTGCCCAATTCAAATTCAAGAATTTTCTTAAACTAACAAAGGAAAATTTGAAACATTGGAATAAAAATAAGAACAGAAATGACATCAACACAATTAGAAAAGAATGTGAGTCTCTCCAAAACATTATTGATAATGATAGCTCAGACTTGTCTATTGTTAATCAATTTTTTCAATGTCAGAACAAGCTAAATAATAGTTTGCTTGTTCAAGCTACCAACATTAGAAAAAAAGCCAAGGTGGAGTGGCTTACTAATGGTGATGAAGCTAGCAAATTTTTCTATGCCAAGATGTCTAGTAGAAAGAAATCAATGACATAGGAAAATTGCTAGATAGAAATGGGAAAATCTTAAATGATGCCTCACAACTTGAGCAATTAGCAGTAGTTTATTTTACTGAGCTATACAACACTGCTGATTATAAAAAGGAGTTCCAAAATATTGAGCCAAAATTTATTCTTAAAGATAGTAGTAAAGACATCCTTCTTGCTCCTATTGTTTTAGATGATATTAAAAAATTTATTTTCAATTCCAAGGATGATAAAAGCCCTGGCCCTGATGGGTTTGGGGCAAAATTTTATAAAATACACTGGGATGATATTAAATTCAAAATCTTTGATGCTGTGAAAGAATTCTTTGCTGCTGGTAAACTCCTGAAAAGTATTAATCATATTTTTATCACTTTAATTCCTAAAGTTAAATCTCCTTTAGAACTTGGAGATTATAGACCAATTTCATGTTGCAACTTTATTTATAAAATTATTGCCAGCATTTTAAGTAACAGAATTAAAATATTTTTAAAGCACTTAATCTCTGAAAATCAATGTGCTTTCATCCCAGGCAGATTTATTATTGAAAATAACCTTTTGGCTCATGAAATCATAAGAGATTTTAACAAAGGTTGTAAAAACAAAGTTTGTATTAAAATTGATATTCACAAAACTTTTGACAAGATAAACAGAGCATTTATTATTCACATGATGAATCAACTGGGTTTTCATGAAAAATTCTGCAGTCTTGTTAAAGAATGCATTGAAACTGCATCCTTTTCTATTATTATTAATGGTTCTCCTAGTGGTTTTATCAACAGTAATAGAGGTATAAGACAAGGGGACCCCCTTTCCCCATACTTATTTGCTATTGCTATGGAATTTTTAACTATTCAGATGGATGCTGAACTTTTAAAAGGAAATCTCAAGCCTTTTAATAGGGTTTTACCTAGTATTACTCATTTATTATATGCTGATGACCTTCTTTTGTTTATAAATGCAGACTTGAAAAGTGCTAACACCATTAAAAAGCTCTTTGATAATTTAAAAGAAAATTCTGGTCTTCAAATCAATGAAAGCAAAAGCAAAGCTTATTTCAGCAAAAATTGTGTTAACAAAGAGGAGATAATTAACATTCTCAATATTCAAGAAGGTCATCTTCCTATCAAATATTTAGGGCTACCTCTTAGTACAAATCAACTCACTACTAGAGACTGCTCAAGATTTTGTAGCATCATTCAAGATAAGTTAGAAAATTGGTCCAGTAGACTCTTATCTATAGCTGGTAGACTTGAACTAACACACACTGTCATCACGGCTATCTTAATGTATTGGACTCAGACTCACTACATCCCAGTAACAATCATTCAAAGAATTGAGAAAATGTGTGCAAATTTCATTTGGAAAGGAAAACAGCATAAAATTTCATGGGAAACTGTTTGTAAACCAAAAGAATATGGGGGGTTGGGGCTAAGGAATTTCAAGGATCTCCAAGAAACATGCAGTATGAAACTCTTTTGGAGATTTGTTGAAGGAAATTCTTTTTGGTCTAAGTGGATGAAAAATAAATATGTTAAGAACAAAAATTTCTGGACCATGCCAGCTGAATCTAACAAATCAAGTACTTGGAAAAATATTTTAAAAAGCAGAAATAATGGCACCAAACTACTGAATAGAAGTTTCAAGGATGGAAAAAATACTAGCCTCTAGTTTGATCCTTGGATCAATGGAAAGTCATTGATTGGATTATTAGGCTGGAATAACTTACTAAATTTTGGAGGTGCAAATTTAAACGTTGATCATATTATTCAAAAAAAGTTAAACATTATTCTTGCAGATAATGCTAAGACCAAGTAATAAACATTTAATATGGGCATAACATTTTATTCAATCAAAATTTGTCAAATGAAGGACATGGAATATGCAACTCAACTGTTGAAGGTGGAAGAAAAAGACCAAAAACTATTGTCCAATGAACAATGCGGAATATGCAACTCAACTGTTTACATAAAACTTAATGCACTCCACATTTTCTTTTCTTTTTATGGTCCTAGTTATCACATATCATGTTAATATAAATTAATTGCTATAACCAAAGTGAAATGACCGAAACCTGTTGTTGAGCAGCAGCAAATTTCCAGCAACTCATCTGCCTCGGAGAAATTCAAGAACCATTGACCAAGTGGACGGTCTTTAGCATCCCTTATTTTTCTTTCGTTGACATGGTCAGGAGGATCTACACACAAATTAAAAGTAAAACACATGGTCCTTTTGTAGCAAAAAGGCAAAATACCTAAATGATCATAGGCTAAATAGTTTAATATCAGGATGTGACAAATTAAGACAAGCAAGCAACCAAGGAATAATTGCAGCTGGATAGTTTGGAACTCTAAGAAAAAATGCTTCTGATGGTTGGAGGAAAACTATCTCATCTTGAGTTCCACGACAACAGAGTTCTGATGCTAGAACACCAACTTTTCTATGACCTAAATAAATGTTCTACGTATTAAAAAGTTGTATATTTATATACTTATATATTATATGAAGATGATGCAAACTATGAACAGATCTAACATTGAGGCAGGCAACACCTCGGGAATATTTTGACACAACATATCAGCAACACTAAATAGTTGAAATATCAAATAGATTATTAATGGTGATGGAAGGTAAGAGCAGTTTTTGTACTATTATGTAAGAACAGACTGAAAATTAGAGAAGAAACTTGTTCTCTGGAAACTTGAATACTTTCATTCATCAAAATACATCATATTTATATGATTACAAAACACCAATTCAAAGCTTATTTATTATTATGGAAACTTAAAAATCAAGAGACATTTGCATGCATTAATAACAGAGAAGGTAAATATACAGTTCCAACATATTCTAGCTTATACTTCCAACAGCCCCCCTTAAGCTAGATTGTTGTGACGCCAAGTTTTTTCTTAAAATCTTTGAACACATTGCATCTCAGAGCTTTTGTAAAGATATCTGCAACTTGTTCTTCAGTTTTGCAATAATTAACAGAAATTTCCTTATTCTTGACCAGGTCCCGAATGAAGTGATATTTGATTCGTATGTGCTTGCTTTTTCCATGAAAGACGAGATCTTTGCTTAGGGCAATGGTAGAATTGTTATCACAGTAAATTACTGGACAGCCTTTAAAAGATTGTTTAAGTTCTTCAAGTACCCATACCATCCAGAGAGCTTGACATCCTGCACAAGCTAATGAAATGTACTCCGCTTCGGCTGTTGATAGAGCGACCACAGCTTGTTTTTTAGACATCCAAGATACAACAGCTGATCCAATGAAGAATACATTTCCAGAAGTGCTTTTGCTGTCATCATAATCTCCAGCCCAATCACTATCGTAGAATCCTATGATCTGAGTTTCGTTTGCTCCTTGGTAGTAAATCCCATCTGTGAGAGTTCCTCTTATATATCTCAATATCCTTTTACCTGCATCCCAATGAGATCTTTTTGGGCACTCCATGAACCTACTAATTAGGCCGACGCCATATGCAATGTCAGGTCTCGTGACAGTTAAATACATTAAGTTTCCAACTAGGCTCCTAAATAGTGTTGGATCAATATTTTTTGAATCATCATTCTTACTCAACTTTGTCCCAAGTGCAACAGGTGTATTGACAGGCTTTGCATCCTCCATCCTGAACTTTTTCATGAGATTTCTTGCATACTTTTGTTGAGAAAGAAATATACCTCCATCATTTTGCTTTATCTCCATACCAAGAAAGAAATGTAGCAGCCCTAAATCAGTCATCTCGAATTCATGCATCATATTTTTCTTGAACTCTTCAATGTCCTTTGCATTGCTTCCTGTGATGATTATATCATCAACATATAAAGAGATAATCAAGGTATCACCTTTTGTGCTTTCTTTGATGTAAAGAGTGTGTTCAAATGGACATTTTTGAAGCTATTTTTTCTGAAATAGTCATCAATGCGGCTGTACCATGCTCGTGGTGCCTATTTCAATCCGTAGAGCGCCTTTTTAAGCCGATAGACTTAATTTTCTTCTTCCTTTTTTATGAAACCAGGCGGTTGATCTATATAGACTTCTTCTTGCAGAAAACCATTTAAAAATGCTGATTTCACGTCCATTTGAAAGACCTTCCAATTATTCTGGGCAGCAAGTGCAAGAATTAATCGAATTGTTTCAAGTCGAGCTACGGGGGCAAAAACTTCCTGGTAATCAGTGCGGTACTGCTGTTTGTACCCCTTCACAACCAAGCGTGCTTTGTGTTTTTCAATTTCGTCATGAGCATTTCGTTTAGTTTTATAGATCCATTTGACTCCAATGCATTTCTTGTCGGCAGGAAGCTCCACCAATTCCCATGTTTGATTTTTGTCAATAGAGTCAATTTCTTCTTTCATGGCCCTTCTCCACTTTTCTTCTTTTTCAGCTTCTTCAAAATTAATTGGATCGCTATCCACAAATAAAGCAAAATTTGAAAATTCATCCTCAAGCATCGTTCTTGTTTGATCGTATATTTCTCCTAAACTTCTAGTCTTGCGAGGTGGTGAAGCTGAACTTGATGTTGTTGTTGATGATGTTGGTGATGAGTGTGGCAATCCTTCATCTTGATCAGGTTGTGTTTCTTCTTCTATTGGCTGTAGTAGAGTGTCATCAAATACATGGGTGATGTTTTCTTTTTCTTTTTTCCAATCCCATGCCGCTTTCTCATCAAATATTACATCTCGGCTAATAATAATTCTTTTATTGATTGGATTGAATAACTTATATGCTTTTGAATTCTCACTATAGCCAACAAAAATACACTTTCCAGATTTGTCGTCAAGCTTGCCTCGCTTTTCTTTCGGTATATGAGAGTAGCATATGCTTCCAAAAATTCTAAGATGAGAGACACAAGGCTTATGGCCACTCCAAGCCTCTTCTGGGGTTTTTCCTTCCACTCCTTTAGTAGCAGCACGATTTAAAACATAGCTTGCTGATGCAGCAGCTTCAGCCCAGAAAACTGCGGTAGACTTTTTGTCTTGAGCATGCTACGCACTAGTTCCATAATAATGCGATTCTTTCGTTCAGCCACCCCATTTTGTTGAGGGCTGTAGCCCACAGTCAGCTGATGTTTAATGCCATTTTCTTTCAGAAAAGCCTCAAATTCTCCACTCGTGTACTCACCTTCTTGGTCTGAGCGTAAGGCCTTTAGTTGATAACCACTTTTTTTTCAACAAGTGCTTTGAAGTTTTTAAAGACTTCAAAAACTTCAGATTTTTGTTTTAGAAAATATATCCATATTTTTCTACTATAATCATCAATGAATGTGAGAAAAAATCTATTGCCTCTATGAGAATTTACTCTCATTGGACCGCATAGATCTGAATGTACCAACTCTAATGGTAGAGATGCCCTTGCAGCCATACCACTTTGAAAAGGGTCTCGACTGTGTTTCCCAAATATACAGCTTTCATATGCTTGATCTTGTCACTGAATGTATGGAATGCCTCTGACCATATGCTTCTGGCAGATCTTTGACAATGTGCTAAAGCTCAAGTAATTGTAACGGAGATGCCACAGCCATGCTTTGTCACTGACAATACTTGAAAAACAGTTAAGTGTAGTGTCATTCAACTTTAAAGGGAACATCTTGTTTGCTGTCATTTTAATTCTTGCAACAAGAGTATAATTTTTATCTCTTATTTCACACTTTTCATCCTTGAAAATCACATTATGCCCCTTTTTTAAAAGCTGTCCAACACTTAAAGAGGTTATGTTTCAAACTTGGAACATAATAAACATTACGAACAAAGTTCATCCCATGTTTGGTTTGAATTGGAATATCACCACATCCTTGCACCAAGTGCCGTTTGTCATCTCCGGTTTTTACCTCACGCTGGACAGATTCATCAATATTAACAAGTATGGTTTTGTTTCCTGCCATGTGGTGGCTGCACCCACTGTCTATGTACCATATATTTTTGGAAGAGATCTCCTGCTCATTGAACATAAGAAGAACAGATTCTTCATCTTTTGAATCAGAGTTTTCATGTAAAAAACTTGACTCTTCTCTTTCCTTTTTTAATCTCGAGTAGCAATTTTTTTTCAAATGACCAAATTTATAACAAAAATTGCATTGAATTTGAGATTGATAATTACCTCTTCCTCTGCCTCCATGACGTCCACGACCTCTTCCGCTTTCATAATGATTGACTGGATTTGTTTTTTGATTTGATTGAGAAAAGTAATTTCCTACTTGAGTCTTTCCTCTTGTATGAAAATCTGACTGATTTCTACCTCGTCCATGAAAATTTACCCTACGTCCTCGTCCTCGAAAACCTCCACGATGAAATTCTTGTGCTTGAAAAGCTTGTTCCGTAGAAGTCTCAAACTGTTTGATACGTAATTCATGAGACTGCAATGAGCCCAATAAAGATTTCACAAAGAGTTCACTTAGATTTTTTTATTCTTCAATTGCAACAACGACATGCTCATAGGATTTTGTCATGCTTCGAAGAACTTTTTCTATGATTCTCTGGTCTGGAAGATTTTCTCCATTTATTTTTATTTGGTTTGAAACAGAAATGACTCGTTTAAAATAGTCATCAACAGATTCTCCTTCCTTCATTCGAAGCAAATCAAATTCTCCTCGTAAAGCTTGTAGCCTTACCATTTTTACCTTCTCTTCTCCCTTGTAAGTTGTACTGAGAATATCCTAGGCTTCTTTTGATGTATTTGCTGCTGAAATTCGTTCAAAAATGGTTTCATCCACAGATTGATAGATAAAATACAATGTCTTTTTGTTCTTCTTGCGACTTTCCTTTAAAGCTGTCAATTGTTGTGGATTAAGTGTTATTTGATCAGCGGGCTCAGTGTAACCCGTCTCAACAATATCCCAGAGATCTTGAGAAGCAAATAGAGCCTTCATCATGATATTCCATTGGCTGTAATTTTTGCCAGTTAAACGGGGAAGCTGAGGTTGTAAGAAATTATTGTCTGTGGCCATTATGATGTGGGAAAAAAAATAGAAGTGTGTATGGAAATTGGTGGGGTAATAATCTAGCTCTGATACCAATTTGATGGAAGGTAAGAGCAGTTTTTGTACTGTTATGTAAGAACAGACTGAAAATTAGAGAAGAAACTTGTTCTCTGGAAACTTGTATACTTTCATTCATCAAAATACATCATATTTATATGATTACAAAACACCAATTCAAAGCTTATTTATAATTACGGAAACTTAAAAATCAAGAGACATTTGCATGCATTAATAACAGAGAAGGTAAATATGCAGTTCCAACATATTCTAGCTTATACTTCCAACAAATGGAACATCCACACATGTCTTGTCAGACATCTCATTAACAGATGTAGAAGATCGATAAATTACAACGAAAACAATAAAGATGGAATAGGAAATATCTTAAGGAAAGGGAAAAATCAAGAAATAAGATCAAACAAGAAAATGGTGGGACTAGTAAACATTATTACATTGATTCTTCAGAGCAGCTGCAGGGTGTGAGAAGCTGTTGAAACCACAGATGGAAATAAAGGGAGGAGAAGATGGAGAAGGTTATGGGAAAGGTTATATTGATACCATCATTTCCCTGTTAGCAGCTAAAGAAACCAATAAGCATATTGTCAATTTATGGAAACTAATATGGCTATGTTGATACAATGAGATTAAGTTATTAACTGAACTCACGAATTTCTAATATGCATAAGCTTAATAACTGAACTCACGAGTTTCTAATATGCATAAGCTTTCGTTTTTGTATTATTTATGGAGTCTGACCCATGACCAATTGATCATATAATATGCTAGGCATGTAACCTGATAGTAAAGTTTATAACAAGTAACAATGAAATAAGAATAGGTACACCAACAAAGTAACATTAGAAAAGAATAAGATCATTTCTGAACATTTCAATTTTGCTTTCCACGTGATTTTTTTTACAAGGACATATTTGAAATACGCAAAACGAAGTAAATTTTCTCCTTTAACATCTTATATCCATTTTTGAACTCAAAGAAACTCGTATATTAATCGTTTTTTATTGCATCGGTTTTCAATTACTCTCGATCTATCAATGATGTTTTGTCATATTTAACTACATTTAAATGGATATACAAATTCTTAAATAGTAACAAGTATTTGAGACAACTATGTCACCGTATATCCCACATAATGACGAAGAAGGTGTTATTTTTAGGACAAGATCAGGAAATTGGGGAAGAAAGAAACCATTTTATTTCTGAACTACCGAAAATAGAAAAATGACAGTCAAGAAATACAATCCCAATACAATACAATATTTATACATGCTAATACACCGCAGCTAATACACGTCAGCCACAATAATACTCAAAAAGCTGGAGGTTGATATAAACCCAGCTTGGATATAATATTATTCTGTTGATGAGAGGGTAAAATCTTAGTAAATACATCAGCTAATTTTTCTAACGAGGGAACAAAAGCATGTTTTAGTAATCCTTCCATAGCTTTGTCTCTAGTAAAGTGGCAATGTAACTCTATGTGCTTTGTTCTTTCGTGAAAAACTGGGTTTTTAGCAATGTGCATGGCTAAATGGTTATCACAAAACAAAGTGACCGGTTTGATTGGATCAACTTGTAATTCTTGTAACAATCTAACTAACCAGGTTATTTCAGTTGTTGCCTGTGCCATGTCCCTATATTCAGCCTCATATGAACTTTGAGATAACACTGCCTGTTTCTTAGATTTCCATGAAATGGGAGAAGAACCAAGTAGAATTAAATATCCAGTTACATATCTTCTAGACATTGGACAAGCCGCCCAGTCTGAATCTGAAAAAGCTTGTAATAAAGGTTGATCACACCCATTGAGCAATATCCCATTACCTGCAGTGCCTTGAACATAAGAAATGGTGTGTTTCAGAGCCTTAAAATGTGGAATCCGAGGATGTTGCATAAACTGACTCAATGTTTGAACTGCGAAACTTAAATCTGGTCTGGTTCGTGTGAGGTAATTCAGTTTACCAATAAGAACTCTGTACCGTGTAGGGTCAGAAAGAAGATCACCATCTGTGTCATTTAATTTCAGATGAAGAGGCAATGGAGTAGAACAACACTTGGAAAACTCATTGTAGAAGTATTCAACAGGTCAGTGGTAAATTTGTGTTGTCTCATAGCAATTCCTTAAGCTATATGATTAATTTCAAGTCCTAGAAAATAGTGGAGAGATCCCAGGTCTTTAATACTGAAAGTGGTATGTAGAAAATTCTTTAATTTCTCAATTTCTGAAAAATCTGAGCCAGTTATTAAGAGATCATCTATATACACAACCAATATGGTTATAAAGCCAGACCTTCTCTTGGCAAATAAGGAGTAATCATTCTTGGATTGAGAATATCCATGAGATTGTAAAGCTGAAGTAAATTTGTGAAACCATTGTCGTGAAGATTGCTTCAGGCCATAAATGGACTTTTTGAGTCTGCAGACAAGATGATTGAGATTTGGAATTCCTTCTGGCATCAACATGTAAACTTCTTCATACAAATCCCCGTGAAGAAAGGCATTGTTGATGTCAAACTGATGAATATGCCACTTCTTTGATGTTGTTACTGCAATGACAGTTCAAATAGTTGTCATCTTGACAACTGGGGAAAAGGTCTCATGGAAATCCACTCCTTCTTTTTGTGTAAAACCCTTAGCTACTAATCTAGCTTTGTACCTTTCTAAGGAACCATCTGCCTTAAGCTTGATTTTAAAAATCCATTTGCAACCAATTGGATTTTTACCTGCTGGAAGATTAACCAAATCCCAAGTGTCATTTAATTGAAGAGCTTCTACTTCATTTTTCATTGCCAAAACCCACTTTGGATCATTTGAGTCATCAGAATATGAAGAGGGTTCATGATAAGAATTAATGGATGAAAGAAAGACAAAATGAGAAGAAGGTAAGGATGAAGAACAGATCAATGATGTATGTATTAGTTCAGAAGAACATTTATTGCAGATGTAATCTTGGAGATATGTTGGTTTGCTGGGTTGTCTGGAGGATTTACTCAAAGTTGATTCAGTATTAACAGCAGGTAAAACCTATTGTGTATCAGGTATAATTGAGATAGAACTGTTAGAAGATGATATATCATTTTGAGGAGAAGATGGAATATTTTGAGAAGTGTCAGTTTGAATTGGTGTAAAAATGAAATCTAAAGAACAATTTGAACTGTAGGTAGAGTAATAGGATCTGAATATGGTTTAAGGTGAAATGGAAAATTGAATTCATGAAAAATAATATCTCTTGAGTCAATGATTTTATGTGTGGCAATATCTAATGCTTTGTAACTTTTCTTTCCAAAAGAATAACTAACGAATACACAAGGTTTTGCTCGAGGTTGGAATTTATCTCTCCCTTGAGCTATTGTAGAGACAAAACAAAGACATCCAAATGTCCTTAAAAATGAATAATCTGGTATTTCGTTGAAAAGTAGAAAATAAGGTGAATGAAATTGAAGAGATGGTAGTGGTGTATGATCTATGAGATGAGTAGCTATTAGTATACATTCTCCCTAAAACTGTAAAGGTAAGTTAGATTGAAAAAATAAATATCTAGCAACTTCAAGTAGATGTTTGTGTTTTCCTTCAACTCTCCCATTTTGTTGAGGAGTGTAGGCACAAGAAGTTTGATGAATTATGTCATTTAGAGAGTAAAACTTCGAAGCATTAGATCCAAAAAACTCAGCAGCATTGTCGGACTTAATGACTTTAATTTTGGATTGAAATTGTGTAAGAATGAGGGTGTAAAAATTCTGCAAAACAGTGAGAGAATCACTTTTGGAGGACATGAGAAAGGTCCATGCACATCTAGTATTACCATCCATAATAGTCCAACCACCGATCTTTCATTACTCACCCCCAATGATGAACTTTTCCTACATCGCTCTAATACCATGTTATTTTTAGGGCAGGATCAGGAAATTGGGGAAGAAAGTAACCATTTTATTTCTGAACTGCCGAAAATAGAAAAATGACAGTCAAGAAATACAATCCCAATATAATACAATATTTATACATGCTAATACACCACAGCTAATACACGTCAGCCACGATAATACTCAACAGAAGGAACAATCACTATTTTTCTTCCATTTACATAGTTAAGAAATGTGTGGCAATGAAAGGGTTAAAAGTTCTAAACCTGTGGTGGCACTCCTCCAAAATCTTTCATCATGTGCACTCCTATAGTCGTATTCTTGTAAAATGAACCGCACAAACAAATGTAAAACTCAAAAATTTCGCACATTCTAAAACCGGTTGATTAATATCTTTATGAAGCATAGCAAACATATTAGTCATTTGTTAGTTTATAGTGTTTTCATTTTTGACTTACATAGCACACATAACAATCTGTGTACAATTTAGTATAATTCATGTAATATTGAGAGTGAGAGTGGATTGTGGGTGATCTTGTCATATTTTACATGTAAAACCTCCAATCTCTAACGTTGAATCTATGTAAGATAGTGAAATATCTTGTAAGTTAGACATAACAAAAATATTGAAATACTAATTGCATAGACCTATGAGTAAAAGCATGGGCATAAAAGTTGTATTATGAATCCAAATTATATAGATAGTTAATAAAACGATATTCTTGCTAATTTATAAGTTAGATAAACAAGTATTATAAATCAAATATATATATATATATATATATGTGTGTGTGTGTGTGTGTGTGTGTGTGTGTGTGTGTGTGTTGGACTTAATCCGACATTGCTGAATCCGTGGAAGTATAATCACCGGGTGGAATTAATCGTTGGTTGAAGTAGTTAATTTAAATTAGGCTTTGAGTTTGTATTATGTTAAAATGTTTGAATAAGTATAGCTGAACAAGTCTATTGGCATTGCCACTGCATTAGGATAAATTTCAGTTTAGTTCAATTTTTGTTAGGAAAATCTATGCATACATACATACATACATACATACATACATACATACATACGTACGTACGTACGTACATACATACATACGTACGTACATACATACATACATACATATATATAAGTGTATTCGTTCTTGTTAATATGAAATAAAAATAGAAAAGAAAAGAAACTATTTTTTCCCACCTCTGTGTTTTTTTTAGCAAGTAGTTATCTTCTTCATCTCTTCACTTGGTATCAGAGCCTTGTGAATGCCCAAGTATATGCATCCTGACACGACCATGGACCTATCCAAGATGAAGGAAGCACCCCTCACACAATTGTGTAGGGTGTTTAATCTTGGAAAGCCCGTACACCAAACTTCTTCATGGACATCATCTTCATTGCTTGAAAATTTGCATGTCCAAGCCGTACATGGCATAGCCGGGTCATCTCCGATATCTTTGCCATTAAGCACGCTGGCTTACATTCTTCAAGTTTAATTTTGTAGAGTCTATTGGGTGATGTTTTCACCTTCATCGGCAGCTTCCCATGTCTATCATGAACCTAGAGGAACTCACCATGGAGGATAACCTTATTTCCATCTTCAGAAAGTTGTTCAAGACTTATAATATTATTGCACAAGCTTGGTATGAAATAAACCTCGCGCGGTAGTATTTGCTCTCCGTTTTTGCATTGAAATAGAATGGATCCCTTACCTACAATGTGAACAGTTGTACCATCACCAAACTTGACTTGTCTCTTGATGTTAGCATCTAAGTCCTTGAATTCAGATCTCTGGCCTGTCATATGGCTGCTCGCTCCATTGTCCAAGTACCACAGCTTGGACTCCTCCCAATTATCATTGTTTGTACACAACTTTGGCACCATCTTCTCTTCATTTAAAAGAACCATGTTTGCGCCCTTTTTGTGCACTCACGGACAACAGTAAGGCTGGCACATCGTCTCAAACTTGAGCTAAGTTCGCCTCCTGGTTTTGTTCACGTCGAGGCCTGCGACACTCCGATGCATAGTGCCCATAAATGTCACAGTTGTAACATTTTACTTTGTTCTTGTCACGACCTCCATTGAAGCCACGGCTTCCTTCACCTTCCTGATTTGATGAGCTGAAGCTGCGGCCTCCTCTTGTGCTGCCACAACCTCTGCCTCGTCCCCTTCTACGGCCACTGCTATCTCCACTGTAACCGCCGCGGGCCTTTAAATTTGAGGACAACTCCCCACCAGTTCCTTTCTTCTTCTTTGCTAGCCACTCCTCCTGAGTGAGTAGAAGGTGACTGCTATTGTTGTCACTACGCCCACGAAGTCTCTCTTCATGTGCCTTGAGTCGCCCGAAGGTCTCTTCCACTGACATCTTTTCTAAGTCTCCATATTGCTCAATTGTTGATGCAATTTGCACGAACTTTGTTGGCATGGCTCGGAGTCTATTGAAGAGCATGCAGATGCCGGCATACTTATGGGGGGAAGCTCTCAGGCATGCAGTGTACATCCTCAACCGTGTACCGATGAAGGCTCTAACTGGATTGACCCCCTACGAAGCTTGGTCCCGAAAGAAACCAAATATAGGCCATTTGAAGGTGTTCGGGTGTGTAGCTTTCATGAAGCTACCGAGTGTACATATGAAGAAACTCGATGATCAGAGTCGAGCTATGGTGCACCTTGGCATGGAACCTGGAAGCAAGGCCTACCGCCTATATGATCCTCAAGAAGGTAAATTATATGTTAGTAGGGATGTTACATTTGATGAAGATAAGTGTTGGGCAAGGGTGCAAGTTAATGCTGCAGGAACATAACCTGCAGTAACCTTCACCATCGAAGGATCTGGATCATCAACAGTGGATGATATAGGACCAACACCGGAGATGGAAAATACAAGGTCATCACCGGAGGAGCCAACTGATGCTGGATATGTTCAGCCCGCCACTGAAGTTGTGCTGCCAGAGTTTGTAACACAATCAACACTGGTTTCAAGAACTGCCCCAATAGCTACTTTGAATGATGCTAATGAGGCAGCCAACTTGCCGAGTCCAGCAATGAACAGTGCTCCAAGAAGGTTTAGATCAGTAGAGGAGATATACGCGGACAGAGAACAAGTGGAATTATCAGATTAAGTACTTCTTCTTGGCGTTGATGAATCGGTTACCTACAGCTTACTTCTTCTTAGCATCGATGAATCAGTTACCTACAGTGAAGCCGCAAGAGAGAAGCAATGGGTGGAAGCCATGAAGCATGAAGCGGAGACAATTGATAAGAATAACACCTAGAAACTAACTGATTTGTCACTATGTGTTAAACCCATTGGATTGAAATGGGTTTATAAACTGAAGAAAGACACCGAAGGAAATGTTGTTAAACACAAAGCTAGGCTCGTAGCGAAGGCTTATGTGCAACAACGAGGGATCGACTATGAAGAAGTCTTTGATCCGGTGGCTCGAGTTGAAACCGTACGGTTGTTGTTCGCACTTTCAGCCAAGGAAGGATGGGAAGTTCATCACCTCGACGTCGAGTCGGCTTTTCTCAATGGGGAGCTTAAGGAGGATGTTTATGTTGCTCAACCACAAGGTTTTGTGAAGAAGAATCAATAGAACAAGGTGTACAAACTGTCTAATGCCTTGTATGGACTTCGCCAAGCACCAAGAGTGTGGAATGCTCGGTTAGATAAGTGTCTAAAGGGGCTCGGTTTTCACAAGTGTCCACAAGAATAAGCAGTCTATATAAGAAGGCTACAGACATGTTGATGTTTATGTTGATGATTTATTGATCACTGGCACAACTACTTCAGAAATTTGCAAGTTTAAGAATCAAATGAGAAAGGAGTTCGAGATGAGTGACCTTGGCCTTTTATCTTACTATCTCAGGATTGAGGTTGGTCAAAGAAAGGGGTGTATTATGTTGAAGCAAGCCGCTTATGCTAAGAAATTATTGGAGAAGGTGGGGATGGCTGATTGCAATCCCACAAAGTATCCGATGGAACCAAAGCTAAACTTAGCAAAGATCACGAGGGACAACAGGTGAACCCAACTGATTACAGGAGCATCGTGGGCAGCCTCAGGTACTTGATTCACACTTGTCCCGATGTTGCCTATGCTGTTGGCATAATGAGTAGATACATGGAGAAGCCTACGGTTCTACACCAACAAGCCGTGAAGCACATCTTAAGGTATGTAAAGGGTACACTCAATCTTGGTTTGGTATATGCTAAGGAGGAAGGCAAAGTCAAGGTGAAAGGCTACTCAGATAGTGATCTAGTTGGATATGTCGAAGATAGAAGGAGCAGGAGTGGTATGGCCTTCTACCTCTATGGGAGCTTGATCACGTGGGCTTCTCAGAAGCAACGGAGTGTTGCTCTTTCATCATGTGAAGCAGAATTTATGGCAGCTGCAGCAGCATGCCAAGGAGTTTGGCTGCAGGGATTAGTGAGGGAACTAATAAGTCAAGAACCTGATCCGGTTACTATCTATGTTGATAACAAATCAGCAATTGTCTTGATGAACAACCCAGTATTCCAAGGGAGGAGCAAGCATATTGGCTCGTTTCATTTCATATGGGAATGCGTTGAAAGAGGGTAAATCATAGTGAAGCGTGTGTGCACCGAAGAACAACGGGCAGACATACTCATTAAGATTCTGGCCAAAGTCAAGTTTGAAGACATGCGTAATGTACCGGGAGTAAAAAATCTCATGCAAGCAAGTTCGAATTAAGGGATATATATATATATATATTACTTTCATACAAATAAATAAAATAAATATATTTCCAAATACTACAAACAAATTTAAGCAGCATAACTCAGTTGCATTTGACACTCAAATAGTACAAACAATGCATTTGAATACCCTACATTTGGATAATGACTTAGCTGCACCTAATTACTATTAGCATAAATCTGTCGCACCTAATTACATTACCAATTAAGCATTAGTTTGGATAAGCATAACTGAGAAGAACCAAATTACGATTAGTATAACTCAACTGCACCTATTTATTTACTCCTCTTGTCGACCCTAGACTTGGACTAGCCTGACATAGACATTTAATTATATATTTCACTCAACTTCCATGAACAAATACAAAAAGCATGGAAAAAAATATTATGACTTATAGAAGTGATGCGCACTTAAATTCACTTTGTTATAATGACAATTGACATTTTCTTTTTATTCTATATGAGCATCTTTCTGATTTGATACATTAGCCTAAATCATTTTAATGAAAATAAAATGTTTGTAAATATAATATATTATATGCTTTTCAGTATGACGTAAGAAAGTCTCCCCACCTTCCATGTGTTTGTCAAGAATAATATAACAACAAATGGCCATGATCATATGAAATATTTTTCACCCAAGTTTATTTATTTTCTATACTTCCATGTTCAGAATTGCTCCAAATTTCACTAACAAGCTGGGGTGTGGAGATTAAATTTGGAAAATGAGTGAATGTGAAACTTATTTATTTTTGACATGCTTTAATAATTTTAGTTCATCAGATCTAAAATTTGTGATTTTCAATTCATTGTAGAAAATAGAACGTTTGACAATGAAAATGATGTATTGGGTCAATTTAAAAAATTAAATTAAAATTAGTTTTAGCTAGAATCATATTACTAGATGTAAAGAAGAGGATGAAGATCTTATAAGAAACTCCATATAAGAGAGCGACAGTCGGAGAGTCGATGACCGAAGGAGGAGCGACGGGAGAAACTATCCAAGTAGAAGCCGGTTTCGTTGTGAAATTCCTAATTTGTTGAAATCCTAAATTTTGACTTTGTTTTGAATACGAGATTTGATTGAGTTGAACTATATCTGCGGAGACGAGAATAAGAGAACGTAAAAACTGAGTACATCCGTGAAGAGAACGGTTACATGTTTTTTGCACTAAAGCACTACTATTTATATTTTTTTTCTAGTAGTTTTCTCTTTCCTTTTGTTCTTGTTTCCCTATCATCCAAAAACAAAAATAGTAATTAATTACTAGTTAACAGAATAACATAAGACCTAAAAATAAAACTTTTTATTTTTTGTGACAAAAAAAATGTTGCGGAGACATGATTTGAACCCGTGACCTCAAGGTTATGAGCCTTGCGAGCTCACTATAAAACCGGTTAGCCTTACTAAAAAAAAATAGGGTCCGTCTATTCTCATCTTGGAAATTTCTCTTTCTACCCCGCTGTTTTGAAAGGAAAAAAAATCCACCCCGTTATTTACTCTTCACACCCCGTCTAATTCCATTACTACCCTCCTCTTTGTTAAAAAGAAAAAAAAACTTCTCGGCCTGCCTATCCTCTCTCAAACCCTAACCGTTGCTCAAACCCCCTCCTCATGCTCAATTTTATAGTTGCCGTCGCGCCTTTCAGTCGTCGTCGCGCCATGGAGAAGGAAAGAAGGAGCAAGCATCGGCACGGTACGTGATTTCTTAACTCGAATTCCAAATCTATGCACGATTCGATTTTGCTGAGTCGAGAATTATGTGAACTACGAAATTCAACACGAACGAGAACCAACCTCGTCTGCAACGAACGTGGTTGTGACAACAGCCACGTGTTGATCGGACGAGGTTGAATAAACATTCTCGTTCGTATGGAACGTTCTTTGCTGTAATTTAAAACAATGTAGAAATGCATTTGGTACCAAATCTCCCAGCAACAAATGTACTCAAAAATACATATGCAATTTCTGTAATTTACTGTAATTTCTTATTTACTGTAGTTGCTGTAATTTAATATGTATGGATTTTCGTGTGAAAATGTATTTGTCACTATTTTTATTTTGGTTATATCTGAAATGCATTTGGTACTAAATCTCCCAGCATCAAATATACTCAAAAATCCATATGTAATTGATGTAATTTACTGTATGTGCTTATTTACTTTATTTGAAGTAATTTAATGCATATGGATTTTCATGTGAAAATGCATTTGTCACTATTTTATTTTGAATTTGTAGGTTAAAACAATATGCAAACTAACATTATGGACGAACTATAAGTCATATCATGTTCATTATGGAAGGAATAAGCTGTAATTTAATACATATGGATTTTAGTGCATATGAATTAAGACCTACAAATCCTTTCAATGATTATATATAAAATAGTTTGCATCATAGTATTTGAAATTATTGACATTTACAATTTGTTTTATTGTTGCAGAAAGTTCAAAAAAACCAACGCGCAATCCCCTAACAACTTCCGAAATAAATCGACGCGTGAAAGCGAGAAATCCGGATACTACAAATCAAACAGAATAACAAAATCGAGACGAGCATGTTATTCAAGAGCGAAATGTTGAGCATGTTGTCCAAGAGAAATATTTAGAGGAGCATATTAACGAGCTACCTACACAGCTTGTTCAAGAGCAACCTCTACAACATGTTGAAGAGCATCTTACACATGAAGATATCGGTGGTTCTAGTGGCACACAAAATACATCTTTCGGTGGATCGAGTATTACCGATATGATAGCAGCTACGATACCCACGTTGCTTTATTGATACGAAATGGCAAGGTATATCTTACAATATTCTATTAAATAAATTATATATCACAATTGCATAATATAATGTTAAGTTATCTTTTAGGAACGAGACACACTTTTATGTGTAAACCATGGTACCAAGATTTTAAGTTGGAAAATACCAAGTGATGCAATAATTTTTAAAGGATATTTGGAATCTTTCGGATTATTTTCTCTAGTAGAGACATGTTATAGCTCGGTAAATAAAGTACTTATATCTTGTTTTGTTGAGGTTAACATCTGGAATCAAATATATTCCACCTACCATTCGGTGAGATGACTATAACATTAGACGATGTTGCCGGTTGAAGGATTACCAATACAAACATATAATTATTCCTGAAATGATATTACTAATTTGGTTGTCAATAATTTGAGGATAAGTGATATTGAAGCAAAAAATATCATGAAGGACAGTGTTGGATACAAATTGCCTTATACTAAATTGTACAAAATTTTTGATGGAGTCTATGATGATTGGGAAGAAGAAAAAAAAATAAACAAGCTGCTCAAGCATATCTACTGTATTTTGTGGGAAATACATTGTTCGTGGATAAAAGTAAGTCTCATGTGTCCGTACATTATTTAAACCAAATTAGTAATTTGGATGAAGTTCGTAATTATTCTTGTGGTTCGGCAACTCTATGTTGGCTATATTGGCGGCTAGGTCTTGCGAGTAGAATAGAAGTGAAATAAGTTGCTGGTTTTCACGGATTGTTAGAATCATGGATATATGAACATTTCCTACATCTGCATCCATCAACCAAAATGTATAATGAAAGTTCACCAAGAGCGGCCCGTTGGGATCCGACAAACGATTATCGTGCATCGCATAAGAAACTAAGGATGTATCTTGATAACATTCAAGAACATAAGGTGCGTTATTAGGCTTGAATCATTTGAATTATTATTTTTTAATTCAAGTTATAATAACTGCATTATTTTTTTTTTAGAAATTCTTGTAGGTAGTCTTTGACCCTTACATGCATATAAGACAATTCCATCCTTTTTCGCAAATTGCTTGGTATTCTAGTTGTTTATTATGCTTGAATGTGGCAGAACCATATCACCCCACCTGTGTTTTGCGGCAATTCGGAAGGGTTCAAAACATTCCGCGGCCTATTATTCAATCAACTAGTAAAAACACTCATCGCGGTGCTACGACTTCAACGTATAAAGTGCTTTACGAGTTTGTGGAAAATATTTGGAATGAGTGGCCAAATCATGTTGTTAGTGCACAATATCGTTCCATTCCTCTGCGTGAATCAACTGAAACGGTGACAAGTGATTATTTTGATTGGTATTACCCGCGCACCGTGTTAAAAGTTCATCTGGTTAATGAACTAATTATTCACCATAGCAATCGACCTTCGTACGATCATTTATACACGGTAAAAGTCAATATACTATTCTTTTATATCTGATTTACAATAATAACTTATTATCGATTTCCACTGCAGAACTGTGAAGAGCTTAATGATGTGATTTGTGAAGGCATAACACTGGCTTCATCACAACCGGAGACTTCGCGTTTGGCTCATCTTGGTAGAATCCGCAAAGCCCTCACTAAAGCTAAAAAGATTTGTGCTCGTTTTGTTAAAAAGGATGATTAGTTTTAGGTAGTGGCTTTCAGTTACTGTACTTCTTGTTGTGGAACTATTTCGACTCTTTTTGTTGTTAAATTGGATGGTTATTTTGTAGTCTATGGACGGTTAATTTGTAGTTTGACGGATGGTTATGGTATTTTGTTCACGTGGATGTTTGTTAACAGTTGTTGCTTCTTTCTGCAATTTGCGTCTGATTCTATTTTGTTTGCAGTTTGCTTCTGATTCTATTTTGTCTGCAATTTGCATCTGATCCTATTCTGTCTACAATTTGCTTCTAATCCTATTATGTCTGCAATTTGTTTGATACAATTTGTTTGTGTTTGTATTCTGTCTGCAATTCAGTAAATACGATTTGTTGATTATTTCTAATATTCTGTCTACAATTGATATGATTCAGTAAGAGTTGAGTTATTCTGTCTACAATTAATATGATTCAGTTTGAGTTATTCTGTCTACAATTGATTGTCTATGAACGAGATTACCAAGGCAACATAGTTCAATATAAACGAGGTCGGTAAGGAAGACAACTTCAAATATGAACGAGGGAAATACCACCTACCACGTCCAATCATAACATTATTCTTATGTAGACCTCGTTCTTGGTTTGATTCCTATTGGTTGAAACTCTCGAGTAAGGAGAAAATTCTTGACCTTGTATAGAATGAGGATAACATGCTAATAACGTTCATCAATAGCTACTAACCTTTATACATCGTTTAGCATCTGCGTGGTCTCCGTAGTTGACCACGTGAAATATGGACGTTGCTTATATGCAGTCTTCGTTTGCATTTTCTTATTTGTTGTACACAACTCTTGGGTAAAATTTGTTGTCAATACCCTGTAAGGAACGACACTTACGTACAAACAACGTTAAACATGAACGATGTTTGCCAAACAACCTCGTTAATGCCACACATGGCCAATATTAAATACCACGTCTAATGCTAACATTATCTCTATGGTAACAACGTTCCCTTTTGACGTAATTTTAATGTTGACCTCGTTCAAGCGCTGTTTTTTGATGTAGAAAACTCTCGGGTTTTGTTGATTTGAAGACCCTGTATACGACGAGGTAACACGTAATTAACGTTTTAGTCAAGCTTTATTTTTCCAAAGACCTCGTCCGACCGTAGCATTATTTCTTTTAAAGTCAACGTAGTACTTTAACTCGACTTCTTTGTACACTACGTCTGTTGTATTGCAATCACCAGTGTATTCCTGAAGCAAACAAAGAATGGCCCATATTATAACAGGTACTGGATAATTATTGGCAGTGATACAGAGATAGCATATACAAACCACAAATTCAATTTCAAAACAACAATTTCAATTCAAAGATATTAGAACAATTTTAAATCTTGTAAAGATGTTTAATAATGATATTCAACATTTTCGATTTCAAACTACAATTTAACTTAAAATAACATTGTCATGATTTTCCCACGTAGCCATATTTTCACAGTCTTCCATCATATCCCATTCTTCTTTTCTATCTCGTAATATATGCTCCCATTGTTCAGCTTCAACATGGCGATTATTAAACCAATTGATGTATACTGGTGGTACCGGATGGTTCGCTTGTAAGACGGCCTAATAATAAAAATATTTCATTGTAATTGTAAATCGTTCATCTATTCATTGAAAATAAAATGAATAATGCATAATACCTGGACAAAATGGTCATTGTTTACATGAACAATCCCTAGTTCATGACGATACAATTAAGATGGAATTTTTCTTCTTAAAGGTGGTATAGTCAAACTCAAACTCTTACTAATACTAAAAACGACAATATTATATTTCGTAGCTATTATGTACCCAATCTTGGGCATAATCATCCATTTACTTGGTTCGGCACCGCCAAATTTGTGATTAAGCACATTTAGCAAATAAGTGGTTCTACCTTTTTCAATAAACACTTGTTCATACATCTCTTGCTTTTCTTCAAGTTCTTCCATTAATTCTTTACGGACTTGCCACCATGATCCTCTCCTAATCCTAAGAAAGAAGCAACACATCTAAATCCACAATTACCATCCATGCTCACGTCTACAATTCCTTCGATATAAGGCTTCCACCCTTTTGGTATGCCATTTTCATACACACCTAAATTTTTAATTTTAGGTCTACAAATAATCAATTTTTCTTTCTTCGTCGAAATACAAGGATCAACCTTTTGTATTTTAGCTACAATACATTGGGTTGAAGCACATTCACCTAGCTTAAATGCAGAAGGCAACTTTTTATTGAAGTATCAATTTTATTATGAGATCGTCCTCGGGTTTTGACTTTGCTAATCGGAGATGCAAGAGTTGGCATTTGCGGATAAACAATCTCTTTTATTTCCTTATAGACTTGCATTTGATGCGGTAATTCCAATTTCATAACTTCATTTAACATTTCGTCAAGCTTTTTCTTCATATTAAAATCTCTTTTCTCTCCCATTTTTATAATATGCAATCTTGTCCAATGAACATGAATCAAATCCAAAGGTATTTCTACATTTCGACCGAGATTTGCTAACGTATGAAAGCATGGAAGTCCATGTGTCTTACGAACAACACATCTGCATAACTCATCATCTACAATTTCATAAGAATTTATCTATAGAAGCTCGGATTGAATTAGATCCAATGCCGCAAGAGAAACTACACTACGTAAATTTTTAAATTCTTTTTTATGATAAACATGAGCTACTTTTAAAAAACTTGTTTCAAATGAAGCTCTTAGTTTGGTAAACGATAGTTCAAGCAGTGAATGCATGCTCTCCGATGCTCTTTCGAAGTTGCACTGAATGGTGGCCAAATGTTTTTTCAGTTTAGCATGTGCGCCCTCGGCTTTAAGAAATTAAATATTAAGTTATTGTTATAAATAAATCTAAAGTAAATGAAGAAATAAAAAAGTAAGTGTCTACCTATTTGATGTGTAGTTGCCAAAGTGCATAAAATTGTCAATCCAAGCACGTACAAATCGATCTTTCCATGTATCAAGCCAATTTTCAGTAATATATTTTAATAACTTTGGGTACTCACCATACTGAACATGCAAATCTTGTAAATTATTATTATATTGCTCAATATTTTCGGACTCACATAAATTTGCCCATTTTGAATAAATTGTTTTTTTACTTCTTTTTTTTATACCCATAACTCTTCTTTGAATAAAAGCAAGAATATTTTTTTCAATATGCCACTTGCACAGGATATGAGCTGCTTGGGGAAAAACAATGTTGATGGCATTAATCAATGCTATCTCTCTATCCGTGACAATGACACTTGGCATTTCTACATCGTAATCCATCATTACCAATTGAAGATGATTTAAGGCCCAAAGATGGTAATTTTCCCGTTCTGATACGAGCTATGCAATAACAACGCAAAAGGTTTGATTAATTGACGTAACACCGACAATCTCCAACAACGGCATTCTATATTTGTTTGTTTTGTAAGTACAATCCATAACAAGAAGATGTGAAAATGTTCTTAGCAAATCTATACCCGTAGGATGAGCCCAAAATATGTCAGTAGTTATATCACTTCCGTTTAAGGTATTACGATGCCATTCGAAGTAATTTTTTTTCTTAAGCTTGCTTAAGAGGTATTGTATTTGAGAACAACCCGTTCTATCCATTTTCTTATGCCTAGAAAGCACATTATATATCGTTTTAATTGATGTACTGTTGGATGGATCATTTTGTTTTATAGTGTGCAAAATGGCTTTTGGCTTCACCATATTTTTGTACATTTCAACGGCTAATTTTATTCATCCTCCGTTAATCGACCAATAAAAGAGTGATCTTCCAAACTGTAAAGTGCATAATGATTATGAACACCATATATTATTTCTAATTTCCAATTCTCTAAACTATGAATTTTAACGCCTTTCAAACGAAATGGACAATTGCACTTTTTTGTACTTGTTAATCTAGTACTGTTAGATTTCTTGCCTTTATACTCTTTATGTGCTCCACTTCTCTTGCATCCAAATATAATTCTTGGATTTCTATCGCTGTTGTTAATATGCGATTTTAAAACTACCGCTACCATCGCATTCCTTTTAGCCGTAGAATCAATCCATTCTTTCGTTTTATATCTATTTGGAAATACCTTCATACAATAAAAAAAATTCAATATAGAAAATGAGTTAATTTACATAATAGTAAAATAAATTACACACATCATATGCTGTAAACTCATTACTATAATCCATGACAATTTCTTCATCTTCTTCGGCTACCCACCCAATCTACAAAATAAAAATATGGACGTAGTATTTAACGGACAATGTTTTCATCACTTCATAGTATATGGTAAACTAGGTTTTGAGCAATTCCTAGTGTATATGGCACTATGACTATGTTAGTTTCTAGTATAATAGCAGCTATGAAGGAAACATACCTGATTTTGTTGTACGTAATTGTCCGTAGTGCTCGTTACCTCCTCCATGTCAATTTCAGCAGATGGAAGAGAGATGAAGATAAGATGAAAAGTCACAGTAAATTGAATAAGGTACCCATTTAACAATTAAAGAGTATAATTGGAATAAAAATTTTAAAATTTTACTCGGGGTGTGAAGAGAAAATGCCGGAGGGTTAATAGACGGACCCAAATAGTTATTTCTAATTATACATACAAACTTCTAAATTTTAAATAAAAATATAATTATATACGTACCTTTTAAAATTGAATATAAAATATATTGTCTAATTAAAATGAAAATTAAATTACATTACTTTTATAGTTAAGTTAGAATTAAAATTAAAAACGGTTATATGCATAGGTATTTCGCATGGATTTCTTTTGCCTTTGATTTCGTATAGTTTTCCATTTAGCTAATTCTATTTAGACACGTGATATTGCCTAGCAGCCCCATGGAATTTCAAAAAAAAATTAGGGACAATATTTTCCTTATGTTATTAACCCCGTCATTTCACTTCTTATCATATTTTACTTTTCTATTTCTCTTATCCAACAAACCCTACATTTACATTTAGGTAATTCTCAAATCTTGTGCATGAATCGATGGATTGTAATGATAATATAAATGTAATGGAATCAAAAATTGGTAAAACTTGAATTTCATGCTGTTTTAATTTCTTTAATATTTAAAATCTCATTTTGCAGAAGAGTTAAATCTTGAAATTTAAGTTGTGATTTTTTTGTGATGAACTATTCTATAGTGGAACCTTTAATAAATTTGATTTTTAACAAACAAACGGTATCCGGGTCGATTGGAAGCTGGGTCGGTAGGAATCTGGGTCCGTAGGAAGCTGGGTTGGCTGGAATCTGGGTCGGGAGGTCGGCATGAATCTGGGTCGGCAGGAATCTGGGTCGGCTAGAAGCTGGGTCGGTTGGAAACTGGGCTAGTAGGAATCTGGACCGGTTGAAATCTGGGTCGGTTGGAAGCTGGGTCGGTATGAATCTGTAACGGTAGGAAGCTGGGTGGTAGGAAGCTGCGTCAGTTGAAAGCTGGGTCTGTAGGAATCTTGATCGATAGGAATTTAGGTCGGTTGGAAGCTGGGTCAGCTATACGGACTCGATTATAGTCTTAATCGGCCCAAAAACTTAGGAAGCCCAGTACCTCGGATTTTGCCTATAAATACAACAAGCGATGCTTTAGAAAAAGAATCTTCATTCTGTTTCCCTTCTTCTTCCTCATTAAGCCTACTCTGCCATTATTGTTTTGAAAACTCTAGATTGTAGCTGTAATTGATTCTCATATCAATAAAAAGGAATTTTTTGGAGTGGACGTAGGCCAGAGTCAACCGAACCACTATAAATCCACTATTTTTTCTTCTTCCTTTTTAATTTTTATTACTCTTTATATTTATACTCTCTACATACACTCTATCTGTTATATGTGACTGTTAGTTAGTGCTTTCATTTATGTTTGGGTGTTAGTGATCAATTTTGGTGCTAACATTTTGGTGCTTTCACTGAGAAAGCTAGCACTCAAGGATTCTAAAGCTTGGACTTTGGATTTAAAGGCTTAAGAACTCGGATTCTTGGGAAGCTATGGTAAAACAATCAATAAGGAGATAAAGAGCGGAAAGGAGTCAGCATGAAAGAAGTCAGGAGGCTTTCTCATAAGCTAATCAGACCTCGATTTTCATCACAAGAGATGAGACGGAAATGATGCAAGAGGAAATGATGCAGAACCTACTCCAACAGGTTGGACAAGTTGGATTGCAAAACCAAAGGAGTGGAGTAGTATATGATGCTGGAAATGAGGATCACGAAGCTAGAGCGGCAGGAACAGAGGTAGTCCAGAATCAGGACCAAGGCATGGAGCGACCGGAGTACGGGATAGAGTTGGACCATCAAGAACGACCCCTAAACTAGGGGGCATGCCCCTGAATCATGTAGGCTCCATTCCAGTAAGGATACCATTGGATACAAGGCGATGCTGGGCAATTTGGCATTAATAGGGAAGTGGATGCTCATCCAGAAGGGCAGGTTCCAGAATTCCCTCGTGGACTCGGGGGTAGGTTGGAGACAAGGGACAGAGGTCGTTACTTGATGACAATGACAGGTTAGCAGACGTAATCAGACGAGCTATGAGGGGAGGATTGATGAATAGAGATTTAGAGGACGTGAACAGGAGTCCATTCACTCCTATGATCAGGCAAGCTAGGAATCCGTCAGATTTCAAACTACCATCGCTAGAAATGTATGATGGGAAAACAGATCCCACTGTTCACCTAACAAGGTATATGAGGCACATGGAAGTACTGGGGACATCGGAGGAAGTCATGGCGCAGTTCTTTCTTTTGTATTTGACAATTGAAAAGTGGCTCTATTGGCACGTGGATGAAGCTGATTGATAGGTTTATGAGGCAATTTCGGGTCCATATCATAAGACGTAGGAGTGCGATGACTTTGACATCGATGAAGTAATGGAAGGGAGAATCACTTAATGATTTCTTAACCAAATTCAAGGTGGTAGCGGCTTCAGTGGATCGACCTAATCCGTCGATGGTTTTGATGGCGGCAGCCTCATCGATTGTGGATAATTCGGATTTCAAGATATCGTCGGAGCGGGATCCACCAATGGATCTCGGGGAATTTTAAAATGAAGTGGAAAGGTTTCTAAGACAGGAAGATGCGAAGGCTGAAAGAGAAGGGAGAGAGGTAGAGATTTATGCGGTAAAAGGTGGAGGTCCACCCAGGAAGGATTCAAACAAGGATGACAGAGGCAAAAGGAAAATGGATAGCGAAAACACATCGAAAAGGCAATGGAGAGAATAAAAATTCTCTTCTTATACGGATCTGAATGAGACTCTGGAAAGAATATATTTAGATACTCGAGGACGCCTCCAGTATCAAAGGCTAGTAAAGAGGGAACCCTTCGAACACGAACGGACTTCAGAAAAGTATTGCCTATTCCATGAGCTGGATAGACATAACACAAATGACTATAGGCATTTGAAGGATATCATTGATGAACATATAAGAAATGGTCACTTACAACAATACATAAGGAATAGAGCTGTGGTAGTGGAACATGAGCAACCACTGCCCACATCAGACGAAGCTGGCACTAGATCTAGGCATCGTCGCCTTATTATCAGCTGATTGGATTTATAGCTTTGAATAAGTAGTAAATCCCAAAGTAAGGCTGCTAAGTCACTTACACATGTACGGGATCGAGGACGGCCTCTAGGCATGCTCTGAGATGATGATATACCGTGATGCTAGGGTTTATGAAATTTTGTTTTTTTTCTATTTTTTTGAACTCTAGTTTCTTTCTTGGTACAACGGACATTTGATTTTCTTTGTTGTATGGACTTTTATTTTATCAATGGAACTCTGTGTTGATTGGATTTGGAATATTAATGTAACAAATAATACAGGTCATACGGTTATGGTCCCGTTCGGAGAGACGGGGCAGAAATCACATGTCACGAGTCCCTTCGTCGGAGAGCGATGGAATGGACTCGAGCGTGGAATAGACTCAAGAATATGAAAGTCCTCGACCGGAGAGTCGAGGCCGGAGAATATAAAAGTCCTCGACCGGAGAGTCGAGGCCGAAGAATATAAAATCCTCGATTGGGGATCGAGGCCGGAGAAGGATATCCCACAGATTAAGTCCTTGACCAAAGAGTCAAGGCCGGAGTAGAATAAAATAACTTAGATTTGAGTTACATCACCTAGAGAGAACTAGATCTGGGTATGGACCCGGCGAGGTCCCGACTTTGGATATGGACCCGGTGAGCTCCTTGATATGGATTATAGGACCCGGCGAGGTCTCGGCTCTGGATATGGATATGGCAAAGTCCCAGCTATGGATTATAGGACCCGGGGAGGTCCCGGGCTTGGATAAAATGATCCGGAGAGATCGTGAATTCGGTTAATGGATACAGAATGAATTAGGAATTGGATATTTACTTAGAACGGTAATGGATTTTGTTAATGATCTGAAGAGATCATGGATTCGATTAACAAATCTGAGGCTATTCAAAACACACCTTCCAAAGCAAGACATATTTGGGAGGGGATGTTAACTCGTCTTTTGGCAAGGCCGTAGACAGGCGGATTTCACTAAATCGGTTGCTCGTTGTCGAGACTGGAATACGATGAGTTTTAGTCAATTGGATGGATAGACGATCTATCACGGATGATAATCTTGATTATCAAGCCGGGATTCGGTATATTCGATGGAAAAAAGTCACACGATACTCGAAATACGAGTTTTGACAAAAGTTGAGTTGTCGTCGGTTGTTTGGAGTTTGCTTCGAGTCGTATTTGGACTTGCTTTGGGTTTTCTTGATGGTTTCTCCGAGTCATCCAGGGTAATACTTCGGGTTGGCTGGAAGCTGGGCCGGAAAGAATCTAGGTCGGAAGGAACTTGGATCGGCAAGAATCTGGGTCCGTAGGATGCTGGGTCGGTTGGAAGCTGAGTCGGCAGAAATCTGGGTTAGGTGGAATCTGGTTCGGTAGGAATTTGGTTTGTTAGGAATCTAGGTCGGCTGGAATCTGGGTCAGCTGGAAGCTGGGTCGGTATAAAGCTGGGTCGGCATATATTTCCATGGATAGAAGAACCCTCGGTAGGAAGCATTTTAGCCTCAAGAACAGACCTTCGGTATTTTTACCCGAATGACAACTTTCTTTAGGTATCAGTTTTTAATTACTGATAGCAGTTTTTAGGTATCAGTTTGTAGTTATCGATAGCATTTTTTAAGCATCAGTTTTTTGTTTGGTAGCAGTTTTGGAAGAATGTTTGTCCTTATAAATAATTTTGAAGGGATGTTTGTCCTTATGATTAATTTTTAGGAGAATGTTTGTCCTTGTGGTTAAAATATTGAGGTCGTGTCTTTGAGGCTAAAAATATACAAATTTTTGTCCTTTAAATCAATTCATCGTTAATTAAATATCAAACTTCATAAAACCTAGCCAATATTTCAGTCAATATTTTCATAGAAAATAAAAATGGTCTATCATGATATCTCCTACTTTTGTGGCTGTTGAACATCTTACTTGCAAAATAATCTTGCAAAAATAATCTGCCATTGCGATAAATATCAAATAAATAAATTTAATCTAACATGGCTTTACAAAAAACTAGTACAACCGCATAACGGTGGAAAAAATGACCTCTCGGTTGTACAATTAAAAAAAATAGTCATTGTAATTTTTCATTTGGTTTCAATTAAACACAAAATATAATATGTGAAAAGGAAATAGAACTTTGAACTGGATTTGAAACTAAAAATAATGAACTCTTATTTGATAGTACTTTGTAAGAACGCACAAAAATCAAATCTAAAGAAAGAAAAATGTTAGAATCACGCTACCTCGTGCTCTATCAAAAGAACAAATGAAATATGATATTCTAGTTTGAAACATTAGGTGACATGATCTAGGAAATGAAAAAAAAATACAGAAAATTAAAACTGAACTATCCATCACAATAAAATCAAAATTCATAAAATATATTGAATCAATCTATCACCGCAAGAAAACTTCATGAAAAATCTTTTCAACCAATTCATACTTCCTGATATCTACAAAATACTTGTCAACTTGAACATCATTTCCCAATATATACAAATGATATATGTGATTGAATCTCTGACAAGTTTTGTATCAATCAATACAACTTTGGTTCCTTCTAAAAGCATACAAAGCCTTGACAATTAGTCCGTGTACAAAAGCAAATTATACATATCATAAGATCACACACCCTAAACGAAATAAAATAGTATATACTATCACATTACTTGGGTAAATAAATAGAAAGTGCATAGTATCATATTGCATGCTAATGTAGACAACATATCCATAACATGGTGATGTGCACGTAAATGTGCATATTTTTACCACCATATTTAATCTATTTAAATTAAATAAATGATCGTATTGGTATTTTAATTTGTTTTAACCAAAATCCATATTAGTTCCAAATTGTCACATATCCATCTTCATATAAGGGAAAAACGGTCATTTGTGTGCATATATTTCATTGAGAAAAATTAATTGGAAATTTATATATATTTTTGTAGGAATTTAATCTCAAATAGGAGTGGTTTCATGAAGGAATATGCATGCATAAAGAAGTTACAAAAAAATGAAGATGGAAATAATTCAAAGTGAAGAACATGGAGGACTCCATTTACCCACCTACCGTAATGTACAAATTAGAGGCTAATGCACATGCTTATGGAATTAATGGCTTCATGTACACTTAAATGATGATTAGTATAAGTTAAAGATTACTTGGCCTCCACACTTTCTCAAGGGTGTTTTGGGCGTTCTCCAAAAACATGAATTAGGTTTTAACACATGTATATATACCCCTTATGTTTCATGTAACCCTCTTCTTAGTGAGTCTCTCTTTAGTTAGTTTTAGGTTCAAAATAAAACCAAGCTCTCTTCTTTCTTTTCATGGCTACTTAGCCATTTCTCTTTATATAATTTCTTTTTTTATACTACTTCAACACATGTTCTTTTCCTTTTCATGCTTATTTACTTTCATGTTGTAGTGTAGATTTATTTTTCATACAAGTAGAATAGTTTTTCTTTATCTTGCTTTCTTTTTCCTTTTCTTTTTCTCTCGTATTGCAAGCTACATTTGTTGTTTTAATAACAAATATGAGAGGCTAAACCCATTCAATTTAGGGGGTAATGAAGCTCTCTAATTATGTAGCTTCAACTATTTATTGATTTATGCTCTCTTTTAGTGCTTAATGATGATAATAGAAATGGTTTAATTATTGTTTTTGCTTTGAATTTGATAGCCTATATTGTTGGCATCAAATATGCTATGCTAAAACAATCACTAACACAAATGCATCTTCATCAAAATATGATTATGGCATAAGAAAGTGATTTGAAATTCAAATTTGACGGTCTATTTCTAATCAATAGTTAATAGACCATACTTAAAATAGATTTCATTTTCATTTTCTTTGTCAAAGTTCATGAAAGTTAGTAAGTGCTTTAAGGGATGTGTTATAGTTTGATGGCTTATGTTGGCTAACCAATAGCACAAATACGCCATACTTATGATAAACATATCAATTAAAGCACTAATGACCATAAAAGAGAGATCATGATTTCATATATATTGAACTACATGATATAGAGAGTGGATTTATTCTGAAAATTGTCAATTAACTCTTATATTTGCATCTATTTTCTTTTAATTAGTTAGCTAATTTTCTAATTCTCTGTCTTAACTGTCACTCGACTTTGGTATAATTTGACTGAATGGAATTTTTAAAATCATCAATTCCCTACGGATCGACCCGTATTTGGTACATACTATGATAATACGGCGTGCGCTTGCGGTTTATTTTAATTTGAAATTTTTTGGCAAATTTCTAAAATGGTAGAAATTTTTTCGATTAACAAGTTTTTGGCACCGTTGCCGGGGAATTGTTTTGATTTTTATTTTTCTATTTTTCGAATTAGTTTCATTTGATTTTTGTATGCTTATTTTCCTTTTGGTTGCATTGCATTGACATATTTAAAAAAAAGGTTCATTTACTGTTTATTTCAAGTGTGCAGCTGAAAATTATTTACTGCCCTTACTTTTCAAGTGTGCATTCACTTTAGCTAATACAAATTTTTGCTACATTTGTATTCAGTTTTCATACTAAAAAGAAAAAAAAACATTGCATTTGTGATAGTTTTCAAATTTCTGCATTACATTTAACAATATTTACATTTCATTTTTTCTTTTGCATTTACACTGTCACATTTCATTAATTCCTCATCTTTGTTTACATTTCACAGTTCTCTTTTCACATAACTTCATTTCACCTTCATCAACCAGAAACACAGCCACTGCTCACCCCTCCTCCAACAATCACAAACATCAACCGTTGCCAGCAACTTTTCAAAAATCACTCATCCATCCCTGTGCATTGCTCTGTGCACATTCCCCCCATCATTCTCTGGCCGTACCCATTAAGCTCTGGCCAACTCCATAACTCCACTGTCATCAAAATCACAAGATCGCTATTGACCAAACAATCATCCACATCATCATATACCACCTTCAACTACATTTCTACTACTATCACGAACTCCTTCACCACCATATCATACAAAAGTCACAACTCCACTTCTCTGTGCAAACCATATTGCTACAACTTCTCCAAATCTTACATTTCTACCACAACTCTACTATCATCACCGACACACAGTTACTTCTTCCAACACCACTTCAAAATTGACAGCTCCTACAACCTCCCCTCTGCTCACGACATGCATCACCATCTGCTTCAACTAGCACCCTGCCATTAAAGCTTCACCATAAATCCTCTCCTACAACAACTACAACCAGTCATCGATTCTTTTCTCTGTTTCAAGTCCATCATTAGACTTCTATCACTTCTTTGTTTCAAGTTCACTCCGTAGCACACCATCATACAACCCATCATTGCTTGCCACTGCAAATATATACTGTTACATCCATCCACTACCCAGTGTCATCTACCATCTTCCATATTGCCACTTCCTCCATACAACTTCATTGCCACTTCATCTATTCAACACTTCAGCAGCCCCACATCAAACCACCGCAACCTCCTGCTCATCAAATTTCCATATTGCCACTGTCGAACATTTGACTTCCCCATCACTTCTTCTCAACGAAACCGTCACCCAGTCAACATCCCTATCCACCAGAAACAACTACTCCACAGCATCGCCTCCACCCAAAAAAAATAGCAACATCAACATTCACTGACTTCGCCTGTATCCCACCTCCAATCACCCGCATCTAGCTTCAACTTCGACTTCGACGCCCATCCCCTAACCCAAGTTTCGAATACCCACACCAAACCAGAACCCAAATTGCCTTTTGAAACTACCCTCCATCTCTATAACCGCCACTTCAATTCCACCCTCGAACCCAAAATCAAACTCCACCTCTGTAGCAACTTCGACTTCACCTTCATCACGCAAGCGACCCAAATTCAATAGCAATCACGACCTTGAAACACAAATCTTCAGCTGAAAGAACCCAATCGCCAAGAATACGCGCCAAGAGCAGTTGAATCCTCAACCACGAACCAATTATCAATCGCCTGAAAACCCAGATCGCGACTCCAAGACATCGACATTGACCACTGCTTCACCCTCCCTGAAACCCGCGACCTATACCTAATTCAATGCGTCGTTTAATCCTTCCATTTGTGATTACGATTTAGATTCTAGAGATTTTATTTTGTGAATTGTCAATTAACAATTTTGAATTTTCATGGATTGTGGATTGTGGATTGTGATTTAGCTGGTTATTAGTTTGATAATGTGTTAGATAAAATTATTTGAAGAAGTGGGCCGGGTGTTGTTGGTGATTTTCATATGGGTGTTCTTGGTGATTTTCAAGTGTGAATTTCAATTTTTAATGGGCTGGGCTTTTAGTTATGATTTCAAAAAAACTAAAAACAAAAAAAACAAAACAAAACAAAATAAAAGAAGAACAAAAAAAAAAATATTGTACATATATGTCTTGTTTTATTTTCAGGTTGCAGAAGCTGATAAGGAGAACAAGTTGCTAGCCTTGCTTAGCTTGCCAAAAAATAAATTGATTGCTTTGCTCAGCTTGCCAAAAAATAACTACTTGCTTATTTATAATTTTCTTTTTATTTTCCATGCATTGTATATATCTATTGTTTTGGTTTGTCTTGTATTGTTATTTACTTGAATTTGAAAAAACAAAAAATTTCCAAAAATTCGAAAAAAAACAAAAATTCATTCGTAGTTGCATTGTTAATTCACGTTTAATTTCTGCTTTGCATTTCATCCTAGAATTGTGATTAGTAATAATGGTTAGATATAGATAACACTTAATTGTATATTAACAATTTATCTTCTTTGAACAATTTAAATTCTCGGTGTCTAAGCTACGGCAGAGCAATATCAGTTATAAATATTACGGTAATTCATAAATATTATACTAAATTGTTTCTCTGAAGGTATTTAAACATGTGGCTGCATTGCTACGGTGATTCATGGTGCACCGAAAAATCCTGCTCGTTACCTGGCTGAGAACTATCTTGTTGAATTAAGACAAAATGTGACTATACAGTTTTGGGTTAACTTATCATAAATCGTTTGTAATTTAATTTGCATTCATTTAGTTGCATTAGTTCATGCATATTTAAAAAAAAATCAAAATCCAAAACTGAAAAAAAAATTGAAAATATTCCTTTCTCTTAAAATTTTTAAATCCGTCATTTTGACTTGTTTTAATCAAAAACAAAAGACCAAAAAAAAACCTTTTCAAAAACAAAGAAAAAAATAAAATTCTTTTGAAAAATAAAATTCCTTTTGTGAACATTTTTCCTTTTTAAAAAAACCAAAAACATTCTTGAAAATGTCTCGATTTCCATATTTATATGAATTTTACGATAATTGTGAAAATCAATATAATCCATATAATTTCACTCAAAATTCTTATGGATATTTTAACGATAACTATTGTTTAAATAATTTAAATTTTGAGCAACAAAGTTTTCGAAACGATGATCAACCCTCAAATCTCGAAAATAGCATTTCATCTTTACTTGAACTCTCTACACAATAAAATCAAAGTATAAACGATTTGTGTAACTCATATTTGTGTAGTAGTTCAAGTCAAAATAATCAAAATTTGAATTCACTTCAAAATTCAAATGATTTCGAGTATAACCAATGCCAATTCAATTTCGAGCTTCAAAATGAATTTCAAAATCAAGACGAAAATGTGAACCAATTTTCAAATAATTTTGTTAATGGAAATAGTTTCAATAACGATATGATTGAAAACTTTGGTTATCAAAAAATTCAAAATGAAAATTTTCAAATTAATAATCATGAATTTGATTTTGTTGACCAAAAGGAAAAAGATAACGGGGATTTATTACTTGAAAAATATAAAACTTTTCGTGAAAAACATAGTCAAATCTCAACTTGTAAAGAATCAAATAATAATCCACTATTTATCGAAATTAGCGATTCTTGTTCTCAACAAATCCAAATCGAAAATTTTCAAGTCAATAATCATAAATTTGACTTTGTTGAACAAATGAATGAAATGTACAATGATCACATGGATTTGGTGTTCAAAACATATTTGAATCAACGTGATAAACATACTCAAATCCCAACGTGTTACGAGTCAAATGATAATTCATCTTTTACCCAAATCGATGATTTTTCAAATAACAACTTTTGAAACTGAAAATAATATTCTTAATGAAGTTGTTGAAAACACGGTAATTGAGTTGGATTTCAATTCTTTTGAGGGTGTGGAACCAAATTTAGAATTCGATCTTCTTTTTCTCGATTTCAAAAATTGGAATACAACAACTTTGAATTTTGAACTTGAGATATGCAATGAAGTTGTTGATAATCCAACAAACAAAGACGAATTCAATGAACACGATTTCTTTGGAATTTTCAATCATGAGTTGTTAAATTCTGAAAGGGAAGATTTACATCACCATTTTGAGTTTGAAATCGATAATTTTAAAGAAGTTTTCAATGATAAGTTTGAATTTCAACTTGGCGAAAATAAACTTGAATTTCAATCAATTGTTTTATCGACCCAAAAATCATCGAAAATAAAACAATTTGTACGATTTTTAATAAAACGAAATTCATTTTTCCAAATCCACATTCGATTCCAAAATCTTTTACGATTTGGTTTTCTACGCTTGAGCTGTGTCTCGCATACTTGACGAGGCAAATGAATCGGTCTTTGGAAGACCGTTTCATTTACTTTTTAGTGATATACTTTCTTATGCCGTGTAAATAAATTTTATTTTCATGTAAATAATAATAAGTGTTCCTTTCACTTGGGTTGATTGTGGGGACACAGTCAAAATCAAGCGTGGGGGAGACTAATCTTCATTTTTTTTAATTTTCATGGTTTATTTTTGCATATTGTTTTGAAAAAAAAAATCAAAAAAAATCCCATAAACAAATTTTCTCTTAATTTATTTTTAAAGAAACACTATAGGATAAATATATGGTTTTGGCTTACTAAATTGAAATTTTTGAAATTTTTTGTCGTAACAAAAATAAAAATGAAGTTTGATTACAAATAACAATGGTTTAACTAGTATATAGGAAGATTCATACGTGATAGTTATGAAATATATCCTTACTAAAAATCTTTGTTTTAAAAAGTGGTTGAAAGTAAAGGATATAACATTTTTTTGTCTTCTAAGTTAAATGGTGCTAAGAAGATTTTGCAAAACTCTCTCTCTTAAAAATAAAAAATAATAACATCCGATTCACTCTCATTTGAAAGTCCTCGCGGTTATGCATGAGTGAATTACTTGGAATCTTTGATTATGTGCTTTCATACTCATTTAAAAGTCCTTATGGTTATGCATGTATGGAACACATGTAAAAAAATAGACTTAATAAAAACCACCTACGGTCGATAGGTGTATGCACGAAAATGTGTGCACTCGCCATGCTCTATACTCCCCTCATATAAGCCCGAAAGGGCATAGGTGGTATATCTGGCCTCAGTTTACATGAGCTAGGTGTGTAATTTTTCTTGCAAATAACGAGAGAGAAAGCAATTGAAATTCTAGCACTATTTTTACTTATTAGATTTGATTTGTTATTGAAAAGAAATTAAAATACCACTTTGATAAACTTTGATAATCAACTAAGATTCCATTTAATATTTACACTGTGTTATTAACCAAAATAACGAGTTAAACTATAGTTTATTTGTTATGATAACTTGATTTTTGTTGGAAATTTTGATGATTAAATGACATAAATTTTCAAAATAATAACCAAAACCTATATTTAACATATTCGTGTCAATTTAAAAATAAATCCTTCATTTGTAAATATTTTCAAAAACTTGCACTCATCTCTTTGTAAATAAATCTTGCATTTTGTAAATATTTTCATCCTGCATTTGGATTTTGTGGGTAATATCCACTGAAAACCCTCACGAGACAACACTCGTCCTACTGGGGACACCTAGAGGTTTAACGGCTTGTTGCATACGCTCAATGCAATTGTGCTCCCTACGAAAATGAATTTATCTTAGTTTTTCTTTATTCGAGGACGAATAAAAAGATAAGTGTATGGGTATTTGATATGCACGAAAATATGCATATTTTTACCACCATATTTAATCTATTGAAATTAAATAAATGACCATATATGGTATTTTAACTTGTTTTAACCAAAATCCATATTAATTCCAAATTGTCATATATTCATCTTCATATAGGGGCAAAGCGGTCATTTGTGTGCATATATTTCTTTGAGAAAAATTAGTTGGAAATTTTTATATATTTTTGTAGGAATTTGATCTCAAATAGGAGTGGTTTCATGAAGGAATATGCATGCACAAAGAAGATACAAAAGAATGAAGATGGAAATAATTCAAAGTGAAGAACATGGAGGACTCCACTTATCCACCTACCTTAATGTACAAATTAGAGGCTAATTCACATACTTATGGAATTAATGGCTTCATGTACACTTAAATGATGATTAGTAGAAGTTAATGATTACTTGGCCTTCACACTTTCTCATGGGCATTTTGGGCCTTCCCCAAAAATATAAATTAGGATTTAACGCATGTATATATACCCCTTGTGTTTCATGTAACCCTCTTCTTAGTGAGTCTCTCTTTAGTTAGTTTTAGGTTCAAAATAAAACCAAGCTCTCTTCTTTCTTTTCATGGCTACTTAGTCATTTCTCTTTATGTAATTTCTTTTTTTTATGCAACATACATGTTCTTTTCCTTTTCATGCTTATTTACTTTCATGTTGCAGTGTAGATTTATTTTTCATGCAAGTAGAATAGTTTTTCTTTATCTTTCTTTCTTTTTCCTTTTCTTTGTCTCTCATGTTGCAAGCTACATTTGTTGTTTTAATGACAAATATGAGAGACTAAACCCCTTCAGTTTAGGGGGTAATGAAGCTCTCTAATTATGTAGCTTCAACTATTTGTTGATTCGTGCTCTCTTTTTATGCTTAATGATGATGATAGAAATGGTTTAATTGTTGTTTTTGCTTTGAATTTGATAGCCTATATTGTTGACATCAAATAAGCTATGCTTAAACAATCACTAACACAAATGACTATTCATCAAAATATGATTATGGCATAAGAAAGTGATTTGAAATTCAAATTTGGTGGTCTATATTTCTAATCAATAATTAATAGACCATACTTAAAATAGATTTCAATTTCTTTGTCTAAGTTCATGAAAGTTAGTAAGTGCTTTAAGGGATGTGTTATAGTTTGATGGCTTATGTTGGCTAATCAATAGCACAAATACGCCATACTTATGATAACCATATCAATTAAAGCACTAATGACCATAAAAGAGAGATCATGATTTCATACATGTTGAACTACATGATATAGATAGTGGATTTATTCTCCAAATTGCCATTTAACTCTTATATTTGCATCTCTTTTCTTTTAATTAGTTTGCTAATTTCTAATTCTATAGTTTAACTTTCACTCAACTTTGGTATAATATGATTGAATAGAATTTTTAAAATCATCAATTCCCTACGGATCGACCCGTATTCGCCACGTACTACGACAGTACATCGTGCGCTTGCGGTTTATTTTAATTAGAAATTTTTCGGTAAATTTCTAAACCGATAGAAATTTTGTCGATTAACACATGGACACCTAAGAAAATGAAATAAAAAATGTCATGTTACTTAATAAGTGGAAAATGTTCATAATATCTTTGTTTGCATCCATCTTTGATTGACCTCAGTTCTTAGTCAATGGCAGTAGTCCCCAATTTGATTACTTTGGTTCTCAGCTCAATGGCCACAGTTCTCAGTTCAATGGCAGCAGTGCCTACTCTGATGATCTCACCACGTCAGTTCCACTCTTTATTAGCCATAAATAAATACAAAGATTGGTGGAATTTTTTTGCTTATGTGAGAAAAATTTCTTGATCTAACATATTTATATGTGTGAAAAAGTCATGATCTCTTGACATTAAAACCTGTGCTTTAGATCCAACAAAATAACTATTAAACCTCCAAATATCAATATCTTCGATCTCCATCATGTAATAACCATTATTTATTTGAATCATTTTCATTTGTATTCAAATTTCTAGACTTATATTTATTAGCAATGTCTCATATAAAATACCATTAGAATAATATCCACAGATCCATATGGTTATAGAATATCTTTAAAAAAATTGACTTGGTGATTCTTATCTATATGTGAACACATTTATGGATATTTTTACATTAATGTAAACAAGAAGGCTATTGCAAAATTAAGTAGCCATGTATTCATCAGGGAAAATTTAGCATTATGACAGTTGTGCAAATTTTCTTTAAGAAAACATGAGGCGAGGCCCCGATTAATGTACCAAAAGATATCTAAGAGAAAAGCTCTAAGATGACAAGACTGGTAACAATTTAGTATTTGATTTATAATTATCTTTAGAAAAGATAGGTATCCTGGCACATCCAAGTAGCACAACAAAATTGATAACCTAACACTTGATCGTAAAACACATGTGGGATTTGTATTTAGGAAAGTCTAGATGCTAAGCAGCACAACATAATTAATATGAACTGATATCGTTTAAGTGTAAATGGTGTTGCTAGCTTTTCAAAATTAAACACAAAACAGCGATGACCACTTGTTAATTGCCAATGAAACTGAAGCATGGATAGTAACGGTGGCAAGTATTCAGTTGTACGTGCATTGTAACATTGGCATCAACTTGCAATCTTTATTCTATATTTGTTTAATCCAATATGAATACGCAAAATAAAAAAGATAACATTCAAAAGTAAAACATATGATGGATTTGGAGTTAACAAAGATTGGACGCTAAGCAACATAGAATAACATACAAGTATTAACATCAATAGTGTACAGTTTTTATCACTTCATATCAATGACAACTTTGTTTAATACACAAAATTATAGAAGAGACTTTAGTTGAGGATACGTCCCCTTTCAGAATTTCTATTTTGATAAAAAAACAAGAAATAAAATGGTTGAAATTGTTTTTCACTCAAAATGAAAGTGGTAAAACATAGGAGAATATATTCTAACCAAGATTCAAAATTCCGTTTTCCGTTTCGATCCATGGAAAAATTTAAAATTTCGGTTTCGTTTCGGAAACTTCGAAGATTCCGTCGTAATTCCAGTTTCAAAATTCCGGTATTATTCGCTAAGTAAATAGGTTAATACTAATATAAAGTACCATTACAAACTAATACAAGCTTCAACAAAAATATACAAAACATATATGATACTAAATTATATACAGCTCGCATACATAATAACCCAACCCAGAAAATACTTTTCTATTGGACATCTTAAGCAGGCACAAGTATGTTATCCAGCTATTTCATTTAGAATTCAAGCGATGAATTATAACTACTCAGGCCTTCTTATTAATAACCAGTTATATCTTTTAACATTCACCAGCCGCAAGTGGGAATGAAGAGAAAAACTGGGGTTAGGGATTGAAACAAAGAAAGAAGAATACGCGAAACCAATAATATACGTAACTACGTTCGTCAACTTTGAATCTAAGGCGAGTAGAAATTTCATCTAGTTTCTTCGATTTTCGATTTCTTGCTTCCGCTCCTCATTTTTTCATATTATATATCTTGCGTTAGTTTTTGTTTTCCATTTTGCTTTCTCATTTTATTTCTGATCATTATTTTACTTCCTTCATACGAGCTTATTTTTTCACCTTTCACGGTCGTAACCGGGTTCTTAGTCATATTCCGTTTCGGTGCTGATCGGAATGGAAATGGCATGGCCGGAATCCTGAAGTTTTGGCCGGAATCTTGAACCTTGATTCTAACATCTTATGAGTAATAAAACTCATGCTTCAAGGCTAGTCCCCATTATATAATTTCTATGGGAGTGTTTATGCCAATTTAACATCCATTAAAGGCAGAATTAGCAATGTTTTTATTTAACCATCACTGGTATGCATCTTCAATTCTCCTTGTTACCAGATCGCAAATTCAGCCACAACAAAACCAATACAACCATCAATTGAGATAAAACAAATTATCACACACAATAAACATAATTTTTGTAATTAAGTGATTAGACAAGCATAAATATGAGTCCGCTACCAAACCTATATCAACATAAAGCTGGGAAATATACCCTAAACTCCCTGCTGTCTTCACATTGGTTACTTGTTTTGCCATTTAACTTGATCATCAAATGTCTTTTCCTGCCTCTTCTCCAAGCCGTTGATACTTCTTCATTAATCTGACGTTAAATTTGGTGAACTTATAAGCCTCGTCAAGTTATAAAATCAATAATTAAGCACCAGTTGTAGATAAATAGAAAGTTACAAGTTACAACAAAAAAATGAAAGTAAAATGAAAGAAAGATTACGTAGCAGAAGTGCAAACTAGAACGTGATATCGATTTGAGGAGACAAGAAGATGAACAAGATGACGCAGCTCAGGAGCATCGATTCCATTATCATTTGTGACGATCATTGTTTGCTTTGAAGCCATTGAAGAATCGTCAAAGGGACAATAGTCGAAGTGGGAGTGGGATCATGAAAACTATATTTTCATTTTCCTTTCATTTGGTATCGATTGATTTTGATTGAGACAAAATTAGAGATCATGACTTCGACTGAGCTTAAAAATTGGGATTAAAGCCAAAATAAATGGAGAAGTTTGAAGAAAATAGAGAAAAATGATTATGGTATCGTTGAAACCATGCGTGAACGTATGTAGGAAAATGGGGCTTCAGACGAAATTGAATTGCTCTAATAGTAGGGCAAACATCCCTACAGCCGGTTTTGATTAAATACCTCTTTCAGTAATGATTCCTACAACCTGATTTTGTACTGCAGGTTCCATAACAACTAATACACCAACATTGTTCTATGTCATATGCAACCTTACCTTTTTAATATAGCATTTATCACATTTATATCTATTAATAGTTTAAATAGGAGAGGTTTCATACGTTCTTTACATCATCGAATATTGTGTCATTTGTATCGCAACAAAAGACTCCTCGAGCAATATAATTGTTGCTTTTTTTTTAAGAATCCATGCCACAGCATTATACTTCTTGTTATTCATAACGTCCGAAAAGATTTACGAAATTGTTATACAGTAACGTCAGAAAAATGTTATGAAATTGTTAACTGTAACGTCATAAAAATGTTACAAAACTGTAAACAATTTTTTTAACAATAAAGTTACAAAAGTGTTACAAACTATTACAATTATGTTGCAAATTGCACCAACAAATAACTGCCACAGGCACGTCGTAAAGATGTTACGAGTAGAACTGTACAGTTAACAAATAAAGCAGTAAACAATGTACCGAAATTAATGTTCGAGTCCAGCGTTTAAAATCTGTTTCCTTGAAACAATATTGCCCCCTCTACGGCGCTTAAGGTTATCGAGTAATTGTTTTTAAGATGAAAGGGACCTTCTCTGCGATGCTGCGCAATAATCACAGAGCACCAATGAACTCAAGGGAGTATTTTTAAGAACAGAGTGCTGTGAGGAGAAAGAAAAATATAGAAAAAGTTAATGTGCGTTCACCATGTTCTTTCTGCCTATATATAGGTGAGAGGAGGTGCACCTATTTGGTAATAGATGCTTGTTCAAGCAGATGTGACTATTGGAAAGGTTGCGACCCTTAACCAGGTGGTGCGATTGTTTAAATTTGAATGGACGGAAATAAAAACTGTTCGGTATGAACAGCCATGCCAACTGCCAACTGCAAAGTGCTAAGTACCTATAATATGCCTCAAATGCCCATTCGCCCGCACCGTGGGTGCGGGTATGGGTTCGGGCTCGGGCACGGGCATTGGCTCACGCATGCGAGGTGGTGCGTTGCACCACCCGTCATGGCTTGTGTCTCTCTTTATCTACAGGAATTATCATAGTGCCCACATCTTAGTATATAAACAAAAATAGTTTATTTTGTTTTAAGATGTGAGACTATTCATCTTCCAATGTAATTAATGCCTTCACATTCCCCAATGCTGCTCATCCGTTTCTAACAATCCTCCACATGAATAAGCAACTGTTCAGTTTGTTCTTAAAATTATGCAAAACATTTATCGTATCGGTTAAAGTAGCACATTGGCCTTGAACTTTCCTAGTGTTTATCCTTTTAACTCACCGACGAATCGGTGGACTAGGTTGTCTTTGAACTGTAAGTCTTTTGTGTAAATCTAAAATAGACAACACACGATAAGTGTTTCTAATCCTCGTTAGCTCTCTGTTTGTGTTTGTTTTTGCCATGAACACCAGCTTGGTCTCATGGGTGCTTTGGAGAATTTGGTCTTACAATTCTCCTTGAAGTGGCGCCTTCACACTCATGAAGGTGATTCTATAACGGGTATTTTCACAATACTCTACTTGGTTCTTAATATTACCAAGTATAGACATCATTAAAAGTATCAAAACTTATCCTATATTTCGGCGAGTAATGCACTGACTTATCTTAGGAATGATTTGAATATTTACCGGTGCTATCAAGTCCTTTTAAACTTAGTTGTCCCTTTGAACCTAGCTCTTGGGATCTCCAGTCAGCTAGGTGGGGTTTCCGTTTAAAGAAACTTTTAGTCTATGGGCCTTAACCCCATTCTCATCGATAAGATATTAACCTTCTCTCTAGGTAAACCTTTTGTTAGTGGATCAGCAATGTTATCATTTGATCTTACATAGTCAATTGTGATAACCCCGTTGGAGAGAAGTTGTCTAACAGTTTTATGTCTACGACAGATATGTCTAGACTTTCCATTATAAAGCTTACTATTGGCCCTTCCAATAGCTAATTGGATGTCGCAATATATGCTTATTGGAGTTACAGGTTTTTCCCAATTCGGAATACCTTCTAAGAAGTCTCAAAGCCAATCCGCTCCTTCTACAGCTTTATCTAAGGCAATAAATTCTGATTTCATGGTTGATCTTGCTATACAGGTTTGTTTAGAGGATCTCTAAGATATTTCCGCACTAGCTAAGGTAAACACATATCCACCTGTGAATTTTGTATCTGATGAATCAGTTATCCAGTTTGCATCACAATACCCTTCTATTACAGATGGGTACTTATCATAATGTAGTCCATGACTTTGTGTGTATCTTAGGTATCCTAGTACTCAAATTATAGCTTTTCAGTGATTCTTTCCTGAATTGCTAGTTTACTTACAACATATGTTATATCAGGCCTAGTGCATTTCATTATGTACATAATGTTGCCTAGTATACGAGAGTACTAACGTTGATAAATACTATCACTGCTATTTTTAACCCAGTTTTGGTTCAAATCTACGGGTGTTTTTGCTGATATTATATTGTGTTGTTTAAACTTTTCACCTATTTTTCCAATGTAATGTGATTGGGACAACACATATCCTTTGTTGGTTTTATGTATTTTTACACCAAGTATCATATTAGCGAATTCCAAATCTTTCATATCAATTCTGGTGGAGAGCATATCTTTTGTAGATTTTATTATCTCTTTGTTGCTTCCAAATACTAGCAGATCATCTACGTATAGACATATAATGGCATATCTCAAATTTGTATGTTTAGAATAGACACATTTATCACATTCATTTATATGAAATCCATTTAATATCATATTTTCATCAAATTTTTTATGTCATTGTTTAGACGCTTGTTTAAGCCCATACATTTATTTTCTTAATCTACAAACCTTACTTTAATTTCCAGTTTTTAGGACCTTTAGGTTGATTCATGTATGTTTCTTCTTCCAGTTCTCCATTTAAAAATGTTTTCTTTACAACCATTTGATGTATTTCTAAATCGAGCATGAATGTAGTTGTAATCAGCATTCTTATTGATGTTATTCTAGTTACTGGAGAATATGTATCAAAATAGTCCAAGTCTTCCTTTTGTCTGAAACCTTGAACCACAAATCGAGCTTTAAACTTGTCTATTGAACCATCAGGTTTCAATTTCTTCTTAAATATCTATTTATTACCCAAGTTCTTGCATCCTTGAGGTAAATCAACTAACTCCCATGTATGGTTTTCCATAATGGATTCGATTTTATTATTAATGGCCTCCTTCCAATAAGGGGCGTCGGTGGAGGACATAATTTGTTTGTACGTTAATGGATCGTCTTCCAACATAAATGTGTAGAAGTCTGGACCAAAGGTTTTTGATGTCCTTGATCTTTTGCTTCTTTTTGGTTTCTCCTCCTATTGATTAGCACTATTTTGCTTATTAGTATTTTGTTCAGTATTCTCAAGAGAATTGGAGATTCCAGCCTCCCCTAGTCTCTTTTGAGGATATTTTTCAATACCCTGTTTTAAAAGGGTATACATGTTCGAAAAATCTAGCTTTCTCGACTCAATGATGGTATTTGCGTGAATATCATCAATTTCGAATCTGTGTACCAAAAACTGATAAATGGCACTGTTTTGTGCAAATATAATGGATATATAATCAATTGTTTTTAGTCTAATTTTGACTTTCTTTGGTTTAGGTACCTCCATTTTCGCAAGATACCCGCACACTTTTAAGTATTTTTAGGATGGTGGTCTATTTTTTCAAAATTCATAGGGAGATTTAGACGTTTTCATTCATGGTATCTTATTCAAAATATGATTTGCAGAAGGAATAGCTTCTCCTCAAAAGTTATCTGGCAATCCAGAACTAATTAGTAAGTCATTTATCATTTCTTTAAGAGTTCTATTTTTCCTTTCGGCTATACCGTTGGATTGATGTGAATACGGGGCTGTAATTTGGTGTATAATGCTATATTCGACACAGATTCCTCATAGGGAAATTCATATTCTCCTCCTCTATCACTTTTTAAAGCTTTTATTTTCTTGTTGAGTTGATTTTCAACTTCTGCTTTATACTGGTTAAACATGTCGAATGCTTCGTCCTTACTTCTAAAGAGATACATGTAACAGTACCTTGTACAATCATAAATGAAGGTAATGAAATACCCTTTTCCACCTATAGTTTGACACCTTTTTAAGCCACATACATCTGTGTGTATTAGGTATAGAGGTTCAATTTTTCGTTCAACATGATGAAACGAGGTTCTTGTCAATTTTTCTTTTGCTCAAACTTGACATTTATAGTTGGAATCTATGTTGCATTTTGGTATAAAGTCTAGATTAATCAATTTTTGTATGATATCAAAATTTACATGGCCTCATATATAATGCCATATGCTAGAGTAATCAACATTATAAGCATAAGATTTAATTTTATTTATATCATTGTTTGTTACAATAGTGGTTACATTTGCCTTAAATAAACGATCACAAACATATCCACTTCCTACATACACTCTATTCTTTGACAACACAAACTTATCAGACATAAAAGTGAGTTTGAAGCCATGCTTGCTAAGCAGCGATCCAGAAATCAGGTTCTTGCGGATGTCTGGAACATGAAGTACATCTGCCAAAGTTAATTCTTTTCCAAAATTCATTTTCAATACAATCTTTCTTTTGCCTTCGACTTTTGATGCAGATGAATTACCCATAAAAAGTCGTTCGTCCTCAGTAGCAGCTTTGTATGTTGTAACATCCACTTATTTGCGCATATGTATCGTGTGACCCATGTATCTACCAACCATTCCTTCGAGTCACCAACAAGATTTCATTCATACACTACTGCACATAAGTCCATATCAGACATGTCTTCTGAGATGTCAGCCATGTTTGCTTCTGATTTCTTTTTCTTGGGTACACGACATTCGACGGCTTTGTATCCTTTCTTCCCACAATTATTGTATGAACCCTGAAATTTCTTTGATTTCTTAGGAGCATGCTCACATTTCCTTTTGTTAGGTTTCTTTGACTCAACTACATTTGCCATTGCAATCATGGTATGCAAAGTCTTCTTCTTAGATTTTCGGTTATCTTCCTCAATCCTCAATCGGATTACAAGTTCCTTTAATGTCATCTCCTTGCGCTTGTGCTTAAGCTAGTTTTTGAAATCTTTCCATGATAGAGGAAGCTTTTCAATTGCAGCGGCAATCTGAAAGGATTCGCTTAGAGTCATTCCTTCATCGTGTAGTTGGTGAATGATGACTTGTAACTCTTGAATCTGATTGACAACGGTCTTTGCATCAATCATTTTGAAGTCAAGTAATTTCCCTGCTATGAATTTCTTCATGTCTGCATATTCGGTTTTGTACTTTTTCTCTAATGTCGTCCAAAGTTCTTTGGAAGTTCGAGGGTACAATATACATTGTATAGGCTGTTGTTGAGCCCATTTAATATGTAGTTCTTGCATATAAAGTCAGAACTCTTCTAGACATTCAAGGCTTCAACTTTTGTTGCATCGCGTTCCAATTCTTCGATTACGCGAGAATCCCCTGTAAGAAACTTTGCAAGGCCCAAAGTCGTCAAGTAAAACAACATCTTTTGCTGCCAGCGTTTGAAATCCATCCTGTTAACTTTTCCGACCATTCGCCAAGAGACAGCGCCACTATTGGAACCATACTTGTAGACTGAGCAGTAATCACAGTCTGTGTTAGTGCAGAATTGTTGCTTTCATGAGATATTTTCGTATAAAAAACAGCCACCAATAGATCAACATTGTTTCAAGATTGTTATTTGTAACGTTAAAAAAGTGTTACGAAATTGTTAGACAGAAAAATGTTACGAAATTGTTAGACGGTAAAGTCAGAAAAATGTTACAAAACTGTATACAAAAATTGTTAACAGTAACGTTACAAAAGTGTTACGAAAATTTACAATTATATTGCAAATTTCAACAACAAACTATCACAGGCATGCCCCAAAAATGTTACAAGTAGAACTGTGCAGTTAACAAATAAAGTAGTAAACAACATACCGATTGTATTATCTGCGTCCAGCATTTAAAAGTTGTTTCCAACATTTAAAAGTTGTTTCGTTGAAGCAATAATGCTCCCTCTACAGTGCTTAAGGATATCGAGGAATTATTTTCCAAGATGAAATAGATCTTCCGTGCGATGTTGTGCAACAACCGTAGAGCAGTGACGAACTCAAGAGAATATTTTTAAGAACAGAGTGCTGTGAAGAGAAAGAAAAATGCAGAAAAAATTAATGTGCGTTCACTGTTTTCTTTCTGCCTATATATAGACATGGGGAGGTGCACCTATTTGGTAATAGGTGCCTATTCAAACGGATGCGACTGTTGGAAAGGTTGCGACCATTTACCAGGCAGTGTGACCGTTTGAATTTGAACGGAAAGTACGGGCTCGGGCGTGCGCGTGCGGGGTGGTGCATTACACCACCCGTCATGGCTTGTCTCTCTTTGTCTATAGGAATTATCATAGTACCAACATCTTAGTATATAAATATATCGTTTATTTTATTCTAAGATGTTGGACTATTCATCTTCCAAGGCAATTAATGCCTTTACATTCCCCAATGCTGCTCATTCATTTCTAACACTTCTCTAGTCCATGGCAATGCTTGATAGCATTTGAAGATGCACTAAACAATTTGAACCGGGCATCCTTTGCTTTACATCCGTAACCATCTAAAATATTTTTTACAACAATGATAAATTACTTTCAGCTGTTATTGCATATATGAAAAGCTAACTGAAGTATCCTTCTTTCTTGTTCTCCTAAAATTCTTGCATGCATGTTGCCATCTATTTGCACTTGATCTAATGCACACAAAAATTATGATATGAAAATTACGTTCGAGCTCCTGCTCGTGTCGTTGCCCTGGTGGACGTCATCGCCTCCCAACCACCCTTAACCTTCTTTTTTTCTTGGTCACTTCATTATCTTAAAAATTATTTTCCTACATTACTTATTTACCATTTTAACAAAAAAAAAATGTATGAATAGAAAAAAAATTAAAATAACATATATCTAATATTGTATTTTTTAAGTATAATAATTTGAAATTATGTTCATTTAAATAAAATAATACACTAATTGAATATAATAAATAAAACAAAGAAATAACTATAACTTCATATAATAATATTCTAAGTATTGATTTAAAAATAACATTGCTTAAAAATGCAGTATAAGATGGAACATTTTAAAGTTGGATGAGGTTAGATTTACAAAATAATGCAACGAATAGAGGAACGTTTCCGTTTAAATTTTTAAGAGGTTTAACCGAGTTTATGCTAGTGGCATTGTGACAAACATATAGAAATCCATTGTCCTTGTATGAAGTGTAAATCCACAAAACATCATTCTAATACATTTGACTAAAAATGGTTTTATGGATGATTATTGTGTGCGGATACAACACGGCGAAGATATAATGATGGTTATTAATATGCACCAGTAGTTGGTGAAGACGAGAATAAAAATGCTGATGTTGATTTTGATGTATCTAGTACTCCAAAAAATAGAGCAACTGAGATGGTTATTAATGTCGCTGGTCCGAATATGCGGCTTAATTCATTAGATATAGAGGAAGAACTGTTAACTGGATTTTCAATCCAGCAGAATTCAACAGGAGTTAGAACATCCTGACTAAGCTAGAATGACTTGAAACTTGAACAAGACATCTAAAAGAACAAGCCGTTGGAACTTAGAGAAACAAGCCAAAAATCCACCAATTAGATGGATCGTTGGCGATCCATCATCCACGGATCGCTGGCGATCCAAAAGGAAGCATTAAGCGTTGTTAAAGCCTATTGCATCATGATCTCTACCTCTTCTAAGAATACTTGTCAAGTTTCATAGCATGCCAAATAATCTATCTCGAGAAGTGAAGACTCATCTGATTCGGGCTATTTATCCAAAATAAACTAACTTAAAATAGGCCCAAAGAACTCATACGGAGTCAGATTGACTTGAAATTTTGAGAGAACACTAAGAAGATATAAATGAAGGCTTGTAGAAAAAAAAGGGATCATTTGAAGATTTTTTGGTGGATCGCTAGCGACCTAACTAGATGATCGCTAACTATCCATTAGATTGGGCCCCACAATCTGAAATTTATAGGGTAGGCCCCACAAACTGAAAATTCATCTCTTAATTTACTTCATCATATACTCTGCAACGCAAAGATGTTTTGGAGTGTGGGAATCAAACTCTATTGGATATGATTTGTTTCATGGTGAGCAAAGCTAAGCTACCTCTTTTCTATTGGAATATGCGCTAGAAACCACTGCGCATATGTTGAATTTGATACCTATGAAATTTGTGCCTAAGACGTTATATGAGATGTTCCATAGGAAGAAACTCTACGTCAAACAAGGTATATGTTTATCCAGCCTATGTTAAGAACGTCGGTTCCAATAAACTTGAGGCAAGATCAGTCTTGTATAAATTCATAGGATATCCCAAGATCTCTATGTGATATATTTTCTTCAACATTGAGAAAATAAAAGGTTATTTTTTCTCAACATGCCATCATTTTAGAAAGTCTTTTTAGAAAATGAATTTCAATCAAAGGGAATTAACATCGAAGTTGAAGAATTGGATGAGATCTGAGAGTCTTAACATTGTACCGAACCAGTAGGAGAACTAATGGGAGAACCGAGTCTACCTATATACGAAAACACACGGCCAATTAGAAGGTCTAATAGGGAATCTCATCCACCAGAGACGTATTACGGTTTTCTCATGGCTAGTAAGAAGGAGGGCCGCGTCTTAGATGACAACGCTCATCTCTCATTCCAACAGGCACTGCATAATAAAGACGCTGCACTTTGGCTTGAAGTTATAAAATCCAAAATAGATTCCATGTATGTAAACAAAGTATGTACTGATATACCCGAATGTATAAAATCCATTAATTGCCAATGGAATTTTAATGAATTTTCAAGAAAAAGCTAAATGCATATAACAAGTGGAGAATTACAAAGTAAGGCCATTTGTGAAAGCATTTCGTCAAATTCAAGGTGCTGATTATGACGAAACATTTTAGCCCATTGCAATACTTAACTCCTATCGGATAATGCTAGCAACCGTTGCATTATACGACTGTGAAATATGGAAAATGGATATAAATGTGGGAAAATCAGTTGCCTATAACACAATATGGAATGGATCTTCAGGCTATTTATACACTAGAGAGGGTGAAGTGTGTATTTCAACTATTTAAAACTTTGTCTACTCAAATTGTAAACAGGAACAAATAAACATAGAATTAGTAAGTAGTAAAGTACGATACAGTAAAGTAAATAATACTAGAATTTTTATATTGATTCTGATATCCAATTCTACTTCCAGTCCTGAAATACACCATATAGAATTTCACTATCAACACTTGCTTTTTAAGGGTGGCAAGAACACCTATACAGTCTTGATTTCACTTGCTACAAGATGCACCCTCTTGTTTTACGGAGCTACAAAATCGCCTTCTTGATTTCGCAGGTTACAAGAACACATTCTTATCTTTACAATCAACGATAGAGTATGACAACTAGTTGTATCTTCAATAAAAATTCTTTCAGATTCAGTACAATGATCATCTAGATCTCCAATAGCAATATATCTTTGTACTTTTTGAGGAATATGAAAAAATCAAAGAGAGAATGATATGAATTCAAGTACAAGTTTTCTGATCTTGTGTGGTTTGAAAATTCTTGAAGAATTGAAGTGAAAGCGTATGGATTTGCAATAAGAGTAGAAGAATATGTAACTGATCTTTCTTACAAAAGTATGAAAATGAAAGAGTAAGAGAAAATAAGAATGTTATTTTATAATTTCGTTTTCCAGAGCCATTATATAATGGTTGAACATATATATCAATTAGTGAAGTGATGGAGGAAAAATCTCTTCATTTGAATTTAAAAAATCAAAAAACCGTCGATATTTTAGCATACATGGGGACGGGATATGTCGTCATACAAGTGAGATTTTCATATTTCAAATTTCTTTATATTTGTGGATATTTTGTGATTCGATTGAGGTCAATAGTTGATGATATTCAAGTATAATTGTCATAGGTTCTTTAACAAAGATTCTAAGATTCGAACAACCACTCATCCATTCAAATATCTCCATCGTTACAACATCTACATTTTATTCTTCTTCAATCAGTTTTGTTAATCCATTTGCTCTGATTAATCTTCATGTGTGTGTGTATAAAATTTATTTGCTTCCACCGAGTTCTTATTTTTCTCTTTAAAATGTCTCCCTAATATATCTAAAAGTACTGCTCAGCTTAGAGATATGTTAGTAGTAATATTTGCAAGGTTGTTCATCAAAATCAATACTTAAGGTATTAATAGTAAAGATGACATTTCTAAATAGATTTAGAAGAGACTATCTATAAGTCACAACCCGAGGGTTTCGAGGTCAGTGGTTGTGAGGGGAATGCCTGTAAGTTGTTAATATCAATTTATGGATTTAAATAAGCTTCGAGAAGTTAGAATAAGTGTTTTTATAAAGTAATCATATATATTGGTTTTTATCAGAACACAGAGGAAGCATGCGTATACCGAAAGTAGCTACCGTGTTCTTAGTTTTATACGTCGACGATCTATTAGTGATTGGCAATGATGTATCATTGTTGCAAGCAATGAAGGCTTGACTTTCCAAGATCTTCTATGAAGGATTTGGAAGAAACAATTGATATATTAAGTATAAGGATCCATAGAGATAGATCTAACCGGCTTCTTGATTTGTCCTAACCCCTATATATAGATACCATATTAGAAAGGTTATGTATGGGGAATTCCAAAAGTGGAAAAATTCCAATGCAATCTAGGTTCGCCTTTTGAAGGACGCTTCTTAAACTGATGAAGAGAAAGAGCGTATGAAGAGGGTATCGTATGCGTCGATAATAAGTTACATAATGTACGTCATGCTACATACTAGACCAAATGTGGCATACGCATTAGGATGCGTAAGCCAATACCGGTCTAATCCTGGGAGGGGGGGAGGGGGGTGGGGGGGGGGGGGGGAATCAAACTGTTATATAATGTATACTTAAGTATTTAAGAAGTACTAAGGGCTTATTCCTTATATATTTGAATGAAGACCTCCTTATGAAGGGATATACGAATTCTAGTTTTCATATTGATATCAAAGACAGTCACTACTACAAAACAGGTCATTTGCATCGGTTGTTTACCCCCTTTTGCATCAGTTCAACATCCGATGCATATGCAAACGATGCAACAGGCTTAACAGTTTTGCATCAGTTCTAAAACCGATGCAAAACAGTCCTTTTTGCATCGGTTGTTACTAACAACTGGCGCAAAATACGGTTGGTTGCTTGGATACAGCCCTCATGTTCTATCGGTTGTAATGGAAACCGATGCAACAAAGGAACTTGTTGCATAGGTTGTTGTTGGAAACCGATACAACATAAGAGTCTTTGGGTTTAAAAGGCTTCTTTGTTGCATCGGTTTTTTATAACAACCGGTGCAAACTAATCCCTCTATTGCATCAGCTATTTATACCTGATGCAAAAAAGCAATTCTCAGAAATCATTATCACAGTACTCAAATAGACTATATATATATATATATATATATATATATATAATATATATATATAATATATATATATATTATTAATTATAACAAACAATCATTGCATGCAATATTACAATCATTCAAAATTAAATTTGATGGCAAATACAAACTAAATATCATAATACCAAAATAAATATATATCAATTACAGTGTTAATAATCTATACAAAATAAGCGGCATGAATTCAAAATCAACATATATCAATTGTAGTTGCAGAATGGGCTCATGACAACATGGACCACTTTAACATAGTACATTCCATCGTATAGCATTAATTCAATTCCATCTTGAAAACTAATGCTTCGAATATGACCAAAAGAGAACATCTAACATATGCAAATCTATAACAAAACAAAAATTGTAGTAACTATATTACCTTGGATAAATTTCAAACAACTTCTGATGCTTCCAATGCCTGAAATATATTAGTCTAATTATCATTTCTGCATTAGAATTAGAAAGCATGATCGCTTTCACAACTTCTAAACTCTGCATTTTTGTTCATTGTATACACTTCATTTCCAAACCGCCTACAACCTTTAGCATACCAAACTGCAGCAACTTCTCCCATCACTTGAGCACACTAAACCAATCACTCTTTCCAACCTTACCGCCAACCCACAACCATCAGCCAATCCCCACTGCCCCTTCCTACTCCCCTCATCACCCTGCAATGAACCACAACCACTTCTCCCCACTTCCTCTCTGCTCAAGACTCCAACCAAAAAACACCACACTTCAACTCCATACCCACTGCCTCCTAAACAAACAGATATTTGATTTTCTTTCCAGCAAAATCCGCAACTCATAACTGCAAGCAAAATAAAATCAAGGCCAGCAGGAATGTAAACACCCATACGTATCTAAGTGAATTGCCCAGATCTACCAAAGACGGAGAATACTTGCCTGCAATATAACAAAACAGAACAATGAGTATCAATGGGACATCATGAACATACCACCAGACAGCACCCGATCACTTGTTAACCCGCAAAGAAACTGGGTGGTAATATACTAGTATAGGCAAATTAAGCATACTCTGCCTGTTAGCGAGTATGCTTGGAAAACATTGTTCAGTTTCTAACAATATTAGTCAAAAGCAAATAATATTAAAGTCACAGTAAAGAATTTGAAGTCTCCCTGATTTACAGCATGGAGATTCAACATTAAAATATAATTGATGTCTAAGAGAGCTCACTATAATTAGCATTGTCATGTCCATGACTTATTATCGTTACATGTCCTTTTCAGAAACATCTCAGTCTGAATGACAATATATATAATAACCATTTTTAATGAAGTTTAATATGTTTTTTAATATAAAGTGATCTTTATAACGTATCGACTTTGCCGTGCCGGTAATGTTCCTGATAATAACAATACCAATAATAACGTTGTTGCTAACGCGGTACCTTTACGAGCAATAAGTGAGAAATATCTAAGTGGAGGTTCGAATTTAGAATGCGTGGTATGTTTCGAAAGATTCAAGAAGGGCGAAGTCGTGCGCTTTTTGAGTAAATGTAAGCACGGGTTTCATAAAAGCTGCATTGATCCCTGGTTTGCAAAATCCAGTAGATGTCCTATTTGCCAAGGTACTATTTTCTAATATAGAGGTGATGCATACAATAATATAAAAAAAAGCATTTAATTTTGTAAACAAAGGAAAAAGAAAGAACACGTTTTTATGTATTATACAATATTTTTGCTAATTTGCTTGTGCAAAGAAGTCCTTTAGCATGAATTTTGCAAATGCAAGCGTGCAATTCGTAGAACCATAGAAGCTGCAGTGATCCATGGTTTTGAAGATCAGATAAATATACTTTTTGTCATAGTCCAGCTACATCCTGGAAGTTTCATCAGTCCATTCTCGCTCATTTTTCCTCTTACCATTTTCGCCTCTTCCCATTTCTTCTCTCTCGAAAATAAATTAGCCATAATTATATAATTCCCTGTATTTTCTGGTTCAATTTCAACCAATTTCTCAAAAACCAGCTTCCCAGTTTCAACATCTCCATATATAGCTACACCATTAAACAGTGCACCCCATACTTTAGCATTGGGTTTCACTGGCATTTCACCAATGTATTTAACAGCTTCTTTAAGCATTCCATTACGACTTAGTACTCCTACCTGCAAGCATAATGCTCAATGCTCGACCGATGCATCAATATCGTAATTCATCATCATGTTGAATATTTCTCTTGCTTCTTTTATAACACCACCATGAGCACATGCAGACAGTACACAAGTGAAAGTTACATCATCAGGGCTAACGCCACCATCAATCATTTTGTTAAATAAATCAATAGCATTTTTCGCTTCTCCATGCGAAGGATAAGCAGATATGATTGCAGTCCATAAGATTAAACTTCTTGCTTTTGTATTCCAGAATATGTGCCTAGCTCCATGGAGGTACCCAGCCTTAGCGTATATATCAATAAGCACGGTAGCTACATAAATATTTTGATCATAACCATTTCTAATGGCATAACAATGGACTTGTTTGCCTAACAGTAAATTCGAATAGAAAGAAATGGAGGTAAAGCACTCGAGAGAGTAACTGGGTTTGGGTGAAATCCTAAATCTTGCATGTTTCCAATTAGATCAAATACTTGACAGTGTCGATTATTTTGAACAAGACCTGCAATTATGGAATTCCATGTACTAATTACCCAAGTACTAGCTGTTAGTAAGTGCAGTCCAGTGATTATAATTAAGAATCAAAACCAAACCATATGGGATATAGCATAGCTCGAAAAACAAGCATGCGCATATGTGCGTGTTGAGTGTGGCGGGGTCTGTCCATGAGAATTAAATCAAACGAAAGTAACTAAAGTTCCAAACAACTACTTTCAAAAAAATGTTCCAAACAACTATCTGTACAAGCAAATGATTTTCATAAAATTAGTTTAAAAATTAATTTATTGAAGAGTGAGATCAAGATACCTTGCATTAATCCAATTCAAAACTTTACGCTTTAAAGATCCTCTGTTCTTCTAGGAAAATTCAACAAACATGTTGTGTGCTTTATTCCAAATGATTTTTTGCTACCAAATGCTAATCAAAATAAACACTGGTTGATCTCGGCATCAGTCAGTAGGCGACAGTGGGTAGATCCAGTCATCATTCCCCAGTCATCATAAATTATTTAGATGGCATTCGACATCTCATATACGCGAGCACCAAGGGCATCACGAATAGCAGACAGTTAATTAGCAGCAACAAAATGTATATATTTACCTATTGAAATACTGCAAGTGCTCGCCAGTAAATTGATATGTTGTAAACACCACCGGCTATTGACAACTCCAACATGTAGCAACCAGTCATCGAAGTGAGTGAGCACCAGGGAATTAGTGCCTTCCTCCAACCAGAATCAAGCTACAATCATTTCCTTTCTCTAACACTGTCGCTTCCTCAACAGACCCATTCATCGCCGCCCCAGTCTAACTAGAACAACCTAAACCGGCATTCACTCAAACAACCATCGCACCATCTGCAACCATACCAACAACCTCACAATACCAAGAAAACAATATGATCACATCTCCACCACCCGAGCATCCCTATCATCTCCTGCAACCCTCTCGTACTTGATGGTGATATGTTGATCTTAATTTGGTGAGACTGGAAAATTTGGAGAACATAAATTATGAAGCACTAGATGGAAATTGGGAAATTTAGCGAATGAAAATTAATGAGCAGGAAATGGAAGTTTGGTGAACGAAAATTTGGTATGGTAAGATTGGGAAATTTGGCAAAATTTCTAAGTCACAAAATTTGGATATGGAGGCAAAAAAAATAGAGTTTGGAGTCAAAATTTTTGTTTTAGAGGGAAAGGGTAACACGTTAAGGGATGCAAATTAATGTAGTTGCATCGGTTGACTTTAAAACAGATGCAACTAAAACTATTTGCATCGATGTAATTTTTTCGGTTGATGGTGACAACTGATGCAAATTTAATTTTTATTACCTATTGCTTTCCACGTACCAATTGCACTAGTTATCAAGATAGAACCGATGCAAGTAGTTCTATTTGCATAAGTTTTTACTTCAACCGATTCAAATGAGGCGAAGCAATATGCACTTTTTGTACTAGTGAGTAGTGTTAGTTACGTCTTTACTTAAACAGTGGGGTCGTCGGTTGGAAAAGTTCCAAACAGGAAACGGTAGTCGATTCCACGATGGAGACCGAGTATATCACCCATAATAAAGCATATGAAGAAGCGGTCTAGATGTACAAATTTATGAGTGAGTTAGGAGTGATTCTCGACATGGAGAATCCGATGACATTGTCTTGTAAGAACAATGTGGCGGTGTAGATTGTAAAGGAACCTATAGCACACAAGAAATCAAGACATATTCTTCGAAAGCTCCAACTAATTAGAGAATTTGTTGAGGATAAAGAGGTCTTGATTCATAAAGTAGATACTAAGTGCAACATAACATGTCCATTCATAATGGGACTGGCTCGGTCAGTTATCGTCAAACTAATCGAATGGATGAGATTTAGATTACATAATTTTCACCAACTACAAGTGGGAGAGTGATAGAGTTAGGAATATGCTCTGGTGGCAATTTTGTAATTTATTGTAAATTATTACTCTGTAATAAAATCTCGCTGGAAATTAAAAGTATTTTCTTTCTATTATATACTTGTTATACTATGTTATATTAACTGAGTACTTGATTTAAGTATATTTAACCAAATGTATGTTTTGTTGTGATAATTTGCTGTAATCATGAAAAATTTATCACAGTATAATAAACATATCATTTTTAATATCTATAGTCAAAATGTATCAAAACTGAATATCGATAATCCGTTGAGACAATAGTATGTGACGCTCTTCAAATGTTGGGCATTATATTACTAATGCCCATTGGGAGAACCAAGGTTACCGACAGTTATTAGACAACTTTGGACAACAAAGATTTATGTTCAGGGAAAATGAGTCTGTTGCGGTGGAAACCTCAACATATACATACGGTCACATTAATTACATACACTTGTTATCTATAGCATATGCACTTCACACAAAGAAGCATACTTGATACACTTATAAACTAAAAACTTAAAAAAAAATGCAATAAATGAAATAAAAAAGATTTTATTCAGAATATTTTAGATAGGTCCTAATATTTATTTAAACTTCATAGACCCGAAAAAGATGTAAAATAGATTATTTTTTTAAATTCAACCATTTAACACGCTTCTGACTGACCCGGTTTTTTCAGCGAGAGCAAGGGACTAGACATACTTTATGAGTTTTTATTCTCCTTATAGGTTTGATATTATTTTCTTGTTATGTAGATTCTAGGGTAGTTTGAACTTGATGAAACAACTACGTTAGTGTTATGTAGCAATTGTATTTTATTGTTTGTGTTGGACATTATGCAGTACATATAAGTTTGTAGAAATTTATTGTGATTTGAATGTAATATGCATTGTACTTAAATGATTATGATGATTATTGTTCTATACGGATGTTATGATTTTTGCATGTGATATATATTGATAGTATTGCTATTTTGGCACGGTTAGTTTGGCTTACATTTGATTCTATGATTTGCGTTGAATGAAGACAAAAATGAAATTTTATACATTTTTTCTTTAAGTTGGCGTAGGAAATATGTAAAAATCTGTTATTTTCACACTTAAATAGATGTTGGAAAGGCATAGGGAAGATGTAGGTAAAAAGGTCTAGGGAAGGTGTAGAGAAACTGGTGTAGGGAATGCATGGGAAAGCTGAAAGATGTATTTAATATGGCGTAAGGAAGGCATAGGGAAGTCTGACGTAGAGGAGGCATAGGGAAGCTGATGTAAAGATGATATAGGAAAATTGGTATAAGGAAAACATAGGTAATTTGGCTTGGGAAAGGCGTATAGATACTGGTGTTGGGACAGCATATGGAATAGATGTGGGAAAGGCGTAGGGAAACTAGTGTAAAGATGACGTATGGAAAGTAACAGCGCATGGTGTAGGGAGGTGTAGCGAATCGATTTCCAACTTGTGCAGTAAAGACACTTAGCGATTCTATAGCGGTGGATGTGTAAAAGGTTATAGCGGGGCTATAGCGAAAAATAGTGGAGGTGCAAAAAACTTCATTAGATATAAAATAAAATATTTAAAGTTTATTTATTTTTATTCTCACATCATTTGTATTAAAAAAATATTGTTTAATCTTATATAACAAAAACAAAGAATATCGTGATTTATGCAGGCTGGATTCGGTGACTACAATAGGTTTTTAACTCATATTAAGCACTTATGCCTTAAAATAAGGACTTTACCCTAGCTTTATTGATTTGTTTCAAAAGAGAACTAGTCTAAATCAACGTTTCTATATTAATGTTGCTAAAGCGAGTGCCAAAAAACATTGATTTAGCGGATGTAACGAAAAATAATGGGGCTTAAAGCATATCTACTATTTAATAGAGCTATATTGAAATACCATAGTGACGGAAAAGTGCTATGCGCTATAACATGGATTTTGCAAGGCTTTAGCAAGGCTTTAACTGCTCAATTTCCAACATCATCTTTGGCATGGGGATCCCTACGTCATTCATGTTGGGGTAATTTTGCATAAATGACCGTAAATCAACCCAAATAAACATGAAAGTAATAGATCATGTTGTAGTACAATTAAACAACAGAACAAGAGAATACAAAACAAAAAATCATAGAAGAAAGCAAATAGAGAGTTCACACATGAATTTATAAAGGTTCCGCTATCGCAAGATAGTATACATCCACTTTGGGGAGAGAAGATTTTATTAATTTCTAAGAAAAGAGAATTTTACAAGATTGATAGTGGAGGTTAAGAAGAAAAATAAGAAATACAACTTGACAGAATTCTAAACTGTTAAAGCTTTCACCCTTGATCATCTTCCTTCTACGAAGCAACTCCAAGCTCTTCTCTGAAACATGACTCAATCTGAGATGCTAAAGTCTGGTGGCATCCAAAGCTCGTGAACTATCAACTCCAACACATAATTCTCTAAGAATCATAGATCCTTTTAGTAGATAAAGATTTCAGACTATTAGTCCTTTCATCAATACAACTGCACCATGTATCACCTTCAACTATCCGACTCTATCGTAATTCTACAACCTAAAGATGCTAGCTGATCCAAAGATGGTAGAGATTTCCTTAAACCTTGAAGATAGCAGACTCCAACGATAGTACACACCACACAATTGTGTATGTGAATACGCACCAATCATTCTCCTAATGACTTGCAAGTAGCATCGTTCCCCAATAATATAGCACTTCCCTTCTTACCTTCATAAGAATAGAAATACGCCTTCCTAGGCGTCCCTGAATGCATCACCCAATGGTCATTATGAGATAGATGTAGTTAACACATCATCAAAAACAACCTTATCCACTGCAATAGATCAAGAACCATCCGCTTTATTTCTCCTTCTCAAATCTGGACAATCTTTCTTCCAATGGCCATGCTACTTACAATTATGATACATGTTGTCTTTAAACTTGCCTCTCCAACCACTTCCAAGCTTCTCGACTTGGAACGCCCTCTGAAATTATTCACCTTCTTCTCCTTACTTCCTCTCTTTATGAACATCCCTTGATTACTACTAGCTTCTACACTTTCGCTCATAAGTTTTATTTGATCCCTCATCTCTTCACTCAAGAGTCACGTTTTAATATCTTCTAATGTCAGAGTGCTTCTGCCATAGATCAGGCTGCTAGCGAATACCATGTATTTCTCTCGTAGAGACCACAACACCATCATCGCCTTTTGGTCTTCATCCATATTCAAATCAATAGCTTTCATCTCCATTATCAAGTCATCAAAGAAGTTAAGATATTATTTCAACAATGTACCTTCCTGTATCCTGTAAGTGAAGAAAGTCTTCAACAAAATTAGCCTATTCGTGAGTTACTTCTTCATGTAGAGATCCTCCAATTTCTTCTACAAGGCTCTAGCGGTAGTTTCACTACTAACTCTGGGATAATGTTCTCACCCATGGATAATTGGAAGATGGTAAATGCCTATTCTTCCATCTCCTTCCTTTTTAATTCTGAGATACCCGTTGGTAATGATTCTACATCAAACACAACCTGATGAACACGATTTCTTCTCAACACCGCTTTCATATTCCACTGCAACTTCCCAAATTCATTATCTCCGTTTTACTTCTCTATAGCCAACCGCAAACTAGATGCTGCATATGAACCCCTAGTGTAGGATGCATAATCCTGGCTTCAAAAACAACCTTCAAGGCTCTAATACTAGATTTTTGGGTAGATCCACAAATGCCTGTAAATCTATCCAAATAAATGCAAAAACAATAAGATCGTGTTGTAGTACGATAAAACAAACAGTAACGGGCGAATACAAAATAGAAAATCATATAAGAAAGCAAATAGAAGTTCACACACGGATTTATAGTATTTTCACTATCCTGAAATAGTATACATCCACTTTAGAGAGAGAAGATTTTATTACTTTCTAAGAAATGAGAATTTTACAAGATTGATAATGGAGGCTAAGAAGAATAAGAAATACAACTTGAGAGGATTATGTAGAGGCATAGAGAATTTGAAATTCTTTTGTAGTGTTATCTAAGGAAGATGTAGAGGCTATGGTTATTTAGAGATAAATGAGAAAATAGATTTTCGTGGCTATAAGAATATGAAAAAATTAACATTTAAAAAAATTTTAATGGCGGCCAGAAGCATTTTATTGGAGGCCAATAGTATACTTCAACAATTTATTAAATGAATTAACAAATATTATTTAGATGAATTTTTTAAATATGTTAAATTTAAAATGACATAATTAGTTAAAATATGTGAACACAAAGGTAAATAGTAGGAACAATTGAGAAGGATAATGCAGAATTACTTGAAATTAAATTCAGAATTTTGTAATCCGGTATATGATAAATTAGTGAGATAGATGTTTATAACTGACGTACAAATAACCTTTTCACTATTGTTTATATAAGTAATTTAATATATGTGATATATATATATTTCTCGTTGAATGAAAAATTAATTTTAGTATTTTTGTTAATATGCATGTGTATGTATGAGCTTGAATCAATAACACCATTTATTTAGCACAATTTTGTAGCTCTTTGATATTAACCATAGGTTTCTATTTAAATATATGTTCTTTCTCTCTCCTATCATATGGACCCAACATTTAAATAGAAACTTGTGATTGATATTAGAGAGCTACAAATAGTGCTAAATGAAGGGTATTGTCTATCATATATATATATATATATATATATATATATATATATATATATATATATATATATATATCGTAAAATTGCCATTTATTTTTATGATTTATTAGAAGCATAGACCAACTATTTACTAAGATTATTTAAATAGCGTGAACTTGGGATTTAATGAGTAATTTGAATACATGGATCTGAATATAAGATATTAGTAAAAAATTGTGATTAGTTGTAAATAATTGTACAAATGTTAAATCTTGCCATTTGAAGCTAAAAACCAAGTTTTACAATGAAATGTATGATAAGTTTATTGTGATAAATGAATAATAAATTGGATTTGTTAATATTATTTATGTATATTATTTATATATTTATGTTTGAATGGAATTTTTTTTTACCATCGTTAATATGATATATATATATACACACATATATATTGAAGCGGTCATGTTTAAAGATTTGTTAGGTGAATTATCAAATATATATTCATTGAATTTATTCAAATAGTTAAAATTCAATATTACACAATTAATTAAAATATATTGACTTAAATGCACAATATTAGATGATATCGAGCAAGGTCTTGCAAACAAATTTAGAAATTTCAAAATCTACACATATGACGTTAAAAAATAGAATTTTACAATGTAATGCATGATAAATATTTTGATATAGATGAATAATAAATTAAATTCATAACTATTACTTATGTATATAATGGCATCATGTGATTGATGCATTTATATATTTAAATGAATGTTATACCATGGTATAAATGTTGAAATTTTCATGATTTATTAGACATACCAATGAATAATAGTTTATTAAATTATTTAAATAGTTTTAAAATTACATGATTAATTCTAATATATAGTTAAATATAAAATGTTAGAAGAGAACCGAGGGGGTTTTATAACAGTTATAGAAATTTAATTGTTAGGGTGTCTGGCATTGTGCGTTAGCAATGGGCGCATATTGAAAAGAAGAATAGTCCCACATCGTGAAAAATAGTAAAAGTGGAGTGGTATATATATGAGTTTGGTCACATGTAACGATATAGATTACTTTTGTTAAAAGGTGTTGACCAAAATAAATGTTGTCCTCATAGAGGGATGTACGGACGGATCTAGAAATTCAATGTAGTATCAGAGCCGATGTTAACGCTCGGGACAATGGACAATGCATAAAAGTTCTATAAATCATGATGGTTAGTAGTACTTAAGGTGGAGCTTAACCATGTTACATAGGATCTAGTCGAATGTCACGCGAACAAAGTTTCGATATAACGCATGCATAATGTTGGCGTAGCGGAAGAAGAATAGTCTCACATCATGAAGCTTGTTGGGATGTCTCTGATTTTGTATGGGTAATGGATGCACGTCGGAAAGAACAACAGTCTCACATCATGAAAAATAATAGAGGTGGAGTGGTATATATGAGTTTGATCGCATGTAACAACAAGGGATTCCTTTTGTTAAACGGTTTTGACCAAACCATACGTTATGCTCATAGAGGGATGTGCATATGGATCTAGAAATTTAACATTTAAAATATACGTAATAAAGTAAAATAATAATAGTTTTGTAATGTATTATATGGATGAATTATTAAGATAAATGGATTATACACCAAATTTTTTTATCATTTTCATGTACATTCTATATTATATGACTTTATGTATCTTAATGAAAAACTAAGTTTTTCCATTTTTGTTAACATGAGCATGTCGGCATATTGAAATTTTCGCACAGTTTGACGGACAAACTAATGAATATCATTTAATTATATTTATCTAATTATTTTATCTAAGATTGCATAATTAATTTAACTATATAGACTGAAACGAAAAATATAATGAGAAAAGTGGGGTGGGTTATATAAATAACTATGGTAATTTTAGATATAGGTATTTGAAATTAAAAGTAGAATTTTACAGCGTTGATTGATTTGTTGAATTAAATGAATTACAAATTAAATTTGTTATTATTGTTTTATGTGATTTGTATGTTGTAATCAAGTGAAAAAAATTAGTTTAACATTTTGGTTGGTACAATAGATCTATACATATGGAAATTATTATAATTTAGTATATTATTAGAAATACTAATAAAATTATTTAACTTGATTTAGTAAAATGTTTGATTGTGTAACCAAAATAAATATATGGACTTGAATATAAACTGTTAGGATGTAATAGATGAATCATTTGTAAATAATTTTGTAAACTTTTAAATGTATGTATCAGAATGTAAAATTATGGGAGGGATTTAGTAAAATAAGTATAAATTTTAAATTTGATAAATTAAAAGATTCAAGAGAGAGTTAAGGAAAAGGCAGAAAACTCGTGGAACCAATAAGAGAGCTAGAAATTATTATGCTTTTCTATTATTTAATAGATTAGGATATTTTGTTGTTGTGAAAGAGTAGAAAGTAAAGTTACGGACAAATAATATGATTTTGTGTTGCTAACAGGATTGACTCAGTTTGTTGATAGTTTTGACTACGAGACTAATTTTCTTGGCTTCGATCTTCGAGCTCGACACTTGTTAGCATTAATGACCATGTTAAAAAAATGGTTTTTATGATGGAGCATGCAAACTGTTTCAATTGAATCATGCATTATTGGTTTTTTTCCCTTCCAATATCACATGTAATGCCAAATTTTTTGTTATATGGCAGCTTTTCAATGTCTTTTGGGCCTCGAAAATGATTTGGTTGGATTTCTTGCTTGTTAGACATGAGTTGTATGTGTATATGAATATTTTTAATGTTAACCTACTACTGATTTATTGCAGTCCAAAATTGTCCTTTCAAATAACTGCACCACTTTGATTTTCTTAGACAATATTTTGATTATGATCTAGTGGAGCTTTTATGAGAAAATTTGAATGTAGATGAGCAATTTATTTTAAGGTATTTTTTTAAAATGCTACTTTACTAAAAATAATTGTAAATTTATCAAATTTTTTTTTATTTTTTATTTTTTTTGTACATATCAGACTTGGATACAAGTATTTATTCATCCATTATTGAGGTTGAGACATTTTATGAAATTAAGTTATAAAACGATGTTATATGATTTTCAGTTTGCATAGCATAGTCTCGTGGACTATGCACTGGCCATGTCCATGATATAGAATGTTTGTAAGCAAATTGATCACAAACACCCAAGAACATATATCTATTTGCAACCAAATTGGTCATAAACACCCAAGAACATATTTTTGCAGAGAAGTAAGTGAATAAAATAAAATTAAAACGTGGAATAGATCAAACAATAAATAAAAAGCAATAACTAGAAATATAGAGATTTATAGTTGTTCGGCGTTGTATGCCTACGTCCACTTTAAAGATTATCTTTATTGATCACTTATCAATCTGATTACAGCAGCAAGGAATAGAGAAAACTTGATTAGAATAAAGATTAAAGTGATAAGAGGGGTAAAGATCCTCAGAATGACCCATCAGACCAGTATTTATAGGTGAAGACAACCACCAATCTCTCTGAAACTTCGGATATAGGACCTTCTAATCCACATGGACCCACTAGAAGGGCCGTTAGGCCCAAATCCAAATGAAGAGGGGTCGGTACCGATCCCTTCGTTGTTTGATTTTTGGGGAGTGATCCTTATGGTGGCTTCTGTATGCTAAAATATGTTTAATCTTCAATTTTCAAGTCATTTGGATTACCAGAGCTCGACTTATTGATGGTCTTTGATTCAACTCTACTTGTAAACTGCTTTTTGCCGGACCCTCTAAAGGATTGTACACCGACCCTTATTCAATGAAGTTTGTCGAACCATATTTTCCAATATAGCATGTTGATCCCTTTCTTTCGTAAAATATGTCGAACCATCTTATTCAAAATATGTCGATCCCTCCTTTATGAGCTAAGGCACACCAATCCAACTAAACAAAGCATGTCGATCCCTTCTTGATGTAGTCTGCCAAAGTATACCGACCCCTCTCTATGAGCTGAAGTATGTCGATCCATCTGAATTGATTGTGCCAACTTCTTCTTTATGAGTCGAGGTATGCCGATCCCTCTTAATTGAGCATAACCATACCGATCCCTTCAACTCACTGAGCTATATTCCATATTTTAAGCATTTTACATTATTCATCTACCAGTTCCATTCAATTCTAAAATTATATAACCATATGTACTTGACTTTCGGGTCCCACAATCATTGCTCTGGGGTCATCAGCCTTGATAGCAGTCGGATCTATCTCATGCAATCAGTTCAATATAGTCGGGCTAGAATGCCGGATAACAATATCAACATTGGATTTTGTTTTACTTTGGAGGAGCATGCTTTACTAGTGATATTTTTAACTCTATATTGTGTGGTTTGAGTTCTTTTTTTCGTTGAGACCAGAATTTTCAAGCCACCACTGTCTAATAGAATAAGACAATACAACTCTGTAAAGTAAAGGTAAATTGTATCTCAATATTAAAATTGCTCAAGACCGCACCCTTGAATTTTCTACTAATAGATATAAAAGGTTTTGAGAGTATCGATTTAAAAGATTCTAGTGAGTGGTTTTATAACCGAAAATATATGTAGCTAAACAACAAACATATGCAGCTACAACTGCAAATATATGCGTTTCAATCCTCAAATAAGTGTTCAAAATGAAATGGTTATCAAATTGATTTATATCTTTAAAAGAAAGGGAAAAGTTCATATTTTTTAATATGATTGTAAATATGGTTTTTGTTGCAATGAATACGTAACTTATATACGCATTTTCTCAAATCAGAAACTGCAAGCTAATTTTTGTTTTTACAAATTCAATTTACCCTTTCTAGAACCTAATTTTATTTATGGAATATTTTTCAAAAATTCTATAAAATTAGATAACAATGAAAAATAAAGTCAACGAGTCAGCATTTGCCTTTTGTTTTCAGAATACAATTACCTGCTTTAGATGCTACATGGATTTTTTTACAACTTCAAGAATAAAGACCTGATACTCAAATCCCATTTCGCATAAGCTATCTATTACTTAAATATATTCTTCTCTAATTTGCCTTATTTGCCAGTAAACGAACATCTCTTTATTTTTACCAATACCGTTTCAATTTAATTAGGTATTTATATTAAAAAACACACTTTCTAATAATAACATAATTATATTTCATGACCCAATAATTAATTACTGGACGATGAAAGAATATAATTGTGTCAGTTGAATTTGCAATCAACTTTTTGCTAAACGATGAAACAACGATGACGAAATTCAACATCATTCGGTACAACAGATTACAAGAATAAATATTTTTTTCAAATTTAAATTTGCGACGATTTAAAAAACCATTTTAAAAAAACTAGAATCTCTACGACATTTAAAAATATTGTAAATGCTTTTGTATATTAAAAACACCACATAATATTTTCTGCAATGTTTGTTCAAATGGTTGGTAAGCATCTTTGCATAATGTTCTTTGTTTATTGTTGTATGTTCAGTTTTAAACAATGTTTATTCATTGTTGTTTTATTGCAAACGTTTGGCGACATACTTCGTTTGTTATGAAATATATATGTAATCATGTTTGTTGAATATTGTAAACTGCATTATTTGGCAAAACTTTTCCTACATTATAAAATAATTTTCTATTATGCAATGATTATGCACCATTGTCAAAGTTAATAGTTTCGACAATATTTTAAATATTGGGTAGTTATTTTTCATTGTTTCTCGTACTGATATTGTGAATATATTATATTGGTTATTAATATTTGTTCCTTGTTATTATGGTGTATATTTTGAAACATTCCGTGTTCAACACCTTTTATCCAAATGTTACGTACAACTCTTTTTCAACAATATGTAACTTCCTTTAATCTTAATTAATAAAATATTTTCAACTAAATTTTTTTTAGTTTTCAAACTTATTAGTTAGTGAAAATATGGGCTAGATCCTTATTTTTAAATTTATTCCACTTTTGCCTCCTCCCTAAAGCAAGTTTTACAAAATATCTCTATAACTATTTTCAGCTAAAACCTACAGTTTCCGTGCAAATATTTGTGATCTTTTCTTTTAGAAAATGTTTGCCGTAATTACGGTAAATATTTGCACCAAAACTTCAAATATCTGCATTTTTTAGTGCAAAAATTTATTTTGCAGACAAGCACTATTGTCCCAGTGGTTAAGTGATTCGACTTTGGAGCGAGATGTCACAAGTTTGAAACTTGCGTAGCGTGAATTCGAACGTTTATTGACATGTGATATATTGTCACAGTGATTTGTTGTATACGAAGTACCATTTCAAAAAAAAATTGCAAATTTTCTTAAAAGTAATTCTAGAGATGTTTCATGAAACCCAACTTTCGGTAGGGGTAGAAGTTTATTTTCCATGGAACCACTTTTCAGTAGAGGCGGTATTGTGTTCTAAAACTTAGAGAAGAATGTTTGACAAATCTTCCCTATTTGTTATTTATGTCAGCTAATTGCGCCATGATGCAAAATGATTTACATATATATATTTGAAATTTTAATCTAAACGGTTAATATATTCTCACTTGGGTGATTACAGTTGCAGTAATTGTTGTTATTACCAACAATCACAACCCTAACTGTTGTTGGCAATTATAAAAATTTGTTATCTTCACCATAACCATTTATGATGCTTAACCGTCATATATTTTATTTTGAAACCTTTTGTACATATATTATAAATTATACACACAATATTTTTGGAAAACTATAGTTCTGGGTTATTTCACAAATTCATTTGTTTGTTTATTTGTAAAATAACAATGCATGCACACGTTACTAGTGCATGAAGGCCATGTATCAATAGTGTATATGTTATTTCTTAAACTTATATTACTAAATTGCATATTTTATATGACATATAACATAAAAAATCATGTACCGTCGGTATGGTTTACCAAGATCATCGAAATCTTTAACCATTACCGCAACTATTACCATAGTAAACGGTAACATATGAATGGTTGAGTACGGTCGATCGGTTGACGGTTCAACCATAACAGCCCTAATTTTGACTTAAATTATTAAATTGACATAAATCCAATGGTTTTGAGAGTTTCGATTTTAAATCACCCTAGTGAAGGGTTTTTATAATCGATAACATATGCTCCCAAGCCAATTGTTCTAACATATAAAAGTCTAGTTAAAGAATTACAGTTACTTATATACCCATAAAGTTAGTCTAAAATCAAAATGCGTTTAAAATAATTTTACCAAATTGGAATGCGTTATTTATAAAGTTTGATACAATCAGTCTTGGAATAGTCATCAAAAGGAAATCATTATTAAAAGTTTTACATCTTTTAAAAGAAAAGGACAAGTTCCTATTTTTGATGTGATTGTAAGAATAGTTTCTATAACAATAAATATGTAACTTATGTATGTGTTTTCTCAAATCAGAAAGTGCAAGATAACTTTTGCATTTTTAGAAATTCAATTAAGCTAATTTGTTCTTTGAAACGTTTTTCTAAAGTTATATAAAATTTGATAATGATGAAAAATAAAGTTATTTGATTAAATACATAATTAAATAACGACTATACATTCTTCCGAAAATGAAAATTGTTTTTTAAATTTGCAAAACTGTTATAAAAGTGCAAGTTAACATGTGCTTTTTATTTTCGAAAATAAATACGTAACTTATATAGTCGTTGGTAGGTAGATTTTTTTACAACAATATCAAAAATGGAGACTTGATACTCAAAGCTACTTTCGTATAAACTATATATTACTTAAAAATATTCTTCTCTATTTTACCCTATTTGCCAATATAAATCTATAGTGCTTCTAATTTTCATTTTATGTGCAACTATAGGAACACCTTTTTATGCTTACTAATAAATTTCCAATTTTACTAGAAATCTATTTAAAAAAATTACTCTTTCTAATACCATAATTATATGTCATGACCTAATAATTAATTAGTGGACGATGGAAGAATATAATTGTGCCAATTTGAATTTATAACCTATATTTTTGTTGAACTAGGGAACCTTGATGATGATATTCAACATCATTCAGTATGGCATTGTCGTTGCATAACAATTTCAATCAAATTTTTCAAAAATAGTCCCAGATAAATCATTTAATTTGAAGTCTATCGAATAACATATTTGAAAACAAAATATCATGAAATCTATGAGAAAATCAAAGGATACTTTTTAAATTTTGGAATTTGAATTTTTTTTGAAAGGTTATATTGTTTTCTTATTTTTCTCATAAGAAGCATCTGCTAATTAAAATATTATTTGAATTCCAATTATTTCGGTTCATTGACGATTTTGTGGATTAACAGATTTTCTAGCAGATTTGACATTATTTTTAAAATTAGGGTAGAAGGTAACTTATGTTTATTCAACTATTTTTTTAAGTAATACTTATGGTTTTCTAATGAGCAAAAATCTGTTTAATAAGCACAAAACATCCTTGATGTGAGGTATGAGTATTCCTTAGACATATTATTACTAAAAGGAAATCATTTAAATAAAGGGGGAATTAATTTAAAGGAATTTTTTTTGTATATTTTTAGCCTCAAGGACACGACCTCAATATTTTTACCACAAGGACAAACACTCTCCTAAAAATTATTCATAAGGACAAACATTCTTCCAAAACTGCTATCGAACTAAAAACTGATATATAAAAACTGCTACCAATAATTACAAACTGATACATAAAAACTGATATCAATAATTAAAAACTGATACCTAGAGAAATTTGTCCTTCAGGTTAAAATATGGAAGGTTTGTCCTTGAGGCCAAACGCTGAGAAATATTGTCCTTGACAATAATTTTCTGTTAAATAAATTGGAAAAATGTTTCTTTTTCCGTACATTCTTTTAACTACCTAGAATCTCTTCCCTCGTCCAAATCATGTCAAAAACAATCATAATAGTACAATATATTTCTCTTATCAGTTCCATTCAATTTAAATCAATTTGGAATTATTTACTGGTAGCAGTCGTAATTTACCTGTTCCATCACATCTCTTTTATATTACCTCCCTTCTTATCTTATTCTAACTTTTAGCTCCTCCTTCTGAATTAATATCTTTGTTTTTTGTTATTACTGAAGTATGGTATAATTGTAGAATTAGCAATTCATAGACAAAAGAGGAAATTCCTCAACTCTTTTGCTTGGCCTCTAAAGATAGAAATGGACATGCATTTATAAATTCAAAACTTTTAGGTAAAACTGGGTTTGTTGTTCTTGGTTTATTTCCTAATTTTAACGCAATAACATGTTGGATGACATTGAATTTGATATATTTGTAAGTTTGTTATTTAGATGTTTCATTGAAATCGGTACTGTTTTATACAATTCAATTCCTCTTACTTTTGTTGAAGTCGATATGTAATGAAGTTTAATGTTCAACAAAAATTGTCACAACATGTCATTGTTTCATTTGGTTCATGTCAAGTTATTAGATAAGTAATATGAATAGGTGTTTTGCACCATAAATATCAAAACCAGACCATAAGTCAAACTACGATGACTCAAGGTTGAAGGTTCGAGGTTCGGATGATCGAATTAATCGAACCGTCGAAACCATGCATTTCTTTCCTAGTAATTTATACATCTTTTTACCACAAAAAAAGAAATGGAGCTAAATGTAGATTTTAAATTAAAATGGATGCAAGTGTTAAAAATTAGAGGGCAAATAAAAAGATTTCAAAGGTGTTAAATACAAACTACACTCCCGAAACTTGTGTCTTCTTCTCCTCCACCAACCAAACGACACCCACCTTTACTTTTAACCCAAAAAATTTAAATTTAAGAATCAAAACACAAATCACCGAATAGTGAAGGTTTTGAACGTCCGACCGACAGTCTGATTGGGCCATAATAAATATGCTTTACATATAGTGTTTGTTTATATTTTGAAGGAAATTTTCAAACATGGATACAACACGTTTGCATTGCCTCTCAATGAATGGTAAGAAGAAGGACATCAAAATTAGTTCATTTCTTTTGAGTAGTAACCACACAGAACTAAAAATTTATGGATCAAATAAAACATAAATAAATCATTTTTTATATCTTTTGTGTCTCTGGTCCATTGCATATTAGTTTTTCAGTTGATTTACAAATCTCATGTCACTTCATACAACTAGCATGAATTTCTTCCTTTTTTAAAATAAATATGAGCATTGGAAATGAAAGTTCTATGCCAGTGATAAGGCAGAAAGAAATGTATACTATAAATAAAACTCAAAGATCGCAGTAGCGGCTAAAGCCTAGAATTTCCAAACCCTAAATCTAAATCTTTATTCCTTCTTTTTCAGTTTTCTCTTCTTTATTTTATTTTCTTTCTCTAATATGCTAATCTCTCATGTTAAAAGCTTCATCGAAAGTACCACTGAACCAGGAGGATGTAGAGGCATGATGGAAAATGGTGATTCGATGAAAGGGAAAAGTGGTTGCAGGGGCAGCAAGGGAGCATGACTAGAACAATTGAAGTTTATGAATAAAAAAGGGAGAGGCTTTGGATTCCCCACGTTTAAGACTCCTCATAGGACAACCATGAGTAAAGGGGTTATTTCAAACCCTATAGATACTACTTAGGCGAGCTACTGCAATGTAGTTATGGGTGTTGATGAGAAGGGGCCACTTGCTTAAGATTTGGAATACATGGAACCAAGGATGGATAATAGAGTAAGAAAAAGCAACGTTACGAATGACTCTATTAAGGAGGAGAGGGATGGTCTAACCACATAATCCTCTATTGTAATCAGCAAATCTGCACTATTCAAGCTGACAATAAATCACACATGTCCAACTCGAATCAAATGAAAAAACAGATAGTTATGGGAAAGAAAGAGGAAAGACAAAGAGAAAGAAAGGTAATAAAATAACACAGGATCTTATAATCGTAGCGGAACCATACATAATGTAAAATCAATTATCTTTACAAAGAGAAAATTTTATATACGTACATCCATCGGAGTACAACAACAAATCACAATCATCAGCTTGGATAGTTATATAACAACCTGTCCTCACAATTGCTGACGATTTCAATAACAAAGCAGCGGAAAATAAACATATACGTGAATACGACTAAAAGGCCTCCAACTCGTCTTTTGAGCTCCAACGCATCCAAAGAAATATGTAAATATGCTCAGTTTCACCTGAGAATTATCATAAAATAACACCCGAGTCAGTCTGAAAAACCAACGTGAGAAGACACGGCCAACTTCCTTTTAAAGTTATAGAAAATCTTTGAAAATCAAAAATATCTCGCAAGACTCTACGCATCTAAACACTGACGTGTTTTTACCTTATGATTACCAAAACATTTTTTATAGAAAATCCTCTAATATTACAATAATGTCTAGAATACAAATACCTATTAATCATAACCGAAATTGTTACATTATTAAATTCCAACATATTAGGTACTACAATCAAAACCGTATAGGCACGTATTGAAGATTGAATTCCATACTATGATAAGGTAAGAAACTACCTTCCGATGGTACATCTCTAGATTAAATGCATTGGGGTCTGACAAGAATATCCTGTACCTCTGTCACACAAGACTGGCTTACCACTTGACTAGTAGTACCGAATATGATCAGCCCTCCATTAATGGGCTCCGAAGCATACAACAATAAATAGTAACCGATCTAGATTTGGATGGACCATACCCTACTTGAAAGCGATCCACTTGGCCCTGCTGCGTGCCCATTTTTTTAATTTCCTGGATGATCAGGCTCGAGGCTACATTTTACCTTTATATAGCACTTCCCACTTGGAATGCTAACACTGCCCTCCAGGAAACCATGCAATATCATCATTCATCCATACAAATTCGTCTAGGACTGAACGAAAGACTTGAGAGCTCCAACTCCAATTCCATCATCTTCAAGGTATACTCACTTTGCAACACTTAAGTTGGATCGAAGTGGTTTTCAGACATATCCGATCCCGCCTTTGCGAAACAACATTTGATAGTTTCTGGTAAACCTAATCTTGGTTCTTTAGAAAATAAAACGTTAAATATAAGAGTGGAGATCACCTCCTGATCGTTAATGGATGGATTTCTTTATCATTTCCTAGAAAAACGAAATGAGATTTGCACGCATAGTACAGCATCATCGGAGATAACTGTGTCATACAACTCAGGTGTTTCTCTGAGACATTTCCAAGGTTAAGTTTTGGGTCTAAATTCGATAATCGGTTATTTAACTATCGAATATCAACATTCAATCAGGGATTTTATCCCATAGAAAAAAACAACATTGGTTAAGCACCAAGCAACATAAAACCACTTTTAATAATCTTTCATTTATTGAATTCACTTTGTAAATACTCAACTAAAAATCCTTTTACAAAGATATATAAATATGTTCACCCATCACTATTTCTCAATACTTAGAAAAATATCCATATACTTATCACAACGCTATAAGTATATCCACAAAACCAAGAAAGATTTCCTTTCTATATAATTCAAAAATAATTTACAAATCCCTTACCAATCTAAAACATTTATAAAACCATTTACAACATTTAAAACCATTTATAAATATGATTTTTCAAGTCATTTATAAATCTTTTTGTAAATCCATGCAACTATTTATAAGGCTCTTCTTATAAACCTATAAACTCGTTTATAATTTTCCTTTATAATTATCTAAAACCATTTGCAATGCTCTCTTCATACATTATAAACGATTCTCCTTTAAGTCTCCAAAACATTCTATAAACTTCTCTTATAAGCCCAAATCTGTTTATAAAACCTTATTTATAAATCTCGAAAACATTTATAAATAAATATAATCATTTAATTTAAAACACTATCATATAATAATAAACATTATAAATGATTAAGTATTAAATTTAAAATCTTACAAATAGTAATTGATACATTCCAAAACACCCTAAATAAAACAATAATAATTTATTTTTTACATTTTTTTATAAATACTAATAATTAAATTTTCAGAACTTTATCGATAAGTAACCATATTTAATTTCAAACCAGATTAACATTCTAATTAATTAACCTTTCAAATATTAAAAATTTTATAAAATTTTAAAACAATATTAATATAGATAAACAACTTTTAAAACATAATTATATTTCCATGATAAAAATATAAATCATAAAATCATGATCAGAAACCTTTCATGTACACTATATAATCATAAAAATATAAATCACCGCTTCGAGGCGGGACTCGTATACGAATGGTCATCCACTTTTACAGGGGAACATAATAGGGTCTCTTCTGCTCCAGGGGCGGGAATATAAAAAAACCCACTAACATAAAATATTAAATCATCCAACAGTCAATAGCAGTTAACAATAAAATATCCACACATCCAATAAATAATTTCATTGACTATATAAGATTTTCTTATTGACCAAAAATGTGAGATTAACTCACAATGATTTTTAATAGTTGCCAAAATGTTCCGTTTTGAATAAAAATTGAATCGTTTTGAACTAAAATTAAACAGACGTTCAATTTTAACACAATTTTCTATCATCTTTGACATCCAATCCAACTCCACGGCGTAGCTTTCGTCAATACGATTGCAATGCAGCTCGTCGCGTTCAATCTGTACCTCGTATGAGTTTAATATGAATTTAATGAACATTTGAATAATTAAATTAAAATTAATTAATATAATTAAACGTTTAAAATAGAAACTTTCCCTCCCATCTTCGTTCACATGCAGGCATTTGAAGAATCCACTCGATGCCGCGCTAATCATCACCACGCCGCCTCTACGGCCCTCAAGACACCACCACTTTACCACCATCGCGAGCGCCGGCCTCCCCCTTGCCATCGTTCCCAGCGCCAACCCCTATAGCTTCGCCAACGAGCCAAAATCTACCCCATAAGAGGCCGCGAACGCTATCGGAATTCGACCGCTTGGGCACCAATCACGGCAATCCCACCGTCCATCTTCATTAACGCTTTGAATTCTTCGTCTTCCGAATTAAGGTCGAACCATAATCCGGCCTCCGATGGCTTGAGATGACGAAGGCCGTTAGATTTTGTCGTTTCAAATTGGAAAAACGCGAACTTCTCTTGGTAGGGGTATGCATGCTTGGGTATGGGCCGGAGTGCTAGGCATGGTTAAAGAATGGTTAACAACATATATATATATATATATATATATATATATATATATATATATAAATGACCATCTTTTAAATGTCCAAAATTCTCAAAATTCAAACGAGACGTGCCGTCTGGCGTTCTATATGTTGTACGCTTATTCCGAACGCAAAGGAACTAGTCTTGACGCTTATTTCGATCATATACAGAAGATAGCTTTTCAAACTCAATTATTATATAAATTTCTAAAATTAATTCCTATGCGGCCTGATCTTATACGACTAAGCGATACGTCTAATTGCAATGAAAATCATCGGTATACTATAATTCGCTATTACAGATCCAATTAAACTGGTTTCGTCAAAATCTATGACAGTGCCCTGGAAGGCTATTTATAAACATTAATTTAAAATGAATTATTATAAAAAACAAATAAATCACTTTTAAATCTAATTTAAAAGTTTATTATCTTCCTTAGTTAAATGGAATTTAAATCAACTTTCAAAATCTCGAATTTGATCATTCATTCATTCCAAATTCAAGATTTAAAATTTTAAACAACTCCAAATATTAAATTTAGTAATTTAATTATGCATAAATCGCTATATTTGAAATCCAAGTTATTTAACTCATAAAATTAACTTTTAATATCTTAAATCAATTAAATATTCCAAATTTAAATGAATGAATTTCTAAGTCGTTGCATCTATGTAGTCGGGCCCAAACCCTTTTTAAAGGCTTTGGAAGTATCCACTAAGAGATTGTGGAAGTCTGTGGGGGAATTCACAATTCAAATGATGAAGAATGGTTTTTTTGTGGTAATATTTGAGAATGAAAAGGATTGCAATAAAATAAAGGAAGATGGTCCATGGTTTTTTGATCGAAATATAATAACCATGAAAAATCTTGACCCTAAGATGAAAGTGGATAGGGATTTGCTTACATCAACGTTGTTATGGGTTAGACTCCTAGGCCCCCATTTTAGGCCGTGCAGTTAAATCACTTAGCTGTTTATAACGGTGAAGATGCAAAAGGTTATAGTAGAGATAAAGTGAGGATATAGCGAAAAATAGCGAAGATGCAAAAATCTTCATTGGATATAAAACCAAATATTTAAATTTAATTTATTCTCATTTCACATCATTTGTACAAGAAAGAAATATTGTTTAATTTTATATAACAAAATCGAAGAATATTACGATTTATGTAGTCACGACTTGGTGATTATAATAGATTTCCAACTTATATTGAGCAGTTAAGCCTTAGTATTAGGTCTTTATCCTAACTTTATTGATTTGGTTTTAAAGAGAACTAATCAAATCAACCTTATTAAATTATTATTGCTATAGGGAGTGCTAGAAAGCCTTGTAACGGGTATAGTAGGAAATAGTATGGCTTACAGCGGATCTACCGTTCAATAGCGCTAAAAAAACATAGCGGTTGAAGAGTGTTATGCGCTATAGCAGGGATTTTGTAGGGCTTTAGTGGGGCATTAACCGTATAGGTTTCAGATTATAGGGTCTAAGAGCTACTAGCGCTCTGGTAAGTCTAATTGGTGTTTTAGTTAAACTGGACAAACCTACCTTACGAAGGACTATAACCTCTTTTGCTTGAGTATTAGAGGAAATGAATGCGGAAGTTAGTTTACCTGATATGATTGAAGCAATGGGTGAGGATGCAAAGACTTTTAAATAGGAGGTTATCTTCTAAAGCCCTCCACCTAGATGTGAGAATTGTATGTGCTTGAGCATCTTAAAAGACAATTTCCAATGATGAAGGTGGGTGAAGGAGGAAGAGGTAAAGAGAAAGGCATAAAGGAGGAGGTTGTTGAAAATGGTGAGAGTCGATGGAGGAAGGTAATATGGACGCAGTTAGTGTTACCGATATAAAGATTGAGGATGAGAGGAAAGGTGGCTTCGAAGATAATAGAAAGCTTGGAAAAAGAACCGGAAGTTGAGAATGACCTAGACTAAACTAACGCCGAATTAGAATAAGCTATAAATCGACTAAAGTCATTGAAGGAAATGGTAATAAAGGAGACAGCGTAGAGAAGAGAATTAGGCACCCCCAAGAAAAAACATACAGATTATACGAGGGTGAAAGTAGAAGGTGATAAAGAGGAACACAAAGTAGTTGAAGCAAATGCATAGGAAAAGGTGATAAAGATAAAAATAATGGAGGAGCGCCCTCAGACTTGAATAAGGAGGGGCAACAATGTGTGAACCTAAACAAATTCGACTCACTTACACCTCTCAACCTTAATATTGAGGGAGCCAACGAACTTACTTAAACCCACAAAACACCATCAACCGCTTCGGTCGATGAGATGGACATTCATGTCTCATCAACGAGCATAGATATTAACATTCCAGGATCTAGGAAATGTTTTCTATTTCAGGTAACTGTTTTTTTTGTTTTCCCCTTGGATAAGCATTTTGATGAGACTAATGTAATTACTATATAGGTAATTGTGATCCTAAATCCACGGAAAAAAGGCGAATGTAACCAAGTCACGAGGCAGTTCATATGATCACATTAATGCAAACAACATTGTTAGTCAACCAAGGATAACCTAGAGCCTTGCTAGCAAACCAAAGACCATCTAAAAGAGCAACTAGTAAAGAGAACCCCAAAATGGAAGGATGTTGACAAAGATAATAAGTAAGAGTTTGGTGGTACCAGTCATCAATGTAGGGAATTGAGAAGTAAATACAAACTCAATAATGACAATTATATGTTGTAACACAAGAGGGTTTGACCAACCCAATAGAGTGGTGAAAGTGAAAAGCAACATACAAAAGTTTGACATGGATTGTTTAGCTTGCATTGAAAATAAGTTGAGGTCTTATGAAAGAGATAAACATAGAAATTTGATAAAAACTAGTTATGGTGGACAACGTATCATGTTATTTTAGATGTAGAATATTCGCACTATTGAATTATGAAGTGTGGAGGTTTAACATTTTAAGCATGAGCAAACAACACACTACGCTGAAGCTTAATAATTAAGGAGAAGGAAAATATAATTGCTCTTTTATTCATGCTCAAAACTTTGAATTATTAAGGGAGCAGCTATGGTGTTGTCTAGTTGAAGATGCTTTTACAATCTTCAAACTTGGATTACTTCGGCGAATATTAACCGTACTCGTATTGCAAGTGAGAAGAATGGTGGAAATCAGCTCCGTCAAGCAAATGCAAGAGATAGATTGGTTAATGGTGAGAACATGTCCATCGAAAGTTAAGGTTGGGACCTAAAGAATATCATTTCAAAATTAAATAGACTCCTAGTCAATATCTCTTTCATGGAGAAATTCAACAATATGACATCTAGTTACCTTCCGGTATGAGTTAGTGATCACTCACCAATCCTAGTTACCCTAGTGGAACAAAAGCAAGCATATGAAGTGGCATTTAAATTTTGAAACGTTGGAGCATATAGGAGGAATAACAAAGCAAGTTTGATGAAGGATGGAACGTCAATGTAGGCCGATGTATGAATTACTTCATGAACAAAAGGCTGTTAATGATATTTTAATGAAATGGAGCAGAGATAAAATGATACAAAAAATGAAGTGAAATCATAGAGAGAGAAATGTGCCTTGTTGAAGGAGGAATTGGAGACATATAATAAGTAGGAGACAGGAAGAGAGTGGTAGGAAATGAAACTCAAGTTGGAAAAAGCTATTCAATAAAAGTTTATAGATACTAAAAAAAGCAAAATGTGACTAGCTGCTCTTGGGTGATGTGGCTACATCTTCCTCCTAGGCCAAAATGTCAAACACAAGAAGTCAAAGCAGACATATGAGTTGAATGTAGGTTATGTCATAACCAAATGGAGTTTGTTGATAAAGTGGTAAAATTATGCTCGTGGCTTTTAAACCGGGACCAAAATGGACATGTACCTAGAGCATTTGCAAAAATGGCATCATAGATCATAAAAAAAATTAATTCATAATTATAAAATAGAAGAGTATGAAATCAAGGAGGCTATTTTTAATGTTAAGGACAGTACTGCTCCAGGCCCTGATGGGATGATTGCAAAGTTCTATAAAACTCGATGGACGTTAAAGATTTGCTCGCAAACACTTACGATGATGTCTTTTTAAAAGGTGTTTTGTTCAAATAAACTAATCACGTGTTCATTCAAATGATTCCTACGAACAAAATTGCGAAAGAGATATAACATTTAGGTTGATATCATTTTGCAACATGGTTTACAAAATCCTTGCAAAGGTGATGTGTAATAGATTGAAAGTCTTCATGGCTATGCTTGGCTATGCTTATTTTGAAAAACCAATGCGCTTTCATTCAAGACCATTCGATTGGCGATGACATTTTATTTTCTCATGAAGTAGTTAGAGGTTTTGGCTAAAAGAACAACAAGAACATGTGCAACAAGATTGATTTAAGACAGACCTACAACCGATTAAGTAGAGAGTTTATACTTAACATGCTAAAGGAAATGAATTTCAAGGAAAAATGGATTAAGCTCATAGAGGAAGTGATTAGATATCTATCTTTCTCTATCATCTATCAGGGTAGTTCGTACAGTTTTTTCCAAAGTTCTAGAGGACTTAGACAAGGTGATCCTCTTTCACCTCCTTTCACAATCGCCTTGGAAAACTTTACGTTGCCAGTGGACAAGAAAATGTAGTGGATTTTTTTTTAAATTTGAGCGGAAGCGGTTTATTTGTTCAGGATCTTGTATTGCCTATTTACATACCAATGACACTTAAAAGGAATTATGCAGTCTCACAGAAAAATAACAGAAATAAGAGACACAGAAGATTTAACGTGGTCCGGATATGAATATCCTACGTCCACGGAGACCCAACAACTTTTTATTTCAATAAAGAAAAAAGTACAAAAGAGAGAGGAAGGAATAATAGTGGATACTACACTTGCTTGTACATATGAATATGAAATTCCTTCATTTAAATAGACTTGATAATGAAGGGTTGCTTGGAGATTAAGCAAATCAATTTCCCGATTACCTAGATATCTTTCCAATTTGCATGATTTGATTTTAGTACAAATAGATGACATAATCTTCATTTTCATATCTTTCCTTTATTCTCCATGCCTAATCATTTATTTCTTCATATAGCAAATATACATTGACTAATTAATTGATTGACTAATTAATTAGTTTCCTTCAAAATATCCTTCCATATATCAGCCAAATTAATTGATTTGATTGAATCAATTAATCAATTTCTTTCCTCTTTAACGAATATTGGAATCATCCAAATTCAACACTCCACCTTGATTCAAATATAACAATCTCTCTTCATCACCTTATCATCAAGTAATCAACATAGAAGTTGTTGGGTCTAACGCCCCATGGCGCTCAAGTAACATGTATCAAACTGATCAAGTTTGAGCAATGCTCAAACTTGTCCTTTGGAAGTGACTTAGTCATCATATCTGAAGGATTATCTAAAGTACTAACCTTCAACAATTTTAACTTGCTTCGTTCTTCCTCAAGCATAAGAAAGAAACCTCTAACATCAATGTTCTTCGTCTGTGAACTATAAGCTTGATTTTCTACAAGATGAATTGCACTCTGACTGTCTGAAAATAGCTTTACAGTCTGCCGCACCATTGAAATATCATCCAACAAATGAAGTAAGTATAATCTTTTCTTTGTTGCTTCCACAATGGATATCAACTCTGCTTTGGTAGTCGATAAAGCTACGATAGATTGCAGCTTTGATCTCCATGAAATCGAGCCTATGCCAAGTGTAAAAACATAGCCCGACACTGACTTCCTAGCATCTCCATCCCCAGCGTAATCAGAATCACAATATCATCTAAGAAAGATGTCACCATCCACTCCACCATATAACAAGCCCATCGAAGAAGTGCCTCGAAGATATCTAAGAATCCACTTCACAGCTTGCCAATGTTCTTTGCCTGGGTTAGACACATATCGACTCACAACGCCCACTGCATGGGCCAAATCTGGTCTTATGCACACCATCGCATACATAAGACTATCAACAGCACTAGAATAAGGTATATCAACCATATACCTCTTGTCTTCTTCCGATGAGAGAGATAAGTCTTTTGACAACTTAAAATGAGAGCCTAATGGAGTGCCAACCGGTTTGGCTTTCTCCATTCCAAATCGAGCGAGGACTTTCTCGATGTACTGTGCTTGAGTGAGCCTTAACTCTCTCCACTTTCTATCCCTGCTTATCTTCATACCCAATATTCTTTGTGCCTTTCTCAAATCATTCATGTCAAACTCTCTACCGAGCTCCGCTTTCAACTCCTTAATTTTGACCATACTCCGAGATGCAATCAGCATATCATTAACATATAACAATAAATAAATCATATCACCATCACATCTTTTGAAATAAACACACTGGTCTTTGAAACTTCTGAAGTATCCCTGTGAAAGCATAAACTTATCAAACCTCTTATACCATAGTCTAGGAGACTGCTTCAGTCCATATAGAGATTTGTTGAGTTTGCAAACATAGTCTGGCCTGCTACTGTCAATGAACCCTTTCGGGTGCTTTAAATAAATCTCTTCATCCAGATCACCATGCAAGAATGCAGTTTTGACATCTTGTTGCTCTAATTCCATATCATAATGAGCAACTAATGCCAAAAGAATACAAATAGAAGTATGCCTAACCACTGGAGCAAAGATATCATGATACTCTACCCCTTTCTTCTGAACATACCCCTTTGCGACTAACCTTGCCTTGTATCTGAGATTACCATTTTCACCGTCTTTCACTCTACAGATCCACTTGCATCCAATAGCTCTCTTGTCGGTGGGAAGAGGCACCAAATCTCAAGTATGATTTTTCTGCAATGATTCGATCTCCTCCTCCATAGCAACTAACCAACTGGAACTGTTAACTGATGTGATAGCTTCTCTATAATCACAGGGCTCATCATGGACAACATTCAAAGTATATGTTGTCATATCATCGAATTTAATATTTTCGATGCTCAATCCAACAAACTCATCAAGCCACTTAGGCTTTCTTCTTTGTCTTACAGGCCTAGGTTCTGAATGAGCTTCACCTTGAGTTTGATCCTCTGTACCAACATCGATATTATCCTCATCAACCACGGTGTCATCGGAAACACCATTTGAACGTCTATGGAAAGAATCAACAGATGACTTGTTTTGTGTCTAGTATTCTTCACATGTCCTCTCATTGTCATCCGATGAGGAAGGCTCCACCTTCAACATAGCCTTCTCATCAAAAGTCACATGCCTGCTCATAACGATCTTCTTGCTAATAGGACACCACAACCTATATCCTTTCACTCCTCTCCTATAACCTAGAAAAATACACTCGCGAGCTCTAGGTTCCAGCTTCCCTTTGCTCTCATCCACATAAGCTGGGCAACCAAACACTTTGAGAAATGAATAACTAATAGGCTCTTCTTTCCATACTTCTTCAGGGATCTTCATATCTATGGCAGTGGAAGGGGTGCGGTTGATGAGGAAAGCCGCCATAGATAAAGCTTCAGCCCAAAATTCCTTCTTCAATTTAGCAATCAGTCTAAGGCATCTTGTTCTCTCCAATAATGTCTGATTCATCATTTCTGCAACTCCCTTAGACTGGGGGTCGCCTGGTGTGGTGTAATGCCTCTTAATTCCTTCAGACTCACAATAATCGATGAATTCTTGTGATACAAATTCACCGCCATTATCTGAACGGAGAACTTTCAATTTCTTCCCTGACTGCTTCTCAACCATAGATTTCCACTTCCGAAACTTGACAAAGGTTTCACTCTTTGACTGAAGAAAGTATACCCATACTTTACGAGAGAAATCATCTGTAAATAAAACCAAATATCTGGCTTTACCTAATGACTGAAAAGGGGAGGGACCCCAGACATCTGTATGAACATACTCCAAAACAGCTTTTGCTTTATGCTCTCCTGTACCAAAAGAAATCTTCGTCTGCTTTTCAAAAACACACTCTTCATACAAACCAAGTTTTGAATGATGAACTCCATCAATCAATCCTCGTTTTCTCAACTCATCCATGTCGCGCTCACCGATGTGACACATCCGTAAGTGCCATAATCTGGAAGAATCTGAATCAACATATGTAACAGAAGCTGATTCACCAATCACAGTAGTGCCCTTTAATAGATAAAGATTTCCTGCCTTCACACCTCTCATAACAATCATGAAACCTTTCGATATCTTCATTTTCTCTCCTTCCACTACAATCTTCAAGCCAAGTCTACTCAATGCCCCAACAGAAATCAAGCTCCTCCTCAAATCAGATACATGTCTAACATCGGTAATCGTACGAATAACACCATCAAACATCCTAATCATCACGCTACCAACACCCACCATACGGCAAGAAGCATCATTACCCATCAGAACTTCTCCTCCATCAATTTCACGGTAAGTGGAAAAGCAGTTCCTATCAGGTGTCATCTGATAAGATGTGCTAGAATCAATCAGTCATAAGTCGCTCTTTACAGAAGAGTCAGAAGCTGTAAATACATTGGTGTCACTTACTATATCTGATTTCTCTACGGTAGAACCTGAGGCTTGCTTTGGATCTTTTCTTCTACCTTCAAGCTTGGGACATTGTGCTATGAAGTGCCATGGTTTCTTACAATAATGACAAGTCAAATTCTTAGGGCCCCCTAGACTGAGACCGTGAATAATTCCGTCCTCCACCTTTCTTCGACCTACTTTGGCTTCTACCTCTCTAAACAGATAAGCCTTCAGTATCACTATCTAAGCTAGCGCTCACCATTCTACCTCTTAATACTTCATTATGAAGACCAGCATTTACATCAGATAGGCTAATTTTACTGCGGCCATAAATCATGGAATTAACAAAAGCAGTATACTTCTTAGGCAAGTAACATAAGAGGATCACAGCTTGAACCTCATCGGTAATATCAACTTCCGCTGCCTTCAGGTTCATAATCAAAGTCGTCAAAGCATCTACATGCTCCATGAAATCAGCTCCAGGCTTCATCTTGAACGAATAAAGTTGTTGCTGAAGAATAATCCGATTAGTGAGAGACTTGTCTTGATATGCATCCGACAATGCATCCCATAGTCCCTTCGCCGTCTTCTTTTGAGAGAATTCTCTAAGAACTTCATCTGAAAGGCTCAACTGAATTGTTGTGAAAGCTTCATCTTCCATCTCTTCCAAATCAGCTGCATCAATACCTTTCAATTTCTCAGGTGCAGAAACAATCTTATAGTCTTCTCCTTCGTCAATACAGCCTCCATCTTCATCTTCCAAGTACCAAAATCTCCTTTTCCATCAAAACGTGTTACTCCATAATTGACACTAAATCTACCAAAAGACTTACTAGAAGTAGCCATTAATATCCAAACATGAACAATAACACTAGCTCCGATACCAAACTGTAGTGATTTTTTTTTTAATTTGAGCGAAAGCGGTTTATTTGTTCAGGATCTAGTATTGCCTATTTAAATACCAAGGACACTTAAAAGGATTTATGCAGTCTCACAAAAAAAACAGAAATAAGAGACACAGAAGATTTAACGTGGTTCGGATATGAATATCCTACGTCCATGGAGACCCAACAACTTTTTATTTCAATAAAGAAAAGAGTACAAAAGAGAGAGGAAAGAATAATAATGGATACTACACTTGCTTGTACATATGAAGATGGAATTCCTAATTTAAATAGACTTGATAATGAAGGGTTGCTTGGAGATTAAGCAAATCAATTTCCCGATTATCCAGATATCTTTCCAATTTGCATGATTTGATTTTAGTACAAATAGATGGCGTAATCTTCATTTCAATATCTTTCCTTTATTCTCCATACCTAATCATTTATTTCTTCATATAGCAAATATACATTGACTAATTAATTGATTGACTAATTAATTAGTCTCCTTCAAAATATCATTCCATATATCATCCAAATTAATTGATTTGATTGAATCAATTAATCAATTTCTTTCCTCTTTAACGAATATTTGAACCATCCAAATTCAACAGAAAAGAGGTGGGAAAATAAGACCAGTAAATGTCAACCAAGAACAAACCGACTCATGTAATATACGCGGTTGATATACTGATATTAACCAAAGAAAATAGAATCGATGCCGAAGCTATCAAAGAGGTCTTTGGAGAGATGCTCGAAATGACGACTCTGAAGCTAAATAGTGAAAAATCAAAGGTTTTCTTTAGATGCAGAGAAGATGTATTAGCAATTATAGGCATTAGACAAGATGAACTCCTTACAACATACCTAGGGATACCTCTGTCAAGTGTTAACTTAAAGGATTAGAATTGTAAGTCTAGTAGAAAAAGTCAAATTTACAATAGAAGAATGGGAAGCGAGGCTATTAAGCATTATAGGGAGGATAGAGCTTATTAGATCTACTATTCACCTAATAGTTTGGTATTAGATGCAATGTTTTAAACTGCAGGTGACAAATGTAATAAAACTAAACACTCTTGTTGAATTTTTTTTATTATAAGGAAGAGCTAGCAAAATTTCATAGGATATAATAGGTAGCAGAAAGAGCAAGGCAAATGGGCCTTAAAAAATTAGAAGAGATAGACATTTCACTTCGTGTTAAACTGATATGGAAAATAGTTAATGGTGAGGGGATTTGGGCAAAATGGGCTACAGAAAAAAATGTTAATGAACATTCCTTTTGGGAATTGACTATGAGAAATGATGATTCGAGAGTGTGAAAATTTCTATAACAGATCAAAAAAATGTGTTGAAATGTCTAAATAAGTGTATTGTCGGTGGGAAAACATCTTTTTGGTATGAATTGGGATTACAGTAGGAGTTAATGATCAATAGACTCGGAGTGCAAACAATTGAGAGGATTAAAGGCGACCGATTATGGGTTAAATACATTCTACAAGAGGGTATTTGGAGAATTGATCGAAGAAGTTTTTAAGGTAACTTTAAAGAGGAAATTGAAAGCTTCAAAATTTATGAAGATGGGAGAGGACAATTGGGTATGGACTTCAGTACAGATGGTGGATATAAATTCAAAACTATATGGAACTCAATTAGATAACCATATAACACAATGGCAAGGTCAAAATTTGCGTGGCAAAAACATCAATATCCTGAAAATGGCAACTTAGTGTACAAAGCGATGAACAACTATCTACTGGCCAAAATCAAACTTATTTAGAGATACATTTCAGTGGACCTAACACGTGTGCTACGCAGCCATCAAGCTAAGAATGTTAATCTCATGTGCTTTCTATGTAAACTCTGTGCTTATGCATGAAAATGGTGCAGAATTAAGTTAAAATGGCCAGCAACACAGACCAAAACACTAGAATTACATAGCAAGGATGAAAAAACTATTTTGAAATTGAAATTGCATAAATCACCTTTCTAACCTATACGTGGACGATCTAGAAAGAGAGATACAATAGAATATTTGTTAGCAGTAGCAATACAGTTTAACACATATGCCTACAAATCTCAGAACTAACTGTGGTCCATGCAACCAAATCAAAATTCTCAAACCATACGAGCATGTGTGATGAGAGTATCTGTAGAGAGTGGGTTTAAGCTTACCAAACCATTATGTAGATGATTATTATCCTGAATTGCTACAATATGATCATACGAACATCACGTCCGGTAGTTGGCCTCCGGATTCTATGGTATGAACTTACATAACCTATTTTAATTTACATTTTTATCTCTTCTTCGTTACTTATTATAGGGAGTAATTTAAATAAATACAGGTTATCTAAAAAATAGAGAAGCATCGAGCAGAGTCCTAAACGTTATAGCAAAATTTTCCTGCATTTTTGAAAAAGTATTACAGCCTCTGTCCCATTATAATCAAGTCGCACGATGTAAACTAGAAACTTATCTTCAAGACTTCAAATGCCAACTATAGTTGGAAGATGAACAGAGAGGCCTTGCACCTGGATTACTAATACATATATGAGTACTTCTTTGTCGGATTTGGTGATTTCGAAGGAAAAGAAGCGATTTTTGCTAAGGGGTTCATTGCTGGTATCAATTTGGTTATAATCGAGGAGAGCAATAAGAATACTACGAGCCGCTTTAGTGGATTTGATGGCGTTTAAGAGCAGCAGAAATGATTATCGGTGGAGAGATTTTCGAAGTCTCTATTATTATGAAATTGGGAGAAATTGGGAGATGATTAAAGGAATGTTCTGGAGTATAATAAAGATGCGTCGGTAAAGAATCATTTTGTTTCATTCAAATGGGCCAGGTGGGATGTTGGGTAGTGTTACAACCCATAAACAAATTTGTACGTAGCTTGTATATATTTCATGATTTTTCCTTTGTGCTCTTTATAGGTTTTTGTTTTTGCAATAAAAAATTATGAATCTTCGTTAAAAAAAGGAAAATTTTGCAGCGGGGTATATATTTTAAAATTAGCATTTTAAAGTTATAAACGTGGATGCATAGTACTAAACTTGTATTTGCTTAGTGCATATCAATGTTGCGCCCACTACATAGTCTCATGTAGCAAATTATATGGAACTAAAAAAAATTGGACATGATTGCCATACACGTGAGACTTTTTGGTCAATACATTCTCATGTAAAAACTCATGTTTCACCATAACCATAAATTTGTCGTATCGAAAAGAAAGTGATTATAATGAATATAAATTAAATCCAAAATTACTTAAAATGAAGTGGTTAAATACATATAATTTAATATGAAAATATAATGAATTAACTTCATTAGTATATGTCATAGTCATTCTTACTTCAATTACTTGCTCATGAGGCCAATTGTTTCCAGCTTCCATTTTACCCAATGTAAAAAACATGTGTCTAGGATAGAAAAATACATAATCACATAATATAATAAAGTGCACAGAGTTGGAGCGTAAGAGATAAAATATAATATATTACATAATACAAAGTCTAATAGAGCTACAAAATGAAAGTCTCTAGCCCACCATATACATATATCATCATAGTACATCATAAAATGTACATCACCGAGGCTACAAAAATACATATGGAATGTGTCATCCTATATAAGCATTAGCCTCCAAAAAGTCCCACTAAGCCATGAAATCACTTCATGCGTGTACTTGGAATATCTCGGACTGACCCAACTATTATTACACATGGGTCATACTGTGTATATGATGATATGATAGCGGAGGCAATAAAAATAACACGGTCATATGTCCATGGATATGTGTATAAGTCAATAATCCAAGTAGTATAATATACATCCATGAGTCCATCAATGATCCCAATCATATATCAACATAAATATACTAAATATATGTAAAATCAACAAACCAATGGTGATGGGAATCGTATGTATGATAGAAATAAGGTCCCAAGTAGAGTCATATATTAATATCCAATACTCAAGCGAGGTGTATAAATAGCATATGTCTATTTATCACTCTACGTAGAATTAGACGGGACTCTGATGGCTATCCACATGCTCCAGGAGCACATAGGTTATCCACCTAGACCCGCTCGTACCGTCTTCCATTACCTCCACATAATCATGATGATATCCACCAATGTACCCGTCAATGCGAGAACTCAGTCACGACCCAGTTCTAACCGCAGTGGTAATTGACTGTTAGCCTAGGTGACACAAGGGACTATGGTATCCCACACTGAAATAAGTGCTAAAGGTATCACGTACTGGGGCACGACCCCAAGATTAGGTCGGTAGAATGGATCCTAGCCTAACATGGTCCTCTCCAAACTAGAAACTAGGAGTACATCATGATAGACCAACACATAGTATCTACACATATATAGGTATCCTGCCTAACTCAAATCCATGATCTTGCCCAACACTATGAGCATCACTTCACATAAGTAATTCCTATTATCCATGTTCCCGTCATATGGGCGACATCTACTCACAATGAATAACCGAATAAATACCATAATGACGTCCCATATCATCGCATGATACTCAATTGTTTATTCGCTGCTTATAAACTACACTCAATCCCCATGATATTCTATATAACGAGTTCGATGAGAAACCAGAGAAATATTACCAAAAGTCTCATATCAAACAGTATTATAACTCTGTTTATTCAAGTTCCTCATTACACAGATTCATATATTAGAAACGATTTATAAAATATTTACTTTTATAGAAAATACAATATATTAATTTTTGTAAACATTTATAATAATTAGATAAATAAATGATACATTTTATATTTTAAAATATCGCAAAATACTTAATTCAGTACATAACTTCTTTGCATAGTTTCTATAAATTAAGTCAAAATCATCAAGAAAACATCATCATACCTTTTATTAAATATTAGTATTCAAATAGGATTTTTGAACTATTATTTTAACTCTAAATTAATTTATCAATTAATAATTCATATTAATGAATTTTAATAATGTATTATCACGAAACAAGTTTAAATTAATCATATATGTCATTTTATATGATTTATGTGTATTTTTTATTTTATATGTTATTTATTTTATATTTTATATATGTATATTTTTTAAAATAACATAGCACTGGTGCGCCATTGGCTGCACCGTTGGTCGACACCTAGCTATCGACCGGTAAGCGGTCGATCAATGGTCTACTAGCGTCGCGAATTTCAGAAGCTAAATAACTTATATTCTTCCTCCTTCTTCCCGTTCTCTTCTCTATTTGGATGCACACACTTCAATACAACTATACCTCATTCGGCCATGTCCATACATACTTAATAATCATAAGAGAATCACGATCAATCAATGGAAGAAGCAAAGTTCTATTGACAATAACTATTCTTCCGAGATTTCATAGACACCCAGAACATATTCCATGCACATGCATATAAAAATTAGACATAGAGTGTTCACGAAAAGTCGTAGACTTAATTTTCTTTCTTGCTTCTTCTACTAACTTGCTTGCTCTTTACTGTAAGTTTTCCTCTTCAATAAATAATGACAAAATATGATCTTCAACTTGATAATTGGTGTAGAAAGATGTCAAGAAGCATAATTGAATTTGAGAAATTGTAGAGTTTTTCTTGAATTAATTTGGATTTTTGAACTAATGAAAGGCAAGTATATTTTGAATAAATTAAGAGGACGAATATCCTGTATTTAAACATGGGTAGCTTATTTATAAAGTGAGGCGAACCATCTGGATATTGAAATCTCTAGGTTTAATGAACTAGGAAATTTATAAATTGGATTAAGCTTATTTGGTCGTGGGCCTGATTATTTACTGACTATTATTTTTCCTTTCCTTTCCTTTTCACAAAAACAATTTTCAACCATCGTATTCTAATCCAAATACTTATCCAATAAATTCTGTTATATTCTTCTAACATCGTGTTACTTCATTTACTATTTTATAAGCCATTTCTATCATTTTATGTATTTAATATTTGTTTCTATTTAAAGAAATTTACTAATTAAAATTCTAACTCTTTTAATATTATAAAATAAAACTTCTTTCTTTTATCTAAATAAATTTTAAAATTATTCATCTAAGTTATTACCTACTATAGAGACTTAATTTATCATTTTATTTTAAATTATTAATTTATACTTTAATTTTTAAAGTAACTAAGTAAATACCAAATCAATATTTATCAATATAAAATTTCTTTTCATTTAATTTCTAGATCATTCCTATAGTTTCTCATTTATTATATTAAAACACATTTAATTAATAACTATTGTTATTGTTATTAAATTTCTAATTTATTGCTTCTTAACAATAGGCTGTTACAAGTGGACACTTAAATGATTGGCTAAGTTGAACTAAGAGTAATTATGAAAACATGAAAGAAGAGTTTCTCTAAAATGAAAATAATATAGTAGTAAACGAATGACGACAAGATTAGGCTTAATGGGTAAGAGTGATCTAAACCCATTAAGGAAATCATATCCTTTATTCATTCTTTCTTTCAAAACAAAATATACGGACTGAAACAAAAATGAAGATTAAGCCATTTTTGCTAAGAAAGAATAAACTAGGACAAAACAACATCAAAACGTAAAGTTAAAAACTTTTTAGGAAGAAATCAAACTAAAAGATCAACATTTTTGTGAGTAATATCATCCATAATTTTTTTACAAACTCTGTGTTTCTCAAATCTATATTTACTCATGTTTTTATTGTGTTAAATGCATGGATATGGACTAAACATTAATATGAATGAGTGCATAATTTTTTAGTGAATGTTAGCAAACCCTTTTTATAATAATTTGAATATATCAGCTTAATCCTTATGGGTTTTGGATATATGATGTAAATTGAGATTTTAAAGATGAGTTTTAAGTTAGAATTTTCCCATATTTTTACAAATTGTTATGAAATTTCCGAAGAGAAAGTGATTTATTTTCGGAATTAATTAATTTTATGATAATGAAATTTATTATTTTGATATGAAATTTTTATATACGTAAAATATGTTGAAATGGAATTATAGGAATTTTTGGATTTTTCGTTAAGATATATTAGTCATATTTTTTTTGAAATGGTACTTAGATACAACATGTCACTGGGACAACAGAACACAAACCACATGTCAATATATGTTCGAATCACGCTAAGTAAGTTTCAAACATATGACCTTCGCACCACACTGAATCACTTAACCACTGAGACAATGGTGCTTCTCATTTTTGTAAAGAGAAATTTTCCATATTTTGGTTAAAATATAACGGCTCGTGATATTGTAAACACAATAGCCATGTTTTTAAAAAGAAAAATTTCATTATTTTGTAAACATATAGCTCATACTACTTTCGTTAAGGAAAGTTTCATATTTTCTTAAAGAAAAATTCTTATTTTTGTTAACGACTTGTTTCATATTTTCCTAAAGAAAAATTAATATTTTCACTAACAACTTGTCTCGAATGTTTGTATAGGAAAATATTCATGTTCTCATGAACACTCAACCCACACTTTTATTTGTGGAAAATCCATGTTTTCACTAACACATAGCCCGTGCAGTTAAAGCGCTCTGCGGATTCAATGCGGTGGAGGTGCAAAAAGTCATAGCGGTGATACAGCGAGGATATAGCGAGAAATAACGGATGACTCTAAAATAGCATATAAAACTCGTACTTAATGTTTTTATCAATATATAAATGGCAATTAATTGAAAAATTAACACTCAATTAAATTATAATTAATAAATAAACAATTTTAACTAAAAACGTGTGCGAATATACTTTAAACAAACAATTAATAAATAAACAATTTTAACTAAAAATGTGTGCGAGTATACTTTAAATAAACGTGAAACTTTTATATAGCATAATTAAATTTAGTAGAATATTAGAGTATTTTCATTTCTGAAAATATATTAAAAATTAAATCAAAAAAATTAATTTTATAATTTTTATAATGTATAAATGATATTTTTCAATTCATTTCTTTAAAGATGATATAGCGGAAATAGTGGGATATAGCAGAAATTGCGGGGTTTAAGGCGGAAAAGCTATGGTTGGGGCTATATGGAAAAATCATAGCGCAGAAATCCACTATGAGATATAGCGGGCTAATATCGAGGCATTAACTACACAACATGTGACTCATGCTTTTGTTATGAAAACCCTATGTTTTTGTTAATAGTTGAACTACGTTGCCGCGAGGCTTATAGGTTATGTTTTAGTAAAGTTAAGGTTTATACTTTCTTTAACAAAACAAGTGTATTTTTGTAAACATTTTGGATGCAACATTCCATGAATTTTAACTTGAGTTTTATAGCAATAACTTTAAAGATTCTAATGTCGAAATAATTGTACAAATGTGTTCTAGTAATTATTACGAACCTAATGTCGAAATCCGTGGGTCAAAAGGACTTTAGGGTATGCTATGGTTTTAAAAAGTTATAAACTCAATAAATTAAAATTTTAACTACCATAACACCGCGATCTCTCTACCGAAGCCCATGGCTCACTACCCTAAAACTCAACCCAAACCTTCCTTCCATCCTTAAAATCCCAAATCAAACTTGCCCAAAACAAAATAAAAAATGCTTCATCTCCTATTGCCAGTGCACTACTGTGCACATGCACGGCCCACTTCGACCTTCGACTACTGCCTTGACCTCGCCTACAAAGTCCTATGGCCTCATGCATCTCCCCTGACCCATCACCATTACCATTACCTCTTGTGCCTTCAACTCGAAATCGAACATCCAAACCCATTTTCGGATGTGACTTCTCTATGGTTTGTGAGATATTGATTTTATAATTATGAGATGAAGATAATATTTCAATTTTTTTAAAACAACGGGGGAAAGAACAGAGGAAGAAAGGGGTAGAGTTTGAAATAGTGCTTATACTCCTATGTCTGATTAACTTACAACAAGCCATTTTCATTCATTTCAAATCAAAAATATGATTTTAAACAATTATTTCAAAAATGAAAGATATTTAAAATCACAACTAGAGGAAAAATAGATTTCCACAACATTCATTTCACAAAATATTTTAAATAAGAGTAGAGATCTCACCCACAATTATTTGCAACACCAATTCAAGCTTAAGTTTAAAATTTTGATTTTTGAGCAAAACATCAATTTTTGAGTTCAAAAGAAGTGATTTTTTCCCAAATTAAAAAAAGAAGAGAATATTGAAAATGGATTTAAGAAGTTGAAGTATAAAGTGCGAAAGTATATGCGGATCGAGTAATATGATTATATCTACAAAATAAAACTTATATCAAATTGGCAGTATAATAGTTGGAACAAGTAAAGTGCATTAGAGATTTTTATGCTGGTTCGAACTCTCATTCTACGTCCAGTTAGACTCCTTCTAGAATTAACTAGCTACACCTATATTTGACCCAGAGGAATAGGTATTACAATTGCCTGGGCTATTGAAAAGCATTTCGTGCCTGAAGATCTCTAACAGGACTTCATCTACAAATAAGTATAATTGTTTGTGATTGTGTATGAACTTGTATAACACCAATTAACCAATAAGTACAACCTTTTTATAATCTTCTTTTCAGTGGTATATTTAGTGTACATGAATAATTGGAATACACAAGAATTGTATTCTTAAATGAGTATGTGATCAAAAAGGCAATATAAAATTGTATGAATGTTTTTAGAATTCAAATAAAGATAGAGATGGAAAGAATTTTTAATTGAATTCGAAAATTGAATGCTTTATATAGATTACCATGTTAGTACCTTAGGTATTGGTTTTGATGATAACAACTATAGGACGATATATAAAATATAGGTACTAATGTTTTATCAAGTTATATATAGTATATAGTGTAAGACATTAAACAGGTGTTGATTAAGAAGACTATACAGTATAAAGAGTAGAATCAAGTTAATATTAAGAGTAGATTCAAGATAATGATAATTTAAAATCATACGTATTGAAGAGTTAAGGATTTCAAGATATTCCAGAAAAGTTATAGAGTCGGAGAATTTTTGTTAAAACCCTAGTAGCACTTCCTTGATCTCTGTCTCTAGTTCAAATAAGTTTTAAATATTTTTCAAATATCCTGGTTTTCAAAATAATCTTTTCAAACATCTATTCAAAATATTTGTCAAAATAATTTCTTAACTTTTTATATCTACAAAGATATTATATTAAGTTTTTAAGTATTTTTTAATCTATTATATTTTTAAGTATTTTAGATTATATCTTCCTTATGTTTATTTTTGATATTCATATTTTGATTTTAGATATTTACTCATAATTTATAAGTATATTGATTTTATATTATATTGAATACTCTTATTAAATCTTTCAAAATTATTTTATAAAGTTTTATTAAGTTATATTTTGATCAGACTATGTATAAACTATATTTAAATGATTCTACAAAGCATCAAATTATTTTACAAAGCAACAAATTTACAAAAATGATATTTTAAAGTGTTTTTCAATTTTGTGAAGAGTGTATCGACATGTCTGTCTGTCGATGTAGTGGCCGTAAGTTTTCGAAATTCAAATTTGAATAGTGTCTTCATCATATCCTTCACGAATGGACATGACTGTTGTTTCCCTATATATATCAGACTTGCAAACAAATTTTTAACATTATTTTCTTGTTTATCTCTCCTCCTTCCACGCTCATTTTCTAAATCAAAATATACCCATACTCTGCCATAATTCAACCAGAATTGAATTTAATCATCACTAGTTTGATTCTCCTTCATCTACTCTCTGATTTCCCTCACCTCTGTCGCTCAAACCAATATCAAAATGCTATTAAAGAATTATATGATCAATTGTAATCAAGATCAAAGATCTGAGCCTGTAAAACTCTATCAAATCATACTCCTATACTTGTAGCCCGTAAAATCAATTGAGTGTGCTTAGTGGTCCGCAAATCTAGTGGGTGTGCTTGTAGCGCAAAAATCAAGTGACTCTATCCAGGGGTCGGTATTCTGAAGGGTGTGTCTCATAGCCTTGAAATCGAGATTGTACTTGCATTTTGTGATGAATCCTTTTTATGATCCCTGGGAACGACATTTAATACATCCTCGATATTCGTGTGCCATTGCCTAAGCATCCAAAGGATTAGTTATCATGGGGTAAAATAAATAACAGAAAGAACAGAGTAGAAAAACCTCACAACAGAATGGTTACATATAAAACAAAATGATATAGCACAAAATGTTACTCCTTACATGGAGCTATCAGAGTTAAACAATGTACTACATCTAGTAGATTTGAAGCTATACATTTTGACTTTACATTTATACAAGATATACCAATTTAATCATACAGCGAAAATAAATAACTAGATAACAAAGAAGCCGCTTGCTCAATCACCATTTTCAAAGATCTCCAAAGAAAACTTTCTATTCTCAGACTACTCAAATATATTGAGTATCCGATAGTTTTAGAGAAAGTAAACAACTCGGGTAAGACAAAATGTCTAGTATGAGTAAAACACTGAAACAAAAGGAAGTGTATCTAACAATAATATGTGGGACCATGCCATTTATGCTGAAAGGGTTTTCTCCCACATAAACAACAACCAAACATAAGAATGGTAAAGAACAATGGGAAACAAATCCAAACATAGATGATGGAAAAAAATGATATATAGATCTAGACTTGAAAGAATGGAAATAGTTTGAACAAAATCCAAACTGGACAGAATGGATAAAATAATATAATAGTCCAAACTTGATAGAATGGACAAAACCTATTATTAAACATCGTAAAGAGTAGTTGACTATTTCCATTGTAATTACAGAAAAACAATTCGAAGGTTCAAATCAAACAAGGAAAGGAAAATTTCTAACAATTGACTAGGAGGGTGCACTCCCCTTGAAGTATACCTCTAGCAATATATTTCTGAGAAGCTTATTTACCCTGTGATATTTCTCGAAAACCTCCAAGTCAGACCCCGCCAAACCTTACTGAGAACATGAATAATTCATAACTAATATCGTTGTCGAATCCAATGTAGATGAGATGTGAAAGTGTCCTAATGGGAGCAACCCCACATAGCTTGGCCCCATCTCGCGCTTTATTTTTAGTCATTTTAGACAAAGGATACCAAAGTTCAATGGAGCAACACATCGTCTTATAATGACGATAATAAAGAAGCCGAAGTAATCGATAGATGAGAAACCAACTATCGAGGATATAAAACGACCATATATGGAAATTAAGTCTTGTATACTTATCACCACTCATCGAATTCAAACTTGTATTATTTCTTGGTTAACAACGATACCAGACAAGTTAAGGTAGTGTTACCTCAAAGTCATGTCTCACGATTATTCTTAACTTTCAGAATAGAGATCGGTCTACTTCTTTGATGTTTAGTGCTAATTATACAAATAAATAATTTCCATATAATGAATCACTTTACGGAAATTAATTCATTTCCATAAAAAATTCAAACCTTTTTCTTTTAAAAACCCGGATTATGCTTGGGTTCACATCATAAGTATTAGCTTTAAAACACTTTGTTAAAAGAGTTCACCAAATTTGAACATCATTATAAAAAGGATTTAATAACTTAAACCATCCTTATTATATTGATTAATTAACTTTAAAACTTCATTAATTCAGTTGATTGACTTCAACAGCCCTTAATTCAAAAGAAGTTAATCACATTTAAACATCATCAATTTGATTACTAATAAAATTAAATAAAAATAAATAAATAAATAAATAAATATCATTATTTAAAATGGTTAATCAGCTTAAACCATCATTAAGGAAAGATTAATTAAAGTTAAAACAAGTTGATTTCCTTTTAAATGTCATTAATTAAAAAGGTTAATTGATTTAAAAACATCATTAGTCAATTGATTAATTAAATTTAATCCATCATTATTAAATGATTAATTTTATTTAGACATCATTAAACAAAATGACTAATTAATTTTAAAACATCATTAACTAAGTAATTAGTTAAATTAAAACACATCATTAACTAAGTAATTAATTAAATTTAAAACGGATTAACTAAGTAATTAGTTAAATTTAAAATGCATCATTAATTTAGTAATTAGTTAACCTTAATCGTTATTAATTATTTAATTAATTAGACTAAATAATCGCTATTAAATAGTTAATTAATTTTGAAAACTTCGTTAATCAAAATCTTGCTTAACTCGTAAAACAATTCCAAGCACAAAGATGAAACCAAACGGTTTCGATAAAAAGTGATTTTCTGAAAGTACAGATATAACGACTATCGCTATACGGCCGTTCGTCAAACAAGTTTATGGTATTATCATTACAATTAAACATTATATAGCAAGGATATGAACATATATACATGGTAATTTACTATGATACAACATGTAGTAATCATGAACCAATATTATAAGCAACTTTACTTACTAACTTTACAAATTACTAAAATACGATCAAGATGTCAACTTTTCAAAGCATGAATCAAACCAACAACTACCGCACTACCAAATACATACAACAACCATTCAATAGCAAGAAATATGAACATGAGTGTGATTAAAAATCTTTTGGTTTAAAGGTGAAGTTGTACTCACAGAAATACTACCAAGTGAAGCTGAATCACTACTACAATTTACCTACACATAACAACACTTGAACCTCACTTGAATCTTGGAGTTTTTGCCCTTTTGTGGGCTGTTTGGGTTAGTCCTTGGGCTGTTATGGGCTTGGCCATGGTTGAAATGGGGAGTTAAGGTGTTGTTTTGGTAAGTAGAATGCTTAAACTTAATTTTTGTAGTGTATAAACTAGTTTTTGCCTTAGGAATTGTTTTAATTGGACATGGAAGTATGAATGAGTATATGGAGAGTGTTAGGAATTTTAGAAATGGAAATGAAGAAATTAGAATGAAAATTAGGAAACATGAAGAGGTTGGAGTATATATAGGCATAGAAAGTGCAAAATTACCAAAAAAAACCCGAAGGACATAACCTCCACTCAAAATATGCCACATGTCTCCCATTTCCTCACCTTGCACATGTTGGTCACCCCCCCATACCCCTAAAAACTGCTAGCTCCATGATGTGTGTACTTGGGTACAGTTTTGAGGTATGGCATAAGATATGATAAGATTTACAAACATACACACACACTCTTATAAAATAATGCATAAATGGTCACATCAAATATTAATTTGAACTAAGCATAATTATTTTGCACTAGCACATTAATTATCTTATCATGGAATGTGCATATATGTGTGCATATGTACACAAATGTGCACAAATTTTCCAATGACTTTTTGATGTCAAAAGGCCGTAATTTTGGAAAACGATTTCCGGTCAAATTTTCCATTTTTATTCAAACTAATTATTTCAGTAAACATATTTTGAAAATGATTTTGACATCATTAATTAACATTTAAAAGATGTTTATTTGGTTATTAAAATCCATTATGTAAATATTTAAAAATGATTTAAATATTCAAATATAAAGTGATTAATTTATGGTTCGTTACACATTTACTAGTTGAAAAGATATCCGTACAAGGAATGGTGTGGGACTGGATGTAGGGTAACTCTGAACCAGTATAAAATCCTTGTGTGTTCTTTCCTTTTTACTTTTACAGCATTTACTTTTATCTACGTTTTAATTCCTTGATTATTTCTGTGATTGTTAATTACATCATTCCTATAACGACCTAGTTTTTCAATCATCCGAATTTGGAATATTTAATTTATTGTGAATATTCAAAAGTAAATTTTACAATTTGAATAGCTTATATTTCAAATATAATAATTTATTTGGATAATTAAATTGTTTATTTAATATTTGAAATTAAGTAATTAATTGAAATTTGAATTTAAGGTGAATGAAAATGATTTATAACGTTGTTTTAAATTCTATTTCAATTAGAAAAGAGATAGTAATCTTCTAAAATTCAATTAAAAGTTAATTTACAGAAATTGGAAATTTTAGTATTTAATAAACGTGCAAAATGGTCATTTTTCACATGGTCTTGGATTTCGATGAAACCAGATTCATTGGATCCGTAATGGTGTGTTATTATAGGATTTCAAATTTCGTGTCAATCGGACTTAGAGTTTGGTCGTGTGAAGCTGAAACGCATAGAAATTTTTTTAAGTAATTTTTTTAATTAAAATAATTCGATTCGAAAATCTATCTTCTAAATATGATGGAATTGGCTCTCGATATATATTTCATTGTGTTCAGCATAGGGGTTAAACAGTATAAACGTCAGGCAACACGCTTCATTTTGAGTTCGAAATATTTTTGGGTGAATAGTGTTTTATAATTTTCTATATAAGGACGTTCAATTTACTAAAACCCTAACCAATCTATGTCTAGCCGCCACTTGCTATTCAAGGGCCAGAAATTTATCTCCTTACTCCTCGATTTTCTCTCGATCTATTAACTATTTCCAAAATCTTTTAACTATAATATTGTAGAGCTCGACGAGAGTTATAACTCCAACGGTGATGATCAAAATCAAGGCGATAGATCAACGAGAATCAAAGGTTCAACGGTGCGCATTCATGTGTAGTGTACAAGGCCAGGGGGTGGCCGAGCGTGACCACGTTCAGGGCGTGGGTGGAGTGGACCAGGTGCTTCATTGCGGCGTTGTTCGATCATCTTCCGGTCGCGTAGGGATGGAACGACGGTCGTTCGAATTCACGTGCTTTATGGGTTCATGCGTTATCGTATGTGCTGGGAAGAATAAGAAAAAAACATGGCCAGATTTGGATCTATGGGAATGGATGTCCATGATTTAAATAAGGTGGGAAAAAAGTTGTAAATTAAATTATAAAATCGTATAATCTTCTAAACGTTATAACTTTGTCATACGAGGTCGAAAATCGCACGAAACAAGCGGCGTTAGGTTCGTATTCGCGAGCACTATGCTATAGAGCTAGATTCAGTTAATTTGGAGCTATTAAAAAGTTTGGTTAAAATGAAATGCTCGTTTAATTTTAATTGAAATGAATCATTATCATGACGACTACAAGCAAAGTGAGTACAACTCACTCTTTCTGACTCGCTTGTATATTTTATATAAGTGAGAATAAATTTTATTTATGATGATTGGTGATTGTTTGGATGAGATATTATATATATATATATATATATATATATATATATATATATATTGATTGGTTTGGATATATTCCCGCATATTTTAGCAGATGAGACACTATACGTTCCTGTTTATGAGTGGATGACCCTTTGTACGTGCGCCTGCCTCGAAGTGGACATTATACATATTTTCTTCATATGTATATTTGTTGCAGGTGCTGGTTGGAGGATCCAACTAGATTCCTCACCAGTGTTGATTTTTATTTACAGATATTGTTAATATGCTTTTATCATATGATATATGATGTTTGGATGCCATGATTGATATGATTGATGTGAATGCCCTTATTTAGTACTTTTGTAGCATTGGGCCATATATTGGAAATTTAAAAATATTAGTTTGAGGATTTCAATTTAAAAAGGATTTCAAAGTGAATTTGAAAATAAATATGTTTTTAATAATTTTTGAGTTGTTAAAGAAAATGGATTTGTTTCAAATGAACAAAAAGTTATAACTTTTACGTTGTAAAAATTATAGCTTTGTGAAATATACTTAAATATGATTTTTGAAATATGAAGTTAACTTTTAATGAAATAAGTTAATTTGGGAATTTTGAATTTATTATAAATGGTTTATATATGTAAGATTTATAAAATTGATATTTCATAAATAAAAGTAATGGAATTAAAAAAGTGTTATATAAATATTAGAAGTGGAATTGTATTCAAATTCATATAAGGATTTGCAATTGAAATTTAGAAATGAATTTATAATGGATTTTGTAAATAATAAGATTCGAAAAGAATGAATTTGTAAATAAGAAATTTATAAGTAAATTAACTTATAATAAGATTGTTGGACGTGTTTCCACCGAACCAGAATAAGGAAAAACGTTGCCAAACCAACCACTTCCTAAGCACTGCCGAACCACCCACTTCCTAAGCACTGCCGAACCAAACACATATCCTCACCACTGCCGAACCAACTCCTAACCGAACCAACCCACTTCCCATGTACCACCGAACCAAAGCCACTCTACCTGCCACCGAACCAACCCATCTCCCAGGTACTACCGGACCAAAGTGCTACCGGACCAAGGTCTCAACTCCAACTATCTACTACCGAACCAAGGTGTTGCCGAACCAACGTTGCCAGGCCAGATTGCATCAGCCCAGGCCCACCAGCAGCTATATACATCCAGAACCCCTACCCCCAGCCTCACTCTATAAATAGAGGGGCAGGGGTACAACAATGGCAGGCAAGTTGGAGATCTCAAGCAAAGATAGAACTCTAAAACAACTTTCATATACTTGTAATCAAAGCTTTGTACTTGTAATCTGACCAAAAAAGAAGAATAACATATAAAGTGCACGTAGGCACATTCTGGCCGAACCATTATAAATCTGTGTGTCTTTTACAGTTTAGTCCTTGCTTTTTACATATTTGTGTAAATCATCCAAATCTCTAAGAACAACATTAAATCGACTAAATCATACGACTTGGTGGTGTTTGCCCACTTTTTTGTGCAAACATTTTTGGTGCTTTCACTGAGAACAGGAGCTCGAAGCTTCAGCTTCTCCCACTTAACCTTCTTCCTATCAGCATCGCTCATTGCTTGGAAAACATGCCTCCCAGACAGAAGAAAGATGCTAACAAAGGACAGAACATCGCAACTAGCAGTATTCCAGATCCTGTGATCACTGATCAAGAGAATCGTCCCGTTCCAACAGCGATACAAAATGGAAGTCAGGTAAATCCGACAGCCCTGCCACGGAACAACCACAGCAATTACTAGGGCAGATCTAGACAGGGTTGTGGCTGAAGTGACTGATCGCTTCACATCCCAACAAGAAGCCTTGGTGAACCAACTCATGTCACGCTTAAGGGATACAGAAGAATCCAACCGCAACACTGAATCATGGGATGAGTCCCAGTCAGGAGGACCTGGGAGGCGACAAAGGTCTTTCTTCTTCGAAGAGGCAAACAACAGAAATAGCAATGGTAGGAGCCGAGTCCGGACTCAGTCTGAATTCCGATTCGAGGAGACGTTTGGAACCAAACCCAACAGGGGAGGTACCAGGTGAGGGTCGGATGTAGCCGAGCCTGTCATGCTACCTAGCCATGGGAACACCAATGAACGGGGCCGAGCTAGAGTCCAGCCCGAAGTTGGACCCGAGAAAATGCTTGGAACAGAACCCAGCAGGGGAAGATGCAGGCAAGTGTCAACTGTAGCTGACCCTAACATGCTCCCAGGAGACCAGAGGCAGCCACTGGAAAATATTAGGAGTGATAGACGATACCATCCCTACAGGTCATCTGGACGAAATCAATCTCGCAGAGAAGAACCAAACTCATTTCTATCTGCTCCAAATTCTGATGAAAGGATGGAGCGATTGTTCAGAGAGTGCATCCGACGAGATCAAAGAGATTGAGGGATAGGCGCTAGGGTAACCAGCCCCTTCACCCGCAATATCGAAAGTGTCATCACTCCCCGAGAATGGAAAATGCCAACAATGGAGCCTTACAAGGGAACCTCTGACCCCGTCGTACACTTACAGAGATACACACAGCATATGCTCATGAGCGGAGCGACAGAAGGAGTATTGTGTAAATGCTTTCCACTATTCTTGGCAGATCTAGCTACCTCCTGGTTTTGCCATCTACCCTAAGGGTCCATCAGCTCATGGGAAATGTTGAAAGAAAAGTTCATCAGCCAATTCCGCATTCATGTGGAACAACCCAAGGACGCTTATTCCTTATCCAATATCAAACAAAAGCCCGGAGAGACAATGCAGCAATATCTAACCCGATTCAATGCCGCAGCGGCCGCAGTCCAGGATGCCGATGAGAAACTTATCCTAATGGCCCTCTGCAGTGGTGTGCATCCAGATACTAAATTTGCTAGGAGATTAACGAAAAAAAAGCCAGCTACCTTACCCGATTTCTTCCATGAAGCCGGAAAATATATGAGACTTGAAGACGCTGCCATTGAAAGGCAGACAGGGCAACAAACTAAGGCGGCTCATGGCAACACACCCGCAGTAGCAATGGACGTTCGAAGAAATGACTCCAGAGATAGTGCTGGGGGCAAGAAGGGAGAAAAGCGTCTATATCGGCCAGGACCGAGATTTGACACTTACACTCCTTTGAATGAAACAATCGAAAACATCTTCCTTGCCACCCAAGACGAAGTTAAATACAAACGCCCCCCGCACAAGAAGGAATCAGATAACGCAATTAAATCTGGAAAGTTCTGCCGTTTCCATGAATCTTATGGGCATGATACCAATGAATGCCATCATCTCCGGGACTTAATTGAAGAACACATCAGAAGGAAGAGACTGGAACGCTATGTAAAAAGCCAAAACAGGACTCCAGCTCCTGCCAATGAAAGCCCGAGGCTATCACCCCCGGAAGTAGGCGGAGGAAATCGCAACACCAGCGGCTCTAGTCAAGAGAAGATAGTGGTCCATACCATTTCGGGAGGACCACACATCACCGACAGAAGCTGGGAAAAGATAGAAAAATATGGAAAGTCGCTTAGAAACAATGAAGACTGCGTTAATTCCGTTATAGAAGAACGCCACCCAAAGCGGAAAGAGAACAATGACATCACATTCGGTAGGCGTGACCTAAAAGGAAGGCAGTACCCTCACATGGATCCTATGGTCATCTCTGCCTGGTTCGGTCCAGCCAAAGTTTTCCGAATTCTAGCAAACACTGGAAGCTCAGTAAATATCCTATTTAAGCATGCTTTCGAAAAAATGAAGCTGTCGATGAAGGATGTGTCTCCCTGCAACAAACCGCTACATGGTTTCACTGGAGATGCGAAGATGCCCCTCGGGCAACTGGACCTCTTTGTTGAATAGGAAGTCATCTCCGCTCCGTTGTGCGGAAACAAACATTTGTGCTAATAGAAAACAACTCGGCCTACAACGCCTTTTTGGGAAGTCCAGCCTTGTCCGACTTCCAAATTGTCCTGGCCTCGTGGTGCCTGAAGATGAAATTCCCAACAGACAATCGAATAGGAGAAGTAGAGGGAGATCAAGACGCTGCTCGAGACTGCTATGTAACTGAACTTCGCAATAACCGTAGAAGAGATAAAGGGAAGAATGCAGAGACTATTCTCTGCATGAAAAGCTTGGAAGCATAGCAACTAAAGAGAGCCCCTCCTCTTCGATATACCAATGATCCTTTCAATGAATTAGACCCCAGGGACAAAGAGGAGGAGGCCACCGCCAAGCCTGCAGAGGCTATGGAGTTTGTATCTACAGACAAACATGACTCAAGTAGACTATTGAAAATCGGATCTCAACTAAAAGCAGAATTGAAGGATCAACTCATTGATTTTCTCCGCCACAACTTGGATGTATTTGCATGGACGCACGATGATATGACTGGAATCTCCACAGACGTAGTGTGCCACGTACTGAACATCGATCCTACCAAAGTGCCAGTAAAGCAGAAAAAGAGAAGCATGGGGGCAGAACGATCAGCAACCCTCGATGAAGAAGTAAAGAACCTGCCTGCCAATAACTTCATACGAGAAGCCATCTACCCAGAGTGGATCGCTAACCCGGTACTAGTAAAGAAGGCTAATGGGAAGTGGCGAACGTGCATTGACTTCTCCAACTTAAATGATGCTTGCCCAAAGGATTGCTTCCCACTCCCCCGAATCGATCAGCTGGTGGACAGCACAGCCGGGCACGAACTCTTATCTTTTATGGACGCATACTCAGGATATAACCAAATTCCTATGAACGCTCTCGATCAAGACCACACTAGTTTTATCACTGACCGGGGATTGTACTGCTACAGAGTAATGCCTTTTGGACTTAAAAATGCCGGAGCTACTTATCAGCGCCTCGTCAACAAGATGCTCGCAGAACTACCAGGACGAACTATGGAAGTTTATGTGGACGACATGCTAGTAAAATCAGGGAAAGCCAATGACCACGTAAGCCACCTAATCAAGATGTTTCAAGTGCTTCGCCAATATGGAATGAAGCTGAATCCTCTAAAGTTCTCCTTCGGAGTATCATCGGGAAAGTTCTTAGGATTCATCGTTCATGCCAGAGGAATTAAAGCAAACCCTGAACAAGTCCGGGCTCTGAAAGAAATCAGGATACCTTCCACTCGAAGAGAAATGCAAAGCCTAAACGGGAAAGTGGCCGCCCTAAGCAGATTCATCTCTAAAGCAACTGACAAGTGCGTCCCTTTCTTTGAAGCTCTAAAGAAGGACAAAGGAAAGTTCGAGTGGACTGACGAATGCTTAAAAGTTTCCCTTAACCTAATCGAACACCTCCAGAGACCACCAGTACTCTCAACTCCAAATGAAGACGAAGAGCTATACCTATACCTTGCTGTGTCATCTCATGCTCTAAGCGCCACTTTGGTAAGAGAAGACAACCGCGCGCAGCGGCCAGTATACTTTGTAAGCAAGAGGTTTACGGGGGCAGAAGCCAGATATCCTAAACTTGAGAAGCTAGCATACTGTTTACTAATCACATCACGGAAACTGCGACACTACTTCCAATCTCATTCCATCAGAGTTCTAACCGATCAACCGCTAAGGCAGGTACTCCATCGTCCCGACACTTCCGGGCGAATACTTAAATGGTGCATCGAGCTGAGTCAATATGATATCACCTACCATCCTCGCACCGCCATCAAGGGACAGGCCATAGCTGATTTCGTTGCCGAATTCACTACCAACGAAGGAAAGGAGAAATCTGAAATAGCGGAAAACATCAAGTGGAATCTCTTTGTGGATGGAGCATCAAACGAACAAGGCTCGGGGGCAGGTATTGTAATAATCACTCACAGGGGAAGGAAGCTACACTATGCTCTAAGGTTGGAATTCACTGCCACCAACAACGATGTAGAATACGAAGCAGTGATAGCCGGATTAGAACTTGCCCTAGAGATTGGAGTCGGTTCTTTATGTCTCCATAGTGATTCTCAACTTATTGTAAATCAAATGCTGGGAGAATTCCAGACTTGAGGAGAATGACTCACAGCATATCTAAAGAAGACCAAGCTGCTGCTCGATCAATTGGATCACTATTTAATCAAACACATTCCTCGAGAAGAGAATAAGGAGGCCGACGAACTGGCAAAACAAGCTAGCATGAAGGACGGCACCACTTCTGGAACAGTAACCATCTCAAAGCAACTAGCCCCGAGTTTCGAGCAAGTGAATCTGATAGTTTCAATCGAAGAGGAAACTTGGATGACTCCCATCCGGAAATACTTACAAAGTGGCACACTGCCCGACGGGCGTAACGAAGTTAAGAAAATCTTGAGGAAAGCTTCCCGCTACACAATACAAGAAGGCATCCTCTATCGGCGCGGCTTCTCTAACCCCTTATTAAGGCGTGTCGCTGGAAGGGAAGCCAAGGAAATCTTATCCAACATCCATCAAGGAAGTTGCGGAGATCACACTGGAGGGAAGACTCTGGCAAAGAAGATACTCCGATATGGATCTTTCTAGCCTACCTTAAACAAAGATGCCTTGGACTTCGTCAAAAAATGCGACAGATGTCAGAAATTTGCTAAGATCCATCAACTACCAACAAATGAGATTACTCAGATGACCAGCCCTTGGCCCTTTGCAGTATGGGGAATTGACTTAATTGGCGAACTGCCAATGGGCCGAGGCGGAGCCAAATATGCCATAGTGGCATTCGACTATTTCAACAAATGGGTGGAAGCGGAACCTCTAAATAAAGTATCTTCAGCAAAAGTTATTAACTTCTTGATCAATATGCAGGTACGGGGTTCCACTCAAAATCATATCGGACAATGGACTTCAGTTTGACAGCAAGGAGTTCGCCGACTGGTGCCAAGAGCACGGAATTTACAAAAGCTTCTCATCCGTGGCTTATCCCCAGGCAAATGGACCAGTCGAAGCTGTCAACAAAATTCTCAAAACTCTAATCAAGAAGAAGCTTGAAAAGTCAAAAGACGCTTGGGTGGATGAACTTCCTACGGCACTTTGGGCCTACCGCACGTCTTTCAGAACATCAACTGGGCATACTCCTCTTTGGCATACGGATCGGAGGCCATGCTCTCAGTTGAAACTGTAGTGCCTTCCCACCGTAGGATCCACTACAACCCAGAAGAAAATGAAGAACTCCTCCATATGTCTTTGGATCTAATCGAAGAAAGAAGAAATGATGCAGCACTCAAAGCGGTAGCTCACAAGCAAAAGGTGGCAGCACAATACAACTCCAAAGTCAAGCATCGCAGCTTACAAGAAGGAGATCTTGTCCTCAAGCAAATCTTCCCGCGCCCCGAAGCGCTAGATCCAATCTGGGACGCACCATATGTAATTCATAAAGATCTCCACAATGGAGCTTATATTTTGTCAACAGTGGACGGAGAGGTGTTCCAAAGGGCATGGAATATCCAAAACCTTCTTTGATACTTTTCTTAACTTGTACTGCCATATGAAGTGAATTAACAAAGAGAATCGGTGGACGTAGGCATTTTCGTGCCGAACCACTTTAAAAATCTTGTCTCTTTTTTAACCTGTTCCTTTATATATTGGCTGCTTGTTAACTTTATCCTTTTCTGTTGAACAAAATCCTGTGTTTCTATTCAAGACACATCACGACGCGATTTCACCTGAACAAGACCTAACAGGTACTATACGAATCTATGCCCTCGCCAATGAGACACTTTTGCTCCAGCATCCCTCTGCTGCGGGTTAACTCATTGCTCACGGCCCTCAAAGCCAACTGTAATGAGCCGATTATAAGCCACCGAGGAGGCCGAAAATAGCCTAGGCAGCTCATTACGGCGTTCGGCTCGCCGGCAACTGTGAACCTACTTTAAGCCCCAACATAACGTGTGGCCAGCCAGGGGTAGTTCACGGTTGACGATCGGCACCCACGCTAGCCGGCTACAGTAAATCGAATAATACCCACGATTACGGGCCATAATGGTCCGGGTAGTTACCGTGCGCGATCTAGGCTCCGATGTGTCTTAAGTACGGCTGTGGTAAAAAAGAAAACTCCACGCGGAGGCGTAAGATGGGTGACAAATGTCTCCAAGACCACAGCTAGGGAAAGTGACTACAAAACCCATTTACCACGAAATCGAGCACATCGAAGGCCTTCCGTGATTGGAAGTTTTACTATTTCTTATATTTCTACTTTGTTTGAAAACTTTTCCTCCTATCCTCTATAACAATCCCTAAAGTAAAGGACACAAAATAGGAGACGATCGCCAATGGAAATAGGAACTCACAACTGAATGACATGACACTCAGCTGCATTCCATACTCAGCTACACAAGACATTCAAAGCTACCATCTACAACTAAGACATGAGGGACATAAACCAAAAAATGTCCAAATCAAGCCAAGGAGTCGGTTGCATCGGGGCTTCGCCTCTATCCTGCTGGCCCTCCGAGATCTACTTAACCGCAGGATCAGAACTCCCAGCATGTTAACCAGAGGTAGTTGGTGCTTCAGAGGTCCCGCCGGTCCAATTCAGGAGAAGAATCCATTAAATAAACAACAAGCACACCAAGATGGCATAGGAGTTAGGCTGAAGCTGGAAAGGAGCCACCTTCAAGTATGTGATGAAGCTGACTATCCAGGCGTTGATCGGAGGGATGGCTCCGCGCATGCAGTGATACCTGCTATAAGCAAAATATCCTTCAGGAGGGTCATACGGCATAACTCCTTTCCCTGGCAACACCATGCGTGCTCTGTCAATCCCAAAAGAACGAGATATAACATCAGGCTGCTCATCCTTGAGGGAGCTGGGAAAGCAGTCAGGTGGCGAGTTTAGGAGCTTCTGAGGGCCGTATCCATCTACTAGTGATCTCCGGGTGGGTCCATGTCGTCCGGCTGAACTGGGGGCACGACGGGGGACTCTCTTCTGTCTGTAGATTTCCTCTTGTCAGAACGAGTTTCGACTTTATGAGACATTATCTGCAAACACAAAAAAGTACGTTGTTAGAATGAGGGAAGTAAACAAGCAAGTGTATGTAGTCTGGAATTTGACTCGCAATTCAAAACATAAAAGTGCATTCGGTAGTTCAAGTCCAGAAGGTCATTCGGCACTCGAACTCCCGAATCCATTCGGTAAAGCAAGGCAAAAGGTCATTCGGCACTATACTCCCCAGTCCATTCAGTAAAGCAAGGCAAAAGGTCATTCGACACTCATATCCTCCGAATCCATTCGTTGGTTCAGGCAAAAAGTTGGTTCGGTGAAAGAAGACCTCACCTGGTCCGGCAATAAACTCTGGTTCGGCACTATGATCGATTCGGCTGTTTGGTTCAGACGGTAAGGAATAACGGAGACATAGAGCCCATACTTATAGAGAAGAGAAAGGTAGCCGGACCAACCGGTTCGGCACTCGGGCCGAATAAGGGTGTCCAAATAAACAAAGCACGACATATGCAGGCATATGCCCCACTTTGGGGGGCAAATGTTGGACGTGTTTCCACCGAACCAGAATAAGGAAAAACGTTGCCGAACTAACCACTTCCTAAGCACTGCCGAACCAACCACTTCTTAAGCACTGCCGAACCAAACACATATCCTCACCACTGCCGAACCAACCCACTTCCCATGTACCACTGAACCAAAGCCACTCTACCTGCCACCGAACCAACCCATCTCCCAGGTACTACCGGACCAAAGTGCTACCGGACCAAGGTCTCAACTCCAACCATCTACTACCGAACTAAGGTGTTGCCGAACCAACGTTGCCAGGCCAGATCGCATCAGCCCAGGCCCACCAGCAGCTATATACATCCAGAACCCCTACCCCCAGCCTCACTCTATAAATAGAGGGGCAGGGGTACAACAATGGCAGACAAGTTGGAGAGCTCAAGCAAGGATAGAACTTTAAAACAACTTTCATATACTTGTAATCAAAGTTTTGTACTTGTAATCTGACCAAAAAAGGAGAATAACATATAAAGTGGACGTATGCACATTCTGGCCGAACCACTATAAATCTGTGTGTCTTTTACAGTTTAGTCCCTGCTTTTTACATATTTGTGTAAATCACCCAAATCTCTAAGAACAACATTAAATTGACTAAATCATACGACTTGGAGGTGTTTACCCATTTTTTGTGCAAACAAAGATTTTGACCTATAAATGAGATATAAATGGAATTTGTTAGTAAAGGAATTTTGTATATGGAAGTTTATAAAATATAAATGAAATTTATAAGCATTGTTTTATAAATTTGAAATCAATTTTATTTGATAAGTTAAATATGGATTTTTATAAAAGGAATTATATTCATGATTTTAGACTGTGAATAATCCTTTAAAATTAAATGTTTAGAAGTATGAATTTGGTAAGAGAATTCTATTCACAATTTTGGACAGTGAATAATCCTTTAAATTAAATATGTAGAAGTAATGAATTTGGTAAGAGAATTATATTCATGATTTTGGATAGTGAATAATTTTGTAAGTAAAATGGATATTTTGGAAAGTGATATTATAAAAAGAGAATTTAAGTGGTTTGAAAATAAATAAATTATGATTTTACTTATTATTAAAATAAGTATATGAAAATGTTTTTCAAATATCCAATAAGTGAAGTGGTTTTGAATATTATCTTTTTAAAGATATTTTGAAGTGAATGAATGGGAAACTGATTTGATTTATAAATGATTAATAAAATCAGGCCCAATAACTAATTATGTACTAGATTTTGTATGTGGCTTTGATATTTAAATAACTGACTATAAAATTTGGCTATTTTAGTTTCTCAACTTGATGCAGAAACTAATTAGTCGTACACTTAGTATGTAACTAACTGTGTAGGCTTGATTATCGTTTGTGTTGAGAATGTTGATTCGTGTAGTGCAGAGTGGTTACTATAATATATCGAGCTTTCTCCTTGGCTGAAGGATAGCAAGTTGAAAGTTGGAGACGTGATAAGTCTATGAGACTTAGCTTCTATATCAAAAACTCTATTCTTCAAGTCCATTCTTGGGTCCAGTTTTGGCCGAAAATACCCATATTGTATCAATCATATCTTCCTCAGGAATGAATCAAATTATGTGATTCTTTTTTCAAATCATTTATTTTTCCAATAGCTTCAAATTTCTCTTAGATCATTTCTTTAAATTCCTTAATTTTTTATGCCATAAACTCAAGTATTTTCATAGTATTTTTGAACTCTTATTTTCAACTCAGAAAACACCTCCGTTTGTTTTGACCATAACTTCCTTAAGACAGAAGCTTTTTAAGTGGTTCTTTTTTTGAAAGTGGAGAGAATATAATATGCAACAACATTCTAGTTAGTCACTTTTACAGATTCATAATATTCTGGTCCGAGTATTTTCTTAAAGATGGCCTAGTTTCAGGTTTGTCCGCGGTTTGGAAGTTGGAAGTAGTTGAAACTTGTTTTTAATTCGTGTTAGTGTCTAAGCTTTGTTGTATTTGCTTTGCATTTGGATCTTTGCTAGGAATCTCCATATTGCTCCATTTTTATCATCGCCTTCGTAGCTACGAAAGGTGAGCAAACACTCACAACTACTAGATTTTCTTATGTTAGTTAAATTAAAATTATATTGTGATTAGAAATTGACTGGTTGCTTTTTAGTGCATTTTAAATTGTCCTTCAAGTTAAATTTGATTTTATTGAATTTAGTTTCCATTTAATTTAATATTGAAATTTAAATTTCTCGTTAAATACTCATTAATGAGTAACCAGTAAATTATTGATTGTTATTGATTTATTTCAATGATGACTGTGATGTATGTCAAATTGTTGATATTTGAGTGATTGTATGGATGTTATTGGTTGACATTTTGGATGATTGGATGTTATATATATCTATATCTCTGTTATCCCTATTGGTTGAAATGATACATAAAAGCACGATCTTATAGATTAAGAGAAAATTGTTATGGGTTGAAATGATAAACCCATGCGGTTTTCATTGATTTAGAAATGTTGATTTTTGATACTGGTTGAAATGACATATACCAATATAATTTCTTGAATTTTGCAATTTTATTTGGAAATGAATTATTTGAAGGGTTTAAGTTAATTCAAACTTTAGATTTTTTTTTAAATAGATGATTAAGATTGATATTTCGAATTATTTGAAACCCTTTAAATGATTATATTCACGTTGTACACTTGATAGGAGATGAAATCCCATAACATCTATGAAACCATTGCACTAATATTTCTATTTTACTTATTTTGATTTGACTTACATAAGATCTTTTAGTTCTGACTGGAGTGTTTGGTCTTTTCATTACGCTCGGGTCAGTCTGAGCTTTTCAGTGTATTGAAGACTATTTTCTAGAGAACGAAGATGAAGATTCAGTATATTATTGCTATTTATTATTCCACTGGATTCTGTGTTCCGCTGCATTATTTTTTATTTCTGATGTATGTATAACTCTGATTTGAATTGTAAAAGTGTAATCAAATGTTATTTGTAAAACGGCTTCATGAACTGTTTATTTGATTATTATATTGTGTCATTCCGCTGCGAGATTCCTTGTTTTGTTTTATTTTTTTATTTACCCCATTGAGAATCCTCCCTTTTTAAAGGTTTGAGTCTGACATGTGTGGTTTATTGTCGATTTGAACCGTCCAAAATGGTGGGTCGTTACATCCCCGGTGACTATTTTTGTGCTAGATTTTGTTTGTGGCTTTGATAGTTAAATAACCGACTATCAAATTTGACCATTTTAGATTCTCAACTTGATGTGAAATTAATTAGTCCTATACTTAGTACGTAACTGACTGTGTAGGCTTGATTATCGTTTGTGTTGAGAATGTTGATTCGTGTAGTGTCAAGCGATTACTCCAATCTATCGATCTTTCTTCTTGGCCGAAGGATAGCAAGTTGAAAGTTGGAGACGTGATAAGTCTATGAGACTTAGTTTCCGTATGAGGTTGATAAACGGTTTTGCCACTACAAGAAAAATGAGTTTTAACAGCAGTCATTGTCAGCGTTTAAAAGTTTAATGCTGTAGAATGCGTTTGTGAGAATATTATTTTTAAGGGTTGAACACTGACAAAACTATTCGTGCTTATTTTGTTTGCCGCACCGCATACATCAGTGATTATTTCGTTTGCCGCCACTTCCCTCCCCAATTTCCATTCTCAGTTTCCATTCCCTCCCCAATTTCCATTCTCAGTTTCCATTCCCTCCCCAATTTCCAGTTTCCATTCCCTCCCTTCATATTTTTCATACTTTCAGCCATGCATCGATTTTGATTTCAACAGTAGAAATCATCTTCCTTCATCCACCGCTTCGATTTTGGTTTAGCATCTCTGTCCTAGACTTCGATTTTGGTAACCCTAAACTCAACGGAACGGGAAACTGGTGAGCGTTTTTTCTCAACCCTAGTTTTCAGTTTGGAAATTTAACTGCTTCACTTTGGAATACTTTTTCTAACTTCAAGATTCTTAATGGTTTGAACACGTTTTTATTTTATCTTAATTAAAGATTTTTTGGATGTGGTCTATCTATTTCATAAAGAAGGTAATTTGTGTTCTTATTTTCATCCTGTTTTTTGGATGTGGTCTATCTATTTTTTCCTTATGATATTATTAGGATTTAGGCATATAGTAGTATTCGGTTTTTGTGGATTTGTTCGTGTTTTTCCCCTCTTTACAATATTAGTTGTTTGGTTATTTACCGACTATATAGGGTAATGGGATTCCCTATTAACCATTCAACAATTACATGCTACATTATTTTTTGCAAACATGAAAGCTTGCTCAAATGTTTCAGACTCTCTGAAACAGTGACTACAGTGTATAACTTTGGTTTAAAAATGCCATTGTTTGCTTTTGTGACCATGGGATGGCCTGTTCTTACTTGTGGTTGTTCTTCAACATTTGCTTGATTATTGTTATTTCCTGATTGATTTTGTAGAGGGTCTGAATTTTCTTCACTAACTCGATGAGTTTGCTGACTTGAGTGTGCAGGAGATTAACTGAGATAGTTGGGTAGTCCTGGTGACTCATGACCTGGTTGCTTTGACATTGTGAGTTGAGACTCATTAGCTCCAGCAGTCCTTTCAGTCTCCCTTGTTTGAGGCATATCAGTGCACACAGGTAAATCAGGTATTGATACTTTTGGATTATATATTTTCTTGGTAGTTTTTATATCTGCATTCCTAAAGGAAAATACATACTCATTAAACACGTTATAAATATTTTTTCCATTATCATCAAGACATTTATATCCCTTTTGTTTTGTCCCATAACCTAAAAAGGTACACGGTCTTGATCTGAAGTTCAGTTTATGAGTATTATATGGTCTCAAGTAGGGAAAACATGGACAATCAAAGGATCTCAAGTGTTGATAATCAGGTTTAACTTTGTATAGCGTTTCTATAGGACTTATTCCTTTGAGAACTTTTGTTGGCAAACTATTAATTAAATAAATAGCTGTGCTAAATGAATCAGACCAAGATTTTAGTGGCAGAGATGCCTGAGCTAGCAATGTAAGACCTGATTCAACTGTGTCTATGTTTTCTCTGAATGAGATCATTTTGTTCAGATATATAAGGACGTGTAGTTTTATGAATTATTCCCTTTTTTGTTGAAAAAACTGCTGAGTGGACTATACGCAGTTCCACCAATAGTTTGCATTATCTTGACTTGACAACCAGTCTATTTTAGTGGCAGAAATTCTTCCATTCAAGTATTGGATAAATTTGTACAATTTTTGTCCAAAAGTGAAGTACAGAATAACAAAGATTGAGTTTATTTTGATCTTCAAAACCATTTTTGGCAGGAACTTTGTAAAATGTTAATGCATTTTTCTTCAAATGTTAATAAATTCTTTTAATTGTTGTAAACCGGTCTAATGATGTTTGTAGATTGTTTAAACTTAACTTAATATTTATATGGCCATATTATATTTACATTAACAGTAATAATCATTTGTTATTCAGACCAAGCTTACCATGAAATAATATACTAGCAGTACATGTTCATAACTAGTGGATCACATTCATTTTGTCCCCATTTTCTTTTTCTTTATGGTAATTTTTAGTATGTTGTTAATGATGACACCATATTCACCTGTTTCCAAGTTTTGTTGAATAATCGATTTGAGTCTTTTTTAAACCCATTACAGATTTCAGGATTGGACGTCTGAACAGTCACTGAGTTCTGAAAAATTATTCAATGAAAGGCGAAGAAACATATTTGCTTCTATCTTAAGCAATATATGGGGATCAGTCCACTGGTGGATTGATGCATTAAAAACCAGTTTCAATTTTCAGTCTAAAGAAGATTCAACTCCTAAGAAACAAAAATATAAGAAGAACGTACTAGATCCTCAAGGTCCATTTCTTCAAAGATGGAATGAATAACAAGATATTAAAATGAAAGAGAGAACCAAGAACTTGATTCGCAGACAAATGCTGAATGAAAGCAAAATTTTGAGGTGAACTTGCCTAATTTCTTGTATTGGATCGGAGAGCAGCCAGTGATCTTGATCATTGGCAAGGCTTGATGATGATCTCAGTTTCAGTTTTCTTGATTTTCTAATAAAAAAACTGAAAGCAGCCAAATAGTTGAATGATGATGATTTTCTGATAACTCTTCTTGGCATGGCTTGATGATGAACTAAATGATTTAATATTTAGTTCAATCTTTTTCAGTTTGGTATTATTTGCTTATTGTCTTCTGCATTTGTGACTGAAACAAAAATGGTTAAATGTTTGTTTTGTTGCTGTGGGATGGTTTTGAATGACTGTTGTAACTGTTTGTAGTGGATAAGTGCTTGATATGTGGTTGAAGTGGGAAGTTTTCAAATTCAAAACCATTGAAAACCATTGATATGTGGTTGCCTGATCAAAAACATTCCCAGTCTGAAAGTTTTCAAATTCAAAACCTATAAACCAAGATTCAGAACAAAAGCTGAGTCAAAATCTTCAATCTGGAACAAGGGTCAAGATCAAGCAATTCCAAAAACAAATCAAGTTTCAAGTGATTCAAAGATCAGGTAGAAGTAAAATGCAGATTCAAATTAAATCCAGATCAAATAAAAAGAAAAAAATATATACTGCTCTGTTCTCCACTGACAGGTGAGCAAACTCACTTGAACCCATCTATATGTTTTGATATCTGAATTGATACTTGATGCCTGTGATGATGGATATGGGTGATAACTTGAAATGTTTAGTTATGGATATAAATGCATGTATATAAATTTAGAAATACCTGTGCCTATCTGTATATATGTGTATATATATCACCCTGTTAGTATTACAGGTTCCCATCCATTAAAATAAATTCGATTGCTCTTCCTATAATCTATTTTAGGCCTTGATCTTTGAGTGAAAAATGGTTATAAGAGTGTGATATCACTTTTAAAAATAGTTTCAAGAATGTATATCTAGTAATTATTCCTAAAATAGAAATTTGCAGTGAAAATCATTTAAAGTCAGAAAATTAAGTATTTAAATTCCAAGCTTTGATTATACAAAATGATTCGTACTTAAATATGATGATTTTTAATGGTAATATTATAATTTTTAAGTAAGTATTCGAGGAGAATTGGCAAGTTAAACAGAATCGTGAAAAATGTCAATCCCTGTTGATCAATGATCAAAGAGGAATTTACAACCCTTTCTTTCAGACGGTTATTTTTGGTAGAAGAAGATTGTAATTATTTATCTAAACTGTTTCATTTAGTATTTTTCATTTTGGAGTTTGCAAAGGAACATTAGATGCTTCAGATTCACTTTGTTAGTCACAGCTACTTAAGCGTCAACTGGAATAATAACAAAAACTACATAAACACCAATAAAATTGCTCTGTTTAACCAACAGTCCATTTTCTTTGATATAGCTAATCTCTTTAGTCTTTTGCATCAATGATAATTTACACCTATTGCTCTTTTAGTGTTATCATAAATAAATTACACCTATAGCTCCATGGTAGACAATGCGATGACTTTTTTTTAATTGTAGGAGTTACGAGAGAGCATAAAGCCATATTTCGTGCTACTTTTAAAGAGTGAGGTGTTTGGTGAAGATGATTCAACTAACGTTAAACTGTCACAAAAGAATGAGTTGATTGTTTGGCTGAGGTTGACCAAGTCTTAGGTATTTCTTGTCTTGATTGTCATTTATTGTGATATTGCATTTATGAAGTATATTATTCCAAATTGAATTTGAAAAAGGAAACTTTTTTTGGGCTTTGGATACAGAGATAACTTTATGAAGCTTTTTTGAAAAGTGATTGGGTCCATTCTTCTCTGGATGGTGGCTCGCCATTAGCTGCATTAACGGTATGTTTCATTCAAAGTTCAAACGTTAAAATATATAGGCTGATAGCCTGATCGGTATTTTTATTCATAACTTATTGAATTTACTGTTAGTAATGTGGCATGAAAACTTGACTTCTTTCCTTTGAGGTTTATATTACTAAGTTGTTTTTTAGCCACATCATTATTTTTCTTTGGAATTAGTGCAATTTAATCATTAAATATTCAGTTTGTCATTTGTTTTGTTTATGATATCAAATTTGATCCATCTCCCTATTATTCAATGGATTATCTCAAACTTTAGGAAACAAACATCTACTGAACAGTAGTATTATGCTAGCTTTAGGTGTTGAATTATTATGCATTTTATTAGACTTTAAGATTTAGTTGTTAATAAACTTAATTCAATGCATTAGCTTCTATAAGCAAGCATTGATTTCTTTCCCTTCTAACTTCAGATTTTTTTAATAAATCAAAGTTCAGGTTGTGGCAGTATTTACTGTGTCATTGTTTGTTTGGATAATATGCAGGTTGTTGAGATGGTTCGGGATTGGCACGACTGGGCTGAATGGTTCAGGATTGGCATGACTAGGTGGTGATTTCTGGTTTGCTGAGGAAGTGTGGGTATTGTTGTTGTGTATGTTGTTTGTATGGAGATGTAACAGAAAATGTGGTGAAAGAGGAACTGTTTGTATGGTGGAACAGTGAATGTTGAAGAGGCAGGCGATGTAGATTGAAGTGAAGGAGTTTGCATTGAAGTTGCAGTGGCTCGGCCGAAGTGGTTGAATGACTGGGTGGTGTGCAGAGGTTTAGGGAAGTTTGTTCTGGGTAAAGGAAGTGGTGTGCAAGGGAGATTGAAGTAGCATGGTTTTGTAAAGTAGTGTGTTCAGATTGGTGTATGTTGTGGAGGAGTAGAAGGCAGTGGGAGGTGGTTGTGATGGTTTGCAATGAAGGTGATCAAATTTTGATTTGAGGGGAGGAGTTCGTGATAGAAACTTATGGGTTGTTCTTTGCGACGGTGAAAGAGATGTATTTGATTTAGGTGAAAGAGATGTATTTGATTTAGGTGATTTTTGGAGAAACCATTTTTGTTTATGGATATTATTGAAACTTGGTTTATGGATGTCTTTTGTTTGTTAATATTGTCTTAACTAGTTTATGTAACTAATTAATAGTTATTAGAACTTGTTATATATACTAGTTGCTTGAATATGCTTAAAATATAGTTTTGGAATATTCAAAAATAGAGTAGAATATTGAAGCTGTTATATAAATAGAAGACAGCGTTTGATTAATGCTGTCAATGAAGAAACAACAGCGTTTAATTCGTGCTGTAATTATCTTGAAATTGTCAATAACAGCGTTTTTTACATGCTGTCGAAATAGTTGATGATTCAATAACAGCGTTTTTAACCTGCTGTCGAAATTGTTGATGATTCAATAACAGCGTTTAGAAAACATAATACAGCACGTTATAAACGCTGTTGAAAACATTATTGACAGCTCGTAATAAACGCTGTCACAGAGATGTTTCAACGGCGTTTATAGAAACGCTGTTGTAAGTTATGTATATACGACAGCATGTCGTTATACAGCGTTTCTAATAACGCTGTTGTATCATATTACAGCGTTTATCAAACGCTGTTAAAAGCCTTTTGTGGTGTAGTGTGCGTTGTTGGTGCGAAGAGACCGGGATCTGATTTATCTGAAAACCACTTTGGACCAACATTTATACGATGATTGTGCAGGTTGGTCGATGATACTGATATTTAGGATTTTCATAGTGAAGGACTGGTTGTTGATTGTTTCGGGTTAAAATCTCAATATACATCTAGTAGCAGTAGTCTCTTCGTTATGAAATATCAAATGTAAGGACTATTCGCTATTAATCCTATGGATTTCCCGATAAGATGTGGTAGGAAAGTTCCTTCGACTTGTCATGTTCTTGGACAACTTGTATGGACCAGTGTCTGACATTGCATTTCTATGATTACGTAGGTTGGTTTTTACAAACGTACATATGTTTAGTGGCGAAGAAGGTAACTTCTCTTAGCTTAAAACCCTTCCTTGAGACATATGAGCTCAAGGGTTGCATTTTTGTGAAAGGCAATTAGTAGTCAACGGAAATGGTAATGTGGCATTCAAAGATGATATGATATGTGATAGGTGTATTAATATGTGAAAGGTAATCGATACCTCTTTTGGCCTCACTCCTCCGAAAATGACTGAAATGGGGATAGAAGCAGCAAGGCTAAGTGGATCGCTCCTAATTAGGAGATGACATCACTCTTCTAGATATATCTTTACACGCAATGATTTCGTGTATCTGATTATTGTTGATGTATGCGTGTGGTCATGGATAAAGGTCGGTAACGACCAGAGTGATGACGTATTCGGTACTATCCAGGTATGGTTAGGCCGGACTTATATTGGTTTAGGCATGCAAAATCTGCTCCCTAGGTACATCCCTCTAGTGGTGTACAGTGTTGGTTCGGAAAGGTAGTCACTTCACCTAGTCATTTGTATGGAAATCCGAAATCCGATGCGTGCCTGCCATTTTATTTGTAAACCTATTTCATTGGAATTTAATAATGTAATAATTTCAGCTATTTAATTTATTATGTGTGCAGTAGATACTATTATAATATAAGAGAATTTGATATGAAATGTTTTGGTTATCATAAGGTAAAAACCTTGTCGGTATTTATTTGCAACTCGATCTTACGAGATACCTTTTGCTTTATAAATGAAATTTTTTGATAACTTTATAAATTCAGTTGAAGTGTATTTTCTCACACTGGTTTACCAAACTAATCCAAGTGTTCTTCCCTTTTAATGCTCGGGTCAGACCGAGTATATTTACAGTTTCAGATTTGGTGGTTTTGGAGCTTCAGCAAGCGAGCTAGAGATTCTCATATCGTATACACATATCTGTTTGTTTTTCTGCTACTGTGCATTGTTGCTGTTCTAAATTATCAGCATTTGTGAGGATAGGTTATTATTACTGTCCAAGTTCATTATTACTTATTGTGTACTCTGATATTGATTTATGTATATTAGAATTTCTCTTTATAAGGATTATGATCTATATTATATGTTATTCCGCTGCAATGTGAGATTCTGTATTGTTTTTGATTCTGCTTCTCTCTTCTTGTTTTCTTCTCTCCCTCTTTCTTCTCTGTTTCTTCTCACCCTCTCTTTTCTTTCCCTTGATTATCTGCAATTGGTGCGCTTTGGGTCAGAGACACGTGGTTTGGTGTCGGATTCAGAGTATGCCGAGTGTGGGTCATCACAATTCCAAGTAGAATCTTAAAGAATTTAAAAAATATTCATATAATCCATTAAACACTACTCACCCCCCTTCCAGTGTTAGTTTAGCCTTAAGATCACTATTCTGCGGATTTACATTTGGTATAAAAGCATTTGTTTTCAACGTATTCATCATTTAATTTTTGAAAAAGTTTAAATGGCTACCAACACTGGTAATAATACTGTTAGTAACATTGTTAATACATTTGGTAGTAACTCATTTACCAAAGGACAATCTACTGCTAGACCTCCACTTTTTAATAGGAGTAATTACACATGTTGGTAAAAGGAAAATTTATTTATAGTCAATCGGTTTAGACACTTGGAATATTACACAAAATAAGTACACTGAACTCGAGATTAATTTTACACAGTGGAACGCTGAACAAAAAGCAATTGCACAAAGTAACTCTAAGGCTATTAATATATTATTTTGTTCAGTAGATAAAAATGAGTTTAATAGAATATCTATATGTATGTATGCATTTGAAATTTAGATAAATTGGCAAGCTACACATGTAGGTGCAAGTAAGGTTAAACAGACCAAAATTTCCATGTTAACAAACCAGTTTCAATTATTCAAAATGAGTCTAAATGAGTCCATATCAGATATATATAGTAGATTCCAAGATATAGTACACTCACTTATTGCATTGGGTAAAAAAATTTCTAAGGAGGATCAAGTTTTAAAAAACCTCATTTCATTTGCTCTTGAAAGAGATCAAAAGACACTTGCAATCGAAGAGGCTACTGACATTAGCACTCTAAAAAATGAAGAGTTAATTGGCAATTTAGTGCCTTTTGAAGCACGAATGTAAGGCAAGAAAGAAAGCAAAGCAATAGAGAATAAATCTACAGCTTTTAATGTAATGACGGATAATCTGAATTCAAATAGTGATAATGAAGAAGAAATTGCTTTAATCACAAGGAATTTCAAAAAAAAATTCAAAATATAGGAAGATGAATAATTTCAAAAGAAATGACAATAAAATCTAGGAAGCAAAAGTGGCATTAGATGTTATAACTACGATGAACCTAGCCATTTAAAACGAGACTGTCCACATCCAGATAAACTGAAAAATACACCAGATACTGATTCAGCTAGAAAACAGGGAAGGACTTATGCTAAACCACTAGAGGATTCAGATACTTCCTCAAGTGATAGCGAACTAGATATAAAGGATGCTAATATATACTTTACAGCAATATTTAATGAGAAGTCTGGAGAATATGAAACTAAAACAGGTACGAATTTAAATTAAAATTTTGAATTTTTTATTATTGATTGGTTTTTGATTGCTAGAAATAACCTATAGACTAATTATAATTTTGGTTGAATAATGTGTGCATATACTTTAAATGGTGTATATATATATTAATAAAATATTAAATAAAAATAATATAAAATATTTTTAAATTATTTAGTATATTAATAAATAATAAATTTATGATAATTACAAGTATAGATAAATAGGAATTATTTATTGAAGTTTCCTTTTTTGGAAAATTTCAACCCATATGTTGACTACACCACATGCATATGTCGACATATGTAGGCAGATCTAAGATTTCAATTTTAAATTTTAAATTTCAATTTCCCTCTACCTTTTCACCAACTCCTATTTTAGAAAAGATGTCTCTCGACTAGAGAACATGTCCTTCGGTTCACTACTTATTTACTCTATCTCCACCCATTCGTTTTTCACTTTCATTTTCAAATACAAAAATAAACTACCTTATCTCTTCAAACTACTCTTTAATGGCATCCTCAAGAAATACTAAGGCAACCGTAAGGCTTTCTAAGAAAATAAAAGAATATCTTTTTAGTGATCAAGAAGCCATACAAGCCTATATTGTGTATATATCTTTCGAAAAAGTCATTCCCAGAAGTTTTGCTATTTTTATAATTTTCCTACTTATGATCTTTTTAATCTTTGTTTGCAAAATGAAATTCTCGGCTTAATCGGTGCTTCTCAAAATAATTTCATTTGTTATCCAAAATTAGTGAAGCCGCTTTATGCAAATTTAAAAGGAAAGTTTTATGATGGAAGAGAAGGAAAAGTTTAGAGTAGCGTCGATGAGACACAAATTGTTTTAAATTGTGAACTTTTAGGTCACGTTCTTGAATGCAAATCTAGTGGAATGGACATTTCAACTTTTGAAACTGATTTTAAAATCGTGAAGTAAACCATGACATTTTCAAAATTGATGATGATTTTCAATTCAAAAACAAAAACATGCGTCCAAAAGCAAGAATTTTGAGCCTTCATTTGCAACAAAACTCACTTAAAGAATGGGTAATTATAATAACCCGACACAAAAAGTTTTCAAAGTTATTTTCGTGCAATACAATATAAATTGGTTTCAAGTCAATTTGGATGAAAGTTTTCATAAAAATCTTTCTAAACATGAAAACATACTATTTTATGGTGTGTATCTTACTCGTTATTTTCAAATTAGTTTGGTGTTGGCCTTAAAGGAGGGGAAACCATTTCTTGAAAAATATATGACAAGGCCAACATTTCACTTTTGCATATTTCATCCTTTTTTGAGCCTTATGAAATGCTTGTGGAAAAGGAACAAAGGTTGGCTTGGGAAGAGGAGCAAGAAATAAAAGAAGAGGAGGAAGAGGAAGAGGAAGAGGAAGGAGAGGAAATGGAAGTCGAGGCGGAAGAACAAGAAGAGGAGGAGGATACTTCCTTGGAAAGTATCAATATGTCATCTAATCCATTTAAAATTAAGAGAAGATCATTCATAACAAAAGAAAGCTTAAGAAATCAATCTCAAATAGATTTACCTCAATTTTCAACAAAATGAATAGATTCTTTGGAAAGACCATCCGCAAGCTTGGTGGTTCTTCTTCAACTTCATCCACATCTTTCTAGTTGTTTGTTTCTACTATCTTTGTATTTGGATTTTCTAATTTTAAGTTTATATTGAATCCCATCATTCTTTTATTCCTTGTACTCACCCTTATTATCAATGAACATCCAATTTCCTGCTGTTATACATTGTCAATTATCTCTGAAAAGTCATACAAATATAATAGTATAGGCCAAAACAATAGAATCGTAAAATAAAGTTGTTTTGAAAAATATATTACATATCGACATATGCAAATCATGTATGCCAACATATAACCGTCTGTTTTCACAAAAACTAAAATTTAAAAAATTACCAAACACCAATTCATTTTAAACGACCTCTTACCCTTATATGTACCTATTCACTCTAGAAAATCATTATTTTCAGTCTCTGTCTTCACACTTTTTCACATAACTTATCTCTTCAATAATGGCTTCCTTACATCAAAAACATTGCGAAAACCTCAAACAAACTCTTGAGTCATTCAAGAACTTTCTTTCTTTCGTCCTAAGAAACTAAGGGCACTTATAATTAAGTCAAATGCATATGATCAAGAAGCAAGAAAGACATTTCCACATGGCTTGGTGGATTATTTCTACCTTGAACAAAGAAGAACCAACCACCAATCTAGAGTGTACCATCAACAAAGCTAATGAAGATTGGGATGCTATCAAAGCGGATCTAATATTTGGCACTAATGGACGGGTTGAAGTTTCTCGAAATGTCTAGTTTAAATAGGTTTGATTATATATAAATAAAATGCTTGATTTGATTTGGATTTGATTGGTTTGGTTTATGTGTATTTGTTTGAATGGTGTGTGACGTTAACTTTCTTAGATTGGATCAATATATAGATTGATTATGATTATTTAATAATTATGTAATTTTACACATCACTTATTGTTTTTATACAATCATTCTCATCATCATTATATATAATTCTTATATATATATAAATTGGTTTTTTATTTAGGAGGAGTAAGAGTTAGAGTTAGAGTAAGAGTTAGTGTTAGAGTTATAGTTTTAGGTAATTATTTTTATTGATGACAAAGGGGGAGAAATATATAAATCTAGGCATAGATCAAGGGGGATTTTGTAAGGCGGGGGAGTTAAATTATATTTTATATACAGAGTTGCCATTATCATAAAGGGGGGATTGTTAGAACCTTAGGCATTGGTTTTGATAATAACAATTATAGAACATTATATAAAATATAGATACTAATGATTTATCAGAAGACTGTATAGTATCAAGAGTAGATTCAAGCTGATATCAAGAGTAGATTGATGATAATGATAATTGAAGACTCATAATTATTTAGAGTTCAAGATTTTAAGATATACAAAATAAGTTATAGTCATAGAATTTTTGTTATACAGTCATAGAATTTTTATTAAAACCCCGATAGCACTTTCTTGACCTCTCTCTCTCTATTTCGAATAAGTTTTAAATATTTTTCAAATATCCTAGTTTTCGAAATAATCTTTTCAAACATCTATTCAATATACTTCTCAAAAAAGTTTCTTAACCTTTTATATCTTCAAAGATACTACATTAGGTTTTTAAGTATTTTTTAATCTATTATATTTGTTAGTATTTTAAATTATACCTTCCTTATGTTTATTTTTTATATTTATATTTTGATTTTAGATATTTACTAATAATTTATAACTCTATTGATTTTATATTAAACTGAATAATATTATTAAATCTTTAAAAAATATTTTATAAAGTTTTATTAAGTTAAATTTTGATCAAAATGTGTAAACTATATTTAAGTAATTCTATGAAGTATCAAATGTCAACATACTATATCTATGTATGTTGACATTTTGGTCATAATTTTCAAAATTTGAATTTGAATGGAAGTGTCGTTTCATCTTATCCCTTCATGAATGGACATAATCGTTGTTTCCCTATATATACCAGGCGTTCAAACGAATATTTTAACATTATTTGTTATTCATCTCTCCTCCTTCCACTTTCATTTTCTAAATCATAATATACCAAAAGTCTACCATAATTGAACCAAAATCAAATTTAATCATCATTAGTTTCATTCTCCTTCATATACTCTCTGATTTCTCTCATCTCTCTCACTCAAACCAAGATTAAAGTGCTAATCAAAAGTTATAGGATTGATTGTAATCAAGATCGAAGATCTGAGTCTGTAAAACTCTATCACATCATACTGCTATACTTGTCGGTGTGATCATACCCTTTAAATCAATTTGATGTGCTTAGTAGCCCTTAAATCTAGTGTGTGTTCTTGTAACCCAGAAATCAAGTGACCCTATCCAGAGGTCGGGATTCTGAAGGGTGTGTCTCATAGCCTTGAAATCGAGATTGTATTTGTATTTACTAGTTGAAATGAAATTCGTTCAAGGAATTGTACAGGACTGTATACAGGGTAACTCTGAAGCAGTCTAAAATCATGGTTGTTCGTTCCTTTTTACTTTCACTGTATTTACTTTTATCTGCATTTTAATTTTTTGATTGTTTCTATGATTGTTAAAAACATCAAGTGGAATCTTAAAAAATTTAAAAAATATTCATATAATCCATTAAACATTATTCACCATCCACCTTATAGTGTTAATTTAGCCTTAAGATCCCTACTCCGATGTCTCACAAATTAATGAATGCAACTGTTAATCAGGACAAGTAAAATACACTCTTACAACATTGGATAAACGTTATTAAAACACATCAACAATGTTTATGCTGCCATTGTCATATCCATAGTTGCATACAATATGAGCTCTTACAACATTTACTTAGAGTAGGGATCGTTGTAGATTGTATATTAACAACATTATTTGATTGTAGCATATGTTTTTATATTAATAGAAAGAGTTTCACAATAGCCTAAAATATTCTAAAATAAATTTTAAAAACGTATTTTCAATGTTGATGCAACTATTTTTAGAGCGATTGTAAGAAATCATTAAATCCTTTTATAATGTTTTATGTACATTGTAAATATAATTTTACAAAAATGCAAAAAAATAGTAAAAAATATGGTGCACAACATTTAAAAAGAGTTCTGTTTAGATTTTAGACCGCAATTTTAAAACATTGTAAACAAACTTATTACAAGTACATTTCAACATCATGATTTTTATTAAAACAGTGTGTAGTAAACTTTGTAAATAACATTTTAAGTACTTACTATAAGTGTTTGTGCAAAAAATGGGCAAACACCTCCAAGTCGTACGATTTAGTCGATTTTATATGGTTTTCAATGATTTGGGTGACTTATGCAAATATGTAAAAAGCAGGGACTAAACTGTAAAAGACACACAGATTTATAGTGGTTCGGCCAGAACGTGCCTACGTCCACTTTATATGTTATTATCCTTTTTCTTTCAGATTACAAGTACAAAGCTTTGCATACAAGTAACTGAAAGTTGTTTGAAAGTTCCTTCCATGCTTGAGCTCTCAAACTTGTCTGCCATTGTTGTACCCCTGCCCCTCTATTTATAGAGTGAGGTTGGGGGCAGGGGTCTTGGATGTTTATAGCTGCTGGCGGGCCTGGGCTGAAGCAATCTGGCCTGGCACATCTGGTTCGGCGTTCCTTGGTTCGGCCGTGCTTGGAGAGAAGGATGGAGAAGCTTTGGTTCGGCGGTCACCTGTTCGGTGTAGGGTGGTCCGGTGTTGGTTCTCGTCCGGTAGTGGGTTGTTGGAGTTGTGGTTCGGTGGCAGTTGGTTTGGCAGGATGGGGGAGACGAGTTGGTTCGGTATTGAAGGGGTGTACTTGGTTCGGCAGTGAGTTGGGAATGCCGAATGAACTTCTATATTTGGGAGTGCCGAATGAGCTCTTGTATTGGGAATGCCGGATGAACCAAGGCATCTTGAATGCCGAATGAGATTTCGCTCTACATTGCCGAATGAAACTTTAAACCTTTGATACCGAATGGACTTTTATACTTGAATCATGAGTGAAATCCCAGACTTATATACGCTTGCTGGCTGCTTCTTCTTGGTTCGGTCGTGGTGGAAATGCACACAACATTAATATTTCAGTTTTGACCAAAAATGGGATAACACTTTGCCCCCCAAAACATGCCTTGCGATAGGAAGGCGTGTTTTGTAATGCCATGAGCTGGATGTTCATATCCTGTTGATGTCCTTGCGGTAGGAAGGCGTGTTTTGTAATGCCATGAGCTGGATGTTCATATCCTGTTGACAACCTGTAAAGAGCTTGATATTTTATATGGCCCCAAATGACGACCGTTCGGGATCGAGCTATTTGAGATGAAGCGCGGCCGTTCATGGTCAAGCGCCTAACTTTAAATGACGACCGTTCGCGATCGAGTCATTTGAGGTGAAGTGCGACCGTGCGCGGTCAAGCGTCTAAATCCATGCGACGATCGTTCGAGATCGAGTCATTTGCGGTGGAATGTGATCGTTCACGGTCAAGCGCTTTACTTCAAATGACGACCGTTCGGGATCGAGCCATTCGAGGTAAAGTGCGACCGAGCCCGGTCAGAGGGCGGAGCTCAAATGGCGACCGTTCGCGATCAATCCACTTGGGGTGAAATGTGACCGTTCACGGCCGGTGCCGTTCGCGGCAAAAGATGAAATGGGACCGTTCGCGGTCAAGCGCCTTACTGCGGATGACGATCGTTCGAGATCGAGCCATTCGTGGTAAGGTGCGACTGTTGGCGGTCAGGGGGTGGACCTCAAATGGCGACCTTTCGCGATCGAGCCATTTGTGGCGAGATGAGTTGTGCCGTTCGAGGCGAGTTTGTGACTGTTCGAAGTCGGGTGCCGTTCGAGGCGAATTGTGACCGTTCGAGGTCGTGTGCCGTTCGAGGCGAATTGTGACTGTTCGAAGTCGGGTGCCGTTCGAGGCGACTTGTGACCGTTCGAGATCGGGTGCCGTTCGAGGCGAGTTGTGACCGTTCGAGGTCGGGTGCCGTTCGAGGCGAGTTGTGACCGTTCGAGGTCGGGTGCCGTTCGAGGCGAATTGCGACCGTTCGAGGTCGGGTGCCGTTCGAGGCGAATTGCGACCGTTCGAGGTCGGGTGCCGTTCGAGGCGAATTATGTGTGCCCGGGGGGGACTTAATATTATCAGTGCCGGAGTTATTGTTTGGGGGAGTTTCCAAATCAAAGACTTCGGCAGTTCGCTGCCATGCAAGAGGTGCTCGTGGACCGTTCGCGATCCACGGGCATACAAGTAAATTTTTCCATAGAATTGTAAATGTTAAAGCAATAATCATATGAATCTTACAGCAGAAATGTCCAAACAGGAAGAATTTAAATGTTCAAATCAAAATCAAAGCAAAAAGCAGAATGAAGATGTCAAAGCGTAAACTCTTACTATAACGCGGCTGCTAGTCATTCAGAGCATGCCTATGGATCGTGCGCGATCGCTCACATGTGTAAATGATTTAACCGTGTTAGCGAGAGGTTTACAACTTGTTCATCGTTATTTTAATTAAGCAATCAATGGATAATCAAACGGTGCCCCGATCCAGGGTCACCTCTAGCCGATGTAGACGGTGGTCGCTCTGGCTCCACTGCTGGAGTTCGCCTCCTCACGTACTGAAGGAGAATACCGTTCCTGATATGCCCTTCCACCTCGTCCTTCAAATGCCTACAATCATTAGTGTTATGACCGTTTAATTCATGGAATACACAAAACTTATCTGATCTTCTTTCGTCAGAGGTTGGATCCCTTCGCATTGGTCTACGATACGGAACCTGCCCCTTGGTATCCTGATAAATTCGTTCCAGACTCTCATTCAGCTCAGTGTGAGTGATGAATCGCGGCTCCCTTCGTAGCCGCTTTATCCTGTCATCATTATCCTCGGCCTTTCTCTTTCCTTTGCTAGTCTCCGCACCCTTTCCAGGTGGGTTTCCGCTCTTGATTGCGTAAACGTCATCTTCTTCCTCTCTTTCTGCACTTGCATCTTCCAAACGCAGAAACTTTTCAGCCTCATGATAGAACTCTCCCAGATTCATAGGCGGGTCCTTGGTTAATGAATTCTTGAACTCTGTACTATCAGCTATTCCAGATACAGCCGCCATCATGACCATAGGTGGATCTGGTCGATCCACTGATGCTGCCGCCGCATTAAATCGCGTTAGAAGGCTCCTCAAAGTCTCTCCAGTTTTCTGCTTCAAGGTTGCCAAAGTCATCACATTCTTGGGTCTCGCAATATGAACCCTGAATTGCCTCATGAATCTCTCAGTTAAATCTGCCCACGTTCCTATGGAGCCGCTCTCCAGTTGCCTAAAATATAATGCTGCAATGTCCGTCAAATACAGTGGAAAGCACCGGGCCATGATCTCCTGTGATGCCCCCAGCACTTCCATGTGCCTCATATACTTAGTAAGATGGACCGCAGGGTCTGTCCTCCCATCGTACATCTCTACTGATGGTAGCTTGAATTCTGGTGGGTTCCTAGCCATCCTAATCGCAGAAGAAAAAGGACTCCTGTTTACATCTTCCAAGTCTATGTTTACTAAACCGCCTCTCATAGCTCTTCTAACCATCTCTGCTAATCTGTCATTGTCTCCAAGATGTAGTCCTCGTTCACTGCCTTCGACCTGCCCCCCGAGTCCGCGGGAGTTTTCATGTGTATGCCTTCCTGGCTGAACGTTCATTCCTCTATTGCTACCAGGTGGCTCGGATGCCCCCATCTCTCTTCCCGGGGTCGGATCAACATGCTCTGCGTGAGTGCCCCCTAGCTCTGGTGCTACGCCAGATGGTCCTGCTCCGTTCTGAACTCCAGTTGCTCCTTGGTTTTGTGCTCCAAGTTGCCCAATTTGCTGAAGCAAGTTCTGGATCATCTCTTCTTGTCTTCTCATCACAGCCTCCATCTCATCCCTGGTGATGAAGGCTGAAGCTTGGTTTGGTCCTGAGGAAGCCTCTTGACTCCCTTCCTGTTGATTCTGCTCTGGCCTTGGCCTTCTGCTTGATTGTCTCGCCATGACTCTTCCAATCTGAATCTCTAAACTCTCAAATTCAACTTCCAAGCGGTAGGTCCTTGGGTTCAATTCTCAGTGAAAGCACCAAAAATGTTTGCGCAAAAAATGGGCAAACACCTCCAAGTCGTACGATTTAGTCGATTTTATATGGTTTTCGATGATTTGGGTGACTTATGCAAATATGTAAAAAGCAGGGACTAAACTGTAAAAGACACATAGATTTATAGTGGTTCGGCCAGAACGTGCCTACGTCCACTTTATATGTTATTATCCTTTTTCTTTCAGATTACAAGTACAAAGCTTTGCATACAAGTAACTGAAAGTTGTTTGTAAGTTCCTTCCATGCTTGAGCTCTCAAACTTGTCCGCCATTGTTGTACCCATGCCCCTCTATTTATAGAGTGAGGTTGGGGCAGGGGTCTTGGATGTTTATAGCTGTTGGCGGACCTGAGCTGAAGCAATCTGGCCTAGCACATCTGGTTCGACGTTCCTTGGTTCGGCCGTGCTTGGAGAGAAGGATGGAGAAGCTTTGGTTCGGCGGTCACCTGGTTCGGTGTAGGGTGGTCCGGTGTTGGTTCTCGTCCGGTAGTGGGTTGTTGGAGTTGTGGTTCGGTGGCAGTTGGTTTGGCAGGATGTGGGAGACGAGTTGGTTCGGTATTGAAGGGGTGTACTTGGTTCGGCAGTGAGTTGGGAATGCCGAATGAACTTCTATATTTGGGAGTGCCGAATGAGCTCTTGTATTGGGAATGCCGGATGAACCAAGGCATCTTGAATACCGAATGAGATTTCGCTCTACATTGCCGAATGAAACTTTAAACCTTTGATACCGAATGGACTTTTATACTTGAATCATGAGTGAAATCCCAGACTTATATACGCTTGCTGGCTGCTTCTTCTTGGTTCGGTCGTGGTGGAAATGCACACAACATTGATATTCCAGTTTTGACCAAAAATGGGGTAACAATAAGTGTTGTAAAAATTAGTATTTACAATATTTTGTAAGAGTAATATGTACATCTTATAATACATTCCACAGATACAGTAAATATTATCTTAACAATAATTCTTTCGTATTCCATTTTTCACAACTATATATACATATTTTTTGTATGATTACAACAATAGTGCATTCTATTATAGAATGATATACAAACATTTTGAATAGTATATACTGCAAATTTCCAATGGTGTTTTTAAAATAACATGAACATTTTAATTTGTAGATGCACAATGTTATTACATCTACAACAAAAAATAAAAAAAAGCCAAGAATAACATATATCCACATGATTCATTGGTCCACCACTTTCAATCACTAAAGTTATCATTTCCATCGGTTCTCAAATTCTCTAATGTACGCATATGACCTATATCTTGCACTTGATCTATCTGTCAAAGGATCATTACTAATGGTTGTTCAACACAAATACCACCGCAACTGTAAAACAAAGTTGAATCATGTAGACATATATATCAGTGGAAAAATAGAGAATAAGAAAATTTGTATTTAAACAAAGATAAAAAATTAGAACTAGAAAGAGACATGAAGCAAATACCAAAACAAGAGAAAGCAAATTAAAAGGGCTAATTGATAATGCAAACTATATTTTAAGAATTAAATAAATTAACATGCAAGAAGAAAAATGTACTCTCATATGTATGCTAAGCAATGATGGTGCTACATGCAACAACTAGGCTGTATCAGCAAGGAGACTAAAAATGGCGTGTTTCTTCTCATACATGGGAAGTCACATAATTAGAATATAGCATGACAATAAGAAGAAGAAAATGTGAGACAAAAGAATCAAAAAATATACAAATGCAAAGCCGATCACCCACATAAACAGTAAAGATAACTATAATATATCCTACCAAACTCTTCACAGATTACTAACATGAAGCTAAATCCTAGTATTTTGTCATGGTTGTTATATTTAGTCAAGGTAAGTTATGTACCACATTTGCAAACCTATAAGAAGGTAAGAGAATAAAAATTTTAGGTAATTCCTTAAAATTAACGCCAACAGTAAACTTCAATAATTTAACAAACATAACATTTGCTTGCACATGAAAACTATTGTTATCATTTGTGTATTATGTACCTTCATTTGTATACATAACTGTATCATCAACTTTTCTTGACTTTTTTTACATTGTAGGTCCAAATCAATCAAGATGAATTTATTTTCCAATACTTCAACAGTTGCATCAGCATTTCCTACATGGCAAAAATGAGTCGGTATTTACATGATGGATAGTGCAAAAAAGTGAATGGAGATGCATGGGAACAATATAGAAAATTAGAAATAAATTGAACTTTGTCATTCAAGTAATTACATGGAAGTTATCATTTTCCCTTATCTATCATTAAGACCAAAACCAAAATACCTTTAGTTTTTTTGGCTTGCAATTGGATTAGTAATGCAATGGCTTGAGTACCAATGAACTTTAGCACCATTGAAAACAATTAAAGTTAATCGATGGTTTGAACCATGGTGTTTCGATAATTTAATGAATTGGACACCGCTCTGGTTTACTATCAAAGTTGGTGATTGTGGTCCACATGCCAATAATGATCAATGTATAAATTCTCCGCAAGTCAAAAAGAATAGATATGAATTTTCAAATTGCAATTAGATGGTCCAAAGTGAAATGAGTATAAAAACATAACTATTCTTTATGGAATTACCGATATAAGATTTCAATCAATCATTCAAGCTCTTTCATATGGCACATAAGAAATGCATATTTAAGTATTATAAGAATAATTTCAAAAAATCATAAACTTGAACCAAGTTACCTAGGCCCAACTCTCGTAATAGTCCAAGTCCTGGGTAACAGATTTGGGTCTTAAGCTCCTATAATATGCCCTTCTAGGCTTTAATTAGCATGCACCTTAGGATCAAGGAATTTATTATAATAAATTACTCATTACTTATACTTTATAAGCTAAATATCCATAATATTAAACGCATCACCAGGTAATGGGGATAACTGGTGTTGTGATGACTTTTTTTCTTTTTCCACTCACCATAAATTTTTGTAGAAAATTTAGAAATAATAAAACCTGGCATTTTTACTACATTTTAATTGTGGTTGGTATTTGGTACATTTACTACAAATGATTTTCTCTTCCTTAAAGTTTTACATTTTCTAGCATCGTTATGCGAAAATTTAGCAAAGCAAAATATAGTGGTGCCAAATTACCAATAATTAAGGTGGGTGTTCAGGCCGACTCACCCAATTGTAGGAATTAGACATAAGTGCTATAAATGGACATAAATTATATCAAACCTGTTCATATGCACTTGATATGTTAGTAAGATGTTACAACAACTGATATTGTGAATAGCTTGAACAAGAATTTATAAAAACATAACTTTTTACCTATCGAAGAATTTTCTACTACACGACTGGCTTTAACAAAGAAACTATGATAAAATTGGGCAGGCACAAAAAAATTATATACGTACACAGAGTATGCAGTTAATAGTAAAAGGAAATGTGTAAGAAGATCATGTTACTGAAAGATAGCTGTTTTAGTGTTTAAAACTATGTTAACTATTATTATTCAGTGCACCATTTAATTGAATTATTTTATCCTTCGTATGCTTATACTAGTAAATGTTGTTCTAAGTATTTCGAATATACTTTTCCTTTTTAATTAGTTTTTCAATATAATAGTACACGATCTCATGTCCAACAAACTATCATTAGGCAATTATTTTAGTTCATACAAAATTGTACGATATGTTTTTTTTAAATTATACAACCCGACAGTCGGTTTGTGCACCATTGTACGTTTATACTAGAATATGTTGTTTTACAGTATTTCGAAATCGTTGTCTAGAGTACAAACTCAACAGTGATATAAATAAGTTATCTAACATATTTTGATAAAACTTTCATAAAATCACTAAAACATCACGATTAACAACTTTTGTTAGCATTTGTGAAACATAATACCTTTACCAATATTAGAGGAATATTGCTTTCATTATAAACTATTAAAAATAATATGAATGTCGTGATTTCTCTTTTCATATATTTTACAATGTAGAAATTTAATTGTTGAATCGATGGTTACAACGCTTTATTAATACTGTTAAATAAATAAATTTACAAAATTAAAAAAGGTTGTAAGACGTTGAAATTTCAAAATCACATAAATGTTATGCAAAGACTAGATATGATACAATGTAAATCATTTTAAAATGTTGTTTTTAACAACTATTTGGGCCAACGTTGTCGTATTTAGTTTAATTACGACATTTATGCACCAAATGTCATAAGGAAAAAATTGACTACAACGTTTTCTTTAAAATAAGCTGTTAAAGCTCTGACTTTTTCACAACATTTTGTAGAATCTTTGTAAATTCTCTATTATAAAATGGTATTTTTATTGTAGTGAATGAAGATCAATGATCGAGGGAAAGAGTTGCAGCCATTTTTGAACAGAAGAGTCTCTTCATGGAGAAGAGCATATCTTTAGTAATTTGAATTTGAAAATAGCCACTATGACATCTCGTCGGCTGAATGAAATTAACTGGTCGACTGAATTTGATAGAATATTGTTATTTAAAAACAGAAGGGAAATAGTGTAAAAGTAGGCATTTTTAGTCGATTGAAATTCTTAACTCAGTCAACTGAACTTTAGTTAGTCCACTGAATCGACATTTTAGTCGACTTACGAATGTAAGTGTATATACTTGAGTATGGGCATAGATTCAGTCGATTATGGTGGTTTATTCTGTCGACTGATCGATGCTGCCTGATATGATTTCTGTTTTTAAACTATGAAATCGATTATGCAATCAAATACATGTGAATACCACTTAGAAGAGATTTTAACAACTTTTATAACTCTAGACTAAGACACTATGACTGATATTACATTATTACATCATTGTGGCCTTCTTTTTGCTAAGTACATCTCTTCGTTGATTGATATCTTTTCCTGCATAAGTAAGTAGTATACACAATATACTCATTTAGTTGTCACTATCAAAACATCAAAATATGAGGTTCTAACAAAGTGAAATGTAGAATGGAAGATGTGGGTGTGTATATATATATATAATGAAATAATATATTTATAAATAAAAATAAAATAAAGTAAAGGAGGAAAAAGGCCAAAATGCCCTTAAATCTAAATTTTAAACTCTCACATTATTTCCAGGCTTCCATAGTACTAAGCATATGAAAAAGTTTGTGGATATTAGGATGATCATGTACTTTTATTAACTTTAACACTTAAGGAATCCTTTCATTTCACATCCATCATTTCCTATTCAAATTTAAATTAAATTCTTATTATTATTAGTTTATTTATATTTTTCAAAGCACAAATGTTTTCCTAAACATTTTATACATTGTTTTAAATATAAACAATTGTATTACAATCTTTTACAACTTGTCATTTGATAAAAAGCTGAAAATTCGAAAAATGGGTTTCGCTCGCATTTCCAGTTATTCACCGAATTACCTATTTATGTAAATAGAATTAAAAAATTAATTTTATATCATTAATTGTTATTTTAAAATAAATTTATTTAAGTATTAAAACCATAAATTGAATATTTAAAACAAATTAAATATTGACAATCAAAGCGATAAAATTCCTGGTCGTTACATTCTTCATCCCTTCAAAGAATTTCGACCCCAAAATTTTCTCATTATTAAACCAAGAAACAAGTAAGCTCACATAAATACTTAAAATTTTCATATGCCCATACGATATATGTAGATAATCCATACGCAATATATGATTCAATCACTTGCTCGAATACATAAACTTCTCCTTTGGACCAGCATCACTCACTCGGCTTTCCTTGTGCGGACTCCAAGTATCCTTGATTATGAACCTCTGTTCTCCTTACATAGCCTTATACCATGATGGGAAATATCGATAACGTATCAAGAACCCTCACCAAGTGTGCTGTTAAGAATCGAGTGGTAAATCCTTATTCGGGTCGGTGTAATCACCTTAAAGTCATGTACATGAATATTAATCTTGAATCAAGAACCATGCGATAGAGTGATCTATGTACAACTTACGTACTTACCCTTCTTGGTTCTTATTTATACCAATTTCTTTTCCACCTTTAAGATCAATTATGAAAATATTTCTTAGAAACTTAACATAAATTTTATTATATAATACCCTACTATATCCTGAGTGTTTATATAACTATTGTTTCAATCATTTGTTTTGAATTTAATTTGAGAACTTAATACTCAATTTTTTTTCAAAACCCATTTTGAAATGATACTATATATTTTTGCCTATAGAGAAATACACACACACATATTTGTATACATATAGCATGAGTAACCCCAAAAGGATACCAAGAAACTAGGTATTGCCAAATAATATCATATATTCCCTTACCAAATGGTTAATACTTAAGAAAAGTGTTTACCATCCAAACATATTTCTTTTCCGTTTTTAGTTATTTTCGAGTCACTCGAACTAGTTAACCTTAAAATACTTTTTCTATTTCAAAATTTGCTTTTTGAACAATTTTATATATATTTTCACATAAATAGTTTTAATAAAATATCAATTTTCAACTTGCTTTGGGTTCGTTCGGATTTGAACTCATGCGATCGCACAATGATGAAGGGAATAATTTACTAACTGCATTACAACATTCGCTTAAGCAAACAGCCAATCGTCACTTAGAATATTATTCAGATTACCACAAAACTAATCGAGACGTTTTCCCGAACCAATCCAAAGAAAACACTCCTTATTTAAGAATTTCCTTTCCAAAATGATTCCACTTAAACATATTTTCAAGTAAAAATATTACTAGTTTTTCCATAAAACATTTGAAATCTTCTTCAAAATTCCAGGATTTGAATCCTCAAAACCTTTTATTTATAAAACAAATTTTTATAAACTAAGTTTATATAAAATAACTCCTTTATACAAAATTGTTTCTCAAATATTTATTCCTAAAATATTCTAGCTTCCTTTTAATACATAATTTTTATTAAAATCTAATCTTAACCCAACATTAACGTCAAATGCCTTATAGTCAAACTGTAAAACTTAATTCACAAGGTAGTCATTTTTAATGTTTTCACAAGTTCTATCTACTCAATCCATGCTTAAAAATGGAAAATTATGGAAAAATCACCTGCAATAGTCAATGCCCCAAAACTACACTAGTATAATATATGTTTGTTGCATCGTCTCATTTGCTTTGGTCATATTAACAACTGAAGAAAATAGTATCATTCGTTTCGGTTCCCCTTAACAACCGAGGCAACTAGTACATGCAAAGCATTAAAAAATGCAATTTACTTAAGTTGTTTTTTTGCAACCGAAGCAAATGCAGTGAAGCAAATTAAGTTATTGCTTCAGTTGTGCTAGCAACCGAAACAAATAGACCTTTAAGCCAAAAAAATTAAACAATGAAAATACATCCATCCAATTTGGAAGCTCGCCTTAATTTGTGTTTATAATTTTCATTTGCGCCCAAACTTTATATTTCTCTGGAGCGCCATCAGATCCACGCCCAAACTTTATTTAGCTTAAATCTCCATTCCTAAATCCCAAATCATTCATCTTCTCAAGATCCCAACTTTGCAATTTCGTTCTCAGATCAACGCATGCCACCAGATCCACTCACGTCTCAGGATTAATCGCATTGCCTTTCTTTGCTCTCTTCTTCCATCCATTAATTTAATTAATCCAAGAAATTGTTTCTCCTCACTTTAGCATATTTTTTAATCAATTCACATTATATTTCTTTCACCCAATTCTTATACGTAGATCAATAGTTTTAAAATGATTAGTTCCCCAATTTGCATAAGGTTAGCGTTTTTAATCTTATTTTACGAAAAGTGATAAAAATCGATTAATTTGAATATTGTAGGCTCTGGTTTTATATCATCTGACATGTACAGCCATGAATTTTTTAGTGCGTCAATTAAGTTGTCATTTGATTACATTGTTCTTGCTTTTTATGCACGTATTTTTCTAAGCTCATTTTGTTTATATGATCTTCACTTTTACACTCTACTAAATCTAATTTCTGAAAATAATCTTTGTTACATCGTTAAAAGAATATCAATCAGTTGTTATCAATAATAACCGTTAAAGTGTTAATTATCATTACACGTTATTAAGATGAAGTTGAAGAAAATAATTTAGGGGGTAGTAGCCAAAACGATTGGTTTGGTTTGGTTTGATGTCTTTCATCATGGAATTTAGTAACAGAAGATTAAAATAAATTAAATATTTATTGTTAAAAAATGTAGCATGTAAAAGTTTCAACAAGTTTTTAGTTACTATTGTTGTATAAAAGCATACAAAATGAGACGACTAATCATCCAAATTGGGTGTTGTTATCGAAGTTCATACCGTTCAAAATGGGACAAGTCTGTTTAAATTATATAACAATCATTTCATGAATCTGTTGTTGGCAATAGTGATTATTATGGCCCAAGAATCATTTCTGATTTATTGAATGTACTATTTCTTTTTGGTTTATCGTAATGAAATAAGATTGTTCTATTTTACCAGTTCTACTAGTAAATATATTTTAGCATTACAAATCCTTTAATAAAACATAATGTAATAATGTAATATTGATGCTTAAGTGTTAGATTGCTACATATAATAGTACATAAATAAACATAATCTCATTGCGCAACATACATAATAGTGATACCAAAATCTCATGTTGGTGATAAGTTATAATGTAATAGCAATGAGATATACTTCTCTGAACTTCGTGAGAATTCGCCTTTTCGTCTCTAGTTGTTGGTTTTGCTTAGTTCAGTTCTTTTGTATGCTCTTTAGGTATTAAGTGGCAAGATTTGTACTATATTTAAGATTTACCTTGCATTATCGGATTTCAATTTGCTATTTGACCAATCAAATATTGTAACCTCCCCCATTTTGAGTCCTAAAACTAACCGCTACAGATGCTGCAGTCATTTATAGTACGAATTTTCGGTGACAATATGTGGTCATGTTAGTGATATCAATAATATCATAAGCACAAGAATATGAAATAAGTTAAACATAATTTCGAAAAAAAACTTTCTCATTACATTTCAAATCAGCATTTCATATTCGTTACATAGTCCCAAAACATTGCTCACGTTTAGATAAAATATACTTTTACAAATTATGCTAAGAACGACATAGGAAGACGCCCCGTGGATGATCAGAGTTACTAAATAGACAACTATAACATCTGTCATTATACATAACATTCGACATAGTGGAATAGATAAATAGATAATTTCCTACGTAGATAATCTTTGCCTTCTACACATCTTCCAAAGCTTTATTCAAACCTACTAAACTTGTAAACCTTAACTTTCAATCTATTTAAATTTAATTTTGAGCATCCAAGAGTTTAAGGGGAATATAAACTTTGAGTCAGACAAAAAGCCTGGTGTAAATAATATAATGTCATCTCGATTAGTTGATATCTAGTGAAACCATACCGCTAAGCGGAATATGTTTTCTCTCACCAATATCCTTTAAAATATATCCTTTGCAAATCAGATTCCTACAACCAAACTGGTTATGATAAACGATATAAACAACAATATGTATGTATGCAACATAGGTAATCAATGGACTATAGATCCCAACATCATAGCTTTATCAGGGTAACTACAAACCTATGGATGACTCGGGCCTACCAGATTTATTAAATGTTATAACTTATTGTTAAAGTAAAACTGGACGGTCTGTCCGTAACTTACTATTTCTAGGGTCAACTGATCCTAACTGTTTTACGGGCTTACAAATAACCCAACTCTACTTTATATATTCCTTCCTGTGCGTAACCTTCATTTAGTCTTATCCGTGACATAGCGCTACTCACTGGAATTTTGTACTTATAACAATTAGGGACTGTTAACTAAAGTATAGGGTGCAATCATACACCAGTTCCATCTGCTTTTTAATCTTTGAGTCAATCTTTTAGTAAAATTATGGGTTAACTACCCTATCCATATTTCCATGGAAACAAAAATTTTGTAAATGATTTAACCCTTGAAATAATACTGAAAACAAGGAAATTATAAGCCTTTACTCTATCAAATTATTTGTGCCATGGTAAATGCTTTTCTAAAACTACATTGATGAAGTTCGAAGTCATTAGAAGTCATCACCTCTCTAACATGGCCTTATAGCCAAAATAGTATAAGACTTTGTCTTGATACAGATGAGGTCATTGTAGATGAGAGGCTTCATCCCTACAAAATATGTTAAGTATTTTAATTTATTGTAAATAATTTAACCCTACAAATCATACTTAAAACAAGGAAATTATATGCCTTTACTCTATCAAAATACTTATGTCTGGTAAATGCTTTTCTAAAACTACATTGATGAAGTTCGAAGTCATTAGAGGTCATCGCCTCTCTAACATAGGCATTATAGCCAAAACAGTATAAGCCTTTGTTTTGACAAGTCTTTTAATTTATAAACATATGGGGATATTGTTGAAGTCATCACTTCGTAAAGCATGATATAAAAGTATTGAAGAGTTTCAGAGACATTGATGAGTGTCGGCATCAATGCCTTAACTAATATAATGGCCTCATTGGGGTAGATAAGAAAATAGGTGGCAACATAACCTCTTCGAAAACATTGATTAAGGTTTAAAGAATAAAAGTGATGACCTTCAAGGTCGAAGTGATAAAATGCGACGTCCTAGTTTTATTTAAAACATAATCTCTTCGAAAACATTCTCATTGGAAGTAGTAGGATCGACGATTCTATTCAAAATAAGTGGTGACATGCCTCTTGTATATAAAACGTGGCACTTAGACCATGCCAACAATGTTATCATCGATGATCATCTCTTCGTCTTTAATGCTATGTCTTTGACTTCTACCAAGATCAATCCTTTCCATACCAACTCGCATTGATATCCTATGGATTGTCCTGGTAGACATCTAACTTTAGGAGGCGAAGAGATAAAAGGGTGACGTCATCATTGTAGGCGTGGCAAAATAGTAATTAACACGAAAAATGCAAATTTACTTATAAAAGCAATTTCTTTTCTACCTACCCCTATTATTTGTCAAGATCGGTTAACAAAACTTTATTGATCCCCTTTACCTGAAAACTGTCGCTTGCAAGAATTTTCAAACAAAACATTTACGTTTTAACCCTTAATTTTAGTATCTCAATAAGACAATTGAGCTCTTCTAGCTTAAAACAATTTATTAACCATGCTTAAACACTTGGGAAAAATTAACATATAAAAATTTCGAGGCTAAAATCATAATTTAATTATGTTTAATAATTAAACCCAAAATAAATTATTTTCTAGACTTAGAAAATTCATAACTAATGAATACTTGCATGGAAAATTATGAAATTCGATACTCATTTCTAAAATAATGTTTCAAACATCATACTAAAATTTTAAGTCAATTGAGTGCCATATAATAGTTTTCCAACTTAAACATTTCTCTAAATTTCATAAATAAATTCTATAAATCTCCAATAAGCATATAATCCTTAAAACCTCTAAAACATGACATGTTAGCAAAAGAATCAAATTTACTCTTAAAACCGAAAATAACATATAGAAATGAGATGCATAACTATTATTTATCTTGAATGGATTAAGAAGGTTGAGATTTGCATTTTAATTTAATTCCCCTAGATTTCTACTTGATTTCCAAGTGTGTCCTTCCTATTGAACATTTGTTAATGGCCGACCTTAGCTCTCTTTGATTTCTTTTGTGAATAACTGAAGCGAGGAATGAAATGAGAATAAGGGTTTATGATAACAACATGGGCTCTTTTCCTATTTTGCCCACCTTGCGTACCCTCATACTTATTAATATCATTATTGATTCTATTAATTCATTAATTAGGCTCGACCCTTGGTAATTAGGAAATCTTAATCGCCTTAACATTTAACATTATTGTGTTTAATTCACCTAATTAAATGTCCTAAATAATGTTACTCAAAATTAGGGTTGTTACAGACTTCTCTCCTTAAATAAATTCGTCCTTGAAATTACGATAAGGTACATAACAAACCTATAACAAAGGATAAAACATAACATTACAACAAATCAGGATAAATGTCTCTAATCCTACTCTCCGTTTCCTAATACACTCTCTCTCATTGCTGGACTTTTATTAATTTGATTGTTTTGTTCCTTAGAATTTTCTCATCCTCAGCAATAATATGAATTGGATGTCTAACTATAGTCATGTTTGGCTACACTACTAAATTTTCCAATGCAGTCGGAGTTATAATAGCCTCTAGATCTCAAATATAATTCCTTAGATGAGAATTATGGAAAATATTATGGACTTCCGCCAAACTATTTGGCAATTCTATCATATAAGCGAGTTTCCCGTTCCTTTCTATAATACGAAATAGTCCAACAAACCTCGATGCCAATTTCTATGATTTCCCGAATCTTACTACACCTTTCAACGATGATACTTTGACGAAAACATGATCTTCAACTAAGAACTCTAAGTCTTTTCATCTCTTATTTGCATAATTTTCTGTCGAGACTGAGCCTCCTTCTCTTTGCTCGGATCAACTCAATATTTTCTGTGACTTCCCCCAACATATCTGGACTTAGAACTAATCTTCGGTCTCTACATAACATACGGGTAATTTTCATGGCTTTTTGTATAAAGCTTCAAAAGATGTCATCCCTATACTAGTTTGATAACTATTGTTAGACGAAAGCTTGGCTAAATATAGATAGAGTTCCCATGATCCTCCAAAATCTAGCACATAAGCTCTTTAAAAGTCCTTAAAGACTTTGTTAACTCTTTCTGTCTACCTATCTAAAACGACCCCGACTCGACCTTCGAAAATCGGCACCGAATATATCACCTATATTTAAATGTCGTAGATTCAAACGTCGAATCTGGTTCGCCGAAGCTTATAACACATTAAGTATAACAACACAGCAGAAGAAAACGAATAATACATTGATATACAATATATGATACAACAATGAATACGATAGAATGATACAATAGATATCAATACTATTAGAGATACAAGACACAGCGGAAAGAATATCTTCAATAGAATACATCTCCAAAAGAACCCGACTCCATAATGCAACTGCAACTCCATCTCCAAACTAAAGATAGCTCGAACCATCATCACGATGCAATAAGCAATCAAGATAACTCCATAATGAAGTAAATGTGATCGCCAAGATCCAAAGGCTTCAAAGATATCGAATCTACTATTATTACTCAATTATCTAGAAAACCCAACTCTAGACCGCCCGTGTGGAAAATTATGGGCACCCAGAGTTTAGGAAAGGAACAATAAACTCCAAGTCAGTCATGGGACTAGTATGAGCAAACAAAAACGGTTTTTATCTTTAAAACAAACATCAAAAGAATTTAAAATTGAAATCCGCAATGCTTTTTGGAAAATGAAACTGCCACAAGGCCTCCCGCCACACACACACAATGCAAGCGCACACTTGGAGGAGATTTCTCCTTATTACAGTCAAAAATGCTTGATACGTGAAAATCATTTTCGATATTATTATTAGTGCATAGTGGAAAACCTTTCGAAAGTATAATATTAATCTTAACCAGCATAGGTACCATTATATTATGCCAGCTATAGATACCACCTGTGGTGGCAGGTTATACAATTGCAATCGTAAAGGGCTCGTATTGTTTGATTGGATTTCCAACAAATGGTCAGGCTAAGAAACTTCCTACTGCCACATGGGTACGCCTCTGGAGGGACGTCCCGAAAACCTACCCGGTTCTCTACCAACACAAGGCCGGGTTACCTCTGTAACTAGGTAACTACTACTCGAGCATGCCATCCCCCGGTCGTTTGCGACCTTTATCCGAGGCGCCTCGCAACCAACAACCACAAAGCAATCACAAAGTAATAGATTTGCAGTGACCACATGAGTTAAGTATCCGGGCTCCATACCATGATACCACCGTTTTCTAGAAGGGAATGACACACCCTAAAGGGCGCGACCCTCATAACCTTGCCGCATCTTTCCTGTTTCGAGCATTTCGGAGGTGTGAGGTCCTGATGCAGTCTCGTCCACAAAGCTACGCTTTATAAAAAAACCATGCTTTGATCAACAAATGATCAACAACATACAGCAGCACTTAGCATGTCACACTACCAAATTGAGAGTATATCACTGATAACTATCAACTACATAACCTCTGAGCTCGTACGTCTCAGAGAAGGGTGTTAAGCTAAGAGAATAAATCTCCGCTACCAAACAGAAATGTATTTGATAGGGACCAGCTTTACATCTCAAAGTGTAATGTCAGACACACATCCATACAAGTCTGTTCCGGGTTCGAACAGATCCGAAGGCACTTCCAAAGAAGCCCTTGCAAATTCGGTTATTCACAATCCCGATCGGACTTCCCATCACTTAGGGAATCTCTATACTGGCGCGACTCGGTGTAGAGACAATCGACGGGTTATCCTTTCGTTTTCAAAAATACCCGGTCTTCACCACCGGTCTTCAAATGCTATCCATAACGTCGTATCATTATTCGGAATGGGTTATATGACACAAGGTCCTCTCCCGGCTTAACCGAATAATGAGCGCAATATTTTAAAACATATGGATATGGCATCTTGGTTAAGTCACAACTTATTATCCAAAACATTTCTTTCAAATGGTTTAAACAAATTACCATTTTCGAATCTTTAAATAAAAGATTTATTTCACAAAGTTTACCAATCTTTCACAAAGATTCATTCATAGCCTTCAAAACCATTTCCTTTTCAAATTGGATTAACACATCCAATTAATAAATCAAAAACTCAATTCATCACTTTCAAATCCATTTCCAAAGATTCATTCAAAATTCCCATTTTCAAATCGTTTATATAAAAGATACACCTTTTAAAATACTCTTCAATTTCAAAACAAAGTTCAACCATTTTTCACAAAGATTTATTCATAGCTTTCAAAACAATTTCAGTTTTATTTCAAATTTGAAATCTTTCAATACAAATTGGAAATCCTTTCTTTGTATGAAAGCTATTATTATTTGAAAACAAATAGTTTTCGTTTTTGGAAAAATCCGATTACATTTATCCAAGTTAAAGCCCTTGAGTTAAATTCAAATTCTCAAAACAATACTTTTCAAAATGGTTTAACTTGTATAACATCTTTAAATCATAGTTTCCGAAAATAGAATTTAATTTCAAATCTTGAATTTAAATTCAAATCAAATAATTTAAATTTCAAAATTTTATCAAGTTATTCAAAATAACTTTTATTTTTGAAATCCCTTTTCAAAAGCTTTTCATTTTTAACCCAATTCTATTTTCAAAACTATTTTAAAAATCTATGACTTAACCAATTCCCTCGTGCACTCCATATTTGTGTGTGTAGAGTGTAGTCTAGGGGCTTTACACAATAGTGCACAACATCAATCATCACAGATTCAATCATAATAATATCGGTAAGCGGTATAATCTATAACGCTTATCTTCCATTCACAGATTCACAGGTAAATAATATAAACTCATCGCAGATAAATAAATTACATTAGTCACAGATAAATAGATTACATTCATCACAATTCGAATCAAAATAATTCATATCACAAAGCATCAACACATCAGGGATATCACACAATTCAACATTCAATTGAATCCAAACATCCATAAGTAAGATTTATTTAATCATCTGATTAATTTAAATCCGATTAATTACTTATGAATAACTACTAATCCTGGTTAATTAACATTAATTACAAACCAATTCAATTAATTATCCTTTAATCGCTTATTAATCAATCCTTTAATAATAAATTAATTATTCTTTGATTATGAATTAATCAATTTTTAAAATCATTAAATAATTAACCTTTAATAATTCAATTATTTTTTTAATTAATTATCCTTAATAAATTACATTAATTAATTAACCCTAAATTAATTTCCATTTAATTAATTATCCTTAATTAATTACATTAAATGATTATCCTTAATCACTTATGTCAACAAACCACAATTTGATTACATTGAGTAATTATACTTTAATCACTTGATTAATCCAATTTAATCATTAATTAAAAACTTAATTACTTAATTATCTTTAAGTAATTAATTATCCTAAATTAATTAACTTTTAATTAATCAATAAATTTAAAAAAACAATTAACCTTTAAAATTTAACGTTTAAAATAAAATTCATTATTAGCCCATAGATTAATTTAAACCTTTAAGTTAATTAAAACTTACAAACATTTCTTAATTATCCCATTTAATCTATTTTAAATAAACTTGGAAATTAACTTAATTAATTCAAGTTAAAAATAAATTATTAAACTCATATTTATCCAAACCTTTTAAATTATCATTAATAATTTAAAATAATTTATTTTAAGAAGATAGTTTAAAACTTGGTTGTTTTAAAATCTTAAAACTTGATTTATTGAAAATTTAAAAACTTGCTATCTATTTAATAAAACTCGAGTTAATTGCTGAAATACCCGATCCCTGCTTCGAGTTCCTCACATTATTCATTTCCCCGAGACATATCACGAATCCCTTCGGGTCGAACCCGATGAACTTCGTCTCCCTCAATTTTTTCGAACAACAACAGATACGCACCCCCCACACGTGCACGTGCACTGACACCTCGTTCACCTCCGACCATTTCCGCCGTTATCCTCAGGTCATCGACGACCCTCCAAAACGAACTGATCACCCAGTTCGATCTAACAGCCTAAGAATCGAAAAACGATCCAATCGACATCATCTCGAATCCAACCCAGTCAACTAATTTCCCCTTGCACTGCCATATCACATCGCCAGAGCCTTGCCGACACCGACCACGGCACTGCCGTCCATCCATGAACCACTTCCCCGGTCCGATTGCTTGAAACATTGTTTCGACGACGAAAACAACTCGCGACTTCCACCAACAAAACACAGGGATAAAACCCTAGTTCATCGATCCTTGGCCGCCGCGGTGATTTAAAAATCTACCTAGTATTTTTCTAACATTCTCCATCACATGAACCTCCTCAGATATTAACCCCGAGCTTCCATTTCTCGACATTCGCCGAAATTTGACCATTTTGTGTTTTCCGTTCAAACCCAAAATCCCACTTTAATTCAAAACTTAAAATCACAATTTTATTGTTAAAATTCAACATTTATGAGCACAACTCAGATTGCATGATCAAAACAAGGAATTAAATCATTTGATTTTTTTATCATTAAAAGATCATTACTATATAAAAAAAATTCCAGTAACCTATTTGTTAATTATACTTATTTTTATAAATAATGTTATACTCATATGAACATTATTCATTCAGCAATCAAAGCCTAAAAGTTTTGTGTTGGGATAATTTAAATTTTCAAATAGGTTTTAAAACCTGGAATAGAGGCATGTTTTTGGCCTGTACACTAATATGCACACAGTCACTCATATTTATAAAGGCATGTAAACACATTCACACCATCATTCCAGCATAATTTATATCATACATCTAATACAAATTCAAACACTAAGAGATATAGCAGAGTTAAGGGGTTTGCTCACCTTATTAAAAAGAACAGAGAACAGCTTTTGATCTGAACTTGAAATATTTGATCTTTTATCTGTTGAATTTGAACTTGATGTTGTTAGCTTACTTGATCCCTGAGTTACATATGAACCAGGTTGATTCTTCTAATTTGATTTTGTTTTCCAGATTGATGCTGAAATGATCTCTTTTTCCATTGTTTCCAGGTTGAAGCTTTAGTTTGATTTTCACTTTCCAGTTTTATGATTTGAATTTGCTTTTAAATCAATAGCTTAATTTGTTGTTCCAGGTCTTTGATTTAGTTTCCAGTTTTGATCTAAGGTTGATGGACTTTGATTTTTTTTTCCAGGCTGTTGTTTGCTTTTGATCGGAGATGATCTTGCCTTGTTGAAACAATAACCAATTGCTTCAGATTTGAATGTCTCAGGTTTCACTGCTTTTGAATTTTTTCCTGGTTTTAAATTCTCAGGTATTTGATTTGTTTTTTGAATTGTTAGCTTGCTCCCAGATTTTGATTTCCTATTGCATAGCTTCAGATTTTTGCTTTGAAAACTGTTTGAACTTGAGGAAGATTGTTTTCTGGAATTTATTTTCAGGTTTTGATTTGAGACCATGAATTGCAACTTGTTTTGATATTGAGAAATTTTTCTTGTTTTCAATTTGCAGGTTTCAGTTTTGAATTCCTGAAACAAAAATGAGAAGAGAAAAGTTCTCCTCTTTTCATTATCTATTATTTTATTTTATTTTCCAAAATGAAAATAAAATTTTAAGAACATGACACTTGTCTATATTAATTTAACACTTGTAATTTAATGATGTTCCTTATCAAACATTTGTCACAACATAATTTTAAAAATCTTACACTTGTTAAAATAAGTAAATTTATGTCTAAAACCTTTTCTTTATTTTATTCAAAAATTTAGTTTTAAATCCTTACTTTATCATAAATTACTTAATTTATATACAAACTATATGTTTCAGCCCTTGTTCACTTAAACATTTATGTTTACATAATTGTCTTGAATTTACTTACAAACTATATTTGTTTTTCAAAAGATATGTACACATATAATTCTTAATTTGTAAAGCTTTTCAAATCTAATTTACTTATTAAATCAATTTTATCTACAATATATTTTATTAAATTTCAAAAGGTAAATATTTTATGTTCATTCTTGTTTTAAATTTTAAATTCAAGTCATTGTACAAATCATAACTTTTAAAGAAATTGATTTCAAAGTTTAGTTGTACTTTAATAATAATCACATATATGGATTATATAAGTATATAAGTCTTTAGAATAAAGGTTTAACTTCAAACAACTTTTAAAATCCATTTCATAAAATTAAATTCAAATATCTTTATATTATTTTCTATTAGTATTTCCTTTTATAACTATTTATACATCCTTAAGAAAATGATTCTTATATTGATCTTAAATCCTATCTTCCAAATCACAATGTATATATTTACATGCATGTATATATAATAGAAAACAAATCTCTACTAGTTTATAAAGTTCTTAAATCCAATTTATTTCTCAAAATATTTATTCCTGAATCTCAAATCAAATTTAAGATTATAATCCATTTATATAAACAAATAAACATTCATCTTATTAAATTTGGAAAATTCAAATATACCCAAAATTCTATTTACAATTTTTTTTTACTTTTGTAGAATTTTCAGCTTAAAATTCAATTCAATTTTATTTTTATATTTCAAATCCAAATAAATTCTAAATAAATTCATAATTAAATCCAAAATTAAATTTAATTACCAAATAATCTTGACTCATAAATCAGGATCGTTACACCATCGGTCTGTGGATGATAAGTGGTACTCACCTTGAGCTTGGTACCTAACACCTCTTGTAGACTCTTCCAGAATTCGTTAGAAAATAAAGAATCTCTGTCACTGATTGTACTATTAGGAACTCCATGTAGTCTAACATTATTCTTCATGAATAACTTAGCTAAAATAGGTGCCATTCTTGTCGATTTAACGGGTATATAGTGTGCACTCTTAATTAGTCTATCCATTATAACTCAGATACATTCGTTTCCTCTATTCAATCTTGACAGCCCGTCAATAAAATCTATATATATCGAATTCCACTTACAAACCGATATATCTAAAGGTTGAAGAAATTTACTAGCCTTTTGATGTTCGGCTTTCACTTGTAGGTAATTAAACACTGCTTTACCCATAAGCCTACATCTCTTTTCATGCCTTCCTAGAAAAAATCCTTTTCATATTTTGATACATCATCGTTCCTCCCGAATGAATAGCAAACTTCGATCGTTGACACTCCCTAAGAACTTCTTCCTATAGGTCATCAACCTCCAAAACACATAATCGTCCCTTCTTTCTCAACCGTCCATTCTGGTCAGGATAATTAAAAATCCTTCAAGTCATTAATCCTAGTTCCACCTTTCGATTTTCTAATTCTTTCAGCTAGAAATGGATCATCTCTTTTCTTAGAAGCAACTCTGTCGATCAATACCGGTTAAACATCTAAACAAGATAACATTTGTGGTATTCTGACTAGAACTGACAGTTGATCTTAACTGCACTCTAGAAGTAGTTCAGGCTTCCAAATCTTTCCATTCAGCCAACTTAGCTAACACCGCATTTTGATGTTTCCTGCTAAGTGCATCTGCCACTTTGTTTCCTTTCCCCATGTGTACTCAATTCCAAAATCTTAAGCAGTTAAAAACTCTAACCATCTCTGTTGCCTTATATTCGACTCCTTCTGAGAATAATTACCTTTGTTCTCCCAAATGGTAATGTCTCCATACATTCAAAACATATATTACAACATCTAATTCTAGATCATGAGTCTGATATATAACTTTGTGTGGTCTGAGCTGTCGCGAGGCATAGGCAATTACTTTACCCCTCTGTATTAATATACCTAGACCTATTCCACACGCATCAGTATACACCAACAAATCTTAATTTCTATTTGGAAAAACTAACATGGGTATGTTGGTCAATAAATATTTCAACTTTTGGAATGCCTCATCAAGTTTATCGGTCAAATCATACTTCACATCCTTCCTTGTTAATCTAGTCATCGGTGTGGCTATACAAGCAGAATCCTTAATGAATCTCCGGTAGTAGTCAGCTAGACCAAGAAAACTCTTTATCTCAGTCACAGTCTCAGGTCTGTTCCAGTTATTAACTGCTTCTATCTTAGTTGGATTATTGTAAACCTTTTTTATGAGACTACATGATCAAGCAACTTCACTTCATTCTTCAAAGCATGACACTTTGAAAACTACGCCTTTAGTTGATGCTATCTTAATGCCTCCAGTACTATTCTAAGGTGAGTTTCCCGATCTCACTCATTCCTAGAAGATATCAGAATGTCATCTATAAACACCAACACGAATCTACCCAAATTCACTCAGAAGATCCGGTTCACCAAATCAACGAAGAAAGCAGGAGCACTAGTCAAATCGAATGACATTACTAACCACTCATAGGAACCATATCTTGTTTGAAGTGCCATCAAAGGAATACTATCCTCTACTACTCTTAATTGATGGAACCATGTCGCCAAATCCAACTGGAAAAATACTTTGGCTACACTAAATTGATTAAACAAGTCGTCTATTCTTGGTAGTAGATATGGATCCTTTATCGTTTTCTCGTCCAACTTATGAAATTCGATGCAAAATCTCAACGATCAGTCCAGTTTCTTCACAAACACCGCGACCACTCCCCAATGCGAACTGCTTAGTCTAATAAAACTCTTTCCATCCAAATCCACTTGTTACACTTTAACTCCTTCATCTCAGTAGGTTTCATCCGGCTAGATGGTCTACTTACGGGCTCAGCATCGGGTACAAGATTGCTTCAACACTCAATAACTTGTTTTGGTGATAATCCTATTGCATGCTCAAAGACATCTATAAACTCTCTTACTACAAAAACTTGGCTTAACTCGTCTTCCTCATCCATTACGCCCAACAGAGCACAAACATCAAAATTTGGGTTTTCTACTGAATAAATAATTTGGTCACTAATATTGGGTGTCTTACTGATATTTTCCTATTGTGGAAAAATATCCTAGCATCATATTTACTAAACCAGTCCATACCCAATATAATCCCAAAGCTTACGAAATCAAACACATGCAAACTGCAAGAGAATAAGTGACCCAATAGTTCAAAGTCCAGATGGTCACATCTCATCCTAAGAGTGGCATACCCTCCTATCCGATTCGCAACCCTTAAGGAAATAACTAGGTATGAGGGTTCTAGGTTAAGCTTATCTACCAAAAAATGTGATATGAAAGAATGCGATGCACCAATATCAAATAAAACTCTAACAGGTATACCGTTAGTCAAAAGCATACATCCCATCATAGCTTTTCCTTTCTCCTCGGTTGTTGGTTTCGAGGTAGTTGGTTCCAATGCAAACACCTTCCCTTTCTCATCTTTAGCTGGTTCCTTGCACTAGTTCTTATAATGATCGATTTGATCACAGTTGAAGCACTTAATGTTCTTTCATCTGATCACCTTTTACCATCTCCAGAACGACATTCATTCACGAAATAGCCTTTCTTTACACATTTATAACGTACAATCTTTGTTCCCTTCTTGGCATCTCCACCCTTCTAAGCTTTCTTTTTATGAAAGAACTTCTTCTTTTGATTCTAGACACTTCGAGCCTCCACTGCTTTGTTACTACTGAAGAAAGCAAGCATCAATTCATTCCTCAAAGCCATCTCTACTATTACATCACATAGATCCCTGAAATGCCGTAAAGTTGCTCCAGCAAGCTGAGATCTTAACCCATGGATGAACTTCTCGTTTCTCTTAATCATTATATCCATAGTACCATTTCCATATCGGGCCATCTCCTCAACCTTATTGCATACTCCGACACAGTTATGTCTCCATGTACCAACTCAGCAAACTTTCTCAACAGAGTCTACTTAGCGACCCCAGACATAAAACTCTCTTCAAAATTCCTTTAAACTTACCCAAGTCAAAGTTTCCTTCACTACTCCAACAACCACACTATTCCACCAGTACAATGCAGCTCCTTGCTGTTGCTTGGACACTAATCTCCTTTTCTACTAGTTATTCGGTCCAAGATTGGTGAAAATCCTTTTGCAATGAAGCAACCAATTCTCCACCTTGAGAGCATCCTCTGTTTTGATAAATGGCTTTACTCCCAGCCTTGCATAATCCCTACTCAGAAAAGCAAAGTTGTTAATAACTGGGGCTTCCTGATTTACTCCAGCATTTCCACCAACTGAACCAACAGCAGCTCCTGCTTGCATCATGTTGTGAAGAACCGATACTTTGCTCCCATATCCATCTACGGTGTTCCAACACCTAGATTAACAACTATTGGTCGGGTCGGATTCCTTCTAGTATTGGACCTGGCATTCCCATTTGTTTTGGCGCTTCCTCCACCGAGATTCACTCTTACGTTTTCTGCCTCCATATCTTACTTTCCCTTAAGTCTGCATTCAAGCCTTAGTAAGATACAAAAGAATGGTCTAAAAGAGATGGAATAATGAAGATAAAATATATACTTATATAAAGCAAATACAAGTACGTTACTATAGCGTTATCCCATGCCCCGATCTTATTCTCCGATTCATTTGGATCATGTTTTCAAAAAGTGTTTTGAAGTTCGAAATTCTTTAGTTTACATAAACCTATGCTCCAATACCAAATTATAACATCTTCCATTTTGAGGCTTGAAATTAACCGCTATAAATGTTGTAGTCGTCAATAGTATTAATTTTCGGTGACAAAATACGGTCATGTTAGTGGTATTCATAGTATCAGAAGCACAAGAGATGAAATAATTTAAACATAATTTCAAAAACTATCTTTTCTCAATACATTTCAAATCAGCATTTCATATTCGTTACGTAATCCCAAAATGTTGCATAGGTTCATATAAGATATAATTATTACAAATTACGCCAAGAGCGATATATGAAGATATCTCCTTGGATGATCAGAGTTACTAAATAGGCAGGTATAACATCTGTCATTACACATAACATTTGACATATTGAAATAGTCAAATAGATAATCCGTACGTAGCTAATCTTTGCCTCCTGGACGTCTTTGAAAGCTTTACTCGCCAAACCTACTAAAAATGTAAACTTTAACTCTCAATCGTTTAATTTTGAGCACTCAAGAGTTTAAGGGAAAAACATAAACTTCGAGTCACACAAAAAGTCCGGTGTGAATAATAATATGTCACCTTGGTTAATTAGTATCTAGTGAGACCATGTCGCTAAGCGGAACAGGTTTTCTCCTTACTAATATCCTTTAAAATAATACTATGCATGCATGCAGCATAGGTAATCAATGGACTATCTGTCCCAACACATAGTTTAATCAGGGTAACTACAAATATGGCTGGCTCAGGCATACCGGAATTAATAAATGTTCTAACTTACTATTAGAGGAAATCTGGACGGTCTATCTGTAACTTACTATTTCTAGGGTCACTTGATCCTAATGGTTTTGCGGTTCACCAATAACCTAGCTCTATTTTGTATATTCCTTTCTATGTGTAACCTTCTTTTAGTCTTACCCATGACAAAGCCTATGCACGGGAATTTTTGACTTATATCGGCTATGGGCAACTAGATAAAGTATAACATCCGACCTTACACCAATCGCATCTGGTTTTCTAATCTCTGAGTCAAACTTTCAGTAAAATTCTGAGTTAACTACCCTATCCATATTTTGTTGAAAACAAAATCTTGTAAATGATTTAACCCTTGAAATCACAATTAAACGAGGAAATTATAAGCCTTTATTCTATCAAAATATTTATAACATGATATAGCTTTTATAAGACTACATTGATAAAGGTCGAAGTAATTAGAGGCCATCGCCTCTCTAACATAGGCCTTATAGCCAAAACAGTATAAGTCATTGTTCTGATAAATCCAACAAGGTCATCATCGATGTGGGTCATCGACCCTCTAAAATATGTTAAAGTATTTTAGGTTATAAATATATCGGGATATTGTCGATGTCATCACTTCATAAAACATGATATAAAAGCATTGAAGAGTTTCGGAGATATTGATGAGTGTCGGCATCAATGCCTTATGTAACGACCCAATATTTCGACTTTCGAAAATCGACACCAATACGTCCACTGTATCAAATGTCGAACAATCGAATGCCGGAAAACCGAACCGTTAGGGTTAAAGGAGAAGAAGGTAGAAGAAGACAACAGAAACAATATCAGAATCTCACATTCGCAATGGAACAATATATAATAGATAAATAAATGATCATTAAACGAAAGAACTATATCAGTTTATACATTACATTATCAGAGTATTACAACAGCAAAAACATGACACTGGCAGTTATGATAATCTGCCCATATGGAAAATAAATTTGTAGCAACCCACACGCAGCGGATAATACATACAATAAGTGATACGTCTCGCCATCCTGCTTGTCTTCTGATCTCCACAGCATACTCTCCTGACTTCGCTCCAGAACAACAATAACCTGACTCTAGGCTGCCCGTGTGGAAAATTATGGGTACCCAGAGTTTAGAAAGGGAACAATAAACCCCAGGTCAGTCATGGGACTGGTGTGAGATCTAAAAATAGTTATTTGCACAAAAGAAAAGGAAAAGAAATCCGTTCATACTTTTGGAAAATGAAACTACCATAAGGCCTCCTGGCACACACATAATGCAATCGCACAATTGGGGGAGATTTCTCCTTATGATAGTCAAACATGCTTGATATGCAAAATCTTTTTGATATTATTATTAGTGCATAGTGTGGAAAACATTTCGGAAGTATAATATTAATCTTAGCCAGCATAGGTACCATTATATTATGCCTGCTATAGCTACCATTTAAGAATGGAAGGTTATACAACTGCAATCGAAAAGGGATCCTATTGTTTTTTTGGATTTTCAACAAATGGTCAAGGATAAGTAACTTCCTTTCCGAAAGGGTATGCCTCTAGAGGGACGCTCCGAGAACCTAACCGGATCTCTGCCAACACAAGGTCGGGTTAGCTCTATAACTAGGTAACTAACTGTCACGAGTATGCCACCCCCCGGTCTAGACCGACCTTTACCAAGGCACGTTAACAGCTAACAACCACATAAGTAAATAATCTGGGCTCCATAACAGAATACCACTTTTTTTTATCCACAAAGTTAAATATTTGGCTCCATACCAGATACCACTTTTTATCCAGAAGGAAATGCACATACCTGAGGGGCGCGACCCCCATAACCTTGCCGCATCCTTCTCGTTTCGACCATTTCCAGGGTGTGAGGTCCGACGAAGTCTCATCTACAAAGCTACGATTTTCACAAAACCCAAGCGCAACCAATGATCAACACTTAGCATGCCATATTACTAAATTGGAAATATATCACTAGTAACAATCAACTACATAACCTCTGAGCTCATACGTCTTAGAGAAGGGTGTTAAGCTAAGAGAATAAATTCTCCGCCACCAATAAAAATGTATTTGATAGAAACCGGCTTTACATTTCAAAGTATAATGTCAGACATACATCCATACAAGTCCATCCTGGGTCTGAATGGAACCGAAGGCACTTTCTCCAATTAAGGAAAGAAGCCCTTGCAAATCCGAATATTCCCTAATCACGTCCGGACTCCCCATCACATAGGGTGATATAAATCTCTATACCGGAGCAACTCGATGCAGTGACATTCGACAAGTAATCATTTCGTTTTCAAAATACCCGGTCTTCAACACCATCTTCAAATGCAATCCAATTTCGTCGTATCATATTTGAAATGGGTTTTATGACTCAATGTCCTCTCCCGGCTAATCCGAATAATGAGCGCTTATTTGAAAAAAATAAGTGGTTACATTTAGATTTCAAGTAAGTCACAACAAATTTCCACTTTGATCTTTTAAACAAAAGACCCATCACTAAGATTCGATGTGGTTTTTCGGATAATAATTTGGAATCTGACCCCCGGTCGCATCGAAATTCAAATGTCGTTTAAAGGCCAATGTTGATAGTCGGTTGTTTAATTATCAAACAACATTCACAACACCCCTCAAATTTTAAATAATTTCTCCAAACTATTTATTTCAAAATATCTTCGTAAGATGTATTTGCACACTTCAACCCTTTGAAAACAATTTTCAAATCGCTTTCTTTTCGCGGAATAAATTTCCAAATATTGTTTATTTCCGTTGAAAAATTTTCCAAGTCCGAATACTTTAAAATAATTTAAATCACTTATCCAAAAACATACTTGGAAACACTTTAAAATGAAAAATATTTTTAAACACTTTATTTAAAATATTAAGTATGAAATTTTTATACTAATATCTCATATAAAACTTAAGCTCAAAACAAATTTTAAAAATAAAATCATTAGATAAAGTATAATTATTTAAATGACCATTTTCTAAATCAAATACCAATTAAATCTTTAAAATAATCACTTCTATAATTAACTTAATAAATATTTACGTCAAAATTTTAAAAACAATTTAAGAAAATAATTTCTCCAAAAACATTCTCTTTAAAACCAACTTTAGAACTTTTAATTTATAATTTAAAAGCTACTATGAAAACAAACTAGGCTTTTCAGTGAAAATACGCTTTCCATTTCAAAATAGTCCATTTAAATCAATTAATAAAGCCTTCTTGATTTATCTCAAATTTACATCCCAAATTCATAAATTTTCTTTCCACACTTTTAAAAATAAACCAATATTTATTTTTTAAAACAAATTACCCCTTCCTTGATAAATTTCCCTCATGAAATTATATTTTCCAAATATCCCTTAATATACAATTTTCAAATCGATTTCCCAAAATTTACTTTAAAACACGAAATCAAATTCCAAATTGATTTTCAAAAATTTACTTTCAAACACCAAATCAATTTCCAAATCGATTTTCCAAAAATTTACTCCATTTAAAAGTTATTCCTTTATTTATCCAAATTTATTTCAAAAACCATTAATCCAATATTCACACCTTCATTTAGATTTGAAAATCCAAATTTTAAAATAAATTCTTCAACTTTTAAACAATATTACTTAAACTCTCAAAATTAATTTATTTTCATTTATTAAAATCTTTTCCCCATACTTAAAAATTTATTTAATGGGATTTCAAAAATCAACCTTTTCCCTTTTCAAATTTCTTCTTTAAATTTATCCAGTTCATAAAAATTATTGTACTTAAAATTTTCTACTTTAATTTCCTTTCAAAAATCCAAATCTTTATATTTTTGGTATTTTAAAAAAAATACCAGAATATATTCCGCCAAACCATAGCCTTCAATAATTTCAATCACTAATATAATCATTCACAGATTATCAATAATCACATCACAACATATAAAATAAATTCAAACATTTGAGGAATCCACTTGGATCCCTCCAACCTGTTTCTCTGCATCCACAGATGTTAACACAATGTAAAATATCAATTCCACTTTGAGGTGGAATATCGCGGTATATGGGGTTATATCATCTCATCCGCTATTATGCGGCACATAGGGTAATGAGGGAAATCAATCACTCCACAATATATATATATATATACATACATACATACATATATATATATATTATAATATCACCCAACAGATAAATTATCAAATTCATCCAAGCACATCCAACAATTTAAATTTAACTATTTAAATTACACAAATCAATTCGATTGAGTGAGAAGATCTCACCTTTGCTTTTGTTTTGCAATCCATTTTCATTTCGACTATTTCTTCACGATTTTGGACCTTGTATAAACAATTATATGATTTTATTAATATTCGAACAACTCGAACAAATAATCTCATTTAATAATTTTACTTGAGAAATGATTTTAAATTTTAAAACTAAAAATTTAACTTAAACTAATTTTCCTTTAATAGATTGTTTTTAGTAATTAAAATAATTAAATGAGTTTATTAAACAATTTGATCTCTATAATATATTATTTTAAAAATAAACCAGTAGATTTAAAAATGTGTATTTCTATTTTCTTTTGAAACTATATATGTATAAAAATAATCTATATAGGTTTAAAATCTGATTTTATATAAACTGCTCGATATTTAAAATTTCTATATTTTCCAAACCCCGTATGTATGTATATATATATATATATATATATATATATATATTTCTATTTTAAACCTTTTATATCTTCAAACTTTATACCTACTGTAACCAAAATCATATGTTTATTTTTTTATTTTTCTCTGAAAATATATTAAAATTTCAAATCTTTATATATCTATATTAAAACAACAGCCTTCTATAAACTTTATCCCAGATTTATATATAAATTTTGAAACAGAATTGTTTTATACAACTTACTGTTGAATTATACAGTTTGTTTTCTTTCTTTCTGCATGATTATATATACATAGATAAATATATATAAATTTAAAAATAAAAAGAAATACCTTACTGAAAACCCTCACCTTCGTTAACGATTGCCTGAATGATCGCCCGAAGCCCCTGTGCTCGCGAACGACATCGGTCACCATCCAAACCCTCGCGTGATGCGCATCTGCACTCCAGCTTCACCCAAAATTGAAGTCATCGACCTCCAGATCGCCTCGCGGACACACTCAAGCTTGCCTCCACGATGATTGCTTCGAATTAACTGGGAAGGAGGAATAAGCGACTCAACTCGATTTGCGATTAGTGTTCACATGACCCCAATCGACCGAGCGTGCTTCCAACGGCAACGACCTGACGTTGCTGCCCACGCGTGCGCGAGCGCTCCGCACGCGCCATTAGCGCTGCCAACTTCGATTGAGTCGCGACTTTCGATTTGGGTTATATATTTTTTTTTTGAAGTTTGATCTCAATCTGAAGTTTAGAGAGAGCGGCTATTTATTTTTAATTTGATTTCTTTGGATTTCTTTTTCTAATTTGAAAAGCTCGGTTTTGATAAAAAAAGAGACGCGTGTATACTAAACGAACACGTGGTTGAATTTTTTTTCAACATGTCTTCAAATGTCTGTTATAATATTAAATGCAAAAAATATTATATTTAAATTCAAATTCGAATTTAAATCGTCTCGATTTCCGCACTCAAAATCTCGATCTCAAATCGAGGTATGCCGCCAGGCATTTATAATGTTAAACCCTTATTCCGAATGCAATGGAAAAGGTTCCGAGTCCAAATTCGATCGTATGGAGAAGATATTTTTTGGACCAGTTATTAAATTGAGTTTTCAATATAGATTTTAGCGCGTTTACAAACCGTACGATCACATGACAACTCCAAACTCTACGAAATTTGAAATCGATAATAATACAATATTACGGATCTAATGGAACTAGTTTCGTCGAAATTTGAGACTGTACCTCGGAAGGCTATTTTTAAATATCGATTTAAATGATATATTTTTGAAACTGAACAAACACTTCAAATTTCAATTTTAACACTTCCATTATCTTCAATATTATCAATATAAATTTTCCAGGCCTTTTAAAATATTTTAGCAAGCCTAAAACTGAAGATTCAATATTTTACCCAACTTTCAAAAATTTAATTCAAAAATTTAATTACCAAAAAACAATGATATTTGTAATTCAAGTTAAATTAACTTCCAAATATTTAAAATAAATTAAATATTTTCAAATGTTTAAAATTTATGGGTCGTCACATTCTTCCCCGCTTAAAAGAGTTTCGTCCCGAAGTTACTAGTTAAGAAGAATGATTCATAACCCGTTCACTATCTTCTCAAAACCAAACAGTTTTAACAATTTTTTTTGGCATGGCCGACGGGGTTAATTGGTCCCCGACCAATTTATTACTCACGAAAACATAAAGTACAAATAGAAAACAAAGAAAACAGAGAAACATTAAGGAACACTCACACAAGCAATACTCAAACACACAAAGGCAGAGACACACAAACACAAACTAAGACAAAAGGAGGACTGTGCACTAGAAATGCATAAACATGTGTATACCGGGATCATGAAAAAACAGCATATCCAAGGAGCTCTTCACTTCATGCCTAATCCAAAGTTTGAATGACACAGCAGACTTACTCTTGCTAGAATCAAAAATTCTAATATTCCGTTCATTCCAAACAGCATAAATAAAGCTTTTTAAAGCCACAGTGAAAATACGCTTACACTGGTTCCTTCCCTTTGTCTTGTTTTGAATTCTGTTCCACTCAACATTGCTGTCAGGAGAAGGAGTACCTCCTTCAATGCAAGCCATGATATCATTCCATCTGCTCAGCACTATGTCACAGTTAAAGAATAAGTGATTAGCAGTCTCTTCATTGATACCGCAGAAGGGACACATCACAGCAATGCTCATGCCCTTGCTAGCCAATTTAACCCTAGTTAGTAGAGCATCCTTCAGAACCTTCCATAGTATCAAATTATGTTTCATACTACTATCTTTACTCCAAACAGTTTTCCACCAAGGCCAGCACAGATTGTCACTGTTACATTGTAATCTCTCATAAACTTCACCAACTTTAAACTCATTATTCTTTTCACCCCATACAATTCTTGCATAGGTAGGCTGCATAGGAGTAAAGTTTTTTATCTTATCCCAAGTATTTTGCAAACGCTGATTGGAAGAATTCCTGCCTCCACCCTGAAAAGTGTATAGAACATCCATAACCCTAGCAGAGAGATGAATGCCAGATTGCATTATTTCATTGTAAGTCAGTTCTCTTTTTAAAATGTACCCCTTATCAAGCCAAGGGTCTTCCCAGAAGCTAGCCTTATAGATAGGATCAGTATTCATTTGTATTAGAGGGAGGATAGTGTCCCTTAGTTTGAAAATGCACTGCCAAGTCCAGCTTAAATTTTGTGGTTTGTTCATACTCCACAAGTTTTTTCCTTTGATTACATTATTTTCAGACCAGGAAGTCCAAATGCTAGCAGTATTATTGAAATAAGTGTCAATATGTTTGGCAAAGGCAGTTTTGTTCCACTGTTTGAGATTGAAAAGACCAAGTCCTCCCTTATTTAAAGGTGCCTCGAGAGCATTGAATTTAACAGGAGTAAGATACCTGCCCACAGTCTTGCCAGTCCAAAAGAATTTCATAATTGCACTTCTGATCATTTTAATAAGCTTGAAGGGAAGAACAAACATCCTGGCCCAGTACACTTGCATAGCAAAAATGATTGATTTGATTAGAGTAAGTCTTCCTGCTTGGCTAAGCTTTCTGGTGGTCCACAAATTCATTCTAGCAGTAATTCTTTGATATAAAGGAAGACACTGAGAAATAGTAATCTTGGAAGAAGATAGAGGCAAACCAAGGTAAGAATCAGTGGCCATGCTCAGAGTTAAACCAGAGATACTGACTAATTGAGAAATTTGTTGCACACTCACACCAGCTACAGATATAGAAGATTTTTGAATATTCACTTTAAGACCAGTCATGTTGTAAAAATGATTAAGAGTATTCATAACTTCCTGCACAGTGTCAAGATCAGGAGCACAAAACAATATAAGGTCATCAGCAAACATTAGAGTAGAAATCTGAGGAGCAGCACATTTAGGGTGTAGCCTAATTCTTTTAAGTTGAATGGCATCATTAATCATTCTAGTAAGAAGCTCCATAACTAAAATAAAAATATAAGCAGAGAGAGGATCCCCTTGCCTAATACCCTGTTTGCTTCCAAAAAATCCCTTCATCACACCATTGATGTTAATGGAGAAGGTTGGAGTAGACATACATTCGTAAACCCATGCAACAAAATGTGGAGGGAAATTCATATATCCCATTATGCGAACAATACTATCCCACTGCAGCATATCAAAGGCCTTCATGATATCAAGTTTCATCATAGCTTTAGGGGCAGAGTTTTTATTATTATAGCCTTTAAGTAATTCATGAGCAAGAAGAATGTTATCAAGAATACTTCTGCCAGGCAAGAATGCAGCTTGGTTGCTAGAAATAATAGTGGGAAGGACTAATCTTAATCTAGAGGCTATAATTTTCGAGATACACTTATAAATAGTGTTACAACAGGATATAGGACGATAGTCTTTAACATGCAAAGCATTCTTGATCTTGGGCACTAAGGCAATATTAGTATAGTTAAATGTCCTAAACAGTTTGGATTTTTTGAAGAAAAGACAGATGGCTTTACAAACATCATCAGCAACTATGGGCCAGCAGGCAGTGTAGAAGCATGCATTCATTCCATCAGGTCCACCACATGAGTTAGTTTTTAAAGAGAACATAGCATCATGAATCTCAGCAGTGGTGACTTCAGAGCACAGATAATTATAGTCATTCTGAACAAGTTTAGGTAATACTTCAGAAGGAATGGAATCAATATCAGGCTTGAAATTATTAGAGTTACCAAGCAGAGATTTGAAGTAGTTTTCAAAAGCTTGTTGCACTCCTGCAGAAGTAGAATGTTGAACTTCATCTTTATCAACAACAGTAATTAAGTTCTCTTTGCTCTGATTGTTTTTAAGGCATGCATGAAAATAGGCAGTGTTCCTATCTCCTTTATCCCACCATTTAATTCTAGACTTTTGCCTCATCATCTCTTTTTCAACAGTTAATGCTTCATAGTATTGCTTGGTGAGAGCAGCTTCTGCTTCAGAAAGTTGAGAGTTATTAACATCATTCATCATTGCTTTCTGAGCTTCTCCAAGCTTCAACAGAATAGAGGCACTTAGACCATTCCCTTTACCATACTTGTTGTAAGCCCACTGCTTCAAAACAGCCTTTAAGTCCTTTAATTTTTCCTGCAAAACAAACATACTATTACCTCTTTTAGTCTTGTTCCAAACATTAGTAACAATTTGTTCAAAATCAGGTTCAAGAACCCAAGAGTTAAAAAATTTAAAATTTGATTTTCTTCTCATGTCCATAACTCTCAAGTGAATGATTTGTGGGGAATGGTCAGAGAGGATAGGAGGGGGAAGGAAATTATACAAGAGAGGCCATTGTAGAAGGGCTTTATGATTGGAAAAGGAATGATCAATTCGTGAAAATGTTCTAACACCATTTCTTCTTTTATTATTCCATGTGTATTGCATCCCAACAGAATTCACTGGGATAAGATCAGCATCCATCAGAGTTGAATTTAATGGTTGAATTTCATTTGGGGTCGGTGGGTTCCCTCCAACTCTATCAGATAGGTTTAAACAGCAGTTAAAATCACCAAAAATCAACCAAGGATGTGTATTCTGCCGCAAAGATGGGATGACTTCATGAAGAGTTTTCCTAGCATTAGCAGAGTTCGCTGCATAAACAAAGGTAATATAATAGGTAGAGTTATCATTGATATCTCGCGCATGACAGTGAATCATTTGATCAGTGGATAGGAGAGAGGTTAGGTAGATGTGAAGGGGATTAAAGAGGATCATAATTCTCCCATATGGAGAATTACTTAAGTTATGAATGAGCTTCCACTCTTTATTTATGTATTCAGCAGCCTTAAGAGTAAGAGGAAGATTCAGTTTTGTTTCAAGAATAGCTAGGATTGATAAGTTGTTAGAAGCAATAAGGTGTTTGCATTGGTCAAGTTTGATTATATTATGACCCCCACGTATATTCCATGCGCCTATGGTGGACATCATCAGAGTTTGGGGGTATTAAGCATCTCTAACTTCATTTTCCTTGTTACTGCATGCTTTGATGCCAAGTAATTAGGAATAGTTGCTGATAGTGGGGTCAAATCATTATTGGAAGGTCTGTCTTTTATTGGAGATATGAGAGACTTATTGGGTAATGCTTGAGTTGAAGATTTGGGAGGTTTATAAGCCTTAGGAGGGATGATATCAGAATAATGATTGATTTGAAATTGACTGGGAGTAGTTGGATTATCAGAAAGATGAGAAGAGACATCTGTGCATGTCATTGGTATCTTGTGCATGTTATCAGCTGCAGACAAGGCATGGTGACCACCCTGATTTTGAGACATATGGATCTTCATACCATTAGATGTTGTAGCTACTTCATTTAACTTGAATTTATCCTTTTCACACTGCATGTTACCATTCCTAATAGCAGAATTGTATATTGACTGAAGTTCTTGTTGGTTTGCTTGTCTTTTTGGTTTTATTTTAACATGCTTGTTTTTGATACCACCTTGTTCTGCTAATAGTTGAATACATTCTGCCTTGCTTGGTGTTTTTTTTTCCTTTCCCTTAGTTTCTTGCTCTTCTACTTCTGTACTATTTTCATTTTCCTCTAGCATTGCATCCACATTCTCAGTGTCTTCAAGCTCCATCAGAGCATCGAATTTATTAGTTAACAATATGTCCTCAACTGTTACATCAACATTAGTTTCCAAATTATTGCCTATCCCTAATTCATTAACTTCCTCAGTCTCATCTGGAATACAGATTTCCTCCACATCTTCATCAGTTATTTCCCCTTGTTCTTTTGAAGTTTCAATAATAATATTGACATGGTCTTGCTTATTCCCTTCATCATTTTGATTTACTAGCGATCTTTTTTCCTCTACTTCAGAATACTCTTCTACCTTATCCCCCGCAGTATTAATTATGTCTTTATTCCTAATAAAATTGTCTGATTTCTTCCTTACAACTTTCTGCCATGTTCTATCATTCATATTAAGGGGAGGATTGAAGTTTCTATTCCCTTGAACCTTGTTCACTTTTGCTTCTCCAGGAGGGGGTCTATCCTTTTTGTTTCTCTCTTTGGTATTACTTGAGTTACCAGTAACAACAGCGTCACAGTTATTAGTTGCATGTCCAAACTTCTTGCATTTGATACAAACATCAGGCCTCCATTGATACTGTACATAAATTTTTTGAACCCCTCCTTCAACCAGTTTAACCAGAAATTCATGAGGGAGTTCTCTATCTGGTTTTACTTCTATCAAACATTTCGCATAACTCATTCTACTCTGTTTCTCAGTCATCTCATCCATACACAAAAGCTTGCCAAGGTGACTACTCAGCCAATTTATACCAAGAGGAGACCATGCATATAAGGGCAGATTATAGAAATGAACCCACACTGGAACAGAAGGAACAGAACCACTAATATTGCTGACTGTGGCATCATATGGCTTTATAATGAAAAGCTTGTTTTTAATAATAACTGGGTCACATTGTAGAATTTTTTCTCTATCATCATCACAAGAGAAGTTGAATAAAAATACCGTTCCATCAGATTTAACTCTTACTGACCCCTTAAGTTTCCATAATAACTTAAGTCTGTATACTACTGCAGTGTAAGAAAGAGGCTTATCCAAGAAGAAGCCAACCAGAGAGTCCTTCCATATCAAGTCACCAGCTTCTAAAACAACCTTCGGAGGCACCAGCATGTTGTTTTCATACACCGGGACCAGATCAACAGGGATGTACTTCCCCGCATTCAACGGTTTATGCTTAAAAAGGGAAGTCCATTTCTGTTGACCAAGAGTTGGATGGGACGAGTCAAAAGATGAAGATGGGTTCGAGTTGGATGCCAACAGAGTTGGAGGTGGGTCAGGAGGAACAAGTGGCAATGGAACTGGTGGAGTAGGGTCAGAGACAGCGGGACGGGGCACCAGGGGAGCCACATCACAAATGGCAGTGGTAAAAGGGAGAACAGAAGAGTTGAGGTGGACTGATGGAATAGATGGGAGAGAAAGGACGGGGTCGTTGGTGGTGAAGTTGGCAGAGTTAGGGGGAGAGGACGAGGGAAGGACAGGAAGTATGGGAATAGTACTGTTAGTAGGAGAGGAGGAATGGGATAGGACGTGGGTAGGAGAGAGAGGAACAGACATGAGAGGAATCCTGAGGAGAACAATTTTTAAACTTTGGGGACTATGTGAGGATATGACAGTTTTAACAATTTGTCAACACAAATCTTTTTATTAAAGACCTATTATCACTTCAACTAACTTTCCAAAATCTTCCATAGTTTCCAAACAGCATTATTTACTCCACAATTCAAATTTAAATTTAAATTCAAATTCAAATTTTAAATTATCCAAATTTCTCAAAAAATTTCAAACTCCCTAAATTTTCGAAAAATTTCGCCAGCGTCTCCTTTGCGCGGCTAACTTGGTACGACTACAAAATGCCACCATAAGCCCTCAGATTTCAAGAGAAAACAAAAGGCCAAGTGGCTAGACAAGAAAATCATCAAATTTCATATAGAAAATTAAATACATACCTTTTTGTCAAGCAATTCAATTTTATCTTCGAAATCAAAAATCCAATTCCCTTTTCCTTTATAACACCTGTATATCCTACTAAACCAATAATGTTGAATTTCAACATTCAAAATCATTTTATATATTTCTTTACAAAAGTTTCAACATCTATTTTATTCAATTCCGTACGATGCACCTATATTATCCGTACGCAAAACCAAATTCGAACGCTCACTCGATCACACAATTTCACTTCTGAACTAGTATCATCTACCCGACTTCCTAGCGCGGACTCAGATCTGGTTTCTTGATCAAAAACCGTCATTCTCCTTGCATAACCATAAACTATGATATAGAATTTTCAAAATCAACCAAAAATCCATATCCAGAATTCGCCATTGAAAATTGAGTGAAAAAATTCCAACTCGGATCGATATAACTATCTCAAAATTCTGTGCTCGAATTCTGGATAAAATCGTTATGTGAATAAAATAATATACGTATATCCTACGTATTTATTCCAATTGATTATTGCTATATCAATTTTCCTTTTCTTTTATTCACATTGATTTTCATTCCCTTATTCACAATTACCTTTTCACACCCCTTTTGTTAAAGCCTCATTCAAATTTTTAACTGAGAATATTTTCTCCAATGCCAATTTTTCTTAAGAATTTCACACTTTATTTCTTAAGTTCAATGCAAATATTCTATATAAACCTTATATTTAATTTCATTTCACCACTTTGGTTTTATCTATACTTTTATTCAAATTTTTCATTTTCAAATTTATTTTAATTCAATTTTCCTTTCATTTTATAAATATTGAATTCAGTTCATTTCAAACCCTATTTAATTTGTCATTCATTCAATTAGTTTCACTTGCAATTTTATTTCAATAATTTGTTTCATTTGGTCCAACTTGACAAATTTTACATATCACACAATTTAAATTTAACTCCAATATCCAGTTACAATTTCATTTACTTAGAAATGTAAATCCATTTGTTCATTTACAAATTTATTCCACATTTTTAATTTAATTCAATTTTTTTTAACTTCTATAAGTTTTCCAACTTATTTTCATTCCAAGCAAATTTCTAAATTTAATAAATTATCAAATCCCTTATGATTCCATAAATATTTTAAATAGGATTCCAGAATCTTTCCAACATTTCAAAAAATCATTTTTGAAATCAATTCAAATTATCTTTTGAATTTCCAAAACCAAACCAGTTTTGCAAACAACTTCCATTTAAAACAATTTGGCAGCAATTCCTCTCCTGGAAACTCGAATATGAACATCGATGATGCTACAGTGATCACCGAAATTATTTTCCAACGACCGAAAAGAGTTTAGTGCTCTTATCCCATCAAAATTATTTTTTCAAATATGTTTAAATTTCAAATCTCACCAGATTAAATATTTTCCTCAAATAATTTCACCATTATTTTTCCAAACCTTTGAAAATCATTTCCAAACTCTAAAGGAATTCAAACGTTTCACCAAAATTTCAAATTTCAAAACCTTTCAATCCACTTTCAAATAATTCTTTAGAATTCTATTTCAATTTATAAATTACATTTATAATCTACATTTCAAATTCCATTTTGTTATATAATTTCTTAGCTTTTAGTTGTGATTTCAATTTCTTATTTGATTTCCATACAATAACGATTATAATTTAATATTATCACTTCCTAACAATCAAACAACCATATACTATAATAATTGACAAAGATTATTTCTTTCATATACAAAAATAATTTGGGCAAGATTATTTCATTTACCCTATTTTAAAACAATATTGTGTCGGTTTATCTTGTTCAAGAGTTTAGAAACCCTATCGATACAGTTGGCTAGATTGCACCGACCAGAATCTATAACAATCAACCGACAAGTCAACACAATATAAAAGCAATTTTATATTCACTAACAAATACTCGCTCATATCCATTAATACACTCAAACTCATTCTAAAGCACTACTGACTCTATCTCTAATGAGTAATCCCCACCAGAACCAAGGTTCTCGCTTAATCAATTGCTCTGATACCACTCTGTAACGGCCCAATTTTCGACATTCAAAAATCAACATCATACATCCACCGTATCAAATGTCGAACAATCGAACGCCGAAAAACCGAACCATTAGGATTAAAGAAGAAGAAGGTAGAAGAAGAAAACAGAAACAATATCAGAATCTCACATTCGCAATGGAACAATATATAGTAGATAAATAAATGATCTTTAAACAAAAGAACTATATCAGTTTATACATTACATTATCAGAGCATTACAACAAAAAAAACACGACACTGGCAGTTATGATAACCTGCCCATATGGAAATTGAATTTGCAGCAACCCACACGCAGCGGATAATACATACAATAAGTGATACGTCTCGCCATCCAGCTTGTCGTCTGATCTCCATAGCATACTGTCCTGACTTCGCTCCAGAACAACAATAACCTGACTATAGGCTGCCCGTGTAAAAAATTATGGGCACCTAGAGTTTAGAAAGGAAACAATAAACTCCAGGTCAGTCATGGGACTGGTGTGAGATATAAAAAAAGATATTTGCATAAAAAAGGAAAAGAAATCTGTTCATGCTTTTGGAAAATGAAACTACCATAAGGCCCTCGGCACACACACAGTGCAATCGCGCACTTGGGGGAGATTTCTCTTTATGATAGCCAAACATGCTTGATACGCAAAATCTTTTTGATATTATTATTAGTGCATAGTGTGGAAAATATTTCGAAAGTATAATATTAATCTTAGCCAGCATAGGTACCATTATATTATGCATGCTATAGCTACCATTTAAGAATGAAAGGTTATACAACTGCAATCGTAAAGGGCTCGTATTGTTTTGTTTGGATTTCCAACAAATGTTGAAGGCTAAGGAACTTCCTTTCCGAAAGGGTACGCCTCCGGAGGAATGCCCCAAGAACCTAACCGGATCTCTGCCAACTCAAGACCGGGTTACCTCTGTAACTAGGTAACTAACTGTCGCGACTATGCCACCCCCCGGTCTAGACCGACCTTTACCGAGGCAGCTCAACAACCAATAACCACATAAGTAAATAATCTGGGCTTCATACCAAAATACCACTTTTTTTAATCCACACAAGTTAAATATCTGGGGTCCATACCAGATACCACTTATTATCCAAAAAGAAATGCACATACCTTGAGGGATGCGACCCCTATAACCTTGCTGCATCCGTCATGTTTCGATCATTTCCAAGGTGTGAGGACCGACGAATTCTCGTCCACAAAGCTACACTTTTCACAAAAGCCATGGTTCGATCAACCAATGATCAACACTTAGCATGCCACTTTAACAAATTGGGAATATATCACTAGTAACCATCAACTGCATAACCGCTGAGCTCGTACGTCTTAGAGAAGGATGTTAAGCTAAGAGAATAAATTCTCCGCCACCAACAGAAATGTATTTGATAGAAACCAGCTTTACATCTCAAAGTGTAACGTTAGACATACATCCATACAAGTCCATCCTGGGTTTGAATGGAACCGAAGGCACTTCCTCCAATTAAGGAAAGAACCCTTGCAAATCTGGATATTCCCAAATGACGTCCAGACTCCCCATCACATAGGGTGATATAAATCTCTATACCGGAGCAACTCGCTGAAGAGACATTCGACAAGTAATCCTTTCGTTTTGAAAATACCCGGTCTTCAACACCATCTTCGAATGCAATCCCATTTCGTCGTATCATTACTTGGAATGGATTTTATGACTCAATGTCCTCTCCCGGCTAATCCGAATAACGAGCGCTTATTTTTAAATAATAAGTGGTCACATTCAGATTTCAGTCATAAACAAATTCCACTTTGATCTTTTAAACAAAAGATCCATCACTAAGATTCGATGTGGTTTTCGGATAACCATTTGGAATCCGACCCCTGGTCCATCGAAATTCAAATGTCGTTTAAAGGCCAATATTGATAGTCGGTTATTTAACTTTCAAACAACATTCACAACACCCCTCAAACTTTAAATAATTTTCCCAAATTATTTAAAAACAATTTTCAAATCACTTTTCTTTCGCGGAATAAATTTCTAAATATTGTTTATTCCCACTGAAAAATTTGCCAAGTTCGAATACTTTAAAATAATTTAAATCACTCATCCAAAAATATACTTGGAAACACTTTAAAATGAAAACTATTTTTAAACACTTTATTTAAAACATTAATTATGAAATTTTTATACTAATATCTCATATATAACTTACGCTCAAAATAAATTTAAAAAAAATCATTAGATAGAGTGTAATTATTTAAATAACCATTTTCTAAATCAAATACCAATTAAATCTTTAAAATAATCACTTCTATAATTAACTTAATAAATATTTACATCAAAATTTTAAAAACAATTTAAGAAAATAATTTCTCCAAAAAACATTCTCTTTAAAACCAACTTTAGAACTTTTAATTTATAATTTAAAAGCTCCTTTGAAAACATACTCGGCTTTTCAGGGAATATATACTTTCCATTTCAAAATAGTCCATTTAAACTAATTAATAAATCCTTCTTGATTTATCTCAAATTTACATTCCAAATTCGTAAATTTTCTTTCCACACTTTTAAAAATAAACCAATATTTATTTTTTAAAACAAATTACCCCTTCCTTTATAAATTTCCCTCGTGAATTTATATTTTCCAAATATCCCTTGATATACAATTTTCAAATCGATTTCCCAAAATTTATTTTCAAAACACCAATTCAAATTTCAAATTGATTTCCAAAAATTTACTTTCAAACACCAAATCAATTTCCAAATCGATTTTCCAAAAATTTACTCCATTTAAAAGCTATTCCTTTATTTATCCAAATTTATTTCAAAAACCATTAATCCAATATTCACACCTTTATTTAGATTTTAAAATCCGAATTTTAAAATAAATTCATCAACTTTTAAACAATATTACTCAAGCTCTCAAAATTCATTTATTTTCATTTATTAAAATCTTTTCTCAATACTTGAAAATTTATTCAACAGGTTTTCAAAAATCAACCTTTTCCCTTGTCAAATTTCTTCTTTAAATTTATCCAATTCTTAAAAATTATTTTACTTAAAATTCTCTACTTTAATTTCCTTTCAAAAATCCAAATCTTTATATTTCTGGTATTTCAAAAAATACCAGAATATATTCGGCCAAAACATAGCCTTCAATAATTTCAATCACCAATATAATCATTCACAGATTAACAATAATCATATCACAACATATAAAATAAATTCAAACATTTGAGGAATCCAGTTGGATCCCTCCAAATTGTTTCCCTACATCCAAAGATGTTAGCACAATATAAAATACCAATTCCACTTCGAGGTGGAATATCGCGGTATATGGGGTTATATCATCTCATCCGCTATTATGCGGCGCATAGGGTCTCATGCGGTATATAATGCGGAAAATCAATCACTCCAACATATGTATACACTACTATATATAATATCACCCAACAGATAAATTATTAAATTCATCCAAGCACATCCAACAATTTAAATTTAACTATTTAAATTAAACAAATCAATTCGATTGAGTGAGAATATTTCACCTTTGGTTTTGTTTTGCAATCCATTTTCATTCCGGCTATTTCTTCACGATTTTGGACCTTGTATAAACAATTATATGATTTTATTAATATTCGAACAATTAATCTCATTTAATAATTTTACTTGACAAATGATTTTAAATTTCAAAACTAAAAATTTAACTTAAACTAATTTTCTTTAATAGATTATTTTTAGGAACTAAAATAACTAAATGAGTTTATTAAACAACTTGATCTCTATAATACATTATTTTAAAAATAAACCAGTAGATTTAAAAATGTGTACATCTATTTTCTTTTGAAACCATATACTTATAAAAATAATCTATATAGGTTTAAAAATCTTATTTTATATAAACCGCTCGATATTTAAAATTTCTATATTTTCCAAACCCTATATGTATATGTATATGTATATGTATTTCTGTTTTAAACCTTTTATATATTCAAACTTTATACCTACTATAATTAAAATTATATATATATATATATATATATCTCTGCAAATATATTAAAATTTCAAATCTTTATATATTTATATTAAAACAACAGCCTTCTATAAACTTTTTCCCAGATTTATATATAAATTTCAAACAGAATTGTTTTATACAACTTACTGTAAATTATATAATTTGTTTTCTTTCGTTCTGCATGATTATATATACACAGATAAATATATATAAATTCAAAATAAAAAGAAATACCTTACTGAAAACCCTCACCTTCGTCAACGATCGCCTGAACGATTGCCTGAAGCCCCTGTACTCGCGAACGACATCGGCCACCATCCAAATCCTCGCGCGACGCGCATCTGCACTCCAGCTTCACCCAAAATTGAAGTCGTCGACCTCCAGATCACCTCACGGGGACGCTCAAGCTTGCCTCCACGACAATTGCTTCGAATTGAACTAGGGAGGAGGAATCAGCGACTCGACTCGATTTGCGATCAGTGTTCGCGCGACCCCCATCGACCGAGCGTGCTTCCAACAGGATGACCTATCGTCGCTGCCTATGCGTGCGCGAGCGCTCCGCACGCGCCATTGGCACTACCGACCTCGATTGAGTCGCCTTTCCTGTCGCGACTTTCGATTTGGGTTTTCGATATTTTTTTTGAAGTTTGATCTCGATCTGAAGTTTAGAGAGAGCGGCCATTTATTTTTAATTTGATTTCGTTTTGATTTCTTTTTCTAAAATTTTGAAGAGCTCGGTTTTGGTAAAAAATAAAAGCGCGTGTTTACCAGACGAACACGTGGTTGAAATTTTTTTCAACGTGTCTTCAAAGGTCTGTTATAATATTAAATGCCAAAAATATTATATTTAAATTCAAATTCAAATTTAAAGCGTCTCGATTTCTGCACTCAAAATCTCAATCTCCAATCAAGGTGTGCCGCCAGGCGTTTATAATGTTAAACCTCTATTCCGAAAGCAATGGAAAAGGTTTCAAGTCCAAATTCGATCGTATGAAGGAGATAGCTTTTTGGACCAGTTATTGAATTGAGTTTTCCACATAGATTTTAGCGCGTTTACAAACCGTACGATCACATGACAACTCAAAACTCTATGAAATTTGAAATCCGATAATAATACAATATTACAGAACCAATGGAACTAGTTTCGTCGAAATCCGAGACTGTGCCTCGGAAGGCTATTTTTAAATATCGATTTAAACGATATATTTTCAAAACTGAACAAACACTTCAAATTTCAAATTTTAACACTTCCATTATCTTCAATATTATCAGTATAAATTTTCCAGGCCTTTTAAAATATTTTAACAAGCTTAAAACTGAAGATTCAATATTTTACCCAACTTTCAAAATTTTAATTACCAAACAAACAATGATATTTGAAATTCAAGTTAAATTAACTTTCAAATATTTAAAATAAATTTAATATTTTCAATTTCAAATGTTTAAAATTTTCGAGTCATCACACCTTAACTAATATAATGTTTTCATTTGGGTAGATAAGAAAATAGGCGCCAACATAGTCTCTTCGAAAACATTGGTTAAGGATTAGAGAATAAAAGCGATGATCATCAGGGTCGAAGTGATAAAATGCAACGTCCTAGTTTTCTTTAAAACATAATCTCTTTGGAAAAAAATTCTGTTCAGAAGTATTGGGATCGGTGATTCTATTCAAAATAAACGGCGACAAGCCTCTCGTACGTAAAACGCGGCATTAAGACCATGTCAACAAGATTATCATCGATGACCATCTCTTCGTCTTTAATGCTACGTCTTCGACTTCGACCAAGATCAAGCCTTTCCATACCAATTCGCATTGATATCCCAAGGATTGTCCTGGTTAACTTCTAAGACGGTGGAAGATGAAGAGATAGAAGGGCGACATCATTATTATTGGCGTGACAAAATAGTAATTAACATGAAAACTGCAAATTTACTTATAAAAGCAATTTCTTTTCTACCAACCTCTATTATTTGTCAAATTTCTATTGGTTAACAAAACTTTATCAGTCTTCTTTACCAAAAAACTACCGCATACGAGAATTTTAATACCAAAACATTTTACACTTTAACCCTTAATTTTAATATCTCAATAACATAATTAAGCTCTTCATGCTTAAAACAATTTATTAATCATACTTAGACACTTGGGAAAAATCCCAAAAATCACTATAAATCAATTTATATATATTCTTTAACATACAAAAATATCAAGGCTAAAATCGAAATTAATTATTGTTAATAATTAAACCCAAGATAAATAATTTTCTAAGCTTAGAAAATTCATAACTAATCCATACTTACATGGAAACTATAAAATTTGAAATCCACATCTAAAATAATACTTCTACCATCATACTAAAATTTCAAATCATTTGGGTGTCATATGATAAGTTTTCCAACTCAAACATATAACTAAATTTCATAAATAAATTCTATAAATCACCAATAAGCATATAATCCTTAAAACCTCTAAAACATGGCATAATATTAGCAAAAGAATCGGATTTAGTCTTAATACCGAAATAACACATAAAAATGAGATGTATAACTTTTATTCACCTCTAATGGATTAAGAAGGTTGAGATTTGCATTTAGATTTGATTCCCCCTAGCCTTATACTTAATTTCCAAGCATTTTCTTCCTCTTGAACACTTGTTAATGATCAGCCTTAGAATTATTTGATCTCGTTTGTGAATAAGTGAAATGAGGGAGGAAATGAGAATAAAGGTTTATGATAAGAAAATTGGCTCTTTTACTATTTTATCCTCCTCATGAACCTTCTACTTATTAATATTCTTACCGATTCTATTAAGTCATTATTTAGGCTCGACTCTCGTTAATTACTAAATCTCAATCTTCTTATCATTTAATATTATTATATTTAATTTATCCAATCAAATGTTCTAAATAATGTTAGTCAAAATTATGAATGCTACAAATATATAGTGTGAATATCAAATATGTGTTCTTCCACTTCGATAACAATTAAATAATTGGTAAACGATCTCCATTGATTAACAGTTTCCAACTAAGATTGATTAAAAATTAGTCACTTACGATGTATAATGACCTTAAGAAGATGAATTTGCACAACGACAGTTCTAGCCAAGCAAATTGAATTTGCACAAATTTAATTCTTTAAGAAGATGAACTTTAGTAGGAAACTGACTATTTCTCTACTCTAAATATATATAATCAAAATACAAATGCATACTTATGAACATTATTCTTAAATTTACAAATATCGTCGAGTATCAAGCGATGAAAGATTAATCTAAACTTGGAGCGGTTTCTATAGGATTGGACTCGAATGCATCAGTGACTGAAGCATCGAGTTCTTCCAATAATTCTCTGGATTGGATTGACTCTTGATTTGCTAGAGTTTTCTTGCAATCAGATGTGGCTTGCAGTTGGTATTTTGATATCTGGTTATGTCTTTGATGAGAAAGATTTCATTGAACCTTGGGAAGGATGTGAAGAGGATCTAGAGAGGTATGAAATTATAAGCACAAACTAATGGTGATTTCAATAACAATGAATGTATTCGCCTATTCATGTACATACTGCTGACCTCACTCATTGAGATCAAGGCTATGATGATGATTAGGTCGATTGATGAATTTAGTCATTAGACATGAAACTAACTGTCATGTAAGATGGAACTTCACACTACTTGAAAGGCTTTGTTTTGTTGTTGCTTTACATTGTCATTGCTGCATGTTTCTCTGTTTTCAGAAGTCTAAGTAAGTATAATATTATTGACACTAACTGTATTAATTATTACCATGTTGAGTATGCTAGTTTGTAACTATATAAATTGTTTTATGGCTTATTATATTGAATGACATACAACGCAAATGGCATTAGCTTAGGTACTTTTACACGTTCAGCAGCTCAAACTACCTAAGTGAGGGTACAGTTTCACTATGTAGGTTCAAAATTGTTGGTTTCAGTTTACTTACATACCCATGATTTACATAGATTCCAAATCCATTCATGAAATTTTTTTCTTCCCTTTATAATTGTTTCATTTTGCAAATTGTGAACAACATACCGAATATAACATATGATGCATGTAGATCGTTTATTGTAAAATGAAGGAAAAAAATTGTTTGTAAAGTACGTTTCGTCTATGGATATTTATCTTTTCGCAACTTTGCTGATTTATGAGATATTAAGTTAGCAAGTGTTCTTTTTGTAGATAATGATATATTTTTTTAATCTACAGTTGTTATACATTCTTATTAGATAAATCAGGACACAACCATGACTTCTGATAAGTTATGTATCAAAGATTAATAACTTATAGTACCATTGATGAGGTTCATGCATATGGAATACGCTGGTGTGCTCTATCCATATTAGCTTATAGTTTAAAAAAACAGTTGTACTATTTCTGGCACTAGATTCAAATTGGATTATTCACAAGAATAACTTTAACTTGGACTCAACTGTTAATTCCAGTATTGAAATAAATATAAAAAAATTACTATCGTTTCAAACATTATTTGATCCATTTGTGTTAAAACTGAAATCATATGTATGGCCATGGTGATTGTTTACTTTCCAAAACATGTTGCAGATTTATAATGTAATTGTATACTATCTGTGCTTCCCTTTTAGTCTATTTAGCAAAATTTTACTATGTTAATAAATAATATAATTATCCTATTTGTTTGACAAGATTCATAGCAATAATGTATTTAGAAATTTCTTGAATGTAATTTGATAACCGTTTCAGGTTTTGAAACCTGAAACGTTATCAAATTTTTTTGCTTCAGCTAACAGTTGGTTCGGTCTTCGCGAAGAATGAAGCATATGAAACTCTTTTGCTTCGGTCGTTTGGCAAGGATGAAGCAAAAGAGTGTCATTTACTTCGGTTGTTATCAAATACCGAAGAAAAAGACATCATTTGCATCGGTTCAACAACCGAAGCAACATATGTTAGTCTTGTGCATCATCTTCATTTGCTTCGATCATTGAACCGAAGTAGTAGGGGTTGAACAACCGAAGCAAATAACTTGTATTGTATGAATGTTGGTCGATCAACCCTAAATGAAAATAGTTGAATGTTATCATCTCCTAACAAATAAACATATCAAAAATCACTATATTAATTTTTTTTCGAAAATCATTATTTTCTATATATAAATTATACTCCTATGTAAAATTGTTTCATTTACCAAAATTTAAAACAATACTATGTCGGTTTGCCTTGTTCAAGTGTTTAGAAACCTCTATTAATACAATTTTACCTTCTGTATCGACCAGAACTCATAAACCACTCAACCGATAAACCAACACAGTATAAAACGTTTTTATAGCAGTAACAAATAAGCGCTTTCATACACACACATACACATGCACACACTCTCTCTCGTTCTCTTGAACTCGTTCTTGGATATAATTAGCTCTATCTCTAATGAGTCTATCTCACCAAACCCCAGGTGTTCACTCAACCTAAGCTCTAATACCACATGTAACGACCCATATTTTCAATCCTCATAAGTCGACAGTAATACATCCACGGTATTTACGTGCCAAGCATCCAAGTGTCGAAAAGACAGATTGTTAGGGGTGAAAAGAAAAGGAAAAGATAGTCAGAACAGAATCTCACATCATAAAGAGCAATATATAATATCAAAATTATATTTTCTAAAGAAAATCATTAACATTCAACAACATCAAATTCTAACATATCATCAGCCTGGGCAGTTATAGCATTATGTCCTTACAAACATTGATCAATACAAACAAGAAACGCAACGGAAATAAAAACACTGAAATGTGTCTTGGAGGCATCCAACTCGTCTCCTCAAGCTCCAAAGCATCCGAAACTAACTTTGGAAAAATACTTGGGTTTGACCTGAGTATTATAAGAGAATAACTCTTGGATCAGTCTGGTAAACCAGTGTGAGAAACTCAAATCAAATGGGTTGTTATATTTTGTAAAACCTTTTCAAAATAGAGATATCTCATAAGACCATGCTACATATAAATACAGATGGTTTTACCTTACAATAACCAACACATTTTATAGGAAATCCAATGATATTAATATAATGTATAGGGTTTGAAATAAATTATGAATATAGCTGGAATGCTTGCATCTCACATTCCATCATAGCTGGGCACAACTAAGTCCGTACGGTGCAATGATAAGGCTACTGAGGTACCATCTATCACAATACACATCTGGATAAATGTACCGAGATCCTCACATGGACCCCTTGCATGGCATGACCGAAATACCTCTTACTAGAGAGTATTGAATATTTCTCATCCCGGTAGCTTTGCAATCTTTTCCCGTGAGCTCACATGCATACACCAAATCCATAAATATATATCTAGAAGGGTGATGAAAATACCCTAATGGGTGTGACCCATATAGCCTTTTAGCATATCCCATGCTTTAGTCATTCTCGATTGTTGAGGCTTAAGGCTACATTTTACCTTTTATATAATAATACCACTATAAATGCTAACACGGCCCTTTAGGCGAAAATGCAATGTCAGCATTCATCCACATAAGTTGTTTAGGATATGAAGAAACCAAAGACACTACTTCTACTACATTCTTTTTGGAATCACCCTCAGGATTAGTAGCAAGTATCCCTTACACTTCAAAAAGCTTTGTCTTCAATTCCATCATCTTCAAGATGTCTTCAATTCAAATGTTTAAGTTGGTTCGAAGTGGTTTTCAGATAATTCATACTTATCTGATCCCGTTCTCTTCGAACCAACATTCGATAATCCTGTAAACTCAACCTCAATTCTTTGAAAAATATACAGACAATACATAAGAGCGGAGAAGAGCTTCTAACTATTTAAGTAGATGGATTTCCTTGACATTTGTCCTAGAAGATCACAAGAGTTTATACGTACAGTAGTATCAACAAAGATAATTGTACCCAATAATTCTCGTGTTTCTCTTAGATTCCATAGTTAAAAATTAGTCAAGATTTGGTATTTGGTTATTTAACTATCAAATACAAAAACAACCAAACGTAGATTTTATTTCCATATGGAATTCACAAAGCCTCATAGATAAAGCTTCATTCATTTGATTCACTTTAATTATTTACAAAGATATTCATATACTTATCTCATCGGTATAAGTATATTCTCAAAGCATTTTACGTTGTATACTTGGAAGGCTTCACCATATACTTATACAATGGTATAAGAATATCATCCATAGAGCACTTAAGAAAGGTTCTTATTCAAAATCATATAGATGGATCAAAAACAATGTTATTCAAAACATTGTTTACTATCAACCCAAACCACAAATCCTCTGGTATTAATTATGCAAAATGCTTCCATACCTCCAAAATTAAGAAGGTTTATTTATTAATTCCATAGGTTGATTTTTATAAGTGCTCCTATTCATATAAAAATCAAAGTTTTATAAACCCAAAGCCTCTTTACCAAAATCCAAGATCTCTTTCCAATTCATAACTTTAACAAACCCTTCCGGTGTGCATGTAAAAGTGTATATTTTTACTCCCACATTTAATCTTCTTTTAATTATATAAATGTGCATGTTAGGGTATTTTACATGTTTAAACCAAAATTTAAATTGTTTTCAAATCATCATTTATCCATCTTCATTTGGGGGTTTAATTGTAATTTTGTATATGATTTAATTCGAGAAAAATTATTTGCACATTTTTATTTTTATTTTTAGGAAATGGAGCGCAAATATGAAGTAGTTTCATTGATGAAAGCATGCACATATGTTGAAAGCTAATGAAGAAAGGAAATAAAAGAATTTATACAACGTGGAGGAGCTCACTTACCCACTAACATATAGTCCAAATTAAAAGCACTTACACATATTAATGGAGGCTTAATGACATGTTAGTGGGGATTGATTATTTCTATAATGATTACTTGAAGGTTACACTTTCTCAAGAATATTTTAGATAGTCCCCTAAAATATGAATTAGGGTTTTAAGTATGTATAAATATCCCTTATGTTTCATGTAATCATCTTCTTCTTTTGGATGCAATATTGTAGCCACAAATCAAAGATAAATAAAAATATCTTTAATGGCTTCTTAGCCTTGTTCTTTACTTTCATGCAATTTTTAGTTTATGCTCTCCTATTTAGTTTATGCTTCTCTTATTTCATGTTAGTAGCATAGATTTAAATCTTGTAATTAGTTTAGTTTTATTTCATGCAAGTAGTTACCTCTCTTTTCTTTTAATTAGCTCTCATTTTCCTCTTTTTTTCTATATTGAAATCATTTTAGTTAACATGTTTTCGAACTAAACCCCTTCAATTAGGGGTAATGAAGCTCTTATAAAACATATTAAATTAACATAATGATTTCATTTATGATCTATCTTTTGTGCTTAATGGAAATTTTGAACGATGGTAGTTTATGTTTCATTTTTTTTTTTGAATTTGATAGTGTATGTTGACATTTCAAATAGGTTATGCTTATTACATTGTAAACATAAACTATTTGATCATTTGCCTAAGTGATTTTGATAATGAAAGTCAACTAGAATCAAAATTTGATGATCTATATTACTAATTCATAGTAAATAGATCATACTTAACATAGATTTTATTTTTTTATTTCATGTCATTTTCATGAATGTCGATAAGTGCGTTTGAATGGTGTGCTAGAGTTTGATGGTTTAAGTTGTGCTAATTGATAGCGCAAATAAATCATACTAATAATAAGCACACCTAACATTTCTACTTTATATTTTTATGAGAGATTATAAATGATTTTTTTGTTGATTCATATGAAAGATTGGAAGTGGATTTGCCTCTAAATAGTTCCTTAATCGCATAGTTTTATTCACTTTTACTCTAGTTTAATTTCTAAAATTTTGTAGTTCAAAACAATTTTAAAAACTTTGGGCTAATTTGATTGAGTAATATTAAAATTTAATTACTTTCCTGTGGATCGATCCGTACTCGCATACGACCTACAATTGTACGCCGTGTGCTTGCGGTTTTACAACGATTATATTTTTCATCGATTTTCTAATCGATAGAAAATCCGTCATCTAACAATTATTTGGGGTCATCGCCGAGGATAGAAATTCTATTTTAATTTTATTCTTTGAATTATTTTTACATTTTATTTGTGTTTTTTTTTAAAAAAAAAAATCACTTTTCCTTTGTTTCATTTGTGTTGCGTGCATTTCATTGTGTGCATTTTTTCCATTTCAATTTCACTGTTCAAGTTTTCAAAAGAAAAAATTCATAACCCCGTTCACCTGTTACTGTGTATTCCATTTTAATTGCAATCTTCTTTTTCATTTCCACAATCTTTGTCAATATTTTTCTGTCTTTTCATCTCTTAGTTTCATTTGCACGACACACTTCATTTTTGAATTTGTCCACTTCATCACTTTTATTTCTTGTCAAAAAAAAATTACATTGACATTTGTAATTGCATTTCCACTATGCCTTGCATTTTCAGTCAATCTACACATTTGTTTTTTTATTCCACATTTTGTTTTCTTTGTTATTTTGTCACTTTACATTTACTTTCTATTACTACTGCATTTACATTCACATTACGTTACAAACATTCCATCTTTCTCCAAGTTATTAAACACCTACCTGCACAAGTGTGCATATCTTCAACTTGCTCCCCGCTGAATCACAGTCTCCCTCCACCGAAAAACTCCACCTCCTACAACTTACTCATACCATCTCCTTCTTTAATCAACATTCTCCATACCACTTTCAAACATCCCAAAACATCAGACTTATGGTTTCTTGCATCATTTAAACCCACTCCATCCTTCACTGCCTTCACTTGAATACAACACCAAACACTCTTTCTGCATCATAGCAATACAACCCAAAACTTGCAACTTCACCGCAGTTGAATCCACCACCTGAACCAGTTACTCCATCCCTTAGAACCATCTTCCTACTCAATAGCAACTCATCATACTTGAACAAAGCAACCTACAAACAACTTCATCAACTGCCACACATCACTGCCGCATTGGCATAAATCCTTCCCCTCACAAAACCATACTCCAACATGTACTAAACTTCCATGAAGCATTTCCTCCATCATCTCCACCAATCTAGAATTCCAGCTATATCAAACCCACTATCACTCTAAACCTGCCTTCATCTACATTGCCTTCCTCGATTCAAAACTGCCTCAAATCACCTTCAACCTTTCACCACAAACACTCATAGCAGTCACTCCTTCTCTGCATAACTCCACTACCATACATCCACCACCTACCTTCACAACACTTTCAACTTCCATCTCACTGCCTGGAACGATCAGCAGCACCATCACCTCAACTCGAACTACTAGTACTACCTCCATCCACCTACAACCTTGCATCACACTTCATCTACTGCCATAACAATCCTCCGCCAAGAAAATCAACAAACTTCGACCAAATCCCTTGCTTCACCTCTAAAACCACCCACAACTCTGCCGAACAATCACCAAACCGCCGCCGTCTCCTACCTCACAAATACAAGCGAACCCTCCTCCAACCTTCCACAACTCCTCCTCGAGAACAACCTTCGACCAAATTAAACCTACCAACCAACCGCAATCCACCTGCCTCTGCAAATCGCCATCACCTATACCCAACAATTGCGACCAATTAATTCCTTCCTGCCATGTCCTACAACCATTGAGCATAATTCGTAACCAAACCCACTTGCTTCCCATCCAACCTCTTTTTCTTCTTCCGTTTTTGTTTTTGTTTTTTGTTTTTTTTTGGTTTTTTCTTTTTAATTTGGAATCAAGGTTTAGTAGAGAGAGTGTATTTTAGGCATTAGGTTTGTAAAAGTGGGTGGGCCTGCTGACTTTGTTGGGCTGAATTTTCAAAAATAAAAAGATTTGCTTTGTTTACCATTTTCTTTTGTTTTAAGTTTTGTTTTGTTTTTTTTTTAAAAAAACAAAATAAATACACTGCATATAGCTTGGTAAAATTTTCAGGTTGCAAAAGCAAAAAATCAAAAGAAGAAAAATTGCTTGCTAAAACTGCTCTACTTGCTTGCTAAAAAAATTGATGCTTTAAAATAAAATTGCTAATAATTCTGCACGCTCTGATATCGTATTCTTATCTATTGTTTTTATTTTCTTTGTATTAGTGGATGCTTGAATTTAAAAATCCAAAAAAAACAAATCAAATCCTATTTGTAGTTGCATCGTTAACTCACGTTTAATTTCTGTTTTGCATTCATCTCGTCTTGTTTTTCTTTTTTAAGAGTGAAATTTGACTGATAATAATGGTTAGACTTTGAACTTAAGGGTGTCATGAGCTCGTCTAGGGCTTAATTGCATCTCGACAAGTTGTCTTCTTTCGATAATCTAATTTCTTAGTGTCTAGGCTACAACAGAATACTAATCATTTATAAATATTATGGTGATTCGTTAATATTAGGGTGATTGTTTATCTGAAGGTACTTAAACCTTCGGCTGCATTGCTACGGTGATTCGTGGTGCACTGATAACCCTTATCCGTTACCTGACTTAGAATTATTTTGTTGGATTAATACAAAGTGTGATAATAAATTTTGGGTTATGAGCTACTAAGGATGGAAAATTTGTAATCAATTTCTTGTATTCATTTAGTTGCATTAGTTCATGCACATACAAAAAAAGAAAAAAACGAAAATCCAAAAGTAAAAAAAATTACATTTTACTTAACTTAGTTTTTTTTATAAATATCCAAAAGAACAGAAAAAATCAAACAAAATCAAAAATCCAGAAACAAGCATTTTACTTAAGTTTGGTTTTTCTTAAAAAAAATCCAAAAAAATCTTTTCAAAAAAATGAAATAAAAACATATGAAAAAAAGAAAAAAGTTTGAAAATCCAAAAAAATCACCCTTTTAAAAAAATAAATTCTTTTTGGAAAATATTTTTCCTTTATATATATATATATATATATATATTTCACTTCATTTCATTTTCTAAACCTTGTTTCATTCTCTTAGACTTGATTCTCACTTCTTTCTCTCCTTGGCCTTTTCATTTGTGCATGAGTACCTGGACTCATGATACAACAACGAATCGTTTAACTCGAACAAACAATCCTCCAACAATAACGAATGAAAACGCCCCCGAACTCTAATGGATAGAATCTTTTCCGATAGAGTTTCTATTACTTCTTGTATCACATTATCCGCCCCAACAGTAACCACGTTGAAATACATTCTAATCACATTGCCACGCTCCTTAGAATTGGAAAATTTCGAACATGATGACCCATACATCTTCCCAACAAAATTCGAACAAGTATGTACAACCATTAAACTCCAAAAATTATGTGATGATGGAATCAAACTTCGGTTAATTCCATTTTTCCTTATCGATTACGCTGAAAAATGGTTGTATAGCTTAGCTTTGATCAAAACTGGGGAAGAATTTATCAAAGTTTTCTTTAAAAAATTCTACCCCTTGGAAAAAACAACCAAAATCAAAACGAAATTGTGAATTTTCATTAATTCAGGGGTGAATCATTCGACAAATATTTTAAAAGATTTAAAGAGCTTTTGATAAAATGTCCACACCATAATTTTGAAAAATGGACTCTTTGTCAAACCTTATATGATGGACTTGAAAATAGTTCATAAATCATACTTGAATCAATGTGCTAAGTCAATTTTTTCGCCCAACATCACGATGGTGCTTGGTAATTCCTTGAAAACTTAGTCGAAAAGTTATTCTAGTGGGATCGTTTTAACGAGAAATCCATTTATTCACGATCGAGTGCACACTCAATAGGATCATTGTTGCTCTTGGAAGCTAAAATTGATGCGATGGTTAATAAATTCGATAATGTTTTCTCATCCAACCAAATGAACCAAGCTTCCCAATCAATGTGTTATAAATGCAAAGATCTGAATCACATAGCTGATCATGTCCTAATTCGGTAGAACAACCCAGTGCTTTTGACAGCGTTAAGAATGATCCATTTTCTCCAACGTATAATCCCGATTGGAGAAATCATCCTAACTTTGCATGTGTTAACCCGCCTTTTGGCAAGGCAGCACACAGGCATACTTGACTCAAAAGATTTCACAGCTGTCAAGGCCGGTGAGTACAAAGCGATGATTATAAGGCCCAGAAATCAGGTACAGATGGCTACATGGAGTCGGGATTGAAGAGAATTAGTAGATATGCAAGGTAGAATGTTCAAAGTATGGTATACGGTTTAATAGATGAGGGGGTTCGGCATATTTCATCCCATAGAGGATGGATCGACATAGTTGAATGGCATAGATCGGCATATGTTGCAGAAGAGGATGGACCGGCATGAGTTGGCTCTTATGGAGGGATCGGTACACTTCAATAGCTTAGAAAATGGAAGCCCAGGGATCGACATAACTTGGATCAGCATGACATGATGGAGCACCATAGATCGACATGGCATGGCAAAGCTCATGGGGTCGGCATGAGTGAGGGTGTGTGGATCAGCATGGGTAGTTGGATAAGGGATTAACATACTTCGGCCTATAAAAGAGGGATCAAATTCAATCTAGGAGGTATCAGTATACTTCAATGGCTCGGCAACTTGGAAGGGCTCGGCATAGCATTACGGCAGTGGTTGGATCGGCATAGCCTTGAGGAACAAAAAGGATCGGCATGGCCTTTTAAAAGAAGATGGATCGACCAAGTAGAATAGGAAGAATTGGTGTACTCCAGCAAGAGAGGGAATGGTATACTCAAGAAAGAGAAGGATCGGCATGTGTTGTTTGGTTGGATTAGGATGGGTGCTGTAGGATAGAAGGGATCGACACATTTCAGTCCTCAAGTAAGGGATTGGTATGGATGGATGGACAAAGGGTCGCCATAGCCTATGAAAGATGGGTGGATGTAGCATATGAAGGAAACGATCGGCGTAGCATATAGATGGATGGATCGGCGTACGTTAGTCCATCAAGGAGGGATCAGCATATGACAAGAACCAAGTTCATTCTTGCATGCAACATTAAATAACTTGAGTTCCTTTGATCCAAATGACATGAAAATTGTAGAGCTAACATAATTTACTATGAAGAATCCATCATAGTAATCGCTGCCCAAAAATCAACAAAGGAATGGATCGGTACCGATCCCTCATGGGATTTGGGCCTAGCAACCCCTATGGCGGGCCCATATGGGTAAGAAGGTTATGTAGCCGAAGTTTCACCTATATATACAACTGGCATGGCTTCAGAAAGGATCTTTTTCCTACTTCTCTTCATCTTCCACATAGGCTAAACTCTTCCATTTCTATTCTTGAATTTCATGGATTTGTAACTGTAATCATTAGTATAAACTAATAAAAAGGAAATTTTTTGGAGTGGACATAGGTCGAAGTTAGCCAAACCACTATAAATCTATGCCTCTATTTACTTGCTTTCAGATTTTTTTAATTTAAGTCTTCATTTATTTCTCTTCATATTTCCGTGATTGGATTGGATATTGGTGCTTTCATATAATAGAGCGTTGGTGGCCAATTTTGACGCCAACATTTTGATGCTTTCATTTAGAGGACTTTCACCCGCTGATTTGGAATCTTGGATAGTTGGATCTAGAAAGCAATGGCTAGGTAACCAATAAGGAGAGTGCTACCGAAAGGGAGTTAGGAAGCTTCGTCAGGAGATGGAGTTAATCAAGCTTCTATCTACATCAGGGATGAAATGGAAATAATGATGGATTCTATGCAGGAGCGGATGATGAAAAGGTAGGAGGAGATGATGTAGAATCTACTCCAATAAATAGGATAAGTTGAAGCCATAGGAGCTGCTGGAATGAAAAACCAAAATCAGAATCGGGAGTATGGAAATGGAACTAATAGACAGAGGAGTGGAATAGAGCAGCTAAGGGTAGTCCCCTGCCATCCAAGAGGGATCAGCACTGATCCCCAAAGGCTTGGGGAATGTCCTCGGGTCTGGTTGATCATGATTCTAGATGACCAATGATCGACACCATGGAGCTCGGTGCGAATCAGAATTTCGATGCTCATACGGAGGAGTACGTTCCAGACTTAGGGGGCAGCTTGGGCATAATGATAGGAGACTACCATTGGAAGACAATGAGAGGTTCATAGAGATGATAAGGCGAGCTATGCATGGAGGATTGGTGAATACGGATCTTAAGGAAGTAAATAGAAGTCCATTCGCTTCAAATATCTTGCAAGCTAGGAATCTACAGGAGTTCAAACTACCAACGCTTGAGACATATATGGAAAAACAGATCCTGCTGTTTACATCGTAATGCGTAATATATAATACAAAATTATATTTAATAAGGAAAAACTTTAATATTCAACAACATCAAAGTCTAACCTATCGTCAGCCTGGACAGTTATAGCATCACGTCTTTATAAATACTGATCAATACAAACAAGAAACACAGCGGAAATAGAAATACTAAAACACATCTTGGAGGCAACCAGCTCGTTTCCTCAAGCACCAAAGCTGACTTTGGAAAAATACTCGGGTCTGACCTCAGTATTATAAGAAAATAACTCTCAGATCAGTCTGGTAAACCAGTGTGAGAAACTTAAATCAAATGGGTTGTTATATTTTATAAAACCATTTCAAAATAAAGATATCTCATAAGACCATGCTGCATATAAATACATATGGTTTTACCTTACAATAATCAAAACATTTTATAGGAAATCCAATGATATTAATATAATGTAAAGGGTTTAAAATAAATTATGAATATAGTTTAAATGCTTGCATCTCACATTCCAACATAGCTGGACACAACTAAGTCCATACGGCGCAATGATAAGGCTATTGAGGTACCACCTATCACGATATACATCTAGATAAAATGTATTGAGATCCTCATATGGACCCCCTACGTGGCATGACCGACCTACCCCTTACTAGAGAGTACCGAATATTTCATCATCCCGGTAGCTTTGCAACTTTCTCCCGTGAGCTCACATGCATATACCAAATCCATAAATATCAATCTAGAAGGGTCACTATGCCATAGATGGCCTATTGCAACGAAAATACAAGATGTTGCTAGCTACAATGTAACGGTAGCTATGCTGATTTTTGTATATTACAACATTAGCTTCAGGATGTTAGCATAGATATCAACACTATGTTGCAGTAGCTATAGACTTATAAAAATATTATAAAAAATGAGTGCGGGCTGGAAAAAAGCGGGATGAAATAATTTTTAACGCGGGCAGCAAAAACAAAGCGACAAAAATTAACAAAATATTGAAGGGTTTCCCAAACCCTTAACAAAATACGTACTCCACCGCCGCTCAAGCAAAATAAAACGAACGCAAGTAAAAATTCTCTTGTCAAAATTTACCAAACACACTTCCTCAATCAAATTTTCAGAAGATACAATCGCAATCCAAATTGATTTTGTTTCAAACAAAATTTCCCAAAACCATTTCTCAATTCAAATTCATTTCTGAAATTCGCAGGTTTGGTGTTGCGGTTTGTGTTACGGATTCATGTTACGTATTTTGGAATTCGAGAGCTCTTCGTGAGTTTGATTCGAGGCGAATTTGTGTTGTGGATTAGCGAATTGGTTTTGCTATTCCAAGTTTGGTTGGAGATTGAGGCTGAGGAGATGGAATTGCCTAGTTGCACAGGTCTATTGATTGGAGGAGATGTGGGTGGTCGAACGTTGTGATGGAGGACTGTGGTTTCTGGGAACTGAGATGCGGCGATTTGTTTCAGGTGGTGGATTTATGTTGTAAATGAATTAATTTCTATTTTGTAAATGAATTTAATTAACATCAATGCATCTTCATTTTTAGACACTAATTAAAATTTGATGATAAAAGTCTCTCTAAACCTTTCATGAATAAAGGTTTCTTCTATATTGCAGGCAACAACTACAATGTACGAAGGAGCATATCTTCTAAAGTATGGATGGTAGAGGGAAGTCCTAGTTTGTTCATTAACACTATCAAATGTAAGTTTGTACGAACTTTTGGTTACTCAGATTATTGTTGTTGTAGCAGAGGTAAGAAAAGCTAGTAAATTTGCAAAATCACACAGTCCACTGTTCTAGTATGGTATGTGTAAAAAGTATTCATTTGTTTATGTGATTTTTATACTGAAAGGACATGGCGTAACAGTTCTGAAAATATGAATTGATTTAGAACTGTCACATGTTTGTTGTTGTAAATATGCTTTCAATCATGATACTGCCTTGTTTATAGTATGCAGCAGCAACACTTGATTTCCGCATGCTTAGTTTGTCGTCAAGTTTAAAACTGTGTGGTAGGAATTTTTATAAATTTTTCACTGTTCCAGGCAATGTTATCTTTACTTGCATGCTTCTACTTCCCATTAACGCCATGTTGGGAGTTTATCTTATTGGGATATATTTTGAATAAATCAAGTTGAATGTTATTTCCAGAATGTTACTTCCCATTAACGTGGTTCTGTATGAACCTGAAAACGAGAAAAATGCGACCAATTGTGATGAGTATGCTCTCAAGGAATGAAATGGGTAGAGATAGTGGTGGTCATGACCCTTTCGATATCTTCCATTCATTTTTTTGGTGGTGATGGTTTTGGGGGGTAACGATTATTTCTTCAGCATTTGCTTTTTTGCTGGCTTAATCTATATTATTTTTTGTTTTGTAGTTATATGGATGGTGATGAGTAGCAGCTGGAGGAAGCAAATGGTAGGATGACCAGTGTCAAACTGGGATGTGGAGGAATTAAGATTATAGTTAAGCAGAATGATGAAAGCACGTCAAAAACCACCGCCATCTCCATCCAATGGAATAGCTTTCGCTGTTTTGCTAGCTTTGAGGTACCGTTTTCAACATAATTATGCCTAGAATCATGAACTATGATTCTCTCCAACTCAAATGTGAGTTCTTGCAACTTTTGGCAAACTTATTATTATACACCAGCTTTAGTAATTCCATATTCCCTATTTGATTTCAAATCATAGTGATTTTTTGCTGAAAAATAAAGTGAAATGAAAACTACGTGAAGTAATTTTGACGTATGTGAGGTACATTGTTTGTCAGCGTAGACTCTTAATTATCTTGATGAAGCATGGAACGTGATTTTCAAACAACTGTATTTTTAATCAACCGTGTAGTTGAGCTTATTGAAAGTTTTAAGCTCTTATGTCAGTTGTTTTTCTTGCTTTCTGCTTGTAATGCAGGTGTCGTTATGCGTTTTTTATTTCAAAGTTCATTAAAATTATAATGTTCGTGCTGCTACATTGTATGCTATTTATATTCATTATCTACTTTTCGTAATGCAGGTATAAATATTTTATTCAATTGAGTACTAAAATTAGGGCACCAAATAAACAATATGAAGCCAACAGTTTGAGTAAGTAAATGCATTATACATCACTCCCTTGTTTCTCCAAAAGTATCACTGGAAGATTTGTAACAGCCTGCATCACATTTTAACTCTAGGATATGAAATTGCTTAAATTTCAACAAGCTAGTCTCACTAGAACAAAATGTACATCTATAAAAAAAATTAGATCAATTTTTCACAGGCTTCTCAATGCTTGGCCAACTTAGCTTCTCATAGGGATAGCAAAGGAACTAATGCTGCTGTCGGTCAAGAAGAAGGCGCTCTTGAGGCACTACTACCGCTAACTTTTCTCTAAATGAAGGTGTATGATAATTTTATTGAATACTTTACCCTCCACTATTATAACCGAAAGTGAAAGGAAATCTTCATCAATTTTAATCGCAATTTATGTCTTTGCCTTTAAGGTGGATGTTAAGCTACACAGATATCTATTGTAAAAATACAAAATCGCCTTTCGGTTTACATTGTATTCATTTAAACATAGGATGTAGTTTCATGCCCTTTTCTAGTCTGAGTGTTACCTTCCTTTTAGAAGGACACAAGGGACAAAATTTACTGTGCGACCGTCTTCAGTGATGGCACTGGAGGCACTAGAGGCATTAATGGCACTTGAGGCTCGCAAATATGAATGTACTGTTAATAAGTAGAATTTAGTATGTACTGGTTGTAACTATGAACACACTGGCTATGTTTTTAAGTATGTTTGTTATTTTGTACTTGACTAAGTAAAACCTGTGTTGCTGGTTATTCTGAAATGAAAAGTTCTTTGTTGTAGTGTAATGTTGTCATTAGATATGATATAATGTTGTAGTATATTGTTTCCATAGATATGATATAATGTTGCAGTACATTTCCAATTTAAATTACAAAAGGTGTTGCCATAGATATGATATAATGTTGCAGTATGTGATGTTAAATGTGGTAATAAACTGGCTAAGTGTTGCCATTGGATGGTAAAAGTGTTACCATAGATTAATGAATATGGGACCCACAACAGGGTTCCGTAAAGGTGGGCCAAGAATTAGTGGGCTCCACAATGTGGGCTCACATGTTGGGGCCCAGATTGTAGGGCCCACTTTTTAGTAAATTTGGTACCTGTGGTAACAACAGAACCGATGTTGCCCTAGGGTGTTGCCTTTGACTCTATAGCAACGCGGCAAAATACATCACCAAGAAAGTGTTGCCTTTGCCCTTTTTAGCCTACAGCAACATTTTTTGGCACATCCTGCATCATTCTTGGGTGTTGCAGTATGCAATCTATGGCGTAGTGGGTGATGACAATACCCAAATGGGTGCGACCAAAATAGCCTTGCAGCATATCCCATGTTTTAGTAATTCCCAATCTTTGAGGCTTAAGGCTAGATTTTACCTTTTGTATAGCAATCTCACTATGAATGCTAACACTGCCCTCCAGTCGACAATGCAACGTCAGCATTCGTCCATATAAGTTGTTTAGGATACAAAAAACCAAAGGCACTACTTCTACTACATTCTTTTTGGAATCACCTTCAGGATTAGTAGCAAGTAGCCCTTGCACTTCAAAAAGCTTTGACTTCAATTCCATCTCTTCAAGACGTCTTCAATTCAAATGCTTATGTTGGTTCGAAGTGGTTTTCAGATAATTCATACTTATCTAGTCCCGTTCTCTTCGAACCAACATTCGATGGTCCTGGTAAACTCAATTTTGATTCTTTCGGAAATATACAAACAATACATAAGAGCGGAGAACAACTTCTAACTATTTAAGTGGATGAATTTCCTTATCATTTGTCCTAGAAGATCACAGGAGTTTATACGTATAGTAGTAGCAACAAAGATAACTATACCCTATAATTCTCGTGTTTCTCTTAGATATTTCCATAGTTAAAAATTGCAAGATCTGGTAGTCGGTTATTTCACTGTCAAATACAAAAACAACCAAATATAGATTTACATCCATACGGAATCCATTAAACGTCATAGATAAATCTTCATTCATTTGAGTCACTTTAATTATTTACAAAAATATTCATGTACTTATCTCATCGATATAACTATATTCCCAAAGCATTTGACTTGCTATACTTGGAAGATTTCACCATGTACTTATACGATGGTATAAGAATATTCACAGAGCACTTAAGAAAGGTTTCTTATTCAAAATCATATAAATAGATAAAAACAATGTCATTCAAAACATTGTTTACTATCAACCCAAACTACAAATCCTCTGGCGTTAATTATGGAAAATGCTTTCATACCACCAAAATTAAGAAGGTTTATTTATTAATTCCATAGGTTGATTTTTATACGTGATCCAATTCATATGAAAATCAAAGTTTTATAAACCCAAAATCTCTTTACCAAAATCCAAGATCTCTTTCCAATTCATGACTTTAATAAACCTTTCTAATGTGCATGTAGAAGTGTATATTTTTACTTCCACATTTAATCGTCTTTTAATTAAACAAATATGCGTATAAGGATACTTTACACGTTTAAAAAAAATTAAATTGTTTCCAAATCATCATTTATTCACCTTTTTGGGGGGTAAAATGGTAATTTTGTGTATGATTTAATTTGAAAAAATTTATTTGCAAGCTTTTGTTTTTATATGTAGGAAATGGAGTGCAAATATGAAGAGGTTTCATAGATGAATGCATGCACACACGTTAAAAGCTAATGAAGAAAGAAAATAAAAGAATTCATGCAACATGGAGGAGCCCACATATCCACTAACATATGGTCCACAATTAGAAGCATATGCACATGTTAATGGAGGCTTAAAGGCATGTTAGTGGGGATTGATTATTTCCTTAATGATTACTTGAAGGTTACACTTTCTAAAGGGTATTTTAGGCAGTATCCTAAAATATGAATTAGGTTTTTAAGCATGTACAAATACCCCTTATGTTTCTTGTAATCATCTTCTTCCTTTGGATGCAATATTGTAGCCACAATCAAAGATAAATAAATAAAATCTCTTTAATGGCTTTTTAGCCTTGTTTTTTTTTTTACTTTCATGCAATTCTTATTTTATGCTCTCCTGCTTAGTTTATGCTTCTCTTATTTCATGTTAGTAGCATAGAGCCAATTCTTATAATTAGTTTAGTTTTATTTCATGCAAGTAGTTAGCTCTCTTTTCTTTTAATTAGCTCTCATTTTCCTCTTTTTTTTATGTTGAAATCATTTTATGCTCACATATTTTCAAATATGAGTAGCTAAACCCCTTCAATTTAGGGGTAATGAAGCTCTCATGAAACATATTAAATTAAAAAAAATGATTTAATATGTGATATCTCCTTTGTGCTTAATGGAAATTTTGAATGATTTTCATTTTTTTAGTGAATTTGATAGTCTATAAATTGACACTTCAAACAGGCTATATTTATTACATTGTAAACATTAACTACTTAATCATTTGCGTAATTTTGATAACGAAAGTCAATTAGAATCAACATTTGATAATCTATATTACTAATTCATAGTAAATAGATCATACTTAAAATAGATTTTATTTTTTATTTCATGTCATTTTCATGAATGTGGATAAGTGGGTTTGAATGGTATACTAGAGTTTGATGGTTTAAGTTGAGCTAATTAATAGCACAAATAAATCATACCTACAATAAGCACACCTACCATTTCTACTTAATATTTTAATGAAAGATTATAAATGAATTTTTTGTTGATTTATAGAAGGATTGGAGTTGAATTTGCCTCTATATTGTTTCTTAATCACATAGTTTCATTCACTTTTACTCCAGTTTAATTTCTACAATTTCCTACTTTAAAACAATGTTAAAGACTTTGGGCTAATTTGATTGATTAATATTGAAATTTAATTTTTTTTTCCTTGTGGATTGACCTATACTCGCATAAGTACTAGGATTGTACACCATGCCCTTGCAATTTTATAACGATTATATTTTTTAGTGATTTTCTAATCGATAAAAAATCTGTCATCTAACCCCTTCAGTTAGAAAAATAATTCTCTTTTACATAAAAATTTATTGTTTTTTAAATACTTTTTATTTAATAAATTAATTACCATAAAAACCTCCATAAAAAATAATTTATAAATTTTAAAACATCCTTGATAAATAATTATTCAACTTTAATACACTACTAATAAATAACTAATAAACTTAAACACTATTAACAAAATGATTAACTAACTTTAAATACTATTAAGAAATAATTAATAAATTTCAAAAACAGCATTATAAAATAATAATTAACTAAATTAAAATGTCATTAATAAATAATTAATTAACCTTAAAATAACTTTAATGAAATAATTAATTAACTTTAAAACAACTTTATTTACAAATAACTAATTAACTTAAAACATCATTATTAAAAATTAGTTAACTTTAAAATATTACTATTATTCAAATAGTATCAACTTAACCACTTAAATATAGAAAAGACTTTACCTCAAAATATTTTAAAGTTAAAGCAAATTCAAATCTATTTCTTTCAATTTTTTGGAAAAGGGCTTAGCGATCACAATAACACTAAACAAGCTAGCTACCATTTATTTACAGCTTAACATTCCAAGTCATATTACATGTATTTGTATAAGCATCATATATTTATATAAAATCCATAATTAACAGTTGACAGCTATCACCTCATTTAACTAATATAATTCAATTGCCAAATAAATAAATGTCCAAATTAATAAAATAGCAGAACGGTGATATATTCTACTAAATAGAAGTTTGATATAATATGTCTAGTTTAAATATAGCAGAACAATGTTTTATACTGCTAACCGGAAATAAATGCTAAATATAATTACATAATTACGTAATGATTTTCTATCACTATTAACATATCAATAATTTATACTTCAACAAAATTTTGAAATTATTACACAAAATGTGTTCTACAAGTTAATATGAACCTAACGTCGAAATCCATGGGTCAAAGGGACTTCGTAAAGGTATGCTATAGTTTTAAAAGTTTTAAAGTCAATAAATTAAAATTCTAATTAACTTAACACTCAGTCTCTCTACACAGGCCTAAGGCCCATTACCCTAAACTCAAACCAAAGCTTCCTTCGCTCGATAAAATCCCTAATCAAACTTTACCCCAAACAAAGAAAACTCTTTCATCACCAATCATCAGTGCATGGTCATGCACATGCACTACCCACTCCGATCTCCAACCACTACCTTGACCCCGCCCACATACTCCTCTGGCCTCACGCATCTCCCCTAACTCATCACCAACACCTCCAGCGCGTCCAACCTGAAATCGACCATCTGACCCCAATTTCGAACATAACTTCACAAACCCAGGCACGACCCTCATCCTTTTTCCACTGCCTTACCCAGCTTTAGCCATTCCCACTGACCTTATTAGCATCGCGACTCGATGCTCCACCTTCATCGTCATCCACATCTAACTCGCCGTCATTCGCCCCTTAGCACTCCATTTTTTAACACCAAAATATTCAAACACTTAATCTCTAAAGCTAGCTCATTTGAGCACCATCGTCCATCTACGACCCTATAACCACCACCTCTACCTCTATCATCCCCCAAACTTGCCTCCAGCGCCACCATACCATCCCTAGATGCTTAGATTGTCGAAATTAAATAAATGATCGAAAATTGTTCATCTATCAACGACCACACCACTATGCTCCCTAAAATAATAAGACCTAGCTTAAAAACTCCGATTCATAGATACAAACGTGACCGCGTACTCCGTTCATCGATTATTATTGATTGAAAAATAGTCACCACTCGACCATTCACTATAATCAACAAACTCTACCACTCTACTTGATGAAATGACAAACTACTATTTTCAAAATAAAATATAGACTAAGTCGAACAAGTTTACAGTTGGTCACATTTGCTAATTCCCTGCGGTTTGTGAGATATTGATTTTTGAATTATAAGATGAAGATGATACTTCAATTTTTTTAAAGAATATGATAATGAATTGAGGAAGAAATAGGAAGAGTTTGAACCAATGCTTATACTCTTGTGTTTGATCAACTTATAGCTACCCATTTTTTTTCCATTTCAAATCAAAAATATGATTTTAAATAATTATTTTACACATGAAAGACATTTAAAAATCACAACCAAGCTAGAGATAGATTTTCGCAACATTCATTTCACAAAATATTCTAAACAAGAGTACAGATCTCATCTTCTATAATTTATAGTCAATGCCAATCCAAGTTTAGGTTTTAAAGTTTTTATTTTTAAGCAGAGCAACAACTTTTCTAAGTTAAAAATGAGTAATTTTTTTCCAAATTAAAAAAAGTAGAGAAGATGGAAAATGGAGTTAAGAAGATGAAGTATAACGTAAAACTATAGAATGGAAGATGTGTATACAAAAGATGAAATGATATATATATATATATATCTATATATATATATATATATATATATAAAGTAGGCAAAAGGCCAAAATGCTCTTAAATCTAAATTTTTAACTCTCACATTATTTCCAAGCCTTCATGGTACCAAGCATATGAAAAAGATGGTGAATATTAGGATAATCGTGTACTTTAATTAACTGTCACATTTAAGGAATCCTTTCATTTTGCATCCATCATTTCTTATTCAAGTTCAAATTAAATTCTATTATTATAAGTTTATTTATATTTTTAAAAATATAAATGTTTCCCAAACATTTTAAATATTTTTTTAAAGTTTAAACAAAGGTAATACAATCTTTTACAACTTGTCATTCGATAACAAGCTGAAAATCTGAAAATGAGTTTCGACCACATTTTTAGTTTTTCATCGAACTACCTGTTTATGTAAACATAATTTAAAAATGAGTTTCCTATCATTTGTTATTATTTTAAAAGAAAGTTATTTAACTATTAAAACCATAAATTGAATATTTAAAATAAATTAAATATTCATAATCAAAGCAATTAAATTCCGAGTTGTTACACCTATTCCTATTTGGGTTCACTTTTGAATATCTCGTTAGGATGGTTCTCCTTCATGAAAATGCGCATGAGTTATCGTTGAGGTAATGAAAGGGGAAAGCAAAGGAAACTCCAACCGAAGCAAAATGACTATGATACAAGGAAGATCGAACTTGTTTGAAAAAGAAAAACTGACCTCATGTGTCACTCCTATGGCATGTAGGGATGTTCTACTATGAAATGCCATCTAGCTAAAGCGAAGCATAGTGCTTCGATATCGATCAGCAAGACCACTTGAGGAAGGAATATCCTATATTTTCAAAGGGTGTGTAAGTGATGATGACTTGTGCCTTTTAGGCATTTTTGAGTCCAAGCGGGCTTATGGCTTAAGAAAATCAGCATGAGCTTATGTAGTGAGATATTATGTGGTATATTTTATCAATTACTAGTTGCACAGTAGATAGGATAAACTTGGCACCCTTCATAGTAGGTAAATTCTTCGGTTGTTATAAACCTTGTGTGAGTCACCTTTGTTGCAAAGCTGAGTTGAAGCAATTGAAGTGTTACCATTCGAACTTGATGCATGAGCTTTCAAGTTGAGTGAGGTCGGTCGATGAAATGTGACTTGAATTTATATCTAGGTAGGGTTTAGTGGATGCCCAATAATGAGCAGAGGTTGAGCGAATAACTTATGGCCATTTGTTCTAGAGTCATTCGAGTTATAATTATTTCTTTAGGTTAGTAATCCTCAGGTGATGGGAGTAAACCCATGTGCCAAAAGGGATATTTTTAATGGTTGGTCCAATCACATAGCAATTCTTAACCTGTAGTTCGAGTGCAGATTTTTTGGGTGATTTCACTGGTTAGGATAGGGTTTCTTACTTGATTCTGATAGATAAACACTTGACTTTGATTTTTTGATTGAGAGATTTTCAAAGCACAACTTGGTCATGCAAAGAGATTTCTGTAGTCGGATCAAGAAATTGGATACGAGTTTGGATGGAAAGAGTTAGATGTCCGACCTAATTTAACAAGGAAAGCTTGCGAGCAGATGAAGGTTTGGAACGTGAATCGTGTCATTTTGAATGGACTTTAGTAATTATAAAATTTTAGTATAATATAATAATTATTGAATGGGATAGTTCAGGAAAGGATTACTCGACTAGTTTTGTGGCGATTTGAATAATCTTCTAACTGATAAGATGATGCTTGCCTACGCGAGCGTTGTAGTGCACTCAGTATATTATCCTTATTAACATTATGTGGTGGAGCTGGATTTGAACCCAAGCAAACCTAGGCAATTGTAAATCTTTAATTAATGATGATTCAACTAATATAATTTTCTCTTGTAGAGAATGAATTTTTGTTTGGAAGAAAAGGAAAGTTAAAGCATTGATTGTTGGATTTATTCGAGAGTTTTGAGAATTGACGATCCTGCATATTGTATATTTTTCCTATTAATAGCATTTGGTGCAATAGTCTTTCATGTATCATATTCACAAAAGGGGTTACACCACTTAGGCATTTATTTCTTTTGATAGTTGTCAGGCATGTTGGTGTACACTCTTTTAAATATTTCATTGTTTTGTTGCTTGCTATTACTTGTTTTTTGTTATTGATTATTGCTTGTTGTTGTTACTACTGCTTATGCTTGCATGCAATAGTTTGATGTTTTTTAATTTTGTTATCGACCGATTTCTATCGTTAGTTGATTCTTGCCGATTGCTTGTTTGCTTGTTTAATAATTTGTATGCCAATTATTGTTGCTTATTCTTGCTTGTTACGATTTGATCATTGCTTGCTGCCTGATTGATGTTTGTTGTTGATTGATTAGAGGTTAATTATATGATATAATTAAGTGCATATCATTGATTGGAAATAATGAATTCCTACCTTTGGAGGTTTACTTCGGGGTATAAATATTTAGATAAGTCGTATCGGACTTATATCGTATTGGTTTTACAGCAGTGACCATACACAATATTGATATATATTTGTGATCATACATTGAATTAGCCTTTCATTAGTGGCTATGCCTATTATTGGATCCCGATAGACGTATGGTACGTTAGTGCATTGACTCTATTTGTAATACAATCACGGCAAATGTCTATGTACATTAGTGTATTGGCCCTGTTTACCTGGAATCGTTGGATCATAATAAGTGTCAATTGTTGACTCCACCCATTACTAATGACGGGTATTGATTTGTATTCCTTAACTATCTAGAATAGATCGTATATCATCCATGCCTGCTGATGCAGCGCATCAAGCCATGCCAAGAAAGGAGTCAATGAAACAAACCCAAAGTCGGAATGTCTCCGGTCCATCTTACATCGCTGCGCGACTTACCGATCCATCATACGTCGCTCCGCGACTTAACGACCCACCATACGTCGCTCCGCGACTTAACGACCCACCATATGTCGCTCTGCGACTTAACTCCATCATACATCACTCTACGTTGCTCCGCGACTTAAGTCCATCATACGTCGATCCACGACGTAACTCCATCACCGATTGCTAAGTCGCTCAGGACATACGACCTACGTGAGTCGCAGAAACCGTAGGTCTTCCGCTCTTTAACTTCTTATGCCGCTCTATCAAGCTGTAGGTCGCTTCCACCAAGGTCGCTCCAGAATTCATACGTCGTTCTGACATTTTCGCAAGCAAATCCTTAAATCGAAGCCGCTTCAGTAGGTCGAAAGGTCCTTATGTCGCTGTCGTGTTGCCTTTGAGTCGCTACTGGATGCCGAAGTTGATTAAGTCGCATGTGTATTGTTATGTCGCTTGTATGTTGTATTGTGTAAGTCGTGAGTCGCTGTTGTTAAGTCGTGTGATTTTAGGTCGTGATTATTAGGTTGTAAGTCGTCTGTTGAGTCGGCTGTGTGAGTTGTAAATTACTATAAATAGGGGTGTGGTGTCACTTGTAAAGGGAGTTGATTTGGAATAAAATTGTTTGTGTGCTTTTGCCACTTTTATTGAAGATGAGTGTGATCTCCTTCCTCTTCCATATTCGGATATTCGAGTGTGCTCGAATCAACAAATTTGAAGCCGATTCACGGAATCTCGTGCACGAGATCAACGTCGAAGAATCGTAGATCTTCTTATGTGGAATCGTGCGCGATCAATGGGTTGGAGATAGCTAGATTCCGGTGTCATCACAATCAACGGAATTGGGCATTTATCTTTGTATCGTTTTATCGTTTGCTTCATTTGTTATTTCCGCTGCGTCAGTTTGGTATCAGAGCTAAGTAAGATCAAGGCCGGATTGGAGTCGAAGCTAAGTCAAAGCCGAGTAAGATCAAGGGCAGTTCATATCAGAGATAGAGCCGAACCGGAGCCAAGTCAATCCATATCAGATCCAAGTCAGAGCCGAGCCAGATTTAAGCCATTTCAAAGTTAGATTGGAGACGGAAACGAGATTGTTTGAAGATCATGCCTCCGAGACGTGCTAATCGCTATCATAATGTTGACAATGTGTATAGAAGACAAGAAGTTGAGCAGATGGAGCAACGTATCAATGAAAAGTTCAATGAGGGTATTGAGAAATTGGAGAAATTGATGAAAGACATGAATCACAATCAAAGGAGAACTTCACCAGTTTCGAACCATAGTAGAAACAGGTTTCACCATCGATTTCGAGAGAAAGGAGAATATCACCCCACTCTTATCGAGATAGGAAAGAATCATCAGTTTCAATGGGAAGAGAACACCATGAGTATCGAAATGAAGAAAGAAGAACTCAACGTGGGTTTGAGGATGATCCATATCGTGATGTTGAAAGACAGGGTAGAAGGGATATGTATGGTCGAAGAGATGTAGATGGACGGGATCGATATTGACATACATATGATTTTGAGGAGGATGGTGATGGAGGTAGTATTCATTATCGAGATCGAGGCCAAGTGCGAAATCAATATCTGGATGTAGAAAATGATCGTAAATGGGAATCAGGTATGAGGATGGAAATTCCAGAATTCAAAGGTGGTATGCAAGCAGAAGAATTTCTTGATTGGTTGTCTAATGTTGAAGAAATTTTGGAATTCAAGGAGATGCCTGAGAATTGCAGAGTTCAATTAGTTGCTACAAGGCTAAGGGGAAGAGCTATGTCTTGGTGGCAGCAAACTAAACTAACTCGGGAGAGAATGGGAAAATCAAAAGTTGTCACTTGGGAGAAGATGAGAAAGATGATGAAAGCAACTTTCTTGACGTACAATTATCAATCTCTTATGTTTCAACGTTTGTAGAATTTGAGACAAGGGACGAGGACAGTGAATGATTATGCAGATGAATTCTATCAGTTGATTGCAAGGAATGATATTATGGAGACCGAGGAACAGCTAATGGCTAGATATATTAGAGGGTTACGAATGCAAATTCAAGACATGGTGAATATGTTTAATCCAATGTCCGTTGCTGAAGCACATCAGAAAACTCTAGCTTGGGAGAAGCAAGGGAGACGAGGAGGTGGTGTGTTTACGAGTTCTAACAATCAGAATAAAGGTGCTAGTAGCAGTGCTAATGTTTCCAAGGCAGTTAGTAAACCAATTGTCAACGAAGCTGTTAAAGCAAAGGTCAACAACAGTATCAAGTGTTATAATTGTCAGGAGTTTTGTCATAAAAGTAACGGATGTACAAAGCCAAAGAAGAGAGCATTAGTTGCAGAGGAATGTGAGTATGAGGATGTGGAAGCTGAAGTTGACTATTCTCAACCATCGAAGTTTGATGAAGATGAAGAAGTTGTGTCTGGAGATGAAGGGTGTAACTTGATGATAAGGTGATCTTGTTTAGTGCCAAAGCATGAGAATGATTCTAGTTGGCTGAGGAGCAATATTTTTCAGTCTACATGTACTATCTTGGGAAAGGTTTGTTGATTTGTTATTGATGCGGGAAGCTATGATAACATTATTTCTGATGAAGCCATCACGAAGTTAGGGTTGAAGATTGAAAAACACAATAGACCTTATAAATTGGCATGGCTAAAGAAAGGTGGAGAAGTGACAGTGGGAAGACGAGCATTTGTTACATTTTCTATTGGGAAGAAGTACAAAGATGATATATGGTGTGATGTTGTTGATATGGATGTGTGTCATTTACTATTGGGACGACCATGGCAATATGATAGAGCTGTACAACATAATGGTCGCATCAACAGCTACAGTTTCATGTTCGAAGGTACAAAAGTTACATTAGTTCCTAAGAAGCGTGAACAAAGTGAGAGAAAGTCAGAGAAGAAGGTGGAATCAAATAGTCTATTATCTACGAGAGAATTTGTTGAAGAAGTGAAAGACAGTGCTGAAATGTTTATGTTGATTGGGTATGAAGCAAGTGAAGATCGTGAAGTTCCTGCGGAGGTTAAACCAGCGTTGAATGAATTTGAAGATGCCTTTCCTGTGGAATTACCCAAGGAATTACCGCCATTGAGGGACATACAACATCAAATTGATCTAGTGCCAAGTGCTGTTTTACCGCATTGGCCACATTATCGTATGAGTCCAAAGGAGCATGAAGAGTGGAGGAGACAGGTTGAAGAGTTGCTTGAGCAAGGGCGTGTTCGAGAGAGTCTCAGTCCTTGTGCTGTACCAGCTCTGTTGGTACCGAAGAAAGATGGTTCATGGAGAATGTGTACAGACAGCAGGGCACTCAACAAAATAACTGTCAGATATAGATTTCCTATGCCAAGACTTGATGATTTATTGGATCAAATCAGTGGGTCTGTAATCTTTTCGAAGATCGATCTTAAGAATGGTTATCATCAGATTCGCATAAGACCAGGTGATGAATGGAAGACAACATTCAAGACACGGGAAGGATTATATGAATGGTTGGTCATGCCATTTGGTCTATCTAATGCACCAAGTACATTTATGAGGGTGATGAATCAAATTTTCAGACCTTACATTGGGAAGTTTGTTGTAGTTTACTTTGATGATATCTTGATATATAGTGCGAGCATAGAGGAGCACATTCAACATTTGCGAAAGGTGTCAACTATTCTTTGTCAAGAACAATTCTATGAAGCGACGAAGAAATGCGTGTTCATGTCGCACAGTGTTTTATTTCTAGGATATGTCGTATCTAAGGAAGGGATACAAGTGGACCAGAGTAAAGTAGCCGCAATCAGAAATTGGCCACAACCCAAAACTATCACAGAAGTCAGATGTTTCCATGGGTTAGCTTCATTTTATCGAAGATTTATGCCACACTTTAGTAGTGTGATGGCTCTTGTTACTGATTGTACGAAGAGAAAGAAATTTTCATGGACGGAAGAGGCAGGATATGCTTTTGAGAAAATCAAGGAACTTTTAACCTCAGCGCCGATTCTAGTGTTGCCGGATTTTCAATTACTATTTGAGTTACATACGGATGCATCTAAAGTTGGAATTGGAGGAGTATTGAGTCATAAGGATCATCTAATTGCCTATTTCAGTGAAAAACTTTCTGGAGCAAAGATGAGATACAATACTTATGATGTGGAGTTTTATGCAATTGTGCAAGCTGTGAAGCATTGGAGACATTACTTGTTCCACAAAGAATTTGTTTTGTATACAGATCATGAAGCGTTGAAACATTAACAAGGGCAGAATAAAATTACAGCTAGGCATGCATCGTTGATAGCTTATTTGCAACAATTTACATTTGTCGTAAAGCACAAGTCTGGAGTAACTAATCGCGTTGCCGATGAATTGAGTAGGAGGAGTAATTTACTAAAAACCATGCGAGTAGAGGTGATGAGTTTTGACTTACTTCCAGATTTGCTTACATCAGATTCATATTTTTTCGGAATCCTAGACAAAGTCAAGCAAGGAAGCATGGATGGATATATGTTGGTTGAAGGTTTTCTATTCAAAGGAAATCAGTTGTGTATTCCAGATTGCAGTTTACGAATGAAGATCATCAAAGAATTGCATGAAAAAGGACACGTTGGACGTGACCGTACTTTGCAGTTGATCTCAAAGTCTTATTTCTGGCCGTCAATGAGGAAGGAGGTTGGAAAATTCGTTCAAAGGTGCCATATTTGTCAAGTTTCAAAGGGGACCGCAATGAATGCAGGTTTATATCTGTCGTTGCCTATACCTAGTAAACCATGGATGGATGTTAGTATGGACTTTGTATTGGGTTTGCTGAGGACGCAACGTGGCAATGATTCTATCTATGTGGTGGTTGATCGTTTTTGAAAAATGGTACATTTTATCGCATGCAAGAAGACGGCAGATGCATTTAATGCCGCACAGTTATACTTCAGAGAGATCTATCGTCTTCATGGGTTACCTGAATCTATTGTATCGGATAGAGACACTCGTTTTCTGAGTCATTTTTGGATGAGTCTATGGAGAATGGTCGGGACAAAGCTGAAATTCAGTAGTGCTTATCATCCACAGACGGATGGACAGACAGAAGTTGTGAATAGATCCCTAGGTAATCCATTGAGATGCCTCGTGAATGACAATTTGAAGAGTTGGGATTCCAAACTGTGTCAAGCTGAGTTCGCACGCAACCATGCAGTTAATCGTAGCACTGGGTTCAGTCCATTCCAGGTCATTTACTCGACGATTCCTAAGGGACCATTGGATTTATAGTTCTACAGCAGAAAGGAGTGATCAAGCGAGCTAGTGATTTTGTGAATGAATTGCAAGAATGCCACAAGGTTGTGCAAGAGAGATTGCTTAAGGCGAATGAGAAATATAAGCAATCCGCGGATATCAAACGACGACATGTTGAATTCAAAGAAGGAGATTTTGTATATGCAGTATTGACTAAGGATCGATTTCCTATGGGTTCTTACAAAAAGCTAGCTGCTAGAAAGATTGGTCCTTTGGAAGTCGTAAAGAAGATTAATGAGAATGCTTATCAGTTAAGATTGCCGGATCATATCCATACTGCAGACGTTTTCAACGTCAAACACTTGATTCCATATCATGAGAACAAGTATGTCAAAGAAGAGGAAAGTGTGAATTCGAGGTCGAATTCTTTTCAACCAGGGGAGGATGATGCAGCACATCAAGCCATGTTAAGATAGGAGTCAACGAAACAAACCCTAAGTCAGAATGTCTCTGATCCATCTTACGTCGCTGCGCGACTTACCGATCCATCACACCTCGCTCCACGACTTAACGACCCACCATATGCCACTCCATGACTTAACTCCATCATACATCGCTCTATGTTGCTCCGCGACTCAACTACATCATACGTCACTCCACGACGTAACTCCTTCACCGATTGCTAAGTCGCTCAGGACATACGAATTATGTGAGTCGCAAAAACCCTAGGTCGTCCGCTCTTTAAGTTCTTATGCCGCTCTATCAAGCTGTAGGTCGCTTCTACCTAGGTCGCCCCAGAATTCCTAGGTTGTTCTGACATTGTTCGCAAGCAAATCCTTAAGTCGAAGCCGCTTCAGTAGGTCGCAAGGTCCTTATGTCGTTGCCGTGTTGCCTTTGAGTCGCTACTGGATGCCGAAGTTGATTAAGTCGCATGTGTATTGTTATGTCGCTTGTATGTTGTATTGTGTAAGTCGTGAGTTGCTGTTGTTAAGTCGTGTGATTTTAGGTCGTGATTGTTAGGTCGTAAGTCGTCTGTTGAGTCGGCTGTGTGAGTTGTAAATTACTATAAATAGGGGTGTGGTGTCACTTGTAAAGGGAGTTGATTTGGAATAAAATTGTTTGTGTGCTTTTGCCACTTTTGTTGAAGTTGAGTGTGATCTCCTACTTCTTCCATATTTGGATATTCGAGTGCGCTCGAATCAACGAATTTGAATCCGATTCACGGAATCTCGTACGCGAGATCAACGTCGAAGAATCGTAGATCTTCTAACACGGAATCGTGCGCGATCAACGGGTTGGAGATAGCTAGATTCCGGTATCGTCACGATCAATGGAATTGGGCATTTATCTTGGTATCGTTTTATCGTTTGCTTCATTTGTTATTTCCGCTGCGTCACCTGCTATGGGGCGAGATTGGATCTATACGAATCCGCTGCCTTTTGATGCGACTCGGAGTCAATGGTATATTTTGATATTGACTTACTTGAGCTTACTGTCTAATTGATTGTCATTTATAACTATAGTAGTACCGGTTATTACACTGAGGTTATACATGTTTGAATTCTGTATTTTTGCTATCCTCTTTGTATAGTACAATTAGGCACTTGAGAGTTGATGTATAGCTATTTAAATGCTTATTTGGTTAGATTGGCATTTGAATAGTCAAAAGCTTTTCTAAAAGCGGTATGAATAATTATGAATGTAGGATGACGTAGGTAGTCACATATTTTCTTGTGTGTAATGCATTCTAATTCGGGAGTTCCATAATGCTGATAGCACAAGGGAAGTACTGTTGAAATTTTCTAAAACTGAGATTCTGGAAGTCTGGTTTGACCTGTAACTTTCTCATGCTCATGTGAATTTCGAGGACAAAATTCTTTTATGGTAGGGAGAATGTGACACTCCAAAATTTTAACAATCAAATATTTATATGATTAATTTAAATATATAATCGTTAAGCGATGGTATGCCTCTTGTACTTGATTTTTACAAACAAACGAACAAGGACTCGATATACCCATGGTTGAGTTCGCTTTTTCAATGCAAGTAAAATGAGTATAAACTTGACTATGTATGGAGTCGATGATTTTCAGAGATGAATAATGTCGAATGGAGAGGATTTGGGGCTCAGACATTAGTAGCCTATATGTGGTAACTCATTCCTCACTCTCAACCACTTTTTCATTTCTACATTATCTTCTTCTCCTCCTCTCTAATGTCTTCTCTAATCACCCCTTAATCACCTCTTAATCACTAAACCCTAAATCCATTCAAATAAATTCCTAAATTCAATCACCATAAACCATTTCTTTCTATTCTCTACAAAACTCAAGAAGGGATTGGTGTTAATTGGAGATTTGGTGTTGATTTCGATAATTAAAGCGAGAAAAGATTGGGTTTTTAGTGATTAGAGCTTGGCTTGGGTCTAAATAAGGTGAGTGGAATGATTCTCCTATTAAATTTGTATATTTTACTTTATTAATTCGTTTATATACAATTATTAAGTATTAGGAATGATTTGGAGATTTCTATGATAGGGTGTAGACTTGTATTGTGTTACAAACATGTTTCCCTTAGCTAATTAATTATTTAAGACTCTAATTACTGCATTTGAAAAATAGTCGGTAAGCCCTAGAATTGATTTAGGAAAATTTAGTAATTAGTTATGATGTTATTGTTTGATTTAAGTTTAATTATACAGAGTGATGATGTGCAAGTTATTAGAAAATATTAATCAACTATTTGAATTGATTTGCAAAATGTTAGTAAGCTAATTTTAGTGATTTGTGAACTCTACACTTATTATTAAAGTGATTAGAGGAAGCTTAATCAGTGTTTATAAAAAATGTTTCATGATTTTATAAACGAACTATATATTCTATAAAATAGAAATGAGATTTTATAAAATAGTAAGATGATGAATACTTGATTTTCAATGAAGTAATTAAGTATTTAAAAGGCTAAAAGTGATTTATAAGTTAATGTAGTGTTATAAGATACTAAGAGATTTATAAAACTATTTAGATATCTTACTTTTATTGAAAAGATAGTAAGTGACGTTTTAATCTTACTAAAGACAATTGTAGATAAAGATAATATTTGAACTAGAAATAGTTGGATTTCCTATTGGATATACATATGTGTATTTGCACGAGCGGGTCTAAGTATACGTGTATTTGGAGTTAAGCAACGATCAAAAAAACTATAGTGTTGTAGCTAGAGTTTTGTTTGAAAGAGAAGAGTATTCATGTAATAGGTTGTATATGCATATGGAAATGTCTATATGTATATATGGTCATGTAAAGAGCGATCTCGTGTGGCCATAACGACCATTGGGTGCTATAAGTTGCGTTGGAGAGTACCAGGTCGAGTAATCTCCCAGTGAAGCTCGAATATATTTGTGTTGTAATGTGTGTGGTTGAGTATGTGTGTGCTTAGGCATGCACAAATGAGTGCATTGACACATGTATGGGCTACGCACAAGGCAAGAAGGCCAGGAGTGCCATTTTGGCAAGTTGGAGGAAGTCGTGCTACTATAATTTCCCATTGGACTCTACTCGTATAAGGAGTGGATTTTGATATCAAAATCGATTTTTGTATACTAAGGAATCGACTTCAAAATTTCAAAAAATGAACCTCAGTGGATATCCGACGGGATGGAGGCTGGCTCTAGTAGCAAGGCGACTCGTCGGGCGAAGCATCGGAGAAAACAACGTAGGAATTAGTGATCGTTTGGCGAGGTTTGCCCCTGCCTAGGCTCATTACCCGAAAATCATTATTTCAGCCGAGTGAATAGGTCCATTTAGTTGACTGATGAAGAGGAAACAATCCATCTCTACACTGTTTAGTCAACTGAATCCCCTCGATCATTCAGTTAAAAATGTACTTTCTTGTTTTTAAAAATGCGATAACTTTCACATACAAAGTTGGATTGAGGTGATTTTTAGACATTTTCACCATTTTTCAATGGCTATAACCAATGAAAGTTTTGGAAGGTTTTGGAGTACTTTGATTTCGGGGTCCATGTAGGACCGATCCTGACATGTATTCCAAAATCGTAGATTTTGAGGTAGACTTTGTGGGTATAACGGAGGGATATTGTGACATTGAGGACATGCATTGCATTTGGAATGTGATTTGGGTTAGTATGGGGTTTTGTTAGAGCTGTCCAGTGGGTTTTTAGGCCATGGCGATTGGTGCCATGCGTGGTGATTTCATATGTCATAAACAGAGTGATTTTATACTCTAAGATTTTGACACGGAGTAATGTACAAATTGTTTAGTGTTGACTTGTTATGACACACCAAGGGTATGGACTTAGGTGACCAACCCAAGTATTGACCTTATTGTGGTGTACCTAGAGTGTTGTTGATGGACATGACACACTCAACACGATCTCAGAGGGATCATGAATTGCTTTATCCTAATCATAATTGCTTGGACGTTTTGGGTCCTACGTTTGTAATGTTATGAATGTTTAGTCTTATAGGTTTGACCATATTGCGTATGTATTCAGTCTTAGTAATAGTGACCATACGTGTTGTGGCATACCTATTCAGTCATAGCAGTAGTGACCATATGCGTTGGGGGTATCTTTTCGATCTTAGTAGTAGTGATCATAACACAGTCTGACCATGGTATATTTATACTGTATTATTAGTAGTTTTAGGCTAGTGCAGTGCAATGAAAGGTATTGTGCGAATGTTTTATTATAGGAGAAGAGCATGTTATGGTATGATCGCCTACTTTTAAGATGGGTTTACTATACTTGCTTATAGGCAATCAGGATTACCCCTGAGCCATGTTTGTAGCGAGGATCGGTTGTGATTTTGTTATTCCTTTCTATTTGTTTATACTTTTAATATACAATACTTTGAGATAGTTCCCCTGGCACCACACTTTATATTTGACCCACATTTTATCTTTATCTTCTTATGTCATGACAACTCTAGGGTACTCAATTGAGTAGTTTGGAAGTTAGGTGCTTTTGGGAATATGCTACCAGAGTGCGCAACTGGAGCATTTTAAAGGCATGGAATCATTGTTTTGATATATATGGTTTGCAACCAAACTGATCACAAACACCCAAGAATAGGTTTATGTAGAGAAGTAAATGAAGAAAATTAAATTGAAATAGAGGAATAGAGTGAATTAATAAGCAAATCAAAACAATAATCAAGAATACCAGGATTTATAGTGGTTCGACGTTGTATGTCTGTGTTCACTTTGAATATTCTCTTTATTGATTCATTATCAATTTGCTTACAGCAGGAAACAACAAGAAGTAAAGAAAAAAGTTGATTACAATAAGAATCATGTAACTCGCAGCGTAAAGATTCTCAAAATGACTCCCTAGGGTGAAGGCGATCGCCAATCTCTTTGAAACTTCGGCTATAGGACCTCCTTATCCATATTGGCCCACTATAGGGGTCCTAGGTCCAAATCCCAATGAATAGGGATCGATACCGATCCCTTCATTGGTCGATTTTGGGGCAGCGGTCCCTATGGTGGCTTCTTCACGTTTAGACATGTTGATGTTTCAAATATCATGTTGATTTGACAAGGGAAGGTCATGCTTCTAGTTGATCTTTGGTTCCGATCCATTTTGAAGTTATTCATGCCGATCGCTTCTAAGTGGATCATGTCGATCCCTTCTATTTGGCTCTAGTGAACCGACCCCTATTATCAACCAAACTTTGCCGATCCCTTTCACATGCCATGCATACTCATTCACGCTTATCCCTTGAATTCCATTATATAACATCGATCCCTCCTATTCTACTATGCCGATCCATCCTGTTCCATAATGCTATGCCGATGCCTCCTATTCTATAATACTATGCTGATCCCTCTTGTTCCATTATACTATGTCAATCCCTCTGATAACCATCTATGCCGACCCATGAACCATCACCTATGTCGATCCCTCTATTACTTCATCCATGTTGACCCTTCATCCAACTGACTATGCCAATCCCTAGGGTACTATTTAGCTAAGTCGATCCCTTGCCTATCCAAGCTATTTTCCATATTTCTAGCATCCTGCATCGTCTATCTACCAACTCCATTCAATCCTAGCTTCATATATCCATCTGAACTCTACTTCTGGGTCCTACGACCATTGCTCCATGGTCATCCTTTTTGGCAACAGTCGAATCAGTCTTGCGCAATCAGTCTAATGTAGCCGGGTCAGGATACTGGATAATATGTATATACACACTTGCTAGTTTATTTGTACATAGTACACCTGTTATTTGTATATGAGATTGTTGTATTATGCATTCATTTGGAACTCCATGCTTTTGGAGTGGATATATTCTGACTATTCTATAATGATATTTATTTTTTAGTTACTTATGCTAGTGCGGTCTCCTATATATCGTTATTCTATTCTTTTCATGTATATTCAGTATATTATATGTTGTCAATCCATTGTGAGATCAAACTGATGTCTTGGTTTTGTGTTTTATTCTAATTGAGCAAATAATTTAATTAGTCCTTAAGTAATTCCTTCATCCTTAGGTCTATCTAAATGAAGAAAGTTCGTCTTTGTATTTTTGTAAGAGAAAATTTGCCATTATACTCCTCTTTAGAAAAACTAATTTTTTTTTATAATCAAATCAAATAGGAGTTTTGAGTGCAATTAAGTGTTTGAAATCATAGGATAATCTCTCCATAATTTTATCGGTAATTTTTGTGATCTCTCACTTGTACTCACTTTCTTCAATAAAATAAGGAATAGTTATTGGGTCCATGGACATAGAGAATTTGGCAGAACCATGTTAAATCTCTATATTATTTGTTTTCCCTTTCTAGTTTGGTGATTATCATTTATTAAATTGGTTGTCGGTAATTAATTGACAAGCTATATGATATGGTGCTAAAGGTTTTGAATGAAGAAGACAATGAAGAGTATAAAATAGAATATACAGCAAGAAATTTTAGCAAATGTTTTCCTGCTTTTTCATTCACTCACTTTCCTTATATATATAGCAAGCCATAAAATTTATTATAATAGATTCAACATGTGGCATCACATAGGTGATTTCATTATAACCATCTTTTGTAAAAGCAAAATGAAAGAAAATATAAAAAATAAAAGTCAATCCACCTAGACCTATTTTGTCCTTTTACCATAACAAATTGCATGCTCCTTTAACTACTTCTGCATGTACTAGAAAGCATCATGCATAGCTCCTATTCAAGGAATCTTCTGGGTGGCTTTATTAATTATATAGGCCTTGTAATGGTTGGAACATTATGTCCATGCTTCATATTGCCTTGCATATTAGTTATGTGCATATCATTGCCCATCCCTTCGAAATTGGTCTTGTCCTCAAGACCATTTAGTGTGTTGTCGACTAAGAATGAGTTTGGCAAAGGTAAAGGAATAATATTATTGGATTCACGCAAAATTTAAGAATGGAGGTGTGGAAAACGGGGTGAATGCAATCATTGGGTGGTAATAGAAGTTTATAAACTGCATCACTAATGTTTTTCGACTATTTGAAATGTCCTATAATACTTTTTTGCAAGTTTCTGTGATGAAGATCGAATAGCATGTTGATTATATGGTTGTAACTTGACAAAAACCAATGATCAAATGGGAAATTCCGTGTCACTTTTATGCTTATCAGTTTGGTTTTTCATTCGCACTTGAGTTGATTGAAAGTTAGATTTGATGGTATGTACTATATCTTCTCTTGAGATGGTCCACGTTCAATTCCTGTGTATTTATACTCATGATGTAGTTAGGGAGAGTGGGAGGAGATATAACATGTACCACTTGAAAAGGAGACATCCCAAGCAAAATGTGCTTGTTAGTGTTGTTCCACCATTGGGCCATGGAAAATACTTAACCCACTGAGATGGCGAATTTCCCACAAAGACTCTAAGGTACATTTCTAAACAACGATTAGTAACTTCTGTTTGACCAACCGTTTTTGGAAGGTATGCAATACTCATCCAGAGTTCCATGTTATCGAGATAAAAGAGCTCTTGTGAAAATTTGCTAAGAAAAAGCTGGTCTAGGTCCAAAATTATGGTACAAGGAAACCATTATAATCGGACGTATTCATGAATGAAATAAAAAACAATTTGCATTGCCAAAATAAATGTTCGTAATGTGCATGTTTTAATAATCGGCCTATAATTACTTAAATGATGTTTTTTCCAAATGAAGAGGGAAGATAGGAAATATAGTCCATCGAGGTATCGTCCTAAATTTATGACGATATCGGCAATGGTTATAATAGCCTTTCGATGTAGAATTATCTGGTTTGCATTGCAAATAGACCGAGCAACTAGTAACACAATTTCTTACTGCCTATGGCAACTTTGGCCAGTATAAACTGGTTGATAGTCTTGCAACAATGGCCTTAATCCACGTATATCCCCCTTCATTTGAGCTATCTAATGCTCAAATTAATTAATTTGTTATGCAGCTCATCAATATTTGGAACATACAATCTATTACCTCATGATAGTAATTCATCATGAAATTTAAGTTTGGTTGAAGTGTTTGTGCCTGACTAAACTTCCTAAGGCGAAGATTGATAATTTGGATTCGATATTGCGGCCAGTTGAATTTCATAAAAAACGTTATCAATAGGCTTTGAAATCGTTGACATTAAAGCTACATTGGACAATTTAGACGGTGCATCGGCAACTTGATTCGTAGAGTTAGTTTTGTATTTAACGTCGACGGCAAAGCCAACCAATTTCGCCAGCCACCATTGCTGCTTCTGTAACAACATATGTTTTACGTATCCCAGAATTATAAAATAATATTATTTAAATTATATGAGGTTGCATGACCTTAAAATTTTAGTAAATGACAGATAGGGACATTTTCCTTCTTTAGAATTTTAATTGGTTAGTTTAGACTCAGAAATTCTTATAAGGCCTATAACTTTTGATACAAATTGAATTAGCTAAAACCACTTTCGTAATTTGAGATGATGGTATCTCTTTCCACAGAATGGTCATAGTAGGAAAACAGACTTACTATTTAGAAGATATGATCATTTTAAGTTCCATTTGCTGCTAGATAGATTAGTGGGTAATTAAACTAAGCTCATAGTTAGATCCACTAACTAATTTTGGGAATTGTGCCTAAGGGAGGTGATGAGACATATTTAGATCATTTTCCACTTCCTAAAAATAATTTCAACCTCCGTTAACCCTAGTTTCATCAAAAGCCTCTTTTTTCTAACTAATGTTAGCTAATCCATCATTAGAAGGGTAATTAGTGAAAGGGATTGTACATTCATCATTTGGGTGCTTTAAACATGGATTTGCTTCTGTCCATTTCTGAATTGGGGGATTAAATTGGTATTTTGGGTAATAGTTGAGTGATTATTGATCTCTCGCCATCCTATATTTGTCCATATGGTTAAAAGTGATGTTTTTGATATGATTTCATGTTAAAATGATTTTAAACTTTAATATAACCCTTAAATATGCTTATGGCCAAATTTAAAAAAAAGATTAAAATGGATTTTAAATGATTTTGCAACCCCTTTTGGATCATATTGTCATTTGAGTGCAAAACTAGGTCTAGGCTAAATCTTATATGCTAATCATGTTTGGATGGATTGTATAAGTTGAACGAATGCTTATGGATAATATATATGTTTGAATGTATTACTTTGATATGGTTTGTTAGTGGTTTTAGATTACTTAGGACGCGGTTGTCGAATTAGGCAAAACAAAGTCAAAATTACTCAAAATGGGATGAAACTTGAAGGAGGGCTCTGAAGGAGGGGAGGAGTCTACAACTTAGGTCGCATGTACTTTGGAGTTGAATTGGGATCTTGACCGTTGGTTAGTGCCAAGATGAAAATAGGTTGGTGGATGTCTCGACTTAGGTTGGCGGGAAGTTGATTCGAGGAAAAATCAAGGAAACTTCGGGGAAAGCTTTAAGACAAGGCAAGGAAAGGTCATCAAGAGTCAAACACCAAGAAATGGCTAGGAATAAAAGTCGGTATCTATCTCTTTTGATCGGTACCGGCCTCTTTTTGTGCTACTATGGTGAAGCAGGTGACTTCGGGAGCTAAGATACGATATATGGAAGCTCTAGGCAGGAGAAAGTTAGCATGAGGTCAGAGTGAAAGACTCAGCCAAATTTGGCTAAGTATTGGCTTGGAAATTCATACCAGTACCTATCTCTTTTATTCGATACCGACATGAATTTAGATGGCTAAACCTTTGCTAAATTTCTATGGGATGCTTCAAGGTTCCTGTAGGTCATGCTGGATGTGTTTGCTTTTTCGTTCAGCGTTTGGTTGCGACGTGGCAACGCGATGAGGAATGAAGACTTCATAACTTTAATGATTGTAAGTTGATGGTGATGGAGTTGTGTTCCGACGATGATGGCTCCATGATGAATGGAGTCGTGAGGATGGTTATCCACAAGGGTGAGCTCCATGAAGGGTGAAACATGGATAGAATGTTTTAAATGGTTCCACGTGGAAAGAAAGGGATGTGGAATGGCTCCTTAGGGTTGAATGGAAACCTGATGGAGCAAAGGAAAGGCTAAGATACATGTGCTAAAGGATCGTTGATACTCAGAGTGTTTCTATTGTACTTGTAAGCAGTGTTATTTTGAGGACACTCGTTGGGTGCCATGAATAGCTACCTCGAATCAATGGAACGATTTCGTATACCCGATCGATGGAATGGATCTAGTGTTAGCTTTAGGCTGTAGGGGAGTACACTGAAAACTGAGATTTTCCTATTAATCCCTGGCAGAAGAATGACCATACAAGTTATCATATATGTAGGGCATATTAAGTGATGGTGAGGACTATTTAATGGTTGATATGTATGCTTTGGTTATTTCTCCAGTACTCTGTCACTTTATGGATGTCGTATGATATAGGTATCATGGATTTAGGTACCTAGATACCTGATGTGGTACTTAGGATGTAGTGCATCTGGTAATGATATTAGAGAAGCATATTATGTTTGTTATGTGTTAACTCTTTGGTTGCAAGGTTGGGTCATGTATAGTTCGTATACATTTGTTCCTTAGTACAATGACTTGTATAGTATTTTGACACTTCATATCGCTCATACCAGACTATTGTCTAACTCGAGGTTTTATGCTTTGCTTCGTATTATCTCGGGTACTCTTAAATGAGTATATATGATAACATGTCATGCCTAGGTGATGTGCGGTGGCTGTGCAGAGGATGAGCAGGATGACAATTTCTCATATTATATATGAATTTGTTATTGTTTATTCCGCTGTGTGATGCTATGGAGTCTAGACAGTGTTCATTATGATATTTAGAGACAATTTGAGTTTATTATCATTGTATAAACTCTATTATTATCTTGTTAACTTTGTGAACCCGTGTACTCTGATATTACGGTTTATTTTAATTATTAATATCTCACATATTTTATATTTGTGTTTTCATCATCATATTTTATTTTATTCGATGCACCATGAGAAATATGACAAGGTCTGTGATTGTTTCTTTTCTTTTTACCCTTGACAATCATCATATATCGTTCAAGCACCGTAGTAGCGCACTCTTTAGGTATAATGGGTGTTGGAGGTATAAGGAGGTCATCATAGCTCCTTTGTTTGAATGGCCTGCATCGTCAACTGCTTCATGCTTTGGTGGTTGGTTGTTATTGTAAATTGGTGGCCCAACAAGTAGCGGTCCCAGTGCCGTACAGTTGATGTGACTTCAAACATCTCTCGGGAACATGTGGAGCTACTGTGGAGGGGAGGAGGCAAACCCTAGCTATGATAACTTGTCGAGTGATATTTTGTCACAATACAGCTCCCACAGCGATTCCTGATGCATCAGTCTGAACGTCAAATGGAGCGGTGAATTGGCGAGACAAAGTATTGTAGCTTGAGTAGAGCCGTTTTCTGTTGATTATAAGTACTTTTATCATTTTCAATCCGTTGGGCTAAATCTTTTTTCAACAAATTTGATAATAGGCTTGAAATGGATGCATGATGTTGGACAAATCTTCTATAATAGCCTGTAAGTCCAAGGAATCCTTTGATTGCTGTAATAGAAGCAGGTTTAGGCTAGTTCAGCACGGCTTTAATTTTTTTGGATCCTTTTACCTAAAACAATATGGCCCAATTAGTTAATAGTTGAGCCCAAAAGCACATTTTAAAATATTGGTAAAAATTCGGTGAGACTTTCGGATGTCTAGTGCGGTTTGTAAGTCCAATAAACTAGAGGACCAAGAGTCACTATAAACTTGTATACCGTCAAATAAAATTAGGATAAATTTTCCGAGATGAGGATGAAATATATTGTTCATTGTTGCTTGGAAAGTTGATGGGGCATTTGATAAATAGAATGACATAACTAAAAATTCAGAATGGCCCTCATGTGTGTGGAATGCAGTTTTTGGAACATCCTTGGGTAAACTCATATTTGGTAGTATCCACTATGTAAATCCACTTTTAAGAAGTAGTTGGAGCCATGCAATTCATCAAAAAGCTCATCTACCGTTGGGATTGGAAATATATTTGTAATGGTGATGATATTTAGTGCTCTATGATCGACACAAAATCTCCAAGACCATCCTTCTTTTAACCAGCTGAACCAATGAGGAGAAAAGACTTGTAGATGGTTGGATGATTTGAGATTGTAGCATATTATTTACTCTTTTTTTTATCTTGGCATTTTGAAAATATGGGTAGCGATACGGTTTACATGGTTTATGCATAATGGATAAGGTAGAAGATGATAAAAATCTCAGTGGGGTGGTAATTTGGTTGGTGATTGAAAAAGAATGGAGTATTGATCTAGCAAATTTTGAAGTGGAGTGGGATATTTGTGATTGGGCTCTCGGTACATGGGCTGGTTATGGGTCGTAAGTGCAAATATAGGGCAACGTCAGCTGTTTTCTCTAATCTAATTGATGTAGAGAGATTTCAGTTAGGCTTGGTGTGGGTTAGGCCCGATAAGGTAGTGGACTTATTATTGTAATTATTTCCATGGTCGGATTTGTGTGATCTGTAGTGACTATGCTCAAGGATCGAAGCAACTGAATGCCTAGAATTCTATCTGCACCAGATATTTCCAAAGAGATATTGAAATCAATAAAAAATCGCTCGTTCTGTACTATCGTTTTCTACTTCATACAAGTGCCTTGGCCCCGAAATTTGTCTCAGTTTCCCACTGTCACCACAAACGCCGACGTTTGATTAGGTCAAAGGTGGAGGTAGTATGTTGCCCTAGGATGGAGATAACTGTGAGTGCTTCCGGTAACAACAAGCATCGAAATCAGATGGTCATTGATGATGGCTAGTAGGCAAAAGGCCATATGTAACGGCACAATTTTTAAGTAATGATTAATTAATGTTAATAATTAATGGATTAAAATGGAATTTTAGTTGTTAAAAGAATATAATTTTTGTATTTGATTTAATAAATGGGTTTAGATCATAAATGTACAGGAATTAAATTAAAAACTAGATAAAAGTGTGAAATAATACTTGATAAAAGTGGTGTAATTGAAATATAACACTGAATTGGAAAGAAGTGAAGTTAAAATGCAATTTGTAATTGTTTAAATTGAGTAGGATACATTTTATATATAAACATAATTAGTATTTAAATTTTAAGCCCAAATTATATAAACTCGACCGAATTTATTCCTAGATTTTTCTTTCTCTTGATCTCTCTGTTCACTCTTACTACTTCTTGAAGCCAATTGGACCAATTTTCACCTCTTTAAAACAATCAAACTATATAAAAATTATGTAAAATTATCAAATTCTATATGAAGTTCTATACGTCGTTTTGCATCTCTGGTATGAGTTAAGTTCAGTGTAGTGGTGAGATGGTGCGTGCATGCAAAAAAGAAGAAAAGGAACACAAATTTCAAGTGAACGTTTTGCCTCACAAAACCTTTGTTGATCTTGTTTAATCTTTGCAAATGATTTTCTAAGATATTGCTTGTTTGAATTTACTTCTAGTGGATTGAATTTGGAATCAAATAATAATAATAATAATAATAAATGAATGTGTCTGTGCACATATACATACATACATACATACATACATACATACATACATACATACATACATATATATATATATATATTTAAGAAGCACGACTTGCAGCACTATAGTGTGTGTGGAGCACAACATGGAATCAAACAAATGTAAAAGTATACATGTATGGGTGATTTTGTATGTAGGCATGTGTGCATATTTTGTGTGTGTTTTGTTGACCTGTGTAGGTGTCTGTGTAAATATGTATGCAGTGTGTATGTATGAGTATTCCAACGGTATGGTAGTGTGTGTACTCGATGTGTGAGTGCCAGTTGTGTTTTGCAATATGGTGTTGGGTGCGTGCTGTGTGTAAGTGTGGTGTTGGGTGAGTGTTGCGTTAAGGTGTGCGTGACTGTGCTTTGGGCACGAGTATGTGGCTGCGTTTTTGTCATATATGTGTTTGTGTAAATATTTGTGCAGGAGCTGTTGAGTGCGTGTATTCTGGTGTGTACAAGTCTGGATGCATGTATACTTTTGTGCTTGTGTGTGTAGTGCTAATAATTGTATGATGTGCATGTGTTATAATGTGAGTGGGAATATTGGCGACACAATTGATTTTCACCATAAGATTGACCCTGATTTCCACCTTTCATATAAAGACAAAAATATATAACGGCTAAGATGATTTGTGTCCTCAATTTGTATCTAATTTTATGTCTAAATAGCCATATATATATATATATATATAACACAAAATATGGACACAATTGGTGACACAACTGGTTTTTACCATTAGATTGACCCTTGATTTCCACATTCCATATAAGAACAAAAATATCTAATGGCCGAGATGCTTTGTGTCTAATTTTCTGTCTAAATAGCTATATATATATATATATATATATATATAAATAAAAATAAAAATCAATTCAGTGTATTCTTGTGAGTGGATGGAAGGTGACAGAAGTGTAATATCTAAGGCAAGGCAAACGCTAGGCCAGTGAAAATTAGGCGGCACTGCTTTAGTGTGTACTCCTTTTGTATATGTTGCATGTGTATTATAAGAGTGTAGTGCTACGCATTTATGTGTGTTGTGTGCATGAGTTTGTATATATGTATGTGCCTAAGCGATGGTTGTTGTGCTACCTCATAAATTTTGTTTGTAATTACCTCATATAAAGGTCTTAGGACAATTATATATTTTAAGAATGTAAAAAAGATAATCATGGTTGAATATTAATGCAAATTAGGGACCTTTTACATTTATGTATGTGGAAGATTTTTGGGTTTATTCATTTATGTAACATGACAAACTGAAACATTAACAATTTCAAGTACGAATTACTATATAGTTGTATTTCCTTTCTAAAAAGTTTCAGTTAGTGCATGCCTGTTTAATTCTATGATAAATATTCTGTACTGTCAAGACTAATTTGCTTCCAGTTTTATTTTATAAGTACTAATATAAAGAAAAAATTATATAGTACTTAATTATGATTTATGTAATGAAGTAATGTACCTATTGTTGAAGGAGCTGCAAACCATCCTACCTACTAGTTATTTATATATTTGTATCTAAGCTTTGGTCTGGATGTTGTATAACTATTTAAAACGGAAATTAGCCAAAGATAATCATAGAATAAATGTGATACATAATATTTGGTTTTATAGTTTATTTATGGTGTTCAAAGTAGTGTATATGTTTTCAGAATATCTTTACGGTATTTAAATTAGTATTTGAATGTATATTAAATTACTAATTAATAAATGACAAGAAACTTGTTTATCGTATAGGAACTATTGTATATAAGTTTAGTTAACTTGTTATTTAAAATAAGAATATAAATGTTATTCATTTTAAGTATCTATTTTGTTATATAAGACCATACGTTACGATTAATTTATTATGTTGATTTGTTGTTATATATATTGCATAATCTATTTTATATTACTTTTTCTGTACTCTCTTTCCATATTGAATTGGATAATGTGAATGATTCACCGTTGATTACTAATTTGATATGGTACGGTATTGACATCTTTCTATATGATTGCGTGACGTTTATATTTGATCTATGAGATTTCATTTCTATGTAATGAGAAATTTGAATAAACGGATTAGTGATACCATCTGGTATGCGACTTTTGGAAACACGTTTTCAGTTATTCATCGGATTTGTCATATAGAGGGATCCAGTGTGGATCGAGTGTGGTTTATGAGCCTTGAATAATTATCCAAATAACATGCGTTGGTATGGAATGTCAGTTGTGTTATTTGTTTGATTATTCATTGTAAGTAAATGTCACTCAAACATGGATTACTCATGTGTATGTTTTAATACTCTCTGTGGCAAGTATAATATAGACATGTGTTGGCTAATGAGTATAGCGAGTGTCGATGAGGGATTCGAGCTCCAGTGTATCATAGTCATGTGTTGACTTTTACGGAGCCGTGTATCGGCTTACGTCTAGAGTTATGTGTAGATATAGGATATGATTACTATATGTCGTCCACTTGTGTTCAGCTCCCTTTATGGTACGGGAGTGAATCAGATTTGCCAGTATCCATCATGGCGTTTTGATCGTGGGGTCGTGTTCCATATTTGCGACATTGTTGTTGGTTATTAGATTTGATGCACATCATGGGATTGGTAGTCGGAAGCCTCTTGTGTCTCTTAAGCCAGCAGTCTGTTACCATAGGGGCTAGAGCAGGGCCGTGAATGAAGACTATGCGTAGACGAGCAATAATTGGATGTGTGGGTCATGATATCCGTCAAGGCAACTAAGACCGTAGGAACCGATTCGACTATTAGCGGAAGGCTAGTAAACCCTAGGTTCCTGGAGCATGCTCTGTGCTATCAGTCTCTCATTCAGGTTCGGGGTTATGTGTGTGTTATGGATTAGCGTATATTATTCACTATCCAACGAGTTGGCTTTATTAGAGACTGTGTGTCTAAAGTGTAGGCAGTCCCTTTATATCTATACTCTTGATCTTGTTTGATATTCTAGAGATAACCTTTGTTTACTGATTGAGATTAGGACTGTGAAAATTACCTTTGTGATATGTATAATATTGGACATCGTTTAGATGATTTGATGAGCTATTTCACATTTTCTACCAATTATATGATTTTTTTGATATTATACTAGGGCATTGCTGTATGTTAGCCCGATTCACGTGATGATTTCACTTTTTATGATGATGTTTTCCTCTATGGTTGATTCACACATTGGATATAGTAGTCTTGATTCTTATTGAATTGTTTTATATGGGTGATGACATTTTATACAGGGTTTTGTGGTGTTCTATGTATATGATATTTGGGATTGTTTGAGAAAACATTATTATTATACCCAGTGTATACAGAGCCCATATGTTTATTGACCTTCAATTTGGATATAGCCTGACCCGTATATTATTTATATAATACTCGGATCAGTCCGAGACATTTCAAGAACAGAGACGACACGATCATCGTTTGTTTTATTGGGCTTAGAGGAGTTTTACATTAGGACTGTTATATGATACTTATATGACATCGTCACTGTATATGTATGACACTGAACTATATATTGATTGTTTATTATACATATTGAGATATTTGACAATTGAGATGTGTCGTACTGTTATGACATTATTGTATTATAGATATTATATATTATCATTGCGATTGACTCTTTGTTCTCCATATTTGCAGTTTATTATGTACTGTTCTTCCTTGGAGGCACACGTGCTTATTGCTTTGTACCAAGACTGTATACATAATAAGTGAGTTATTTAATCAATGTTTTAATATGTACCAGTTTTAGCCTAAGGTAATATTCACGTGTATACCCCATATCGCCTCGTTCTCCGTATTATCCGACACTAAAACATTTGCAAATCCCCAAAAATCACAATAAATCAGATTTTATATATTCGTTAACATATAAAAATTTTGAGGCCAAAAATATTATTTAATTATTTTTAGTAATTAAAACCCGAAATAAACTATTTTCTTCACTTAAGAAAATCATAAAACATTCATACTTAATCAAAATTATGAATTAAAAACTCACTTCTAAAATAATGTTTCCAATAATATATCCAAATTTCAAGTCATTTGGGTGTCATATTATAGGCTTTCTAACTCGAACTTATCAATTAATTTCATAATTAATCAACAAGCATATAATCATCCAAATTTTCGAACATGGTATAACATCAATCATATAATTTCAAGTTTAGTGCTAAAACCGAAAGTAAACAAGCATACTATAAGGTGGATGTCATTATTCATCTTGATTTAATTAAAGAAACTTGAGATTTGAGTTTGAATTAATTTTCCCTTAGCTATAATCTTGTTTCTTACCTTTGCTTCTCTTAAAATCCTTGATAATGACTGACATTGTTTATGTTTTTGTTTGTATGAATGAAAGTGAAGGAGGAATGAGAATGGGAAGGTTTTTGTTAAGGAAATGTGCCTCTTTTCCTATTTTTCCCTCCTCATAACCTCCATCTTAATTAAAGTTTAATCATTCTCACTAATTTAATTCTTAAGGCACAACTTATTAGTTGATCAAATCTCATTTTCCTTTATCATCCTACATTATTGTACTTAATTTATCTAATTAAATGTCCCAAATAATGTCAATCAAAATTAGGTGTGTTACATACTCTACTCCTTAAAGAATTTCATTCTAGAAATTATAATAAGATACACATCAAAACATACAAGCATAAATGCAGAACATACCATCAAACAAATCAGGATAAGTGTTTCTAATTCTACCCTTATCTCTCAAGTACGGTCTCTCTCTTTGTCACTCCAGTGGACTTTTACCAATCTGACTGTCTTATTCCTTAAATTTTTTCATCTCTGATCATAATATGAAATGGATGTCTAACTATAGTCATGTCCGGTTCCCCCACTTAGTATTTTAATGCAGTCGGAGTGATAGTAGTTTCTGGATTTTGAACACACATTCTAAGATGAGAAATATGAAAAACATTATGGACTCCTACCAAACTGCTCGCTAACTCGATCTTATAAGCGAGTCTCCCAATCTATCCTATAATAGGAAACGGTCTAAAAAACCTAGATGCTAATTTTCCTGACTTCCCAAATCTTACTACATCCTTCATTGGTGATACTTTGACGAAAATCTGATCTCCAACTGATAAATCTAAGTCTTTCCGCCTCTCATCTGTATAACTTTTCTGTCTAGATTGAGCTTTCTTCATCCTAGCTTGAATTTACTCAATCTTTTTCATGAACTCTCTTACTAAATCTAGACTAAGGCCAATCTATCCCCTGTCTCCAACCAATATACAAGTGATTTACATGGTCTTTCATACAAAGCTTCAAAAGGTGTCATCCCTATACTAGTTTGATTGCTATTGTTATTTGAAAATTCGACAAGTGTAGATTGTCATCTCGTGATCCTCCAAAGTCAAGCATACAAGCTCTTAACAAATCCTCCAAGAATTTATTAACCATTTATGTTCACCCATATGTCTTTGGATGGTAAGCAGTACTCATCTTGAGCTTGGTACCTAAAACCTCTTGTAGAATCATCCAGAATTCCCTAGTGAATAATGAATCTCTATCACTGACTATACTACTAGGAATCTCATGCGGTCTTACTATATTCTTCATAAATGCTTTAGCTAAAACAGGTGTCGTCCTTGCCGACTTAACGGGTATGAAATGTGCACTCTTAGTTAGTATATCCACTACAACCCAAATACTTTCATTTCCTCTATTCGACCCTTGGCAACCCTTCTATGAAATCCACAGATATAGAATCTCATTCCCATACTGGTATATCCAAAGGCTGAAGCAATCCACTTGGCTTCTGTTGCTCGGCTTTCACTTGCTAACAATTCAAGCATTGTTTTATCCATAAGCCTACATCCCTTTTCATACCTTCCCAGAAGAAACTGTTTTTTTATATTTTGATACATCTTGGTTCCTACAGGATGGATAGTAAACTTTGATCGATGACACTCCATAAGAACTTCTTTCCTTAGGTAACCAACATCTAGAACACATATCCATCATTTCTTCTTAATCATTTTTTGTGGTCGAGATAAAAGTCTTTCAAATCTTTAATCTCAGTTCCACCTTCGAATCTTCTAATTCTTTCAGCTAGCAATGGATCATCTCTTTACTTAGAAGCAATCTTTTTGATCACTAATGGTCGGATTTCTAAGCAAGATAACATTGTAGTACTCTGACTAGAACTAGCTGTTGATCTTATCTGCACACTACAAGTAGTTAATGTTTCCAAATCCTTTCATTTGGCTAACATTGCTAACAGCTCATTCTGGTGTTTCCTACAAAGCGTGTCTGTAACTTTGTTTCCTTTCTTGATGTGTACTAAGTTCCAAAATCATAAGCGACTATAAGCTCTAACCACCTCTATTGTCTCATACTTAACTTCTTTTGAGAGAATAAGTATCTTAAAGGCTGGTGATCTGTAAATAACTCGAATCTCTCTTCCAAAAGATAATGCCTCCACACCTTCAAAGCAAAAGTTACAGCAGCCAACTCTAAGTCATAGGTTGTATACCTAACTTCATGCTGTCTGAGCTGTCAAGAAGCGTAGGCAATCATTTTACCTCTTTACATTAACACAGATCCTAATCCTGTTCCGCATGCATCGGTATACACCATCAAATCTTAATTTCCATCCGGGACAACTAATACAGACGTATAGGTCAACAAATGTTTTGGCGTTGAAATGTCTCCTCACATTTGTCGGACCAAACATACTTTACGTCCTTCCTTATTAGTTTAGTCATCGGTGCTGCTATACGAGAGAAATCCTTGTTAAATCTTCGGTAATAGCCAGCTAGCCCAAGAAAACTCTTTATCTCAGTCACTGTCTAGGGTCTCTTTCAATTATTAACAACTTCTATCTTTGATGGATCTACTGACAACCCTTCTTCTGAGACTACATGACCAAGGAATTTCACTTCTTTCTTCTAAAATGATACTTCGAGAACTTCGCTTTTAACTGATGTTGTCTTAATGTCTCGAGCACTATTTTAAGATGAATCTCATGATCTCTTTCATTCTTATAATATGAAATGTCATCTATAAATTCTAACAAAAATCTATTCATATGCTCTTGGAAGATCCGGTTCATTAAATCTACGAAGAAAGCATGCACATTAGTCAATCTGAATGGCATATCATACCTCGTTCGAAACGTCATCAAAGGAATATTGTCTTTCGCTACTCTTAATTGATGGAACTCTGTCACCAAATCCAATTGGAAAAATACTTTGGCTCCACTCAACTGATCAAATAAATCGTCTATTCATGGCAAGGGATATCAGTTCTTTATTGTCTTTTCATTCAACTTACGATAATCGATAAATAATCTCAATGACCAATCCAGTTTCTTTACGAACATCGAGGCTGCTCCCCAACGCAAACTGCTTGGACTAGTGAAACCTTTCCCTTCTAACTTCACCAGCTGCATCTGTAACTCTTTCATTTCAATGAGTGTCATTCTGCTAGGCAGTCTACTAATGGATTCAGCTCCAGGTACAAGATCTATACAAAACTTAATAGCTCATTTCAACGATAGTCATGTCACTGGCTTAAAGACATCAGGAAACTCTCTAATGAAAAACCTCGATTCAACTCGTCTTCCTCCTCCATTACACCCAATAAAGCACAAACATTAAATATTGGGTTCACTATGGAGTATATAATTCAATCGTTGCTATTAGGGTACCTTAGTGATATTTCCTTTTCCTGGCAAAATATTCCAGCATCATATTTGCTTAACCAATCCATATCCAAAATAATCCCAAAGCCTACGAAATCAAACACATGCAAACTTCAGGAAAATATATGACCTAATAATTCAAGCTCTTTATGCTCACATCTCATCCCAAGAGTTGCATGCCCTCCTATCAGATTTGCAACCCTTAAGTAAGTAACTAGGTATGAAGGTTATAAACTAAGCTTATCTATCAAATAACGAGATATAAAAGCACGTGATGCACCAATATCAAAAAAATACTCTAATAGGTATGCCATAAATCAAAAGCGTATCTCCCATTATAACCTTTCCCTTCTCCTCTGCTATGGGTCTCGAAGTAGTTGGTTCCAAAGCAAATACTTTTCCTTTCTCAACTTTGGCTAGTTCGTTGCACTGATTCTTATAGTGTCCAATCTAGTCACAATTGAAGAACTTGATATTCTTCCTTCCAATGACTGTCTTGCCATCCCCTGAACGACATTCGTTCACAAAATACCCTTTCATGTCGCACTTGTAGAAAATGACATTAGCTTTTCCTTTCTTGGCAACCTCACTCTTCTGAGCTCCTTTTTTCTTAAAGAACTTCATCTTCTGATTCCGCCTACTTTGATTCTCTGTTGGCTTGTTATTACTAAACAAGGCAAGCATCTTTTCATTCCTCTGTTCCATTTCCACTACTACATCACATGGATCCCTAAGATATGGCAATATTGCCCTAAAAAGCTCATATCTTAACCCATGGATGAACTTTTCATTCCACTTTATCACCATATCAACCATAGCATACCCATATCTGAATAATTCCCCAAACCTAGTTGCATACTCAAGCACAATCATATCACCTTGCATCAACTCGGCAAACTTTATAAGTAGAGTAGACTTGCATATTTTCGACATAAACCTCTCTTCGAACCTCCTTCTTAACTCAACCCAAGTCAAGGTTTCCTCTTGTACTCAACAATTAACCATTCCACAATAAAACACACCTCCTTGCAATTGCCTGGATGCCAATCTCCTCTTTTTCTCATCATACAGACCTAAATTAGCAAAAATCGTTTCACGATGGAGCAGCCAATTCTCCACCTCGATAGCATCATTAGTTACAATAAATGGCTTCCCATCAAGTCTTGCATAGTCTCTACTCAAAACAGTATAATTGTTGACAACTGAAACTTCAGAATTCACTCCTCTAGCATTTCCACCAACTAATCCAATAGTGGCTCCTACTTGGATTGACAAAGAACTGATCCATAACTGTCATATCCATCGATGGGGTTCAAGCACCCACATTAGCAGCTGTTTGTCGATCCTGAGTTCTCCTAATATTGGGCCTGACATTTCTATTGGTAGTGTGCTTCCTCCACCAAGATTCACACTTTAATTTCCTACCTTCATATCTTACTTTCCCTTAGGTCCACATTTGAACCATAGTAAGATACAGAAAAATGGTCTAAGAGAGATGGGAATAGAGATAAGGTATATATAGTTATATACATAGCAAATACAAGTATGTTACTACAACGTTATCTCATATGCCAATCTTATTCCCTAATTCATTTGGATTATGTTTTCTAAACTCTTTTAAGTTCAAAATTATTTAGTTTTACATAAACCTATGCTCTGATACCAAGTGGTAAGGCCTGAAACTAACCGCTACAGATGGTGCAGTCATCTATAGTAATAATTTTCGATGACAAAATGCGGTAATGTTAATTGTGTCAATAACATTAGAAGCATAAGAATACGAAAGTTTCTTAATCTAATTTCAAAACAACTATCACATTTCATTTCAAAGATAATATTTCATATTCGTTACATAATCCCAAACTCTGCCCAAGTTAGTATAAAATATAATTATTACAAAATACACTAAGAGCGACGTATGAAGATGCCCCCTTGGTTAATCAAAGTTTACTACCAGATAGATACAGTTTCTACCATGACATACATACAACAAAATAACATCACACAGCAGACATAGATAGTAGATATATTCCTACATAGCTAGCTTTTCCTCCTACACATCTCTAGAAGCTTTAATTGTCAAAACCTACTTAACATGAAAACCTTAATCTAGAGCTACTCAAATGAGCACCTGAGAGTTAAAAAGGAAAACCAAAAACTTTGGGTCAAACAAAAAGTATGGTGTGAATAATAATATGTCATCTCGATAAATAGATATTTAATGAGACCATGCTGCAGAGCAGAATGGGTTTCCACCTCATAATAGCCTCCAAATATGTCTTTTGTAAATCATGCACTTGCAACCACAATAGCTAAAGTAAACAATATAAACAAACATATGCATGCATGTAACATGAGTAATCATGACCAGTCTGTCTAAAATAATGGACTACCAACCTTAACATCGTAGTTTTCTCAAGGTAAGTACAAACGTATATGGCTGACTCGGACCTATCAGATATATCAAATTTTCTAACTTATTGTTAGAAGGAAACTAGATGGTTTGTCTGTAACTTATTAGTCCTACGGTCACTCTGATCCGAATGGTCACTATGATGAAATAAGATATGATATTATTGATTTGTTAATGCAAGAGATGTTTATGGAGCAGTGGCAGAAACTCCTTGCTGACACAGGTCGAGATCAACTGACGACCGATGAGGACATTATTTTTGAGTCCGTTATGCATCCAGTAGAGCATGGTCGACGATACGGATTTGGCAGTCTAGCGGTAAATAATTTACTTTTTTTTTTTGAAATACTTCAAATATGATATTTTGACCTTTTCAAAACAATAAACTTGAATTTTATTCATTTTTCAATTATTGTAGGCTAGTAGTCAGAGAAGGGGACGGCAGAGTAGACCTCAGAGCGATCTAGCAGATATAGAAGAATTGCGGACTAGAGTGTCCCAATTGGAGGAACAGAACCGCCAACAGGCCATGCAGACCGCACAGTTGTTAGAGTACATGCAACAGTTTGGTGGCCGCTTCCCTTCCTCGGCTGGCTCTGGATCTGGAGGAGATTGATTCATTATTTGCTTGCTTGTTCGTTCGTTCGTTCAGGTATGTTTTGTTTTAGTTTAGAATGATTTGGTAGACGGCGTAGATAATTGTTGATTTATGTATAATTATGTTTGATACACTTGGTTCTGTAGTTGTATGAGGATGTGTATGAGAATATTGATGAATTTGTGTATTAACAACATGGTAGAACAGTTATTGTTAGGATTAATGTTAATGTTCGAATGGTTATGTATATTTTGTATTTTATTTTGATGTAATTTTATTTATTTGTGTGTTTATTAAATATTTTGTAGTTTGGGTTTGGATATTTGGTTGGATTATTATATGTTGGATTGTGCAGTATTGATATCATAGTGTTTGGAAGAGAAATGTGGTTGGAAGGCTATATTTGCAGCGAATTTAAAAAAAAAACAGCAGATTTCCGACGGCTCCCGATGGCTTATAGGTCAAAATTCCCGACGGCTTCCGACGGCTCTCGGCGGCCTGTAGCACATTATTTCTGACGGCTTCCGACGGATACCAACATCCGTCGGAATCCGTCAGAAATCGTCGGAATCCATCGGAAACGTGTGCGACAGCTTCTGTCGGAAGTCGTCGGAAGCCGTCGGAAATACTGCTTCCCGACGCAGTCATTTCCGATGGCTTTTTTCGGCTGCGGCCGACGGTTTTCGGCCGTCGGAAAACGTGATCCCCTAGTAGTGGTGACAAAGCCCTATGCACTGGAATTTTGGACTTATATCGCTTTGGGCTAACAGTTGAAGTATAGGGCATGACCCTACACCAGTCCAATCTAGTTTTCTAATTTTTGAGTCAATTCATCCTATCACGATTTATCTAAAGGCGATAAGAACAGTAATTTTAGCAAAATTCTAGGCAAATACCATTTTTATTTGCTTGAAAACATAAATCTTAGCAAACGATTTAACATTTAAAATCATACTTAAAACAAGGAAAATTATAGTCCTTACTTTCCTCAAAACATTTGTGCCAAGATTTATGCCTTTAAAAAATGATATTGATGAAAGTCGATATCACTTAGAGGTTATCATACCTCAAAACTATAAGCTATAAAGACAAATTTAACAAAACCATTGTATTGATGTAACTCAACGTCAATGTCACCATTAAGGTTTATCGCATACCTCACGTTGGATCCTTTGATTTAAAATATAAGGTCATAAGGCCAAAACAATGAAACCTTGTATATTGATAAAACGCGGCATGGACCCTCTTCAATATCAAAATATTTTAAAGCTTTTATTTATAAAACACAAAGCTACATAGTCGATAATAACCATGTCATATAACATAGTGTAGATTTACATAGGTTTGCATGGTATAAGGTGATAAACTTGTATAGGGGAATTACAACATTTGAAATAGGCGGCATCATTGCCATTTAAATTCATCATCGAAAATAATAATATAAGGGAGGCATCACCGCCTTATAATAATAAAGAGGATAGACGGCCTCATTGCCGCTATAGATATCAATGCCGATATGGATAGGAGCAAAATCTCTAAAATAAGAGTTCAAATAGATAACTAGCGACATAGCTGCCTTATGGAGTCGGCCACAATATTGAAAATAGGCGACAATGCTTACATCGAAGTTTATGACGTCACCATGATGCAATGCTTCTTACTTCAACTAAGGCCAATCCATTTTATACCAAAAGGAGTTGATATGATATGCATCGCCCATGATTAACGTCGAAGACTATAGATGTGGCATGATGGAAGGCGGCATCATTGACTTCGGCATGGCCTACTTGTAATTAAACTGCTAATTTGCTATCAAAAATAAATTCTTTTCACCAACTCCTATCGTTTATCAAAATCTCATTGGTTAATTAATTTCTTTATCAAATGCTTTTCAGAAATCTTTCATAAACCAGAAATATCGTTTCCAAAACATTTGCAAACCTATTATTTTATACTTAATATTTTAATATAATTAGTAAGCTTTTCTAGCCTAATAAATTCATAAAAAATCATAAACGCAAGGGAAAACCCTAAACAATCACAATAAATCAGATTTTAATTTTTTCTTTAACATATAAAAATTTCAGAGCTAAAACATTATTTAATTATATTTAATGACTAAAACCTCAAATAAACCATTTTCTTAACGTAAGAAAATCTATACATACTTAATCAGAAAATTATGAAATTAAAAACTCACTTCTAAAATAATGTTTCCAACATCATATCCAAATTTTAAGTCATTTAGGTGTTATATGATTGGTTTTCTAACTCAAACTTATCAATTAATTTCATAAATAAATTATATAATTCATCAACAAGCATATAATCATCCAAACACTCAAACGTGGCAAAACATCAATCATATAATTTTGGGTTTAATACTAAAACCGAAAGTAAACAAGCATATTATGAGATGGGCATCATTATTCACTTTGATTTGATTAAATAAACTTGAGATTTGAGTTTGAATTGATTTTTCCTTAGTTATAATCTTGTTTCCTAGCTTCACTTCTCTTTAAATCCTTGATAATGGCTGACCTTGTTTATGTTTATGTTTGTACGAATGAAAGGAGGAATGAGAAAGGGAAGGCTTTTGCTAAAGAAAAGTTCCCCTTTTCCTATTTTGTCATCCTCACAATCCTCCTTTTAATTAAAGTTTAATCATTCTTACTAATTTAATTCTGAAGGCGTGACTTATATTGATCATATTTCATTTTACTTTATCATCTTGTATTATTGTATTTAATTATCTAATTAAATATCTCGAATAATGCTAATCAAAATAAGGGGTGTTATATACTCTCTTTCTTAAAGAATTTCATTCTTGAAATTACGATAAGATACACAGACAAAAACATACGAGCATGGATATAAAACATACCATCAAACAAATCAGGATAAACATATCTAATACTCCTCTCTATCTTCCAAGTACAGCCTTTCTCTTCGTCACTCCACTGGAATTTGCCAATCTGACTAACTTGTTCTTTAATTTTTTTCATCTATGGCCAGCATACGAACTGAATGTTTAACTATAGTCATATCTGGTTCTTCCACTAAGTCTTCAAATGCAGTCGAAGTGATAATAGTTTTGGATTTCAAGCATACTTCTTAAGATGAGAAATAGGGCAAACATTGTAAACTCCTGCCAAACTGCTTAGTAACTCGATCTTGTAAGCCAGTCTCCCAATCTTTCCTATAACAGAGAACTATCGAACAAACCTTGGTGCTAATTTCTCTGAAGCCAATTAGACCAATTTTCACCTCTTCAAAATAATAATAATAATAATAATATATATATATATATATATATATATATATATATTATGCAAAATTCTCAAATTCTAATATGAAGTTCTATACGTCATTTTGCATCTCTAATATGAGTTAAGCTCGGTGCGGTGGTAAGATAGTGCATGCATGCAATAAAGAAGAAGAGGAACACAAATTTCAGATGACGTTTTAGCTCGTGGTGGTGAGATAGTGTGTGCATGTGAATAAAGAAGAAGAAGAGGAACACAAATTCCAGATGACGTTTTAGCTCGCAGTGGTGAGATAGTGTGTGCATGCGAATAGAGAAGAAGAAGAGGAACAAAATTTTCAGGTGTCATTTTAGCTCGCAAAACATATGTCGATCTTGTTTAATCTTTGAAATGATTTCACAAGATATTGCATATTTGTACTTTAAGTGGGTTGAATTTGGAATCAAACAAAAAGAAAAAAAATACAGATCTAAGAAGCACGATTTGTAGCATTATAGTGTGGGTAGAGCATGACCAGCAATCCAACAAATATAAAGCCATACGTGTGTGGGTGATTTTGTATGTGTGCGTGTGTGCATAATTTGTGTGTGTTTTGCTAACCTATGCGGGTGTCTATGTACATATGTACGTATGAGTATTCTAATGGTAGAGAGTGTGTGCGTGTACTCAATGTGTGAGCGGCAGCTATGTTTTGCAATCTGGTGTTAGGTATGTACTGTTTGTAAGTGATGTGCTGGGTGAGTGTTGCATTAAGGTGTGTGTGACTGTGCTTTGGGTATGAATATGTGGCTGTGTTTTTGGCAGATATGTGTTTTTGTTGTTGTAAATATGTGTGCAGGAGCAGTTGAGTGCGTGTGTTCTTGTGTATATAATTGTGAGGGCATATATGCTTTTGTGTGCCTATATGTATAGTGTTAATAATTGTGTAATGTGTGTGTTATAGTGTGGGTGTGTGTGTATTAAGGCAAGGCAAAACACTAGGCCAGTAAAAATTAGGTGACATTACTTTTATGTGCACTGCTTTTGTGATGTATATATTCATTTGTATTATAAGATTGCAATGCTATGTATTTATGTGTGTATATGTTCATTGCTGTTGGGGATTTGGTCTCGCCTGTTAGTCTGTATATATGCTCAAGCGATGGTTGTGCTACCTCATAAAATTTGTTTGCAATTTCCTTAGAAGGTAGTCGAAAAATTATATTACATATTTTAATGAATGCAAACAAGATAATCATTATCGGGATATTAATGCAAATTAGGGACCATTTAGATTTATGTATTTGGAAGATTGTGGGGTTTATACATTTGTGTAACATGGCAAACTGAAACATTAACAATTTTAAGTATAAATTACTATATAGTTATACTTCCTTTCCAACAAGTTTCAATAAGTGCGTGCCTGTTTAATTCTGTAATAAATATTCTATGCTGTCAAGACTTTTACTTTCAGTTTTATTTTATAAGTATTAATTTAAAGAAAACACTTTATAGTAATTTTGATTTATGTAATGCAGTAATTTACCCATCATTGAAGGAGCTATAAACCATCTAGTTATTTATATATTTGTGTGCAAGCTATGGTAATATATACACGCACGCGCATATATATGATTTGAATATATAAATATATATAATTGGTCTCGATGTCGTATAATTATTTAAAACAGAAATTAGCTAAAGATAATTACAAAATAAATATTGTACATAATATTTGGTTTTATAGTCTATTTATAGTGTTCCAAAGTAGTATATATGTTTTTTGAATATATTTACGCTATTTAAATTATTATTTGAATGTATATTAAATTACTACTTAACAAAATGATAAGAAACTTGTTGTTCATGTAGAATCTATTATATTTAAGTTTAGTTAACTTATTATTTAAAATTAGAATATAAATATTTGTTATTCGTTTTAAGTATTTATATTGTTATATAAGACCGTAAGTTATGATTAATTTATTATGTTGATTTTTTGTTAGATATATTGAATGATCTATTTTATTACTTTTCTGTGCTTTCTTTCTTTGTTTATTGAATTGGACAATATGAATGATCCACCATTGATTACTGATTTAATATGATACTGCGATTACAACTTACTATATGATTGCGTAACTTTTATATTTGACTTGTGAGATTTCATTTCTGTGTGATGAGAAATTTGAATAAACAAATTAGTGATACCGTCAGGTATGAGACTTTCGGTAACACTTTTTCAGTTTTTCATCGAACTTGTCATATAAAGATATCTAGTATGGATCGAGTGTGATTTATGAGCCTTGAATAAGTAATCAAATCACATGCGGTGGTATGGAACACCGTTATATTATTTGTTTGTTTATTCCACTAATAGAAAAGGCTAATATTCCGACAGCACCTAGTGACGACTTCCAACAGGCCGTCGGGGGCCGTCAGAAGCCGTCGGAAATTCACGAATTACAGATAGCCTTCCTTTTCCTCATTTCCAGCATGAATTTTTTCCTCCAAAAATTCCTAAATCCTTCCTCTTAGCTTCCAATCACCAATTTCGAGCTTTCAGATCCTCCACGGTTGTGTAATCAAAGTCTATTGCTCACAATTTCAGTTATAATCTCTTATTTTCGCCATAAATCTAAATTTTACCCAAAATCTAGATTTGCATAAGTTGATAAATTAGGGCTAATTAGTAATTGCAATTATTTCCAATAGTGTAATAATGGTTTATAGCATCTCATGATATACCAATTTCATATGTCATCGTGAAATTTTAAAGAGTATGTATAATTTGTGATTATGTGTGTATATGTAACCATTGTATATGTGTTGTTTCTACCATTGTATTCTATTAATTGGAATAAGACATAAGTTAACATTTTGACTTGTACAACAATAACGAATGCACGAGCCTAAATTTTTTTAACTGTATTGGAAAATGACAACAATATTAAAATAGCCTTATTCGATGAAATACGCGGAACAAATGTGGTAAATTAATAATTTTTTGAAATGTATAAAATTAGTAAATATATATTCATTTTTATAAAATACTTTTTTTTACGTCCCTTAGAGAATTTTGGCCCCGTCCGACAGGTGTTATACATGATCATTATATAAATAATCGTTTTTATCACAAAACAGCCATCTATATTCATTTGGCACAATACTTGTTGGATTTGTCCCCGTATTGGACAAGTTACAAACACTGTAAACAATTATATTTCACACATTATTTCATTTAAAATGGTTCACAAAATTTCGCCGTCACTTTTCTTTTTGTTTCCTACATACACGCATTTGTGTACAATGCAGAAAACAAAAGGAAAGTGCTGCCAAAATTTTGTTGCATCGTTTAAAATGAAATAGTGTACAAAATGTAAGTTTGTTTGTAATGGAAAGTAGGATGATTGACCAGAAAAAAGATAACCTTAAACCAACATTTCCATATTGTTTTCTTAAGTGGTGTAAAATTGACGCGTATAAGTTTTTGTATCGATACATTGAAAAATAAAATACGAATTCGTAATATAATCAATATTTATTTTTGAATTTGTGACAAATTTTTTCAAATAGGAAAAATGATTGATTATTTTGTTGATCATAGGAGATGGATGTACCAAAGAAGGGGGTTGAGATGCTTAATAAAAGAAGATTTTTATAATGGTAAACATATTTGTTGAATTTGCTTTAAGTAATAACGAAAACGATGTAGAAATTCATTGTTTGTGTAGTAGGTGTAAACATTTGAAGTATTTATTACCCGATATTGTGAAAGTCCATTTGCGTAAAAATGGTTTCGTGCCGGAGTATTACGTTTGGGATCGTCATGGAGAAGTTTTTGCAAATACTTCTAAGGAGTCTGAATTAGACATTGTTGGTAATGAAATTGATATGACAAGCCCTATAGAAAATATGGTTGAAGATGCAGCATGATCAATGTTCCCTACGGTCGAAGTTAACAATGATGATGAAAATGTTGAAGAACCAACTATTGAAGCAATTTTTTTTATGATTTACTGGATGCTACTAAGAAATCTCTTTGAGATGGTTGTAAAAGCGGCACCCAGCTATCTGTAACCGTAGAATACATTGCGATGAAGTCAAAATACAATGTCATCGAAACCGGATTTACAGCTGTTGTGCAAGTTGTAAAAAGACATATGCCACTCGATAATTTAATGTGCAAAAATCACTATGAAGTTAAAAAACTTATGTCAGCTTTTGGTTTACCTTATCAGAAAATAAATACGTGTTTAAATAGCTGCATGTTGTTTTAGAAAGAGGACATCACTCTTAGGAAGTGTAGAAAGATAATGAGGAAATGTAAAAAACCAAGAAAAAAGAACGGGGAATACTCATGTGTATGTGTTGGTACTCGCTACAACAAGTATATTATACCATGTATTCGCTAATGAGTAAAGCCGAGCGTCGACGAGGGATTAAAGCTCTCGTATATCATAGTCAGGTGTTGACTTTTATGGAGTCGTGTATTGACTTACGTCTAGATCTATCTGTAGATATAGGATACGAGTACTATATGTCGTCCACTTGTGTCCAGCTTCTTTTATGGTTCTCGCGTGAACCAGATTGGGCAGTATCCACCCTAGCGGCCTGATGGTGGGGCCGCGTCCTAGATACGCAACATCGTTATTAGGCATTAGATTCGATGCACATCAATTGGAAGCCCCTTATGTCTCTTGGGCCAGCAGTCTGTTACCATAGGAGCAAGAGCAGAGTCATGACCGAAGGCTACACATTGATGAGCTATAGGTGGATGTATGGGTCATGGTGCCCGTTAAGGTAACTAAGACTGTAGGAACAGATTCGGCTACTAATAGGAGGCTACTAGACCCTGGGTTCCTAGAGCATGTTGCGTGCTATCAGTCTCTCTTTCTGGTTCGGAGTTATGTGTATGTTTCGGATTGGCATATATTATTCATTATTCAATGAGTTGGCTACATTAGAGACTGTGTGTCTAAAGTGTAATCATTCTCTATATATCCATACTCTTCTGTTTTGATACTTTAGAGATAAGCTTTGTTTATTGATTGAGATTTGGATTGTGATAGATTACCTTTTTGATATGTATAATATTGGATATTCTTTGGATGATTTGAGGGGCTATATCACATTTTCTATTGATTATATAATTCTTTTGATATTATATTAGGGCATTGCTCTGCGTGGCCCGATTCACTTGATGATTTCATTTTCCATGATGATGTTTTATTGTATGAATGATTCATCCATTGGATATAGTATCCTTGATTTCTATTGAATTATTTTGTATAGGTGATGACAATTAGTTTTGTAGTGTTCTATGTATATGATATTTGGGATTGTTTGAGAAAACATTATTATAGTTGTTATTGTTATTGTATAATTATATACAGAGTCCATATGTTTATTGACCTTGGATTTAGATATACTCTGATCTGTTTATTATTTATATAATACTCGGGTTAGTCCGAGATATTTCAGGTATAATGACAACATGACCAGCGTTAGTTTTATTATGCCCGAAGGAGTTTTAAATTAGGACTGTTACATGATACTTATATGGCATTGATTCATTATATATTTATGAATTGAAATGTATATTGATTGTTTGTTATATACATTGAGATATTTGACGGTTGAAATGTGTTGTACCCTTATGATATTATTGTATTACAGATATTATGTGATATCGCTGCGATTGACTCTGTGTTCTCTATATTTTCTTTCTATGTGTATTGTTCTATCTTGGAGGCGCACGCATTTATTTCTTTGTACCGGTGCTGTGTACGTAAATATGAGTTATTTAATTGATTTTTTTAATACGTACCAGTGTTTGGCCATAGTAGTATTCATGTATGTATCACATATCGCCTCATTCTCTGTATTATCCGATAGTATTACGTAGTGGTACTCTTGGATAGTATGGGTATAGAGTTGGGGTGCTACATTATAGGGTAGGCCGCACCGATTAAAGCGTGGAAGTATATTTCCTATTGTGGTTCAGGTGGTAAATCTGAATCTTCTTGAAGGTCGATTTGTTGTAGATCTGATCTTGGGGATCATCAGGCACAAGCAACAAAATTTATTTTGCTGAACATTAATGTTTGGAGTGGTACCTTTCTCCGCAATTGAAACAAAGACCCTTTGCCCGCCTCTAGTCCATCTCTGCTTGTGTCAGCTTCTTTATTGGGTAGGTTATGGGTTCATTTTTTGCTATTGTAAGAGGTTGGTAAGGTGATTGTTGGATTAAGAGGTTTTGTTTGAATGCACAACTTCGGTGATAATAGGCTCGGGCCTTTGGTTTCTTACTTTCATTGATTTTGGCTATTTTTTATTTGTGGCTTAAGGCCAGAAATGAAGAAATTGAGTAGTGCATCATGGGCTAAGTTTGTGACACGATTGCTTGTTGATTCGAAGGAAGATTGGTAGTGGTCTATGGTGGGTGTTTGTTGTAGTTTGAATAGTATGGCTTGTGGGTTGTGAAAAGATGATGGAGCAAGGCACTATTTGGTGAGTTTCGGTCACCAAGATAATTGTTAATTGCGAATAATTGTTAATTGCGATGCATCCACCAAAACCCGGTCATAGCTTGTCCACTTGTGGAAAAGCTTGCTATATCAATTCTTTGCTCTTTGGGGGTGTCGTGTTAGAGAAATAAGTGTTCGGCCTGGAAATCTAATGGAAGGGATTAGAGCCATCAATGGTAGCTAGTTCGCATTTGGGTGGCTAGAGATTGGTGTGTAAGGATTTGTTAATAGAGGTGGTTATCGCTTGGGCTATGAAGTATTGTGAAATGATATGGTGCTAAAGGTTTTGGAGGAAGAAGATAGTGAAGAGGGGAGGAGAATAGTATGAAATAGAAGATATAGCAAAAGAGTTTAGCAAATGTTTTCCTGCCTTTTCATTTACTTTCCTTGTACATTTATAGCAAGCCATAAAATGTACTATAATAGATTCAACACGTGGCATCACACGGGCAATTTCATTATAACCATCTTTTGTAAAAGAAAAATAAAAGAAAACATGAAAAAATAAAGGATGATCCACCTAGACCTATTTTTTCGTGTACCATATCAAATTGCATGCTTCTTTAACCAATTCTGCATGTACCAAAAAACATCATGCACGACTCATATTCAAGGAATCTTTTGGGTGGATTTATTAAGGATTTTTTTAGTTTGGGTCACTTTTGCTAACTTATTATGAAAATATGCCATTTTCTAAACTAATTGCAGATATGGATCACTTTTGGCCAGCTCAGTGTCATGCTAGCCCAAAGTTTACGTGCAGCGTTTCAAATGCCGAATGTATTTTTTTACGTAAACATAGTTGGCGACATTTTGGATAGCACCAGTTGGTGCAATTTGAAATGGTGCCAACTATGTTTAATATGTTGTATTTGTTACATGAAACTTTGTGCCTTTTAAAATGCTGCCTATTGGCTCTTTTTGAAACATCGCTCATTATCCCGACCTTGTAAAAAAAGCGGCCCTCCTCCCTCTCTCTTCACTCTAACTTTACCAAAGTTCTATCATACAAATGCAATTCTCTCCCTGTTTTCTTTTGTAGAAATCTTTTTCCATTTGCTACAAAAACATTGATCTAGTTCAAGAATAATAATATCTTCTTGCTTTAGTTTAGTCAAAGTTTAATTTTGTACGTCCTAATTTTTTTGATTAGATTTTTTCTGTAATTCTAAGTGAAAATTGTGTAATGCTGTATTCATTTTTATTATAGGACGGATTCTAATTTTTTTCTTCCACTTATTTGATGTTTTGATGGTGAGTTGGATATTGATGAATAAATGTGTGAAAAGTATGTAGGCGGTTCTTATAAATCAGGCAAAAGTTCGTAAAGGCTCCAACTTAGAACAATTGAAAGAATGGATTTACAAAACACTGAAGATAAAATCGAAGGAGTTTGATATTGATCTAATTTGTAATTGGCCTACCAATTCTGCATCTAAAGCAATAAAAATTATTGACGACGATGACATTGAATTAAAATTTTCTTTTGCATCTAAATCCATAGAGTTCTTTATTGGGAAGACTAGAATTGCTAGTAAAACTGTGATGTCCCGGAATTTTGGGCAATACTTATTTAATAATTTCCATTTATAATTAATTTTAAAATATGATTGTGTTGATCTAAAATCTAAATTAACCAAATATTATATATTCAAAACCAATAATTTATCTAATTTAACAAATGTTTCTTTCCAAAATTCAATGATAATTTAATTTGAATGTTTATTCTTTTCAAATTATAATAATAATATATGTGTGTAATTAACAATAATTGATCTTTTAAAGTTAATAAAAATATATTCTATTTGTAATGTGTATATATATATATATATACATTGTAATAAGGAAATTGGTTCAATTTAAATTTAATAAAAACATTTCAAATTATAATATATATGTTTATATATTGTGATTTGAAGTTCTGTTTAAAATTCAAATAATTAATGAAGTTAATATTTAAGATGTTCTATTTATAATGAATATTTATATTTGAATATTTATTGTAAATAAAAAATGATGAATTAAACTTAAATAGAAAATATGTTTTCAAATTTATAGTGTACATAAGTTTTTATAGTAATTTGGAAAGTTTTGATTTAATTTAATAAGGTGCTTTTCAAAAGCTATTTAAAATTAATTTAATTTTATTTATAAAACACTTAAAGGAAAAATCTATTTTTATTAAATGAATAATGGTTGAAATATAATACCTTATTATAAAGATTTAATTTGTTTTCCTTTAAATTGATTTTTGAAAACAAATTTAGATTCTTAATATAATATCAATATTAGCTATAGAAATTTATAATTAAACTTTTAAAATAAAATTTGACTAAATGTTTACTTTCTTTCTTTCAAACTTGTCTTTAGAAAATGGATTTGTAAATATAAATAAATAAAACATAGGATATAAATACATTTCATAGTTTATATTAAACATAAGTGTTTAGGATAGTATTTAATTAAGGTTTAGTTCATTAGTAATAATAAGTAATTACTTTAATAATCAAATATAAACGCACTTGGCATCATAAGAATTTATGAAAATACACTTGTATTCATAATATTAAAGGGTTGGACAATAGTTAATTCATGAAGTTATGCATTTAACAAGTGGCATCTTTATGTTTAAAAGAAAATTTTGTTTTAATTAAAAGTTCAAAAGAAGAAAAAAAATATGTTGGTTTATTTTCTTCAGCTAAACTTCTTCAATCTTCTTCAATTAAAAAAAGAAGGGGAAAAAACTAAATGCAGATTCAAACTAAAAAGAAAAGGAAAACAGAATTCAATCTGTAACCACTGAAAAGAAAAAGAAAATTTGAAGCTTACAGCCATGATTCAAATTGCAACCTGGAAATGGCTTCAGATCAACTGGAAATCAACATACAAATGCAAGGGTAAATTCAATGTTTCAACGGCAAGATTAAAATGCAGAAACAAGTTTAAATTACAGAAAACCCAAGTGCAGTATTACAAAACTATTCTCTGCTTCAAAAATTCTGGTGAGTAAATCCCCTTTTTAAAAACAGTTCTAAATCTTTTGTTTGCCTGATTCTGTGAAATAATGATATAATAAATATAAAATCAAGGTTTGCATGTTTGATTTGTAGATATATATATATATATATATATATATACAGCAGTTTTAAATGCATGTGAATATGGATGTTTTAGAACTCTGTTCTTATGCATGATCCAGTTTTATAAAATTCCTAACTTCCAAGTTGTTCATTATTAATCACTGAATATTTAAAGGAATTTGAGCATAATGAAGTAATCTTGTGATTATTAATAAATTTAGAAATTTATATTTAACAATATACCATAACTGTTAGATTTACAGTAAAAAACCAAATTTGAGAGAAAATCAATTTACATTATTTTAAATTCTGATCATATGGCCTGAATTAGGATTCAAAATTATGAATTTTAACATGAATTTGGGAATTTATAATTTAGTATTCAAATAGAAAGTAAGGGTTTTATGAATTTGGGAATTTGATCGATTCTGGTTGATAGAAGTGGAGTTGGACGACAAGATTTGGTATGGAGGAGGGCATGGTGATAAGTGATGTGGGAAAAATAGAGGATGATTTTTATGGCGAGTGTGGTGGCCGTGGATGGGGTTAGTAGGGTTTGGAATGTTTTCGGTTAGGGGTCAGAATAGTGGAATTTGCATCATCATTGTTGGTTTGTGGAGGATCGCGAGTAGGGATATGGCCTGAGAGGAGCGTGGCGCATGTGTGGGTGGACTTGCAGGCGTTCTGGTGTTGGGGTTCGCCGATGACAGTGAGTTTTTGGTTCGAGTTTGTTTCAGGATGTTGGTCGCAGTAGCATTTTTTGATTTAGTGGCATTCCCTTCAATTTCGAGGGACGAGAGGATTGAGGTGGACAGAGTCGACTTGGGGGAAATCATCGGCGTTGATCGCCGTTGACCGGGGCCAACGTGCACGTGCACGAGCCATTGATTGTGCAGCAGTTTTGGTTTGGGAAGAAGACGACTTTGGCCTTGTGTTTCGCTGTTTTGCTCGAGCATAGCCTCGTGATGGACTCGCGTGTATCTCGAAGCTTGGAGAGGAGGATGTCGCGTGAGTTTTGGGTTTGTAGTATGGTTACAGGAATTTTATCCTGTTCGTTTGACTGCATATTGAATTGCTGAAGTTAAAAACAAACTAAACCTTTAAATAAAGTTTTTAAATGGTTTATAAATGTTAGAAATGTTTTAATTTAAAACTTTGTTTTTTAATGAGTTAAGTTGAATTTGTTTAAAAATTGTTTGTTTGTAATTAGTTTAGTATTGACCGGATTTCTATAATTTATAAAATGAAGTTTCAAATTTAAAAGCAAATGGATGTTAAACAAAGTGTTTAAATTTAGTTGAATAAAGAATGAATGTTTGAATTTAAAAGAATTTTAGTTTTAAAGTTTGGATTTTTTAAATTTAACCTTTTGTTTAAAAATAATAATAATAATATAGTTTGTTTCATTTTTGCTTGGGTAAATGATATAATAATATTTTCAAATAAAATTGTATTTGAAATAATTTAAAGGTGATTAAGGTAGGATAATTAATAATGTTTAATTAAATGATGATGTTTTAGTATAAATCAATTAAAAGTTTTGAATTTAAAATTTTAATTTTTAAAATTGATTGATAAAAGTTAATGAAGGAGTGGTTTATCTTAATCAAGTTTTTGATTAAAAAGGTAATTAAAGTAAATTACTTAATTAACTTAAATTAGTTAATATAAGTGATTAAATTAAGGTAAGTTTGTTTGTGTAATTAATTAAGTGAAACTAATTACTTAATTAGAAATTAATTTAATCAAGGTTAATTAATTTTTAAATAATTAGTTAATAAGTATTTAAGAAGTTAATTACTTAATGATTTAGAAGAATTATTTAAACATAATTTCTTAATGATGTAATTAAAGTAATTATTTACTTTGTGTAATTAATTAAGCAATGAGGGTTAATTTTTAGTTAATTAATTAAGTTTAATTAATTAAAAAGAATTACCTAATGATGGGATTAAGTATAATTACTTAGTGTAATTAGAAATGTGTAATTACTTAGTGAAGTAATTAATGAATAATTACTAAATGTAATTAATTAAGGATAATTACTTAAAAGAATAGTAGTTAAGGGATAATTATTCAGTGTAATTATAAGTAATTAATTAAAGGTGATTAATTAAAAGTAATTAATTAAATGTGATTAATTAAAAGTAATTAATCAAGTAAGTTTAATTAAAAATAATTAATCAAGTATGATTAATTAAAAAGTGATTAATCAGGTGTGATTAATTATAAGGGATAATTAAGAAATAATTATCAGGGTAATTAAAGAATAATTAATCAAGGTTGATTAATTTTAAAAGGGTAATTAAGAGGTAATTACTTGGAATGGTTAAGAAGTAATTAATCAAGATGATTAATTAATATCGTAATTTAGGAATAATGACTTAAAGTAATTAAGAAATAATTAATCAAGGGAGATTAATTAAAGTGGATAATTAAGTGATGTTTAATTAATTAATTTGTAATTAATTAATGGTAAGTAAGTTGGATTAATGATAATCCAAGTGATTAAGAAAGGAATTAATTTAATTAAGGATTAATTAAATTAATTAAGTTTGGATTAAACTTGTTTATGGTTGATTAATGATTGGATGAAAAATATCATTTGGATGATATTATATGTTATTGGCTGATATGTTGTGATATGAATGTGATATATCTGGGATGTGATATATATGTTGTTTTGTGATATGTATGGATGCTTTTGGATAATAATGGATTATCTATCTGTGTAATGTGAATCATCCATTTATGTTTAAGTGATATTCTGAATATCTACTGTTGAAACCCTTAACTATAACTTGGACATTAAAATAGTGTTTGGTTTCGATGAGACCGGGATCGGGTTTCCATATTTGGATATCCGAAAACCACATCGATTCCAATTAAACGTTAGGTCGTGAATCCAAGTGGAGCAAGTGAAGACTCGAGGTGTAAGGGCTATACGTCAGTATAACTCTGTGGGTGATTCCGTAATGAGTTTGACGGAATAGTGCTTATAGGTTCGAGATGGTGATTCTGAGTGCAAGGGCTATGGTCGTTGACTCTGAGGGTGATTCCAAAATGAGTGCAACGAGATAGTGCCTTCGGTTTCGTTCGAACCCGGAACGAACTTGTATGGATTGAATGCTTTCAGCACATCGTCAGGCGGACGATGAGCATTCTAAGTGATATGTCCTATAAAGGTAATCGCAGCCTCAAGCCTCATCAACCGGGAATGGCTAAAACAGGGGAGGTGCAGCAAGGCTTTGTGGTTAGCTCCCACTGGAGAGCAAGATTGACCCCTGTCTAGAAGTCCCTTTTTATTTCGGCTGTGTGGGGCGGTTGATCATGACAACTGCCGGGGTGGTCTTGTTCGGGACTGTTCAGTAAGGAATGGTCCCGGCCTTGTGTTGCAGGGGAGTTAGGGTGGCTCCTCGGTACGGTGATCTAGGCCACGTACTGTGACGGGCGGTACCCCAGTAGCCCTGCCATTGATGGAAACCCATTTTCCCTACGAGACCCTACGGTTTTGTTTGTATTACCTACTTTTGTGGCTAGTAGCTGGAATTTAATAAATGTAACAATTTCGGCCATTTCATATTTATTTGAAAACCCCAGACACTATTATAATATCACTGGATTTCCTATCAAATGTTTTGGTTAGCGTAAGGTAAAAACTTTTCCATGTTTATGTGTGGGAAGTCTTACGTGATACCTTTTCTTTTCAAAAAGGTTTTTCTAAAGTTAAGAAATCTTAAACCGTTTACTCACACCAGACCCTTGTCTGACCCGAGTGTTTATTTTCTGTTTTATTAAACTCTTGGGTACTCATATGATGTATGAGTAGTCAAGTGATTCAGGTTTGCTTTGACGAGTTCTGGAGGAGATATGGAGCAGGTGGCTTCAGCGTGTAGATTTATATAGTGGTACCGCTGTGTTTGAGTTGTTTCTGTATCTGTGATATACCTGGGTTGTAATATCTAGACAGGTGTTACAACTGTCTAGTTTTATGTAGATTGAGATGTATAACTCTGATGTATATGATACTACGTAATATTTTATTTGATTAATATAATTTATTCGTTCCGCTGTGAGATTCTGATGTTGTTGGTTCTTCTTTTCTCTTTTCTATCCCTTTCTTTTCTTCTTAATGATGCGTCTTTCTGGAGATAGTAAGGCGGGTCGTTACAGTTGGTATCAGAGCGCTAGGTTGAGCGAGTACCTAGGCTCTGGAGTTGTGTCTTCCTTGAGAGAGCGTATTTGTAATTTTGAATATGTATATTTATTATTCCTACTTATTTTGTTGGGTTACCTGTTTGGGTTTTCTAATATAAGTTATAAAGATAGATAAGGTAGTGGTGTGTGTAACACGACTACTACCATTGGTTGGAAGTGTATTTATCGAGACTGTAGACCTAATACCGTCTCAAGTGAGCTTTGCAGCTTGGTGTATGGATTTCATCAATGTCTGAAGGAAATCTTTTAAAGGTTCGGAGCTTATCTTTGGAGTATAAGTTTGGATTTCGCTCGTGCGAGCGGATTCTCTAGAGTTTGGATCAGTAGGAAGAGCTGAAGCAAGTAATGGTATTTGGCAACCATAGGAAGGAGTCTTATCTGTTTTGGAGTGGGAGACTCAGTTCAGCTAGGTGTTTGTGCTTGGTTTGAAGTACGAGTTTCCTGAGAAGATATCTGTCTATCTTGAAGACTCTTTTTGTGGAGTTGGTTGATATAGTTTGGGATTCAAGGAGTTTTTGGATAAGAATGTCTTTGGCAGCAATAGCAGTTTGGAGATGTTGAGTGTGCTGTCAGGAAGATCTTTTGGCTCAGCAATATCCTAGAGGTGGAGTTCGAAAGCAGTTGTGTGGTCCGTTTCTACGATGGTTCAGAAGTCTTTGAGATTCTTCTGTCAGTAGATCGGGCAAATGGTGAAGGCTTGTTCCTTTTTCTTCTGGAAGCTCAGCCGGGTAGGTGTTTGTGGTTGAGGTGGACCATCAGTTTCTTCTTTTGGAGGGCTTAAGCTATTCTGTTTTGTAAGAAAGGATAGTTTTCTTTGGAATCCGAATTGGGTAATGTTATCGCAAAAGTGACTTGCGATGGTTCGGAAGTTCTTTTAGTAATCTTTGCTTTAGTAGGAGACATCTCTGAAGATGTTTGAGCTATCGAGCGGTATGAGACTTTCTGAATATCTTCGAGGAAGTCAAAGGAATTTGTCCGCATCGGGAGATGGAGTTCTGTCTCGATTTGGTTCTTGGATTTTCTGGTGATTTGGCCTAGTAGAGAAAGGATTCCAGGATAGAGAATTTTTATGAGCAATCAGGATTAATTGGATCTAGTTTTCCGAATGGATTGCTGTTGTAGTATTTGTGACCAAGTCGGATAGGTCATTAAGCTTTCATGGAATTTGATGGACAATGTTTCTGGATAAGTTGGTCAAGTTTGTGCTTGTATTCATCAGAAGCTTTCTCATCTTTTTCGGATCAGAGTTGCACAGTGGAAGCATGGTGGTAGCTATCCCAGGATAGAAGCAACTCGGATTCATCAAAAAGATTTGTGTTTTCTTGGATTTAAGATTGTGACGCCCCACCTCTATACCCACGCTAGCCAAGAACACTACGGAGTAGTGCTGTCAACTAGCACGGAGAATAAGGCTGTTGAGGAGCGACCATCCATGTAATTGCTTATCACACGGTGGCTATAAATAATCTTCGGAAACAAACATAGAAATAAGCATAACGCAAATCAGTCACAGACATCCATATCACAAAGGCGGAAGAAGATATGAATATATAACTAACACATGAAAGTGTACATCAGAGTAGTGCTCAAAAGATCCACAATAATACAAAAGAATAGCAACACGTGCTATACAAAAGAATACAACTATGAGTCTATATCTTAAGTGTATACAACAAAAACTGCTAATCTAAACAGTTAGCCAAAAGTCAGAGTGATGAATCCCTGGGAAGAAGTCAAGCAGAAGCACCTGTAACATCTCGGTCTGACCCGAGTATTATTTAAGAAAATAATAAACGGGTCAGTCTAGCTATAAATATCAGATGACATGATATAACATAAAAGATATGGCATAAACATAAAATATCCATAATGACATACCACTATAAGTATGTAAATAATGATCAACAGAAGGTCAATCAATAAGAGATAATCAATATCACAAGAATCTTCTCAAAGATTCGGAAAGGGCATCATACCCCAAATTTGTACTCATAACAAGTCAATGACATAAATTCTAGAAACCAATGCAAGAACTCCAGAAATCATAGAAAAGAGAAAGAGGCCTATCACATGACGGTCTGAAGACCAAGGGGAGCTACCCCACATGTGTGAATGGAATCACACAGATTAAGGTCCAGACTAACCAAAAAGCAAAAAGGTATGTGTGAGTGAAATCACACAAGTGGTGTCTAGTCTAACCTCGCAACAAGAGACATCGCACAGTTGCTAGTCTAAAGCATCAGAATGATCGTCATGATCAACGAGAAGTGTCAATTACACTAAGCTAGTAAATATAGAAGTTTAGCTTCATGTCCCATAACCACTTGCTTAACTTAAATATTTACGAACAAACTGTAAATCTTCACTAATAAAATTGTCACAAGAGGTTCAATCGAACAAGTCCAAGAATTAACCGACGAAGTGAACGCAAGCGTTTCATACCACTTGTTTTACTAAGTCGTTTAATTAGATTTCTCATCCGAGTGAGGTAAATGTTTGTATATACTAATAGATTGGAAAACGGTTTAAGAAAAGAGCTTTGTTATTAAAAATAGAGTTGAAATTGTTTGTTAAAAGAGTTTTGATATTTACTACTACTATTGAAACCTTTATATTATAAAATGACAAAACACAGAAGCAATTGTAGAAACAATCAATCACAAAGATCGCATACGGAGATGTGAATAAAATCCAAGGAAATCAGCTCAATGTTTTTCAGATAAGATCCCCTACGAAGGGGGGGTCCGGGGGGGTGGCAACCCCCCAAGGTGGGGGTGCGGGGGCAACGACCTAGTGAAGACAAAATGAGGTCTAACGACCTAAGAGGAATAGGGTCGAGCGACCTAATGGTTGCGACCTAGGGGTCTAAGGGGTCAAACGACCTAGTGGTGTTCGCAAGTTAGCAGAAGCGAGCGACCTAAGAGAGACGAGCGACTTAAGGAACTCGCGACCTAACATTTGAATAGGTCAAGCGACCTAAGTGGTCAGGCGACCTAAGGTCTTGCGACCTAACGACCTACGGTCTAAACAAGGTCACGCGACATAAGGCCAGCAACGACCTAATGTGGGACGACCTAAGGTCCAGCGACCTATCGGTATGAGGACTAGCGACCTAATGGAAAACGACTTAGGGTCTTACGACCTAACGACCTAAGTCAAGTACAAGGTCATGCAACCTAAAATGGTTAAGAGCCGTACGTGTTAACGAGTTAACGACTTAAGGGGGTCAACGACCTACGGGATATAGGTCACGCGACCTAACGGTTTACAAGGTCTTGCGACCTAAGGAGACAGGGTCTAGCGACCTATGACCTAGGTCAATACGACCTACGACCTAAGGTCCATACGACCTAACTCCGAAGACGTTAGAAATGGCCAGAACGACCTACGACCTAGGGTCCATACGACCTAAGCCCGAACGACCTAACACTGAACAAGCATTTAGATGGCCCAGCGACCTATGGTGCTAACTCGCGAGCGACCCATGGGTTAGGTCGCGAGCGACCTAACTCCGAGCACCAAAAATGGCCAGAACGACCTAAGTGCAGAAAATTCACCAAAACGCTAAAAATTAGAGTTTTTCGCCAATCCAATCCAAATAAAATGCTAATATGCATGCAAAAGTGATAGGGAATCATTCCCAACAGTCCAATATAGTTATAGGCTAGAATTGTGAGATAAAAATCTCACCTTTGCACAAATTCAATGAAAAATGAAGTTTTAAGCAAGTAAGAATCAATCCCTCTTCTATCTAAGCACAATAAGCTTGAATCCAATGTCTTCTTCTTGAATTTGGAGTAGAAAGATGGATTGCAATTGAATTTGAGTTTTGGAATTTTAATTTCCCATTCCCTCCACCATTTTTGAAGAAGCTTGAAGACTTAGGAAAATAGAAATGAAGTTATGAAGAGGAGGGGTGAAGGTTGGGTCTAATAAGCTAAAAGCCCAACCCAAAGTCTCAAGTGAAAAAGTAGTGAAATTCTACTATCTCCAATCATATCGATGTTTATACTTAAAAAAATTGTAAACGACATTTCGAACTCAATGGAAGTGGTCTCGAGTCCTAATTTGACCGTTTGCAAAAAGTAGCTTTTCGGACCAATATCCGATTAACGACAAAATATTTAAATAAAATATTTAAATATAAAATCGATAAATATACGGGTCGTTACAAAGATTTTCTTTAGGAAGTTCTTTCGGGATCTGAAGGCTTGGATGTCAGGAGCATCTGTTTTGTTTTCCGGATAGGGGAAACAAGTTTGAAGTTCTTGATGCTTGTATCGTAGATTGGTGTTTTGAATTTCGATAGATTTTTGGGAAAATCAACTTGATAAGTAGAATCAGGAGGGCATCTCATTCTTGATTCAGTTTTGATTTGAGAAGCATCTGTGAAGTTGGATTGTCGGGAAGATTGAGGGCAGTCGAGGATCAGCAGAAGTTGTGGACAAGAGACGAAGAGATCAGGAATTTGAAGTCGGAGATTTAATTTTTGGATAAGTTTTTCTCCGATCATGAGAGCAATGAGATTGGATAAGATGGGAAGCTAGCTTAAGAGTGTATGGGAATCTTTCTGTATTCTCTTAAGGATAAATATTTGATCTATCACTGGTTTAGAACCAGCAGATCATGGAGATTTGGAAGTTAATCGGATTGTCTGTGATCCTGTATTCTGTTTAGATTGTAGATCTAGATATAGGAGTTCTAGATCTGAGTAGAGCGGCCAGATTAGATTCTGTAGAGCGAGTAACTCGGTGTTTGTACTGGGGAAACTCAAGGAAATTCTATTCAGAATTTTGTCTGGATAGATAGAATTGATTGTTTGAATTGGATGTTATGGTTTTTAGTATGTGGTTGATAGCATATGTTGCTATTTTAAAATTTAAATCTGTATGAGATTATTAAATTACTTTGCTTTTAATTTCGGGGACGAAATTCTTTTAAGGGGAGAGGAATGTGATGTCCCGGAATTTTGGGCAATACTTATTTAATAATTTCCATTTATAATTAATTTTAAAATATGATTATGTTGATCTAAAATCTAAATTAACCAAATATTATATATTCAAAACCAATAATTTATCTAATTTAAAAAATGTTTTCTTTCCAAAATTCAATGATAACTTAATTTCAATGTTAATTCTTTTCAAATTATAATAATAATATATGTGTGTAATTAACAATAATTGATCTTTTAAAGTTAATAAAAAATATATTCTATTTGTAATGTATATATATATACATTGTAATAAGGAAATTGGTTCAATTTAAATTTAATAAAAACATTTCAAACTATAATATATATGTTTATATATTGTGATTTGAAGTTCTGTTTAAAATTCAAATAATTAATGAAGTTAATATTTAAGATGTTCTATATATAATGAATATTTATATTTGAATATTTATTGTAAATAGAAAACGATGAATTAAACTTAAATAGAAAATATGTTTTCAAATTTATAGTGTACATAAGTTTTTATAGTAATTTGGAAAGTTTTTATTTAATTTAATAAGGTGCTTTTCAAAAGCTATTTAAAATTAATTTAATTTTATTTATAAAACACTTAAAGGAAAAAACTATTTTTATTAAATGAATAATGGTTTGAAATATAGTACCTTATTATAAAGATTTAATTTGTTTTCCTTTAAATTGATTTTTGAAAACAAATTTAGATTCTTAATATAATATCAATGTTAGCTATAGAAATTTATGATTAAACTTTTAAAATAAAATTTGACTAAATGTTTACTTTCTTTCTTTCAAACTTGTCTTTAGAAAATGGATTTGTAAATATAAATAAATAAAACATAGGATATAAATACATTTCATAGTTTATATTAAACATAAGTGTTTAGGATAGTATTTAATTAAGGTTTAGTTCATTAGTAATAATAAGTAATTACTTTAATAATCAAATATAAACACACTTGGCATCATAAGAATTTATGAAAATACACTTGTATTTATAATATTAAAGGGTTGGACAATTGTTAATTCATGAAGTTATGCATTTAACAAGTGGCAACTTTATGTTTAAAAGAAAAGTTTGTTTTAATTAAAAGTTCAAAAGAAGAAAAAAATATGTTGGTTTATTTTCTTCAGCTAAACTTCTTCAATCTTCTTCAATTAAAAAAAGAAGGGAAAAACTAAATGCAGATTCAAACCGAAAAGAAAAGGAAAACAGAATTCAATCTGTAACCACTGAAAAGAAAAAGAAAATCTGAAGCTTACAGCCATGATTCAAATTGCAACCTGGAAATGGCTTTAGATCAACTGGAAATCAACATACAAATGTAAGGGCAAATTCAATGTTTCAACAGCAAGATTAAAATGCAGAAACAAGTTTAAATTACAGAAAATCCAAGTGCAGTATTACAAAACTATTCTCTGCTTCAAAAATTCTGGTGAGTAAATCCCCTTTTTAAAAACAGTTCTAAATCTTTTGTTTGCCTGATTCTGTGAAATAATGATATAATAAATATAAAATCAAGGTTTGCACGTTTGATTTGTAGATATATATATATATATATATATATATATATATATATATATATATATATATTTATTTATTCAGCAGTTTTAAATGCATGTGAATATGGATGTTTTAGAACTCTGTTCTTATGCATGATCCAGTTTTATAAAATTCCTAACTTCCAAGTTGTTCATTATTAATCACTGAATATTGAAAGGAATTTGAGCATAACGAAGTAATCTTGTGATTATTAATAAATTTAGAAATTTTTTGATTTGGTGGCGTTCCCTTCAATTTCGAGGGACGAGAGGATTGAGGTGGACAGAGTCGACTTGGGGAAAATCATCGGCGTTGATCGCCGTCGACCGGGGCCAACGTGCACGTGCACGAGCCATTGATTGTGCAGCAGTTTTGGTTTGGGAAGAAGACGACTTTGGCCTTGTGTTTCGCTGTTTTGCTCGAGCATAGCCTCGTGATGGACTCGCGTGTATCTCGAAGCTTGGAGAGGAGGATGTCACGTGAGTTTTGGGTTTGTAGTATGGTTACAGGAATTTTATCCTGTTCGTTTGACTGCATATTGAATTGCTGAAGTTAAAAACAAACTAAACCTTTAAATAAAGTTTTTAAATGGTTTATAAATGTTAGAAATATTTTAATTTAAAACTTTGTTTTTTAATGAGTTAAGTTGATTTTGTTTAAAAATTGTTTGTTTGTAATTAGTTTACTATTGACCGGATTTCTATAATTTATAAAATGAAGTTTCAAATTTAAAAGCAAATGGATGTTAAACAAAGTGTTTAAATTTAGTTGAATAAAGAATGAATGTTTGAATTTAAAAGAATTTTAGTTTTAAAGTTTGGATTTTTTAAATTTAACCTTTTGTTTAAAAATAATAATAATAATATAGTTTGTTTCATTTTTGCTTAGGTAAATGATATAATAATATTTTCAAATAAAATTGTATATGAAATAATTTAAAGGTGATTAAGGTAGGATAATTAATAATGTTTAATTAAATGATGATGTTTTAGTATAAATCAATTAAAAGTTTTGAATTTAAAATTTTAATTTTTAAAATTGATTGATAAAAGTTAATGAAGGAGTGGTTTATCTTAATCAAGTTTTTGATTAACAAGGTAATTAAAGTAAATTACTTAATTAACTTAAATTAGTTAATATAAGTGATTAAATTAAGGTAAGTTTGTTTGTGTAATTAATTAAGTGAAATTAATTACTTAATTAGAAATTAATTTAATCAAGGTTAATTAATTTTTAAATAATTAGTTAATAAGTATTGAAGAAGTTAATTACTTAATGATTTAGAAGAATTATTTAAACATAATTTCTTAATGATGTAATTAAAGTAATTATTTACTCTGTGTAATTAATTAAGTAATGAGGGTTAATTTTTAGTTAATTAATTAAGTTTAATTAATTAAAAAGAATTACCTAATGATGGGATTAAGTATAATTACTTAGTGTAATTATAAATGTGTAATTACTTAGTGAAGTAATTAATGAATAATTACTAAGTGTAATTAATTAAGGATAATTACTTAAGAATAGTAGTTAAGGGATAATTACTCAGTGTAATTATAAGTAATTAATTAAAGGTGATTAATTAAAAGTAATTAATCAAATGTGATTAATTAAAAGTAATTAATCAAGTAAGTTTAATTAAAAATAATTAATCAAGTATGATTAATTAAAAAGTGATTAATCAGGTGTGATTAATTATAAGGGATAATTAAGAAATAATTATCAGGGTAATTAAAGAATAATTAATCAAGGTTGATTAATTTTAAAAGGGTAATTAAGAGGTAATTACTTAGAATGATTAAGAAGTAATTAATCAAGATGATTAATTAATATCGTAATTTAGGAATAATTACTTAATTAAGAAATGATTAATCAAGGGAGATTAATTAAAGTGGATAATTAAGTGATGTTTAATTAATTAATTTGTAATTAATTAATGGTAAGTAAGTTGGATTAATGATAATCCAAGTGATTAAGAAAGGAATTAATTTAATTAATGATTAATTAAATTAATTAAGTTTGGATTAAACTTGTTTATGGTTGATTAATGATTGGATGAAAAATATCATTTGGATGATATTATATATTATTGGCTGATATGTTGTGATATGAATGTGATATATCTGGGATGTGATATATATGTTGTTTTGTGATATGTATGGATGCTTTTGGATAATAATGGATTATCTATCTGTGTAATGTGAATCATCCATTTATGTTTAAGTGATATTCTGAATATCTACTGTTTAAACCCTTAAGTATAACTTGGACATTAAAATGGCATTTGGTTTCGATGAGACCGGGATCGGGTTTCCACATTTGGATATCCGAAAACCACATCGATTCCAATTAAACGTTAGGTCGTGAATCCAAGTGGAGCAAGTGAAGACTCGAGGTGTAAGGGCTATACGTCAGTATAACTCTGTGGGTGATTCCATAATGAGTTTGACGGAATAGTGCTTATAGGTTCGAGATGGTGATTCAGAGTGCAAAGGCTATGGTCGTTGACTCTGAGGGTGATTCCAAAATGAGTGCAATGAGATAGTGCCTTCGGTTTCGTTCGTACCCGGAACGAACTTGTATGGATTGAATGCTTTCAGCACATCGTCAGGCGGACGATGAGCATTCTAAGTGATATGTCCTATAAAGGTAATCGCAGTCTCAAGCCTCATCAACCGGGAATGTCTAAAACAGGGGAGGTGCAGCAAGGCTTTGTGGTTAGCTCCCACTGGAGAGCAAGATTGACCCCTGTCTAGAAGTCCCTTTTTATTTCGGCTGTGTGGGGCAGTTGATCATGACAACTGCCGGGGTGGTCTTGTTCGGGACTGTTCAGTAAGGATTGGTCCCGGCCTTGTGTTGCAGGGGAGTTAGGGTGGCTCCTCGGTACGGTGATCTAGGCCACGTACTGTGACGGGCGGTACCCCAGTAGCTCTGCCATTGATGGAAACCCATTTTCCCTACAAGACCCTACGGTTTTGTTTGTATTACCCACTTTTGTGGCTAGTAGCTGGAATTTAATAAATGTAACAATTTCGGCTATTTCATATTTATTTGAAAACCCTAGACACTATTATAATATCAATGGATTTCCTATCAAATGTTTTGTTTAGCGTAAGGTAAAAACTTTTTCATGTTTATGTGTGGGAAGTCTTACGTGATACCTTTTCTTTTCAAAAAGGTTTTTCTAAAGTTAAGAAATCTTAAACCGTTTACTCACATCAGACCCCTGTCTGACCCGAGTGTTTATTTTCTGTTTTATTAAACTCTTGGGTACTCATATGATGTATGAGTAGTCAAGTGATTCAGGTTTTCTTTGACGAGTTCTGGAGGAGATATGGAGCAGGTGGCTTCAGCGTGTAGATTTATATAGTGGTTCCGCTGTGTTTGAGTTGTTTCTGTATCTGTGATATACCTGGGTTGTAATATCTAGACAGGTGTTACAACTGTCTAGTTTTGTGTAGATTGAGATGTATAACTCTGATGTATATGATACTATGTAATATTTTATTTGATTAATATAATTTATTCGTTCCGCTGTGAGATTCTGATGTTGTTGGTTCTTCTTTTCTTTCTTTTCTCTTTTCTATCCCTTTCTTTTCTTCTTAATAATGCGTATTTCTGGAGATAGTAAGGCGGGTCGTTACAAAAACATCATGTACTATCACCTGTAGTTGACTATGGTGTTAAAGAGTATTCTAGAATGGTGAAAACCATAAACACTGCTTAAGGAATTGTGTCCCCTATTTATAGTAATTCGTCAATGAATGTTGTGAACTATGGACAATAACAAATATTCTTCGGATATCCTTCATTCATGAATTATCAACAAAGTGTACAATTAAGCTATCCAATGCAAAATAGTGTTGGACCATCGAATAGTCATATATCTTGTCTATTGCAACCCACACCCTTTGAATTATACCGTGTGAGCTAAAGGTACGTTTTATTTTTGTAATGCTGATTAATTGAGTTGCATTATGCAACTATTCAAAATGTCATGTAATCATATTATAGCTTTCTGGGACATGATATTGCTACATAGTCGAACATTCAACCAACAACCGACTTAAGGGTTCCAAATGTATCCGATGACAAAACAGATATAGATGTCGACGTAGGTGTACATGAAGATCCTACTTTTGATAGCATGACCGCTGCTACTAGATCGAAGAATGATAGGACATGGATCAATAATATGCAAGTCAATAATGAAACACTAAACTATGATTTTGAAGTTGAAGACGATGCTTGAGATAGTGATAGCCGGACATAGAGGTACCTTTGGATGATGATCTATGTAATGCACAAATGATGGCCAGATCCATCATTGCAAATTTTAAATTCAAAGATAAATTATTCTCACTATCTAATATTCAAAATGAGTTCAAAGTTGGTATGGTATTTGGTTGAAAGAAAATTTTTAGCAACAATTAATTTAATGATTTATTCTACATGTAATTTATTTTAAGCCAATTAAGCCAAAAAAATAAAGTACACTGCCATTTCCAATGTCCATTCAAATTTACTGTGGAGAATACATGTTATAGTTTCTAAAACTGCTATTTGATATAAAAATGTATTTCCTCCCCTCAGTCGAGGTTATTCTTTACAACATGATACCGCCTATTGGCCTCGATAATATCTTGAAGTAATCTATACAAAATTCAACAATTTGTTAAACATAAAATCTATATCAAATATAAATTCCATTGTACGACTTCTGCTTAAAAGAGGTAAAAGCAACGAATATGTCAACTCCGTTGTCATATAACTAACTAAAATAGTTAAAAACAATTAATTTGCCAAGCTATAGAAAACTCTAAATTGAAATAAAATTGAGATTGAGAATAGAAAGAAAACCGAGAGTTGCTTCATGTGTTGATGAGCAAGCCATGCTTCAAATTGACGAAGAAATGAACGAAATTTGAATGAAAACTTTGAATTTGGTAAAAATTGGAGGTAAATTTTCGTTTTTCTTTTGGTTTGGAATGAGTAATGTGAAAGAAGAGGGGGCTGCTATTTTGTTTTATATCAGCAAATCGACAGGGCAATTTTTGAATAGCACCAATAGGCATCTTTTCGAAAAGTGCTTATAGGTGACTATTGAGATGGTGCTTCTGTATAACAGATTACAATATTTGAATAACATTCAAAACTACCATATATACTCCATCAAAACAACACCACAACATAGATCATTCAAATAAATTGCAATACGGTACCATACCATACACAATCACATTGTAATGAAACACGATACTATACCATACACATAAAACATTCAAAATCAAATGTGCATTCATATTCACATAACATCGACGATTCACAACACAAATTCAGCACTGCACCAACAATAGAGTTAACAATCAACAATCGAATAAAAACGTAGCTAATTCGTACTAGAATAACAAACAACATATGATTACATCACTAAAATAAACCTTAAATTTCAACGATAAATGCAATATTAACTACTCGTTCAGATACCTAGCAGCATAATCATATGCTTTATTAGGTACTTCTAACTGCAAGATTGTAACATCCCTGGATTTTAGCTAAAATAATTTGATAATTGATTTAATATTTAGGATTAAATTTTGGAAAAATTGGTAATCGAATTTAATTCTGAATTTAATTGTGAATTTATTTAGAATTTATTTGCATTTGAAATATAAAAATAAATTTTAATTCTTCAAAATTAATAAGATATATGTTCATTTAGTTATACAAATGAATTATAATTGGGAAATTAGATTTTTAAATTTAGTTAATATATTGACAATGAATATTATTGATTTGAAAATACTAAAATGAATATCTTGAAAACAAATTGGATTCACTTTGGAATAAATATGAGGATTTTTAACTAAGATTCCAGAATAAATTAAAAGTACAGGGAATTAGGCTGAAGGAAAAACCTGAGAACACTTCTAGTCTGAAGGACAGAAGTTTTAAAATTTAGTCTGAAGCACAAAAAATGATATATTCATATAGCATTGCACATCCATAATGCTTTATTCATATAGCATTACACAGCTGCTTGTTTGTGTATGCAGAAACTTATAAAATTGTGTTGTATATAGCATTATAGATGTGTAATGCTATATGAATATAGCATTATGGATGTGTAATGCTATATGAATATATCATTTTTTTGTCCTTCAGACTAAATTTTAAAACTTCTGTCCTTCAGACTAGAAGTGTTCTCAGGTTTTTCCTTCAGCCTAATTCCCTCTTAAAAGTATGTGTTTATAAAATAGTATTTTGGGTTAGAATTCAATTATAAACATTTTGAATATAAATATAGTTGTATATAAATATAATGTGTGAATACATTGATTAAGGATTTAAAATAAAAAATTTAAATCTGAAATAAAGTAAGATTTAATTAAAATTTTAAAATGCTTTCCTCTTATATAATTAAAGATGAATATAGTTAGAATATATATATATATATATATATATATATATATATATATATACACACACACACACACACACGAATTTGTAAGTAAATTTTTAACAAGGGTTTAAGAACTAAGTTTTGAATCTAATTGAAACTAAGGGGTTTCAACATAAAAATACAAATTTGGACAAGTGTAAACCACGCAATTAAAAAGTAAACAAGTGTCAAAATGGTTTATAAAAATAAAAATAAAATATATCAGGCCGTTCAACTTCTCAAATCCGAAAATCAACTTTACAAAATCAAAGCCAGTAAAAAGAAAAAAATTGTCTTCAATCAAGAAAAAAAAGAATCATCTTCAACTTAAAATTTAGAAACCCCTCCTCTTCAAAAAATATCTGAAACAAAACCAGAAACTAGAAAATGAAAACCTGATGCCAATCTGAAACAAATTGAATTCAACCTGAGAATCAAGCAAGATGCAAAGCAAATCAAGTTAGAGAAATTCACCTCTTCAGTTTTAATGGCTTCAGTTGGATCTGAAGATGGTTGCAAACCTGGAAACAAGAATCAGAATGCATGCAATCCAAGTATAAGTGAAGTACGGGTGTCGATTTTCGAATGATGAAATTTGGACCGTGACAAAGATTGTATTTTTCTTACCGTCAAACTTATGTTTGCATCTCAAGAGCATATTTAACCCACCGTGACACGTTGGAGGATCTATCCACTGGAAAAAATTACAGTAGTCGTACACTTTAGGCATCACCCTATGCCACGCATAACGTGCATATCTGTAGAAACTACGACCTACACTCCTTTTATTTCTACACACAATCACATCACAAGTAACTCCATAGTGACACTATTTCAGAGGGGTGCTCTCCAATGGTTAATTCTTTCTTATGCTTCGTTAACCTATTTAATGCTCTTCTTCATTAACATGCCATGTTTCACTACCACCTTCTTCGCCGGTTAAACCAAAAACTAATTCAGAATTAGCATAAACTTCTTTACCTGGCCAACGCTCAATTGCCTTAGCATTTATTTGTGTTTTAGGTATAGCATCATAATTGTGGAAATGTTGATACAATTGTGTTTTTGGGTACAAATTCAATATCGTCGGCATTGACATTGCAATTAGACTTCAAAAGCAAAGTCTCATTATCAATTTTCCAATCATCCATAACTACTACCAAAAGAATATCAATTTTTAGCAACAAATATACAACAACTGAAAATCAATTCTAATTATTGAAATTACCATAAATGAAGATACAAATCTACTAAAATTACACAATTTAAATAAGAAATGAAATGGGATTGTGGAAGAGATGAGCGATAAGGGTTTTAGATTTTTTTTTGAGTTTTGTAAAATAGAAATGAGAGTGAGGATATGTGCTGTTTTGTACGGTAGAAATAAAATAAAAGCCTACTTTTCAAAATGTGCTACGTTGGCATCATATCAAATTGAGCCCATATGTTTTGTATTAAAACATAGGCACCGTCTAAAATGCCACCAACTATGTTTAATTACTTTCAAAAAAATACAAGCGGAATTTGAAATATCGCTTATTCACTTTGGTCAGCGTGACATTGAGTTTGATAAAATGACATATGTTTGTAATTAGTTTGCAAACTGACAAGTTTGCATATTAAGTTGTAAAAGTGGAAAAAATTAAAAACAATTCCCTTTATTAATCTTTAAGGCCTTGTGATGGTTGCATCATTATGTACACTAGTACGTTAGGCACGTCCGTTGGACGTATGTAAAGAACATTGAGAGTAAATTTGTATTATTCTGAAATAATGGTCATGTGCATAGATAATAGTTGACACAAATAAATATGTTAACTAACTTTTTTTTACTGTGAAATAATATAAATAAATGCATATACAACTTGATGCTATGTACCATTTAAGTGAGAAAAATATGTTAAGTAGATTTATAATTTTATTTTTTCATAAGAATATTCATAAGCTTGAAATGAAAGAATAAACAAAAGTTATTTTACTTATTTCAAATTCTATATTATGTAGTTAAATTAGATATGTTATCAGGGTATGCCAATAATCATATAGCAACCTCCATTTTCAATAGAGTGGAATATGAATAGCCAAGAATAACATGCAAATTAGTACTAAGTATTAGAGTTTGAGCATCTTCATCCATTTTAACCTTTGTAAAGCTACTTTTTGTGTCATTTTTTAGTTTCTTTTTTGCTTGAACCTGCACTGTATTATGCATCGGGTAACTTTGTAAACCACCACATTGTAAGTAATGAATAATCATAGAAAAAAAGAAAGCTTGAAGCACATGATGGTCAACATTATAATGAAATAAAAGTTTTACATTTTCACGTATATAAAACATTTCACAAACCAAAAAAATAGAATAATAGAAATCATAGAAATCTAAATGTATAACTGTCGCTTGTACAAATGGAATTATCGTTATTTGCAACAATTTGGAAAAAAAGCGAATCGAGGTGTAAAGTTGAAATGACGATAGGGGAAAAAGTCATGTTAAATCAACTAAAAAACTGATGGAAATTTAATCGCACTACTTTACGTCCTCATAGATAGACATGTACCAATGACATAATCTAATTTCTAACAAAAACAGTATAGTTTTTTACATTTATTTTCCCAAACCAATTAACACTAATTTGTTGGATATAATAAATATGTTTTGTTCAAGAATGCATAGATATGTATTGGGAATAAAGCTAACAACTCATGGGACGTGATATTGACATAGCTCCATTTTTGAGGAAAATAATAATAAAAGATGGTTTTAGGAGGTAAAATCAACCTAGCATAGGAAAAATACATTTTACCTTTAGATTTATTTATGGATAGTATATCTTAAAAATCGGGAAGAAACCATCATATCATTTCAACGGTTGAGTTAAGTCAATATCTTGATGGGCTAATTGTCAACTCACAATTTTTGAAACAAATTTCAACCTACCCTCCTTCTCCCTCATCTAGCAATCACATCTTTGAGTTGAAGTTCAAATTGCTGGCTTGATCAATTCTGATACTAAGCCAGTTGAATTAAAATGCATTTTTTGCATTTGAAAAGGTAAAATAATCGGAACTAATATTTTTCATGTCTAAATGGAAACACAGTAAACATTATCTAGCACCATAAATATGAGATGGTGAAAACATAATAGTTTCTAAAAAGAATTAAGTTTGCACAAAACATTTAAAAATCAAAAAATAAATCTTCCACAAGCCAAACTTTTTGTGTGTATTCATTGATTTCGGTGGTGTTATAAAGTATAGTAGAATAATTTTACTATACATACTCATATATATATCCTGCAAATGTGTACGTCAAGCTATTTAGTCATATACATTTGTTTAGTGTAAAGCCAAGTCATCAATGTAATATTTTTACTTTGTATACTTCATGATTGAATGCACTTGTAAGTTGTACATCACGAGCAGCGAATGCATATGCTTATTCCAATCACTGTTTATGTTGAAATTTATATTATTATAGTTCTCTAGAAAAAATTACGTGAAATAGGTGATGGCGAAATGTAGCTGCACAATATTAGCATATTTACCATTGTCACCCAACATTTTGTTTTACTTCAATGAAGTTTTATTTCATAACATCTAAACATGGACAATCCTATACCCGAACGGTGTAAAAGAAAATATTGTGAATCTACAATATGCATTATTGTATTTCAAGTTTAATTAGAACATTGATTATTACAAATTTACAATTTGTGCTTCATGATTAAATTATCAGTTTATAAAAATTATATAATATAATTAAGTTCTAATAAGTTCCAATATAAACAATAAAGTAATTACTAAATCAAATACTCACTGTCATTAGTTTCAATTTTGCAGAACAGACACTCTTCTTGGTTAAAGTAGTTTACTCTCTATACAAGAAACACACAAATTGGGAGGAAAAGCACTTTATTCACTAACTCCAAGTTGGTTTTATATGAGCCTTTTACAGTTAAAATAGAAAAATAATAAACATGTTGGAAAACAATAACGGTAAGTTATTCAGAATACTTCAAACTTGATCTACCACATCCTAGAAACTAGGAATTATTAACTGGAACAACAAACTAATTTGATAAAGTCAGCTTTAACAATTCCTCCCTTAAACTGAATTGCAGTAGCAATTGGTTTACTCACAAGGCATCTTACATAATCCCAACATAGCTCTCAGCTTTACAAATACTTCCACCTTTAATGGCTTAGTCATTATGTCTACAATCTGATACTGTGAACTACAATGCGACAGTTCCACTGTTCTAGATTTACAAAAGTCGCGTATAAAATGGAATCTAACATCTATATGTTTACTTCTTCCATGCATGACAGGATTTTTTGATAGCTTAATAGTGGAGCTATTATCACAGTAAATGACAGTAGCTTACTTTGGTTGCACTCAAGCTTAGCAGGTACTCTTCTCATCCAAACACACTGACATGCACATGATGCCGCGACAATGAACTCTGCTATGGTGGTTGAAAGAGTTACAATAGGCTGCTTCTTTGAGTACCATGCTACAACTCCATTACTCATTAAAAACACATAGCCTGCAGTGCTTCTTCGATCATCAACTTCTCCTGCATAGTCATTATCCGAGAAAGTCACTAGCTCATCACTTCCACCTTTCCTGTAACATACACCAAACTCAACAGTCCTTTTTACATATCTGAAAATTCTTTTGATGGCTTGTATGTGCAACTCAGTGGGCCTCTCCATAAACCTACTAACCAGATTCCATACATTAAATCGGGCCTTATCACCGTCAAATACATCAAGCTCCCAATCATTTATTTATACTTTGTAGAATCAATTTGAGCACCTCTTTCATCCTTCATCAACTTGCTTCCAGAAACTATGGCATTTTTAACCGAGTTGTACTCCTCCACGTCAAAACCTCTCTAATACCTTTTGAGTATACTTTCTCTGACGTAGAAAAACACCTTCAGCATTCTGCACAATTTCAACTCCAAGTAAATACTTCATTCTTCCTAAATCTGACATATTAAATTCAGATTTCATTAAGGCCTTAAATTCTTCAATCATCGCTTCATCACCGCATGTGAAAATTAAGTCATCTACATATAGACTTACAATTAGTATTTTACCTCCCCTTCCAGACTCAGTGAAAAATGTATACACACTTGGACATCTGTCAAATCCTTCTCTGTGAAAGTAGGCTTCAATCCTGCTATACCAATCTCGAGGTGTCTCCTTTAATCCATATAGTGCCTCTTTTAACTTGTACACTTTATTCTCCTCTCCCTTCTTCACAAAATCCTGAGGCTTCTCAATAAACACATCTTTATTAAGCTCTCCATTTAGAAAGGAACTTTTTACATCTAATTGATGTACACACCATTTTCTTGCTGCAACTAGAGCCAACATCATTCTGATTGTTTCCCACCTTGCTGCGGGTGCAAACACTTCGGTATAATCAATGCCATGTTGTTGTGAATACCCTTTGACCACAAGTCTTGCTTTATACTTTTCAAAGTCTCCTTTTTCATAGAATTTTGTTTTGAAGATCCATTTTACTCCTATCTTTCTTGCACTAACTGGTAGATGAGTTAAATCCTGAGTATCATTCTTTTCAATAGCATTGATCTCATTGTTCATGGCTTCTCTCCACTTCAAATTCTTTGATGTTTCTTCAAAAGAACTTGGATCACTAGCTGGTGTATTCAACATAATATTCTGCACTTCTTCTTCCTTGGAAATTTCCTCACCTGCAACATAATCTTGCACCTAATATGGTTCTCTTCTAGTCCTCCTTTCATGCGGACTTGAAGAGTCTTGTGAAATGAATCAGTTGAGTATGAACTAGTTACTTCTTCTACACCAGCCTACATATTCCCTCCATTTTCTTCCCATCATCATTACTTTCATTATTTTCTTGGTCGATGCCTTATTCAAGCATATCATTTTTCTATTCTTCTACACCTCTACTCTAATTCCACTTCTCACCTTCTTCGAATTCCACATCCCTACTCACAACAATCTTTTTTGTAATGGAATTGTATAGCCTATAAGCCTTTGATTCCTCACTTACACCTAATAACACACATTTCTCACTCTTGTCGTCGAACTTGGTTCTTTTTTTATCTGGAACATGAACATGTCCAATACATACAAAATCTCTAAAGTGCTCAATAGATGGCTTATTTCCACTCCATGCCTCTTCAGGAGTCATGTCTTTCACAACTAAGGTTGGATTGCGGTTGAGAACATAAACTGACCAATTAACTACTTCTGGCCAAAACTCTTTTGGCATTTTCTTCTCCGATAGCATACTCCTTACTAGGTTCAAGATTGTTCTATTTTTCCTCTTAGCAAATCCATTTTGCTGAGGAGTAAACGATGTAGTGAGTTTCCTTTTGATTCCATTTGAGCTACAAAATTCATTAAACTCACTTGAGGTGAATTCTCCCCTCCCACCTCCCCTATCTGTACGCAAACAACATATATATGCTCCAACTTCTTTTTCAACTAAAATTTTTGAACCTTTTAAAAACATTAAATGTCTCAGATTTATCACACAAAAAATATACCCAACATTTCTACTATAATCATCAATGAAAGTGAGCATATATCTTTTCTTGCTATTTGACTGAGGCTTTATAGCCTGCATAGGTCTGCATGTACTAATTGCAAAGCTTTAGTGGCTCTCCAAAGATTCCTTTCTGGAATGGAATCTCTATGTTGTTTTCCAATAAGACAGCTTGCACATATCCTTTTAGGAATTTGGAGAGAAGGTAAACCCTTCACCATCTTCTTATAATAAACTGTTCTCAGCCCCTTGAAGCTAAGATGCCCAAATCGACAATGCCATCAATGACTTTCATCTTCACTTTGAGTTTGGAAGCAAGACGGCTCTCTTGAAGTCATAGATGTGAGGACTACAAACATCCTATTTGCTGACATGGAAGATTTCATAATCAATCCTTTGCTTAGATGAAACACTTTGCACATTCCATCATCGATATGGATAGCTAAACCCTTCTCTTGCAATTTTCCTATGGTCAAAAAATTGTTTTTTAGTTTTGGGATATACAACACCTCACTAACCACTTGAGTTATTCCTCCAATCACCAGTCTAATGTTTCCTTTCCCCATAACGGTCATTACCGTATTATTTCCAAGTTTCACATATTGTCTAAAAATTTCATCCAACTCTGAAAACAAAAGCTTGTTTCCACTCATGTGACTACTACAACCAGAATCTAAAAACCATACCTCTTCTCTTTTTAAGTCACGCTGATCCGCATAAGCCATAAGGAGCATTTCCTCTTCTTCGTTGAGTTCTGCATAGTCAGTCTCTTTTTTCCAACCAGGGCATTCATATTGAAAATGCCCTAACTTATGGCATTTATTGCACTCAATCATGGCTTTGTTGAGCGGTTGTCTGCCTCGACCTCTTCCTCTTCCTCTAAAGCTTCCACGACCTCTGCCTCTTCGTCTAATTCTATCATCCTCCCTTGCTCCAAATCTTTCTCCATCGGTGACCTTCAAGGCGTCTTCCTCTTCCTTGTGACCTCTTATTCTTTGCTCATGTACTAGCAAACTGCTCTGGATCAGTTCATCGATGGACATGGTTGCAAGGTTGTTTGATTCCTCTATCGAACACACAACATAGTCAAATCTTGGTGTCATCGATCTCAAGATCTTCTCCACTATCACATCCGCTCCATTTTCTCACCATGTGCTTTCATTTTATTAGCAATAGTAAGAGTCCTTGCAAAGTATTCGTCAATGCTCTCATCATCCTTCATACCAAGAACCTCAAATTTTCTTCGTTAAAGCCTGTAACTTAGCTTGTTTCACCATGGTGGATCCTTGGTATTTTTGCTTCATTGAATTCTATATGCTCTTCGTGGATTCCTTGTTGAGGATTGCTTCCAAGATTTTTCGATCAAAGGCTTGGAATAAGTAGTTTTTCACCTTCAAATGTTTCAGTCTTCGATCATCTATCACCTTCCACTCTGCCTCAGATAGCTCCTCTCCATCGACAGCTGATGGTATACCACTTTCAATCAAACTCCAGTACTCTTTGGATCGAAGAAAGTTCTCCATCAACATGGCCCAATGATCATAGTGATCGTCGATCTTTGGAATAGTAGGTTAAACAAAATTCCCTTCTGTTGTCATGCTTTATTCACTGCACGTGCTTTCTCAACTCACTTCTTCTTGTGTTTCACTCACCGTTTCTCTTCTTAAGAATAATGCAAATTCTTCAATCTCTTGATCAGTCCCCTGTGTTGGTGCTCTGATACCACTTGTTAAAGTAGTTTACTCTCTACACAAGAAACCAAGGTTCGAAATTCCGTTTTCCGTTTCCGTTCCGGTCATTGGTAATCTTAAAATTTTCGCTTCCGTTAGGGAAATTTCGGAAGTTCCGTTTTAATTCCGATTTTCTAATTCCGGTATCTTTTTTGCTTAAATTTGCTATTTGCACTAATAAATATTTAATATAGTCATAAATTTATAGTACATTTTATAAATTACATATAAATACATTTTGATTAAAAAACCATTGTTTAAAAGTCTATAATGTTCATTTGAGATTTTAAAATTTTGGTCAACTTTTGAAATTTTTATTATGATTCGATGTAAATTAGCAAAAATAAAACAATTTTTTTTATCCATACATATGATTTTTTGTCAATTTATTTATTGTCCTGTTTAATTTGCTTTTCTTTTTTAATTGCTATATGTTTGTTGTAATTTTTTATTTTTTTACAATTTATTTTAATTATTTGAAAATCAAATTCGGAATTTAGACCGGAACCGGAAATTTGACCGGATTCCGTTCCAGTTATGACCGGAACCGGTATGGAATCACCGGAATAACCGGAATTCCGCCGGAATTTTGAACCATGCAAGAAACACATAAATTGGGAGGAAAAGCACTTTATTCATTAACTCCAAGTTGACTTTATATGAGCCTTTTACAGTTAAATTGGAAAAATAAAAACACATTGGAAAACAATAACGGTAAGTTATTCAGAAAACTTCAAACTTGATCTAGCAGATCCTAAAATCTAGGACCTATTAACTAGAACAACAAACTAACTTGGTAAAGTCAAGCAGCTGTAATGCTTCAACATTCTTTCCACCTTTATATTGAGTTTTGAGACTTAAGTTTATATTACCTTCCATGGGCCAGAACTGAAAAAATTGATACAAACTATTTGAAGGTAATAAAACTCAATTAAAAGAGATAAATATGAAAAGCCTGAAGAAGATTGTAGTCTGATTTGGTTTCGCTTCTTTACCTTCCTCCATTTTTTTGGTTATTTTGTGTGTGGTAGGAGAAAATGGAGTAAATTGGGGAAATGAATCTGCAAAAGAAAGAGCTACAATAATACGTATATGAAATAACCAAAGGGTGCTTGTATTTATCCACATATGACATTAAAATGTCTCTCGCGTGCAGTGGATAACAAAGCACCTCGAGCATAAAAATGAAATGACCATCCTTCTCAATCCAAACATTGTTGGAATGGTGTTTTGGATATTTCAAAAGCTTCATTTTGAGGTATTTCTATTATATATAGATGATGTATATTGTCTTGCTTATTAATTGTGGGCATATCACTATATCTTTGGGTAGCTTCCCCCTTAGATTTGCACAACAACAGTTCGGTATCAGAAAATTAATTTGCATGGCAGTTCGGTATCAAGTTCCAACGGTCCAATATCAAACGTTTCAGCTAGACGGTACTTTTATCTTGATTGTTCCCTTTCAATTTCTAATGCATCGAAAATTTTAACTGGATGCAAACGCACCCTTAATTTTCAAACAGACGAACAAAATAGGAAATCACAATCTTTATTTAATTTTGAATGTTTGTATACGGTTTTTCCAACTAAACAGATCATATACAAATAAGAAACGAATCAATAAGTTATCAAGAGAATAAATGTAAATTATTATGACAATAGCGCGCGCGCACTGGAAGATGTGAACGTTTTCCTGTACTCCTTTTCTTTTTTTCTTTTTTTGAAAGAAAGGTTAAACATGAATCGAGTCGGTTGCCCTATTCTTTTCCTTTCTCATGCAAATTTATTTTTTTCACGTCCCATGCAGCCTTTTCAGTTGTAGTCCATAAATGGACAATTTTAAATGTAGCCTTTTATGCAAGTCATTACAGGACGGCCAGAAAATAAAATAAACAGGGCTTCTTAAGCCCAATGCTCTGAATGATTTGTATTGGAAAATAATAATCAATTAATCGACGATTCCACTGCTTACGAATTTTGTATCACATCTGCCGTCATTAGAGACGAAGTGAAGAAACTAAAAATGTTAAAAAAAATCAAGCGCAGTGGGCCTTGGGCAACTTTTTTATCCTTTTTTTTTTCCTAAAATATATTTTGCAGCACATCATTTTAACAATTGAAAGTGCATTTTTAATCAAGAAAACGAAAACGTTGGTTGAACATCCTTATAATTTAATCAATGGCTATTATTACGTTCATGTCAACTAACCAGATAATTAGATTTGATACAATATGAACAATATCCCAAAATATTCTTTGAATTGGCTTCGAGAAGTAGGTTATTTTCTCAACAACCCACAACGTTTACAGATATGCTTTTCACGTGGTCTCTCGGGTATTGACATGCAAGTTAATAGTTTCCTAATCAAAATAAAATCCATTTTGATACCATATTTATCAACGCACCATGAAGACATTCGGGTGATGTTAGGTTTATAGTCTCTCGTTCCATTTTCCTACTTACAAATTATATATAATAGTTATTTGACTTTGTATAGAAAATCTTTGGAGACTATTTCAACATTGGAGAATGCTTTTCTCTGCTTTGTTTTACCAGTATTTAATTTTCTTTTAAAACGTTAATTATAAATACATACAAATATGGATACATATATACATGCATGCATGGGCATGAAGTCTTGGGTTCAGAAGTAAGGATGCTGAATCGAAGGTGATTATTTTGATTACCTAACTCCAAGTACAAATGTTAGACTTGCCAACTATAAAAGTTTTAATGTTGATATCTACGTAATTGTATTGGTGATGTGAACTTGAGTTTCTATCAACTTTCTACTCCTAATGTGGATTCAATAACTGAAAAATAAACAATGGAAACTTCTTCTTCTATGTTTTAGTCGCTTGCTTCGTAATTTTTAATTGAGTTTAGTCATCTCCCATTAGGTGACCTACGCTTGCACTTTGAATTAGTAGGCAAGGATTTATATCTTATTTGTTTTTTTGTGGAAAGATATTTCGCATGTTATGGAGCTATATTCCACACGTAATTAGTTTCTAAATGTGCAAACTAATTATTAATTCCACATTTGTGCAACTAATATACTCCACGCATAAACAGTTACATGATAAGTATTAAACAACTCCTAATGAAATGACATATTTCGAGGTTAGGTTTTTTTTCTTCTGCTGTTTGTTTACGAATCCAACTGTAAGGATTGGATTAACACGTTAACAAGTATCGGTGGTTCGAATTTGATCTCGTTTCAAGTCGTCTAGCATTCGAACGAGAGTTTGTAGTTCGAATATCGACGAACGCCTATAAATCTAAAATTCAAGATCGACCGTTTAAATTTGTTTATTTTTTCATCATCTTCTGAAAACAGATCAATTATACTTTAGATCGACAAAAGATCCAATAAATTTAATTTTTTGCCGATTATTTGATTTTATATAATTTTATCACGCTAAATATAGTTAAAAATTCAAAATCCAACGGATTACAAAATATATTTTAGTTCGTAAAAATGGTACAATAAATCAACTCTATCGAAATTGCTTAATAGACTGACTAAAAGTCGCATTTATTGGCCATGAGTGTCAGATTTTCAGTAACATTAAATATTCGAATAACGCGAAGACAGATAATTGAAAATACAAATTTAACTGATCAGAACAGTCGTTACATTGAATGGTTGTGCTAAAATATCTTGTTTATTTTTTAGGGAATAAATAAGTATATTTAAACATTTTTTAAAAACGTGATAGTTCAGAAAAAAGCAAAAGTGCAACAACAACAACAATGTCATTATACCCAAACAAGTTGGGGTCGGCAGAAGAAAAAGAATTAGCCCCCAGCCCGATGCAAGCCGTCTCAGACCGATGCCACATCAAGTATGCAGATCAAAAACCGCACGACTTCCTTTATGCTTCCATGCTTCTCCAAAGCTCGCATGAAAATAAAATTACCCTCCAACCCATCGCCGCCGCCACTCCCCCTCGATGGCCCCTGCTTGCCAACGCTTTCCCCCCTCGACGGCCCCCGCTTGCCAACGCTTTCCCCCTCTATGTCCCCCACTTGCAACGCTTTCCCCTAGGGCCTCCAAAACTCGTCGGAATCCTCATTCTCTCCAATTTCAGCTTGATTGAGGTAAAATCAATTAAAACCCTAATTTCGAAAATTAAATTGATTATTGCTTTGAAATCGATGATTATTGAGTATTAGTTGATGATAATAGTGTATTAGTTGATTTGGAGATATCAATCAGTGGTTTGATTGTTTAATCTATAATTAAAAATTTAGGTTAATTTAAAATCCGAAAATTAGTGTATAAGTATTGATTAATATGTTTATTGACTAGTTTACGCGAATGTGTTATAATTTATGCAAATGTTTGTTATAACTTACGCGAATGTTTGTTAAAATATACGCGAAAATTAGTGTATAATTATTGATTAATATGCTGCTAGATTGGTACGTTTAAATATAATTTATTTATTTTAATTAATTAGTGTGTGTTAATTATAAGTGTTAGTGGTTAATATAAAATAAAGTTATTTTAATTTATTATAAGTGCAAACTTCAAATTTAAGTTTACAAAATAGTTAAATTAAAATTTTAAATAGTTACCATGAATTTTAAAACGTGTTTGGAAATTTCAAATTTAGTTCTTAAAATAATTAAATAGTTGAATTAATTATAAAATATGGTTTAAAATTTATTTTGCAGTTATTAAAATAGTAATTTGTGTATTTTTAGAAGTAGTTTGAAATAATAAATTTCTTTTGAAATAAATATTCTACTAAAATCTATTTTTCTTTTAAATTAAGGAATGAATATAATGTTATTTGAAAATAAGCATTAAGTATTATTTTAACAAATAAAACAACAACAAATTAAAACCTTTAGTCCCAAAAGGCTTTAATTTATTTTAGGAAATACAACAACACACCTTTAGATGCAAATTTATGTGTAGAAGAGAAAGATGTGAAGTGCTATCGAAATTAGACAGAAATGATGCTATAAAGTCTTTAGTTCCAAAATGCTTTAATTTATTTTAGTAAATACAAAAACAACACACCCTTGGATGCAAATTTATGTATAGAAGTGAGAGAAGTGAAGTGCTATTGAAATTAAAGAGAAGTGAGGTGGATGAAGTCTTTAGTCTCAAAAGGCTTTAATTTGTTTTAGGCAGGAGTGAGAGGTTGTCGAAATCACTAACATATATTTTTAAATTAGGAACAAAGTTTGATTATTTTCTCGACTATACATGGATGAATGAAGTCACACATAGTATGAAATGTTTGGTGAAGGAACATTTTTATACTAGTGTACCCGAATTCATTAGACTCGATATATCTAATAATCGAAATGACGAAGAAATTCGTTTGCCCTTGTAGTAAATGCTAACATTTAAAGCATTAGTAACCAGATATAGTTAAAGTACATTTATATAAAGTTGGTTTCGTACCAAATTATTATTTGTAGAATCGTCACGGAGAACTTGTTGCACCTACACCTAGTCTTGTAGTGTTAAAGGACGATTATTTTATGGCGAATCCAATAGAAGATATGGTGAAAGACGTGGCACGAATAATGTTCCCTATCATTCAAGTTGGCGATGAAGACGTAAATATTGATGAAGAACCGAATGTGGAAGTGAAAAGAATCTACGAGTTATTGGATGGCGCTAAGAGGTCGTCGTGGGATGGTTGTAAAAGTGGAACCGAGTTATCAATAGCCGCTGAATACATCACTATGAAATTAAAATTCGACTTTACAGAAGATGGATTTATAGCAATTGTACAAGATGCAAAACGACGTATGTCAGCTAACGATCTAATCTGCGATAGTCATTATTAAGTGAAAACATTTACATCGGCTTTCGATCTGCCACACCAAGATAGATACGTGTATGAAAGGTTTCATGTTGTATTAGGAAGATGATATTAACCTTAGGAAATGCAAAATATGTGATGAGGAAAGATACAAATCGATAAAAAAGAAAGGAAATAAAGTTTCATACAAGAGAATGCATTGTTTACTCATCACTCCTATACTTCAAAAGTTATATGTGTCTTCTGCTATGGCATGTCATATGCGATGGCACAGTGAGAACATAGAAATATGAAACTTTGATACATCCATCCGATGGAGAAGCATGAAAATAATTCGATAAAACTTATCCCGCGTTTGCTGTAGAGAGCTGTAATGTCAGACTTGGTTTATGTATGGATGGATTTTCACCATTCTCTCAGTTTAGTGGTAAATATTCATCTTGGTCTATTATCTTTACGCTTTACAATTTATCTCCGTGGATGTGTATGAAAACTCCATATATATTTTTCACTATTGTTGTTCCTAGCCTTGATGATTTGACACAATGAATCAATGTTTATTTACAACCGTTGATTGAAGAGTTGGAAACACTGTGCCATTAAGGAGTTGAAACACATGACATTTCGAAAAAAGGAATTTTTATCTGTTCGCTTCTTTTTTATGAACTATTGGTGATTTTCCTACGTATACAATGCTTTCAGGTTCGAGCTGGGCTGGTCATCTAACTTGTCCTTATTGCATGGAAGAAACAAGAGCATTTTCTTTACCGTATATGAAGAAAATTTTATGGATTGATTGTCGTTGGTGTTTTCTCCCAATCATAATTTTGGAAGAGATAATATTTTTTTTACATCTAATCGAGAAGAGACTATGGGACCATAAAAGATTTAGTCAAGTGAGGAAATATATTAATTGTAAAGGACTATCCAAAGATACATGAAATTGGAGTACAAATTGAAAGTCCAGATAAATCGCACATTCATAATTGGTGCAAACAAAATATATTTTGGAAGTTACCTTAATGGAAAGATCTCTTACTTTGACATAATATTGACATGATACACAACGAAAAAAGTGTTTGATAACGTTTTAATACAATTTTGAATGTTAAGGTGAAAACTAAGGACGATCTGAATTCAAGACATGATATAGAACAATTTTGTAAACGTCTTGAACTTCATATGAAGCCCAATTATAATAAAAACCCAAAGTAAGCTATGTGCTAGACAGCAAGCAATTAGAACTCATGCTAAAGTGGGTAGAAATATTAAGATGTACTAATGGGATTTCTTCTAATATCCATACATATGTTGACTTTAAAAACAATAAATTGAGTAGCATGAAAAGTCGCGATTGCCATATCATGATGGAATATTTATTACGTGTGGTTTTCAAAGAACCATTGCTAGTAAAATTATGGAGTGTTATAACAAAATTAAGTTTGTTTTATAAACAACTTATCAAGCGGATATAGAGTACGATATATTGATTTAGTTCCAGATGAAGCAACTTATCGAGCGAATCTTGAGCCAAATAATGAAATTATAATGACTAATGATATTGATTTAGGGTCATTGAATATTAATCAAATGTTTTAATAGAATCATTTAAGAGTACAGAGGAAAACGATAGAGTAGGAGACCGAGTCTGAATCAGAAAAAGAAAAATACTGATAATTCTAGAGATCTTCCATTTATGATCTTTTATATGTATTCGGTAATCATACATGTTTTCTAATAATAAAATGACATGTTTTTTCGTTATATGAGTTGATATGTTCGTGGCAGATATGTCTTGCAAGAGACATTCCAGTTGATCTCAAGCTTCTCCTTCTCCTGGCGTGGGTGCCAGCGGAACGACGTCGGATTTCCGTCCAAAGAAGGAGGTCACTCCAAAGAGTGTCGGGTGAGTATAACTTTTATTATATGTATATTATTTAAAATTTATTAAATGACTTCATCAAAATTAATACAAGAGTTTTGAGGTGCAACCTTCGGACTACATACTTCAAGTCTCTCGGAAGGCTTTCAAGAGTCGGATATTGGAACGTTGGGCTCATTGGGGTGATATCCCAGACTATATTATGAACACTATATAGGCCGAGTTGATGGTAAATATAAATTTAAAATTCATTTGAAAATTAATATAATGTATACGATTCAATTTAATTTCAATATGCAGGCCACGTTACGTGTTGATCCGGAAGGTATGGATGTTTTTACAAATCATTGAAACCAACGGATGATGAAAAATTATAGGGACACCCTCTCAAAAGAAAAAAAGGTGAATAAAAATTTAGCTTGAATGAGCAATGATATTTGGGCTAAATTTCTATAGTTCTGGGATACTCCTGAAGTAAAAGTAAATTATCTAATTTCATATTGTTATTATAATTTATTTAAAGTTCAAACAACTTTTGCATTAATTTAGTTATTCATATATTTAAATTTATAGGAAAATTCTACACGGAACATAGCAAACAGGAATGGAAATCCTGTTGTACACTACGACGGCTCAAAATCCTTCCAAAAATATTGGAGGGAATTGGTAATTTTATCGATTACAATTATAAAATAGTTGTAACATTATTTAATCATATTGGTAACATTGTTTATCATATATATAATTTTAGGTCAAGGAAAAGGGCTGTGAGCCTGCATTGGTAGAGGTCTTCAAATAGACTCATGCCGTTGAGCAGACAAATGAGGATGGCTCGGTTTAATGTACTTGGATGGACGATAAATCGCAAGTCATAATGGTAAACATGCTTAAAATTATCTTTTACTTCACATTTCATAAGTTGTAAATTGAATATTTATCGTGGCAAACTTCTGTTTGCAATCGTAGGAAAGATATGAAGCGGAGCGATCTCGAATGGCGTGGTCCACCAGTCGAGAGCAGTCTACCTTTGAGAAGGATAACCGTATATGATATGCTTTAATTGACCCGCCCACTTGAAATAGGAGATATGGCTACGAAAATCAGGAGGTAATGTTTACCGAGTTCAACTGCTTCACTAACTAACATATAAATTTTGTTTAATAATAAGCATAAATTATAACTACCTATTAACGAATTTACAAGCACTAGTTTCCCGGGCCAATTATAGGAAATCATAGGCCTAGGAGAAGATAGTTCAGCTCAAACAGCAGATAGTAGAGTTGAATGAGCAGATTCTTTTCGAAAGATTGGCTACGTTGTTCGATAAGCAGATTACAACGTTTTTGGTAGAGCACAGAGATATCCCTGGGGATGTGTCGAGAAATAATGACGATGAGTAGGTATGGTTGTATTTTTGATTGATTTTGATTGTTTTGTTTTATATTTATTCGACACATGTTGATGGATTTGATACTTGTTTGATGGTTTTGTTGTTTATGGATGTTTGATGGATTTGTGGATGTTTTATTTGATGGACATGACTATTCGTAGGGACGGTTGTGTTGTTTGATGGAATATTAATGTTGTTTGATGGAATGTTAATGCAAATATTGATTTTTGCGTTATATACTTGCTTATTTGTGATATGTATGAAATAAGCGATGGTTGTAGTTGTGAAACTGGGTTTATTTATATTGTAGATGAGGTGGATGGAGATATCAATATATATATATATATATAGTTGAATTGCCTAAATAGCAGCAGTTTTTCAAAACAGAACTTCCAGTTTTGCGTCGGCTTGGGTCGGCACAGGGTTGTGTCAATTTGCATCGGCTTGTGTTGGATAATTTACACGAGTTTGCATCGGTTTGCATCGATGAGTGACAACTCACAGGTTAATCCTTTCTTTCCACATATTCTATTGTCTCTAAGCGACGCTAATTCGACGACGACGCCGAAACTAAATTCAACACTAAATCCAATTGCTTCAAGTTAGTCGGTGTTGGATTTTATCATTTAATTACATCACCTTGCGTCGGTTTGCGTCGGCATATTGCCGACGATAAAAGCAATATTCCCTGTAGTGTGTTCTCTGTACTTTTGTTATATCTAAAAGATGGTAAACAAAATAAATCTATTTAGTGAAACGCAAAGCTAAAACAGTCTAACCAAATATAGCCATGGATATTGCGTTAGATCCACACTTTGCTATAAGAAGTAAACTTTCATCATTGATTTATAATGAACTGATCAATTAAAACAAAAAAAATTGGTTGAAATTGATGTGGTAAATGAAACATGGACTTTTAGACCAACCGATTGTTTTTCCGTAATGTATTTTAAAGCGTCGCATGAATTTAAATGCAAAAAAAAATCTCCTTTTCAAGAACCATGTCCTATAATGACAAAATAATATGCGAAGGCATTATGTAAAGACCCAGATTTTTAACATTTCAAATAAGAATATTTAATTTACTTAAATATTCAGATTTTGATTCGAATGTGATAAATAATAAGAAAATTAATTTTTAATAAAATGACTCGATTTTTAATGACGTATTTTTATTTTTATTTATTTTTTTTCCATAATTTTTAAACTACAAAATATTCGAATTGTCGTTTTACGTGTTTTACAACAAACATTGGTATTTTTGAAATTTTATAGAATAAGATAACCAGTATATATTATTATTGTTTTATGATCGTATCGCAATTTTGCGCACGATCGTAGTTTTGATTTGTCATTTGTGGTTCGTACGTGAACGAAATTCTATGTACTGACGTGTAGGAAATCACAAAATAAACATAGCTAAACACTTAGAATTTTCAACACAAGCTTTCCTCATTTTCTACTTTTCAACTTTCTCACATCTTTTCCTTTTACAATAAGCTCAAAAAAACTGAAAGCAACCTCAAGATCAAAATCAAGAAAATTACTTTATGAAAAATTACAAAACATGGATCTTTGGACTCGTGAGACCTAGATCTACAAATCTATAGTTGTTTGGTTGTGTCCGGTGATATGGAGATGGACATGACCATGGCTGAGCTAGGGTTAGCTTCTGGGTAAGATGTAGGCAAAATTAGATGAAACAGGGAGTGTATTTGGGTTTCCCATGTCGAGACGAAGTGGTGGTGGAGAAATGGTGGAGCTTGATCACCATTTGGAGAATGCGACTCGGTTATGTCATGTAGTAGGGTTCCTGTAACACCCAGATTTTTGATAACATTATTTAGGAGATTTAGTTAGTTAAACTAAATAAAATAATGTGTTGATCGGGGGATTGAGATTTGATTCTAATTAAGGTAGTCGTGCCTTTTAAATGAACTAAAAGAAGAGTTCAAAAATTAGAGGAGGGGTATTATGGGAAAGAGACCATTCCTATTCACTTCCTTAGGCCGTGTATTATGTACACGTTCATTTCATTTCAAAATTTTCAAAATCAAGGCCAGCCGCCATTAACAAAGAAAGGAGAAGAGGAAAGCAAGGTAAAGCTAAAGGAAAAGTAAATTCAAATCAAATCCACTCAAATCTCAATCTCCTTAATCTCTAAAGAAAAGGTGAATAATATTTACATCTCTAAATTGTTATGGTTTCGATTTTAAGGTTAAATTCGAATATTTTGCAATAGTTTGTCACGTTTTTGAATGATAAAATGATTGCATATACATACATGTTGATGATTTATTTATGTTCATATAAACTTTATGACATGTTTTGAGATGAAAACCCTATTAAATGACATCCAAATGCCTTGCAAATTTTTATGAAGGTCTAAAATGATAATCTAGAGATGGGTTTCTGTTTTCAAATCTTTTTGAATTTTTGTGGAATAATTATGAATTTTCTAAGAAAGAAAATGGTATTTTGGATTATGAAATTATTTACGAAAAAATAATTAATTATTTGGGTCCATAAATTTTATATGTTGAAAAACATATAGTAATTAATTTTCTGGAAGTTTTCTTGATTTTTCGAAATTGATTTAATAGTTATGTAAAATTAATTAATGTGTGGTACTTAAATATTTTATATAATTATAAAGGAGAAAGGGGATATTTCTAAATTGTTTAAATTTCCAAATAAGAAAAGTCAGCAGCACTTTTGAATATAAAAATCTGCCTCTATTCCAAACCTTCCGACTAGGTCGACAATCAGTGTACATGGTATCAGGCAACTAATATGTAGTGAATTGGAAGGGGTCAAAAGGTATAGGGACGAAACTAAGAGCTTCTGAAAGAGATTAAGCTTTGTTTTGGTTTTAAAGAAAATACGACTGCTAGCTTTCAATAAAGAGCTTCGACAAGGTCAGTTAGACCTAAATGCTTTCAATAATGTCAAATGGTTTAAAAGAAAAGGTTTCGTTTAGGTTGCTTTCTTGTTTTAATTGAAACCTTTCGACAAGGTTGAAAGGTAAAGCTTTCAATAAGGTCAAAAGTATAGGTGCCGCTTCCAACCTTTCAACCCAGATGGACTTGACGGGGATCGTTTTGTTTTTTAAAAGTTGTTGCCTCTCCATTGCTTTTGAAGGGTTGGTTCCAACACCATCACTTCGGTGTTTATGAAGTGGTTTTAAAAGAGTTACTTTCAAAGAGTTTCGAAAAAGATGCTTTTGACTTCAATGTTTTTCTGATCCTTTTGCTCAACGTGAAGGCATGATCCAAATGTTTTAAATCGAAACCTTTTAAAGGTTTCCAAGTAGTCAATTTTGAATGGTTTTGAAAGGTTTCCACTCATTTCAAATTGACCCAATGATTTCGAAAGGTTTTATCAATGATTTCAGAGGGGTAGTTCCCCAGGCTTTCGACAAGCTCGAAAGGTAAGAGCTTTCGACAAGGTCGAAAGTAGAACTTTCGACAAGGTCGAAAAGATACCTTTCAAAAAGGTCGAAAAGAAACCTTTCAACAAGTTTGAAAGGTTAGGTTTCTGTTTTCGGAAGGCAAAAGGTTTAAGGGATTTTAAAGATGGATGTTATATATTTTAAAGCTTATAAAAGAAAGGCTTTTAATGGTTTTGAAGGAGTTACCTTCAACGATTTCTAAAGGTTTTATTAATGATTTCGAAGGGGTTACCTTCAATGCTTTCGAAGGGTTTTATTAATGGCCTTGAAAATGTTACCTTCAATGTTTTACAAAGGTTGTTTAAAGGTTTTAAATGAAGATTTCAAATATAATGACTAGGTAGATAGCCTAAGTTTTTTAAGTCATAAAGGACTTTGACTTATTTTAATGAGGATAAATAATTCTTATTGAATATCATCAACATTATTTTGAGTAAAGTATATATAACATGGAAAAATAGCCTACAGTAAAGCTAATGATATATTTTTCTTGTATATATATGATTTGATGGATTAAATCATTTTGTAAAGGTCATCAAGGAAGATTTAAAGGTTAGTTAACCCAAAGAAAATTCGACAGCTAGCTCATTCAAATTCGGAAAGTCGGTCTATTTTTAGGGCAGTCAGCCCAGAGGACATTTAGTCAAATTAAAGGCAATTCGCTCAGATATGAATAGTTAGTTCATTTGTTTGCATAACGAACTTTGATACCTTTTAAGGACAGTTAGTCCACCCTTTTTACCTATTTTATAGATAGATAGTCCATTATAGCATAAAGGATATTGCTATTTTGGTATAATCAGATTTAGGATAGTTAGTCCAAAAAAGAGCAGTTAGCACAGATTTAGGACATATAGTCCATTTATTTCATGTTTTAGCATAATGGATATTGCTATAATAATGTTGTAATTATTTGGTTAACCATTTTGGTTGTAGGAAAGGATTTGCAAAATATATGTTTTGAAAAGAGGCATTAGTGAGGGAAAACTCGTTCCACTAAGTGGCATGACCTCATTATATATCAGTAATCAAAGATGTAACATGAATTATTCATATTAAGCTTTATGTTTGACTCAAACTTTATGTTTCCCTTTAAACTCTCGGATGCTTAAAATTTTATTTGAGTAGATTGGGATTTAGGTTTTCAGGTTTTAGCAAATTTTGGCGAATAAAGCATCCAATGACAAGCAGGTGGCTAGCGGGCAACTAAATTTAAGAATTCTTTTTTTATTTGTTTCCACTGTGTAATAAGACAATTATGTATATATTGCTTTGATTATTCAAGGGGGCATCTTCATATGTCGCTCTTGGTGTATCGTTGCAATTATATTTGATCATTGTCAAGGAATACGTTTGGGGATTTTTGTAACTTGGATATGATATCATTTGAAATGTAATTATTGTAATTATTGTTTTTGGAAATTTATGATTTTATTCATATTCAAGTGCTTCTAATATTATGGCTACCATTAACGTTACCATATTTCATCCCCAGAAGTTAATACTTTGGATGACTGCAGCATCCATAGCACTTAGCTTTTGGTCTCCAGATACGGGATGTTACAACTTGGTATTAGAGAATAGGTTTATAGAAAATTTAATTAAAACCGGTTTTTGAAAAAATCCAAAGGAATTAGAGTAAGTTTGGGGTTGGGATAATGGTATAGCAATGTACTTGTATTTGTTATATATAAGTATGCACTCTATCTCCATTCCTCTATCTTTGATTAGGATATCTTTCTATATCTCATGAGGTTTAAATACAGATATGGATGGTAGAAGAAGCAGAGTTAACCCAAAACGAGGAAGCACCAAAAGGAAGGCTGGACCTAGTGCCCGGAGAACCCAAGGTCAAGCAGAGAATGTTGTAGCAGAGGTATCGCAGGTCGGAATGGAAGCCATGTATCAGTTTTTCAGGAATATGATGCATGTGAGAGTTGCAACTAGAGTGTTAGGTGAAATTTTTTTGGGAGAAGGGGTTCCAGAAGTTCCAATAGTTAACCATTTTGCTAAAGTGAGTGGTGATTATGTGAACCTTAGAGGGAAGCTGTTTATGGGAACGGAAGATGCTATTGGAGTAGAGAACTGGTTGTTGAACTGCGAAAGGATTTTTGCAACTCCAGGGCTCAATGATGAGTAGAAGAGGAGGTTGGCGTCCAGGCAGCTTCAGGGAGCCATAATTTTTTGGTGGAACATTGTAACTGCGACAGTTGATGGCTTGGAAGGATTTAAAGAGAAGATTCCAGGAGTGGTTTATGTCTGTTATGGCACAGTCAGCTTTGATTAGGCAGTTTGCTGAGCTGGTGCAGAGTGAGATGTTTATTGCTAAGTATGCTAGGAAGTTTGAAGAGTTAGCCCGAAATGGGTATGCTTCTGTAGATACAGTGTTGAAGCGGAACAAGAAGTTCATCAAAGGATTGAAGCTAGAGTTAGCTAGTGCTACGTTATCTCATCTTAGAGATCCTTCTGATATTGTAGATGACTTTGAGGTAGGAAGAAGTTCTTGAGTCTTTGGAGAAGAGCAAGGCAAAAGGGGTCCATTTTGGGTAGGGTTAGAAGAGGAAGTTCTTCCCCAAGAAAGGTGCTCAAAAGGGTGGAGCAGCAGAGAAAGTGAAGTCTGAGGTTGTCTGCTATAGATGTGACAAGAAATGACACTTTGATAATGAGTGTCGCTTAAGGAAGGCTAAGGATGTAGCTAAAGGGAAGATGTCGAGTGCTTCAACTGTGACCAGATAGGACATTATAAGAACCAGTGCGAGGAGCCTATTAGAGATGGTAAGGGCAGGGTATATGCATTGGAGCCTGCTGCTTCTAAGCCATTAGCTCAGGAGAAGGGAAAGGCAGATCTTGGAGGAACGCTTTAGATTCATGGTATGTCCGTTAGTATTTTTTTTATACGAGTGCATCACATTCTTTTCTATCTGGATGTTTGATAGATAAGCTTAACATTGAACCCACATATTTAGTTACTTCCATATGGGTTGTGAATCCAATGGAAGGGTATGAAACTCTTGGGTTGAGGTGGGACCGGTTTAAGTTTGACCTATTAGTCATACTTTTGAGTGCAGTTTGCATGTGTTTGACTTTGTGGGGTTCATGATTATCCTAGGTATGGATTGGTTAAGTGAGTACTATGCTATGATATTTTGCAAGCGTAGGAAGATATCTCTTAGGCGTCCGGATGTGAGTGATCGAATTGCTTTCACCATAGAAGGATCTATCAATAAGGTATTTGCTTTGTTGGGTGCTTTGGATTATGATGATGATTTGAGTCGAGTTTTCATGGTTAGAGAATTTGCAGATGTGTTTGAGCTTGTCGTTGAATTTCCAACGAAATGAGCCATCAAGTTTCAGAAGATTTGGTCCCGGGAGCAGAACCAGTGAGTAGGCCCCCAACAGGATGACCCTTCGGAGATGAGGGAATTGAATGTGCAGTTGGTGGATCTGGAAGGTAGGAGTTTTATCAGGCTAAGCAGTTCACCTTGGGGTTCAGCGGTAGTATTTGCTAAGAAGGAAGACAGATCATTTAGGCTATTGTATCGATTATCGTAAGTTGAATGAGAGGATGATAAATAATCGATATCCATTACCCAGAATTGATGATTTGTTCAATAAGCTAAGTGGAGCAAAGGTATTTTCCCCGTTGGATTTGGCAACAAGTTTCCATCAGCTCAGGATAGCAGAGGAAAGTATACCATTGATGGCATTCGAGACCTAATATGGGTCGTAATGGTTACTTATGTCGTTCTAACTAACGAATGCTCCAGCTTTCTTTGTGGATTTGATGAACCGGATTTTCCGAGATCCCGTAGATAGGTTCGCATTGATTTTTATAGATGACATCTTGATTTACTCTTAAGGATAAAAAAGAGCATGAGGTTCATCTTAGAGTGGTGCTGGAGACGCTGAGGCACCATCAGCTGAAGGCAAAGTTTTTGAAGCATCACTTTTGGAAAAGGAGGTGAGGTTTCTTGGTCATGTAGTCTCAGAGGAAAGGTTGTCGGCAGATCTGACTAAGATCGAGATAGTGAATAGTTACAAGAGACCCAAGGTGGTAACTGAGATTAAGAGTTTTCTTGGGTTGGCTGGTTATTATTGAAGGTTTATTAAGGATTTCTCGCAGATAGCAGCACCGATGATTAGGATAACAAGGAAAGATGTGAAGTTTGTATGGACCGATAAGTGCGAGGGAGCATTCCAGAGTTTGAAACACTTATTGGCCCATGCACCGATGTTGGTTGTTCCAAAAGGGAATCGGGATTTTGTAGTTTATACGATGCGTGTGGAATAGGATTAGGAGTTGTGCTAATGCAGAGAGGTAAATTGATTGTCTATGCTTCTAGACATCTTAGACCGCATGAGGTTAAATATCCGATGCATGATTTAGAATTAGCTGCTGTGATTTTTGCTTGAAGATGTGGAGACATTTCCTTTTGAGAGAAAGGTTTGAGCTGTATACAGATCATAAGTCAATGAAGTATTTATTCTCTCAGGGGGAGCTGAACATGAGATAGCAGAGGTGGTTAGATTCCATAGCCGCTTATGATTTTGGGACTAAGTACACCCCAAGGAAAGGCAACAAGGTTGCAGATGCACTATGCAAGAAGCATCAGAATTCAGAGTTACCAATGATGACCGAGTGCAAATATTTCGAAGCATTAGCATATTGCAGAATACAATGGAGATCCCTAGTGGAAATACAGTTGTATTGTTTTGTTTGGAAGTTCGATTAGTATTGATCGAGTGGGTTGCTTCTATGTAGATTGAGGATCCGGTGTTAGCTGAACGGATCATGAAGCTAAATGAAGGAACCAAGGCTGATCACTTAAAAGATTTCAGTCTTGACCAGAATGGATGGTTGAGAAAGAAAGGAATATTATGTGTTTCGAGCGCAGGAAACATAAGGAAGGAGGTTTTAGAGGAATTCCATTGTTCGAAGTTCACTATACATCCGGATGTAACAAGATGTATTAGGATATGAAGAGGAGTTTCTTCTAGGAAGGAATGAAGCGGGATATTGGTTTGTGTGTAAGGCAGTGCTTGAATTGCCAGCAGGAAAAGGCCGAACACCAGAAGCTAAGTGATTTGCTTCAGTCGTTGGATATTCTAGTATGGAAGTGGGATTCTATTTCTATGGACTTCACAAATGGGTTGCCTAGGTCAAACAGAGGTAATGAAAGTATATGGGTCATAGTGGACAGATTGACCAAGAGAGCCCTGAAAGTGACTGTAGGATTATGTAATATGGATATTATCTAAACTACTTATGTGAATATAAAGTAAGGAAATAGTAGTAAAATAAAATGATACCATATATTTTTATACTGGTTCGAATTCCCATTCTACGTCCGTTCCAGACTCCTTCTGGATTTAAACTAGCAACGCTCAATTAATCCAGAGGAATATGTTTACACTGCCTGAGCAGCTGAATGGAACTTTGACCACTTGAGCAACTGAAAAGGATTTTCCTTTCTGAACAACCGAACAGGACTTTGATACAAATGAAATGTTTTCTTGACTTTGCGTGCTCTTGTTGCAACACAGATTTGTCAAATGAAGTGCACCCTTCGTATAATCTTTCCTCAAGTAAGATGTATATTTGTTTGCTTGTGAAGATAAAGGAAGTAGAGATAGGTTTAGAAATTGAAGAAACTTAAACTTGATTTCGCAAATTCGACAACTGAATATTCAAGATAGCAAAGAGTAGATATTTAAAGTTAAGTTATTTTGATCTTGAATGACATGTATATATATAGCGATTGAAGAGCGATAACCATATGCAAATAGTCCTGTTGAATTGAAAATGGTCACATCGCTTCTTGGAAGTGATTTCTCTTCAGGAAGAAGAGACATCTCTTCAGAAAATTTGAAAATATAAAAGTCTGAACAAGTTTAGTCGACTGAATATAGTTATTTAGGCGAATACTTTGAAACAGAAAATTATTAGTTCAAAATTCCAGTATTTAGTCAACTAAATATTTGACTTTGTCTGCTAAATGTATTTAATCAACTAAATATTTGATTTAATCGATTAGATATTGTTTTTAGTTGACTAATATTTGATTTAGTTGACTAAATATGTGTGATTTTCAATATATGCAGGTTTGAACTTGAGGAAAGATTTTAACAATGAATACTAAAACTATACCAACTTTAAACACAAATTTTGTCGAATGTTTGGTAATTCTTGAGCTCCTTGTTATGAATCAGAATCTTGAAGTCCAACATTCTCCCCTTTTTTGATTGATGAAAACTTCATATGAGATAAATTTCAATAAAATCTAAGGACTATAACTCCCCCTGAATTTGTGCTGCTATCTGGTAAACCTGCAAAATTTGTTAGTGTATTGCGATATTTCTTCTCCCCCTTTTTCATCGACAAAAAGGAGAAGGATATATTGACACAACATAAGATAGCTTATAACAATATTAATGATAAATCACTATCCAATATCCATTTTTCTCTCTTTTTACGTGGTACCTGCAAAAATATATAATGAACATTGGTACCCACCTTTTGTTAGGGTCCTAAGAGTTAGGTCTTTGGAAAACAAACCCAAAAGGGTTCGGAATTCCTTTTGAAAATAAAATCTTTATTGTTATGAACAGTTCCTATAAAAGATCGTATGTATTTGTTTCTAATCAAAGAATTATTGGTTTTAGGAACCCAAATTTTGATAAATTTAGAATAATTTGGAATTTTTGAAATAGATTTTGCAGTTGTATCATTATTTCTTTTGAAATTGTTATATAATAAGTTCTTTTTCTTAGGAATACTTTTTGATATTTGTTTATATCCTAGTCCCCTTTTATTTGAAACTGTTTGAGAATTTTCTATAATTTTAGAAAAATTCTCTCTTCCTTTGTTAAATTAGAGACATTTTTAGTAAGATCATCTAATTTTGATTTAAGATTAGAAATATCTAATTCCAATATTTTAATATTAGCTTTCAAATCATGGTTTTCAAATAAAATAGCGTCATTCTTTTCTTTTTGAGTTTTAATTTCTTGACTTAACAAAAAGAGTCGAAATAATGTATTAGAACAAGATCCTTGAGAAGTTCAAGTTATTCTTCTAAAATTTCTTTCTCATTTCTTAACAAATCTACCTCAATTTTAGTCCTATTCATTTTTTCAGGAGTAACTTTATATCTTCTTTTGATATTCCTTAGTTTATCAAATAATTCTAAATTTATTTCCACTAAATCATCAAAAGTTAAATCACTCACCTTGTCATTTGTGGCCATAAAACTGACGTTAGCTTGTACAGAATCGAGGTGTGTATCACTGTCTAATGATGAAGATGATTCTGAATCATCCCATGTAACAGAGAAGGCTTTCTTTTTGAATCTGTCTTTCTTATTCTTAAATTTATTCTTTCGATCAGGACAGTTTTTCATGATATGCCCTTTCTTATGAAGTTCGTAACATTCTAGAGCAGAAGACGATGGCTTGTTATTGTTATTATTACTGTTGAAGCTATTCTTGTTGTTTTTGAATTTGTTGCTCTTTATGAATTTCAAAAACTTTTGAAATTCTTAGTAATAAATGTCATACCTTCATCATCTGAATCTAATTCATCATTTTCTTCTTGGAATGCTATATTCTTCTTATCTTGAGCCTATACTCGTTTTTCCTGAAGATTAACTTCATAAGACATTAGATTTCCTATGAACTCTTTTGGTTTAATGGTTGAGGTACCGTTAGCTTCTTCTATTGCTAAAACTCTTCGTTCACACTTATACGTTAAAGAGTTGAGGATTTTTGAAACAATATCAAAGTCTGAATGTTTTCTCCTAATGCTAAGAGAGAATGATATATGTCTTGAAATCTAGAATACATTTCATTTATTGTTTCATCTTGCTTCATTTTGAAATTCTGGAACTGATTATTGAGCATAGAAATCTTACTGTGGTTTACCTTGTTAGTACCTTCATGTATAACTTTAAATGTACGCCAAATTTCATAAGCAGTGGTACACATGCTAACTCTATTAAACTCATTTTTGTCTAATGCACAAAATAACATATTCATAGCTTTGGAATTTGCAGTGGCGTCTAGTTTTTCTGTGTTAGATCATTGTGAATATTCGGTAGCAAGAGTCTGATATTCTACTTGAGTAATATTCCAGGTTTCATAACCAATGGCTTGCAAATAAATTCTCATTCTAGTAGACGAATAGTTATAGTTCAACCTATTAAATAGTGGCAGTCATGTAGTAGATTGACCTTTAGTAAAACTTGTACCATAGTTGTTTTCCATATTACTAAAATATCAAATAACTATGATACGGCTATAAGATGACCCTGCTCGGATACCAAATGAAGTGGCTGTAGGATCGTGTAATATGGATATTATATAAACTACTTGTGCGGAATATGAAGTAAGAGTAAAATAAAACACCAGATATTTTTATACCGGTTTGAACTCTCGTTCTACGCCCAGTCCCTGACTCCTTCTATGTTTAAACTAGCAACCCTCACTTAATCCGGAGGAATAGGTTTACACCGCTTGAGCAACCAGACAGGACTTTGACCAACCTGAGAAACCGAACAAGATTTTCCTGCCTGAGCAACCGAACAGGACTTTGACACAAGTGAAATGTTTTCTTGACTTTGCATGCTCTTGTTACAACACAAATTTGTCAAATGAAGTACACCCTTCCTATAATCTTTCCCCAAGCAAGATATATATATATATATATATATATATATATATATACACACACATATATTTGTTTGCTTGTGAAGATAAAGGAAGTAGAGACAGATTTAGAAATTTAAACTTGATTTTGCAAATTCAACAACTGGATGTTCAAGATAGCAAAGAGTATAAAGTTAACGTTAAAGTTATTTTGATCTTGAAAGACATGCATATATATAGTGATTGAAGAGTAATAACTGTTTGCAAATAGTTCTGTTGAATTGGAAATGGTCACATCTCTTCTTGGAAGTGATTCCTCTTCAGGAAGAAGAGACATCTCTTTAGAAAATTTGAAAATATAACAGTTTAAACAAGTTTAGTCGATTGATTATAGTTATTTGGTCAACTAAGTTGAAACAGAAAATTATCAGTTTGAAATTCCAGCATTTAGTCGGCTAAATATTTGATTTAGTCGACTAAATATTGTATTTGGTAGACTAAATATTTGATTTAGTTGACTAAATATGTGTGATTTTCAATATATGCAGGTTTGAACTTGAGGAAAGATTTTAACAAATGAATACTAAAACTATACCAACTTTAAACATAAATTTTGTCGAATGTTTGATAATTCTTGAGCTCCTTGTCATGAATCAAAATCTTGAAGTCCAACATGCCCATTTCATTCAAGTTAAGTCAACCAAGAAGGCACCTGTTTTAGCGAGGTTGTTCATAAAGAATGTGGTTAGGCTGCATAGAGTTCCTGGCAGTATAGTTAGTGATAGAGATCCCTTGTTTACTAGCAAGTTTTGGAAGAGTCTGTAGGAAGTTTTGGGAACCAAGCTTAAGATGAGTACGCTTACCATCCGCAGACAAATGGGCAAACGAAAAGAGTTAACAAGATCTTAGAAGATTTGTTAAGAGCTTGTGTTCTGGATTTTGGGGGATCATGGGAGGACCATCTGCATCTAGTCGACTTTTCATATAACAACAGTTATCATACTAGTATTGAGATGACACCATTTGAAGCTTTGTATAGAAGGCCATGATCTCCCATTTGTTGGTTAGAGACTGAGGATAGGTTGATTCTTGGTCCAGATCTAGTTAGAGAGGCTGCATAAAAGATTGAGGTAATTTGGGATAAAATGAAGGAGGCCTAGTCTAGGCAGAAGAGTTATGCAGATAAGAGATGGAAAGATTTAGAGTTCTCAGTTGGGGACCAAGTTTTCATCAAAGTGTCACCGATGAAGGATGTGCTTAGATTTGGGAAGTCGGGAAATTATCTCCTAGGTTCATTGGACCTTTTTCCATTGTTAAGAAGATCAGGAAACTCGCTTATAGACTTGAGTTACCAAGCAGTTTGATAGGTGTCCACGATATTTTTCATGTTTCTCACCTTAGAAAGTGTATTGAAGACCCGGAGACTGCTACTGCATCGACAGTGCTAAATGATTTAGTGCTAGAACCAGACTTGACCATAGTAAGGAAGCCAGTTTGCATTGTTGCGAGAGATGGGAAGAAGCTTAGAATCAAGACGGTCATATTAGTCAAAGTCTACTGGAGCGACGATGAAAGAGAATGTACTTGGGAGGTTGAGGGCAGGATTAGAGATACTTTTCCTGACTTATTTGATGGTATGTTTTACCTTCTAGTTTATTTTGTGTGCCTTATCGTAATTTCGAGGACGAAATTCTTTATGTAGGAGAGTCTGTAACACCCCAGATTTTTGGTAACATTATTTAGGAGATTTAGTTAGTTAAACTAAATAAAATAATGTGTTGATTATGGGATTGAGATTTGAGTATAATTAAGGTAGCCCTGCCTCTTAGATAAACTAAAAGAAGAGTTTAAAAATGAATTTGAGGAGGGGTATTACGGGAAAGAGGCCACTCCTATATTCACTTCCTTTGGTCGTGTATTATGTACACGTTCATTTCATTTCAAAATTTTCAAAATTAAGGCCGGCCACCATTAGCAAAGAAAGGAGAAAAGGAAACTAAGGAAAAGCGCATTCAAATCAAACCCATTCAAATCTTAAGCTCTTTAATCTCTAAAGCAAAGATAAATAATGTTTACATCTTTAAATTGTTATGGTTTCAGTTTTAAGGTTAAATTCCTAATATTTTGCAATAGTTTTCCATGTTTTTGAATGATAAAATGATTATATATACATACATGTTGATGGTTTATATATGTTTACATAGATTTTGTGACATGTTTTGAGATGACAACCCTATTAAATGGCATCCAATTGCCTTGCGAATTTTTATAAAGGTCTAAAATGATTTTCAGTATGAGTTTCAATTTTCAGATCTTTCTGAATTTTTGTGGAATTATTATGAATTTTCTAACGAAGAAAATGGTATTTTGGATTATAAAATAATTTACAGAAAAATAATTTATTATTTGGGTCCGAAAATTTTATATGTTGAAAAACATATAGTAATAGATTTTTTCCAGATTTTTCCAAGGTGATTTAATAGTTATATAAAATTAATTAATGTATGGGACTTAAATGTTTTATATAATTATAAAGGAGAAAGGGGCTTTTTCTAAATTGTTTAAATTTCCAAATAAGAAAAGTCAGCAGCACCTTTGAATATAAAATCTGGCAACCAATCAGATTTAGATAAATAAGATAGGTTAGGTATAAAAGGAAAACTTTAAAGGACAAATAAATAGGCTTTTTACTATTTTGACTCCTTCGGCAACTAGGTTCCGCCTCTATTCCAAACCTTCCGACAAGGTCGAAAGGTATCAAACCTTTCGACTAGGTCGAGAACCAATGCACATGATATCAGACAACTGGTACGTAGTGAGTTGGAAGGGGTCAAAAGATATAGGGACAAAACAAGGAGCTTCCGAAAGAGATGAAGTTTTGTTTTGTTTTAAAGAAAATACGCCTGCCGACTTTTGACAAAAGCTTTCAACAAGGTCGGCAAGACCTAAATGCTTTCAACAATGTCAAATGGTTTAAAAAAAAGGTTTCAATTAGATTGTTTTCTTGTTTTAATTGAAACCTTTTCAAAAGGTCGAACGGTAAAGCTTTCGACAAGGTCGAAGGCATAGTTGCCGGTTCCAAACATTCGACCCAGATGGACTCGAAGGGGATTTTTTTTGTTTTCTAAAACTTGCCGCCTCTCCATTGCTTTCGAAGGGTTGGTTCCAACACCATCACTTCAGTGTTTATGAAATGGTTTTAAAAGAGTTACTTTCAAAGAGTTTCAAAATAGATTCTTTCAACTCTAATGTTTTTCTGATCCTTTTGCTCAACTTGAAGGCATGATCCAAATGTTTTAAATCGAAACGTTTTAAAAGTTTCAAAGTAGTCAATTTTGAATGGTTTCGAAAGGTTTTCGCTTGTTTTAAATTGAACTAATGATTTCGAAAGGTTTTATCAATGATTTCATAGGGGTGGTTCCTCGGGCTTTTGGCAAGGTTGAAAGGTAAGAGCTTTCGACAAGGTCGAAAGCAAACAACTTTTCGACAAGGTCAAAATGCTAGGTTTTTTTTTTGGAAGGAAAAGTTTAAACGATTTTAAAGGTGGATGTCATATGTTTTAAGGCTTATAAAAGAAAGGCTTTTAATGGTTTTGAAGGAGTTACCTTGAATGATTTCGAAAGGTTTTGTTAAATCCCTTCGATGTTTTTGAAGAGTTTTATTAATGGTTTTGAAGGGGTTACCTTCAATGTTTTCGAAAGGTTGTTTAAGGGTTTTAAACAAAGATTTCGAATATAATGACTAGGCAGATAGCCTAAGTATTTTTACTCATAAAGGACTTTAACTTATTTTAAAGAGGATAGATAATCCTCATTGAACATCATCAACATTATTTTGAGTAAAGTATGTACAACATGGCAAAATATATTAGAGTAAAGCTAAAGATATATTTTCCTTGTATATATATGATTTGATAGACTAAATCATCTTGAAAAGGACTTCAAGGAAGATTTAAAGGGTAGTTAACCCTAAGAAAATTCAGGCAATTGGCTTATTTAAATTCAAATAGTGAATCCATTTTGAGGCCAGTCAGCTCAGAGGATAGTTAGTCCAGTTAACGGCAGTTAGCCCAGATATGAACAGTTAGGTCACTTGTTAGCACAAGAGACTTTGCTACTTCTCAAGGACAGTTAGTCCACCCTTTTTACTTGTTTTATAGATAGATAGTGTATTATTTAGCATAAATGATATTGCTATTTTGGTATATTTAGATTTTGGACAATTAGTCCAAAAAAGAGCAGTTAGCTCAGATTTAGTATAGATAGCCCATTTATTTCATGTTTTAGCATAATGGATATTGCTATATTAATATTATAACCAGTTGATTAAACAGTTTGGTTGCAGGATAGGATTTGCAAAATATATGTTTTAAAAAGAGGTATTAGTGAGGGGAAACTCGTTTCGCTAAGCTGCGTGGTCTTACTATACATCAGTAATTAGAGATGTAACGGAAATTATTCATACCAGGCTTTATGTCTGACTTGAAATTTATGTTTTCCCTTAAACTCTTAGGTGCTCTAAATTTGATTTGAGTAGGCTAGGGGTTTAGATTTTTAGGTTTTAGCAGATTTTAGCGAATAAAACATCCGAAGACAAGCAGGTGGCCGACGGATAGCTAAATTTAGGAATTCTTTTTTATATTTGTTTTTTCCGTATTTTAAGACAATTATGTCTATGTTGCTTTGATCATCCAATGGGCATCTTTATATGTCGCTCATGGCGTACCATTGTAATTACATTTGATCATTGCCTGGGAATACATTTGGGGATTTTTGTAATTAGATATGATATCATTTGAAATGTAATTATTGAAATTATTTTTTTGGAAATCTATGATTTTGTTCATATTCAAGTGCTTATGATATTATGGATACCATTAACATTACCGTATTTCGTCACCAAAAGTTAATACTGTGGATGACTACACCATCCATAGCACTTAGCTTTTTGCCTCTAGATATGGGATGTTACAGTTCCCATGTTGCAACTTCAATGCGTGGTCCAAGCTTTGAAATTTTTGGTCGGGCGCACGGACATTTTGAAGAGGAGGACGTTGGTGAACTCGGTTTGTTGTATAGTCGAGTGTCAAAGAAGGAAGAAGGAGAGAGGTGGTTTCAACGATGGGTGCATGCATATTAGGAGCATGTATAGGGTTGTGTATTTTTAGGAGGGAACAAGTATTGGAAAGGCTAATTAAAGGTTAAATTGTAATTAACAAATTAATTATATAATTAAGTCCAAATTCTTATAAATTGAATAACATTTTCATATGCGTTCCAATCGAGACACGGTCTTTTGCATAGTGCTCGTAGGTATATTAGTTATGCGATGGAAATGGTTTCATCGAGTTTGGAGGAAGTGGAATTTGAGCTAAAATCGATCAAAATGGAACGCTTAAGCGTCTGCTAGAATTTCAGTGACTTTTTTCACCTCTGAATGATTACTATAATGATAAACAGTAGGTATAAATTATTGTTTTATGGTTGGATGAATTATTGGTTTGGTTTGGTTTAATTTTTGCTTTATAAAACGAATGACATTTAAAATGAAATACATGGAAATTTGTAGAGAAATTCAGATTTCTCACCATTGTGAATTTAATTTCAGCTATATACCTATTGATTTTAATTTTCGTATTATACCTGTAATTTAAATAGTTGAATGCTAAAAGTTGGTAGTTGGTCATATTGAATATAAAATTGATATACGTTAAAAGTTGAACCTTTTTAGTAAAAAATGCAATAATTGCATTAATTAAGTGTTATAGTAGCTATTGGCCTCGTTATAGTATTTTGGAATAATATTAATTTCTGTTTGATTTGAAAATGATTTTGATTTGTGAATTGATTTTTAAATTTGACTCTTTTGGAATTTCTACGATATTTTATTTAAAATGGGTATTTGAACTTCTCTATTTTACTTCAGCTTCTTTTATTATTCTTTTATAATATGTATATATGTAAATGTTTTAAAATTATTTTGGCAACTATTTATCTTTATAGAAAAGTTATTATAATAAAGAATGTTTATTTTAAAGGAAATAAAAGGGGTTTATCTTTTATTTTAAAGTGATTTTTTTTAAAGGTGGTTGAAATATTTTGGAATAGATATTTGTGAAACTTTTCATATAAGATATTGCAGAAAAGGGTAGATTTATAAATGTTACTTTATAAATAAAAAATAGTTTTATAAATGGTATTTTATATATAAAAGGAATAGATTTATAAATAATATTTCTAAAAGGAAAATGATACCATTTTGAGGAAGGGGATAATAAATCATATTTGTGGATTTATATTAATATACGAAATGATCGTTTTATGGAAGAATATGGCCTTCTTTTGAAAAATAAGATTTGTGTTAAATATAAAAGTAGTTTTATAATTATATTTGAAGATTTATAAAAGAATTTTTATAAATAAATGAGTTTTATAAATGAATTTGGAGTCTATAAAAAGTGGTATAATAAGTGTGGAGATTTATACAAAGAATATATAATTATACTTTGAGATTTATAAAAGGAGTTTTATAATTATACCTTGATATTTTATAGAAGGAAATTTATAAATGATATTTTTTAAAGGAATCTATAAATGGAGCTTGTAAATCTAAAAAGGATTCAAAAAAGGAATCTTATAGAAAGGAATGAGATTTGATTTCCACAAACGATCTTTTTAAATTATCGTGGTATGGAAAGTATTCTTTCATACTTAACATCAAATTTTGAGGTATGGAAACTCGTCTCTATTTTGAGACGTTGGAATGTATGTCGAGGCACGGTTATTACGCTAACTTGTTTTACTACTTTGTTAATCGAGGGATGGTACTATTTGCATTCGGGAAGTGGTGGTAAGTAAATTTGGTCCAATTTCTATACGATCTATTGATTAACACCAAAAGGAAAGTGTTTTGGGTTTTTTTTTATTATCAATATTTTAAATGACATTTGTTTTAACCCGATTAAGTATGTTTTGAAAGTGAAATGACTTGTGAATATACTTATACCGTTGAGATAAGTATATGGGTACATTCTCTAAGTATTGGAAATGTAGTGATTTGTGAATATACTTATACAACTGAGATAAGTATATGGAAAATTTTCATAAGTAAAAATTTTATAAATATACTTATATTGTTGATACAAGTATATGGAAAAGTTTTCTAAGTTTTTAAAGTGAAAGGTTTTGTGAGTATACTTATACAGTTGAGATAAGTATATCAATATTTTTCAAGTATTGAAAGCGTAAAAAAGATTTGTAAATATATCTTTGTAAAAATATTTTGATACAAGTATTTAGAAAGTGATTTTAATTAATGGAAAGATTAATTAAAAAGGCTCGATGGTTGCTTTGTGTCTAACCATGCTTGGTTAAATCTCTGGTTGATTTGTTTTTGTATTTGATAGTTAAGTAACCGACTATCAAACGTTGGATTGTTTTAAAATTATCGTTGTCAGTTCGAAGAGACCGGGATCGGACATATTATCCGAAAACCATTTTGAACTGGCATAAGCTTTCGAATTGAAGACATCTTAAAGATGATCGAAGATGTAGTTCTTTGAAGTGCAAGGGTTACTTGTTATTAATCCTAAGGATGTCGTAGTAGTAGTGCCTTCGATTTGTTTAATCCTAGAACAGCTTATATGGACGAATGGTAGCATTGCATTGTTTCTTGGTGGGCAGTGTTAGAATTCCAAGGGGAATTCACTAGGTAAATTGTAGCCTCAAGCCTCACACCTAGGAATGACTAAAACAAGGAATATGCTTCGGAGCTATGTGGATCGCACTCCTTAGGGTATGGGCATCAGCCTTCTTGATTACTAATTATGGATTTGGTATACGTACGAGAGCTCTCGAGAAAAGGTTGCAAAGCAACTAGGGTAATGAGATATTCGGTACCATCTAGGTAGGGGTAGGCCGGTCTTGGTTTGCATAAGTCCATTTGAGACCCTTGGCGCATTTTCTAGTGGTGTACTGTAGAAAACGGTACTCCAGTAGCCTTGTCGTTGTATGGAATCCATTCTCCAATAAGTGCCTTTAGGACTTAGTTATATACCTATCATGCGGGAATGTAATTAATATAACCATTTCGGCAATGATTCAATATTTATTTTAAATCCTAGACATTATTATAATATCACAATATTTCTAATAAAATGGTTGGTTATCGTAAGATAAAAACTCATCCGTGTTTATATGTGGCATGGTCTTACTAGATACCTTTATTTTTAAAGAATTTATAACATTCAAATCCATATGATATGTGTTTCTCACATCGGTTTACTAGACTGATCTTGGCATTATTTACTTATATTGCTCGAGTCTAACCGAATATACTGATTTGGTTATGGATGCTTTGGAGCTTTAGGAGGCGAGTTGGATGCCTGTAAGACATATTCACGTATATTTTATTTCTGTTGCATTTATACTTTGTATTTATCAGCAATTGTGAGAATATATTGTTATAATTGTCCAAGCCGATATAGACTAGTGTATTTTAATTGATGTATGTATATTACAATGATTCTATACTGCCTTTTCTTTCTTTTCCCCCAATAGTCTGTCTTTCCAGCACTTTGATGCTCGGCATATGAATACCGTGGATGCATTAATGTTGACTTTTAAGGGTCAAAAAGGTAGGTCATTACAACTGGTATCAGAGCTGAGGATGAATGAAAACCTATGCTTTTGTAGGGTAGAATCACTAGAGATAGGGTTAGCAATACCCTAGAATGAGTTTGAGGTTACACATGTAGAAGTGTGTATTTGTTAGTGCTATAAAATGTTTATACTATGTTGATTTATCAGTTGAGTGATTTTTGAATTCTGATCGATACAGAAGGTAGAACTGTATCGATATGGGTTCCTAAATACTTGGACAAGGCAAACCGACACAATATTGTTTTGAAATTTGGTAAACGAAATAATTTTACTTATATTTCATATTTTTATAGAAAAATAATTTTTAGAATTTGATATAGTAATTTATGTTGTAATTGTTAGTTAGGAAATGATAATATTCAGTTATTATCATTTATTGTTTGATTAGTCATGCTCGTCCAGTTTAGTAGCATTAACTATTGTTTGTTGGTTGATTGTTTGTGCTCAGATAGTTTATGTTCATTTATTTGTTTGATCTGAATTAAATATGAACACCTTGTGAATTCAGTTTCACGGTTTGACTATAAGGCGTTCGGGGACAATGTTAAATTAAAATTTATTTTTAATGAAAGTTGTTTATTATAATCTAAGAAAAAATATTTTTTTTGAAATGATCTTATATTAGAAAGGAAAATTATATAAGTATGGTATATAAATATGGTTTATAAACAAAAAGGATTTAATCTGAGAATTTGAAACTTAAATCCTAGTGTTTTGAAAATTGTTTTTCAATATTTTGGAAAAATAATAATGTTATTCTTATTCAAAATATTTGTGTATAGAAGTGTTTCCAAAAGGATTTTAAAAAACATAGAAAGCACTAAACTCACTTCTGTCGTTGGAAAGTAATTCTGGTGATGATTACAGCATCATCGACGTTTATTTTCGAGTTTCTAAATGAGGGATTCATAACGTAGTAATTTGCTATAGAGTTGTTTTGGTAAAGCAGATTTTGATTTAAAAATCCTAAAAGTATGATTATTTATACAAAAGGAGAAAGGTACATTATTATCTCAAAATATTTTGAGATAAAACCCGGGTGTTTAGTTCTGAAGTTTTTAGTTAACTATTATACGTACCCATGTATCCTATGCATTAGGATAATTTAAGTTGTGCATCTCATTATGATTTGTTGTTGATAATTTTCATTTATTGAAATCAAATGGTACTTTTGGCCATTTTGGATAGTCTAAAACTTCCTTGTTGGTTTGGAAGTTAAAGATAAGCATTTGTGAAAATATAACATAATAAGTATTTGCAAATCATAAATTTAAGGAGATAGGTATATTTAAAACAAGATTTAATTTCTTTGAACATCCTAGTTAAGTAAAACCAATCTGATATTATGCATATTCTCTTAGGATGTAGAAGAGTATTATGAACCGGAGTTATAAAATGTTGATAGACTTAAGTAATGTTTTATGAAAATATTTTCATAAATGAGTTTACTATTAAATGAAATACTATCAGTATAAATAATTGTTAATTAAATTAATTAGTGTTTGCAATGGAATAACCATGCAAGTTATACATAGATCAATTTATTCACATAATTGTTTTTGATCTAGAATTGAGATAAGGTGATTTACACCAGTCCGAGTTAGAATCCTTCGCTCGATTCTTGATGACAAACATTTGAAAAAGATTTTTTGATAAGGTTCTAAAGTTTTCTATCATAGCATATGTCTATGCAAAGATAACAAGGTTTCTAATCGAGGAACTTGATCAGAGTCCATACCAGGAAAGTCGAGTGAGTGATACTAGTTCGAATGTGAAATTTATATGATCGAGTGAGTGATCGTATTTGATATTATGCATGGATGAAATACGTATATCGTATAGTTTTTAATATAATTATATGCTTTTGACATTAGAAATGCAAGTTATATGATTTGTTGGCATTTGTAAGTGAGATACAGGTTTATTGAAGCAAAGGCTAGCTTGCTGCTTTTTGTTTCATGAGTAGAGTTTGACTGCTTGATAAATAGGTACATGTTTATTGCTTAATGGGTGTGTTCGCTAAGTGTCATATACACTCTATAAGATATATCATAAGTATACATTATTGTGGATGATTTTATTCCCCAGATATGGGAGGCACTTTTAGGCTTTTATTTTCTTTTAATGACTTGGACCAGTGATGGCGAGTTGTAGATTTTCCGATCGAGTAGCATAATGGAGGCACTATCGAAATTTTCCGTGACTTTAGAGACTTTAAAATTTAATGATCCATTTTAATTAATTAATTAATTGTTTAAGTTTAAGAGTGAAAAGTTTTAAGAAAAAAAACCTAAAGGGTGTGGGGACGTTTTCTTCCTTTGGGAAGTTCGGGGACAAATTTTTTTTAAGGGGGAAGTATGTAATGACCTAGAATAACGTTTCGAATGAGAATACTTAATTTACTTAAATATTCATATTTTGATTCGAATGTGATAAATAATCAAAAAATTAATTTTAAGAAAATGATTCAATTTTTAACGATGTGTTATTATTCTAATTTATAGGAATTTTCCATTATTTTTAATCTAGAAAATATTTAAATTGTCATTTGACGTATTTTACAGCAAAATGTTCGTATTTTTAAAATTTTACAGAATAAATAACCAGTGTATATTATTATTATTTTATGATCGTTTCACATTTTTATGCGCGATAGTATTTTTTATCGTTTGCGGTTCCTATGCAAACTTAATTATGTTTAGCGGTGCACCGGAAATCACAAAGTAAACATAGCTAAATGCTTAGAATTTTCAAAACAAGCTTTCCTCATGTTACACTTTTCAAATTTCCCAAGTCTTCTCCTTTTATAGCAAGCTCAAAAAAAAATTAAAGCAACTTCAAAAATCAAAATCAAGCAAATTACTCCACGAAAAATTACAAAACAAGGATCTTTGAACTCATGAGGCCTAAATCTACAAATTTATAGTTGTTTGGTTGTGTTCGTCCATGGATTGTTCTATGAAATATATGAAATGATTGTTTTATGGATGTAATATGGTTTTATTTTGAAAACGAAGATTTATGTTAAGTATACAAGAAGTTTTATAATTATATTTGAAGATTTATAAAAGAAGTTTTATAAATGGAAATGAGTTCTATAAACGAACTTAGAGTTTATAAAAAAGTCATAAATAAATTTGGATGTTTATAAAAGGAATTTTATAATTATATTTTGAGATTTATAAAAGGAGTTTTATAATTATACTTTGATATTTTATAGAAAGGGATTTATAAATGATATTTTATAAAGGAATTTATAAATTGAGGCTGTAAATCTAAAAAGGGTTTACAAAAAGGAATTTTATAAAAAGGAATGAGATTTGATTTCCATGGTGATCTTTTTAAATTATGGTGATATGGAAATTATTATTTTCATATTTAACACTAAATTCCGAGGTATGAAAGCTCATCTCTTTCTTAAGAAGTAAGAATGTATGTCGAGATGATTAGTACGCTAACCTGTCCAACTACATTGTTAGTCAAGGAATAGAACTGTTTGAAATCGAGAAGTAGTGGTAAGTATATTTGGTCTAATTTTTATACGATATGTTGATTTACATCAAAAGAAAAGTATTTTGGGGTTTATTATTATAAATGTTTTAAATAACATTAGCATTAATATGATTAAGTAAGTTTTGAAAGTGAAATAATTTATGAATATGCTTATACCGTTGAGATAAGTATACGAGTACATTTTCTAAGTATTGGAAATGTGGTGATTTGTTAATATACTTACACCGTTGCGATAAATATATGGAAAATTTTCTTAAATTTTGAAAGTGAAATGTTTTGTTTATATACTTATATTGTTGATATAAGTATATGGAAAAGTTTTCTAAGTTTTGGGAGTGAAATATTTTATGAATATACTTATATAGTTCAGATATATATATATATATATATATCAATATTTTTCAAGTATTGAAAGAGTAGAGAAGATTTATTAATATATTTTTGAAAAGTAATTTGATACAAGTATTTACAATGTGGTTTTAGTTAATGGAAGGATTAACTAAAGAGACTCGGTGATTGCTTTATGCTTAACAGTTCTTGGTTAAATCTTTGGTTGAACTGTTTATTTATTTGATAGTTAAATAATCAACTATCAAATGTTGGCCAATTTTAAAAATTATCATTGTTGGTTCGGAAAGACTGGGATCAGATATATTATCCGGAAACCACTTCAAATCGGCATATGCATTCGAATTGAGACATCTTGAAGATGATCGAAGACGGAGTTCTTTGAAGTGCAAGGACTACTTGCTACTAATCCCGAGGATGTAGTAGAAATAGTGCCTTCGGTTTGTTCAATCCCAGAACAACTGGTATGGACGAATGCTGGCATTGCATTGTTACATGGATGGCAGTGTTAGCATTCCATGTGGAGACTGCTAAAAAGGTAATATGTAGCCTCAAGCCTTACAACCTTGAATGACTAAAACGGGGGATATGCTTCAGGGCTATGCGAGTCGCACTCCTTAGGGTGTGGGAATCACCCTTCTAGATCACTATTTATAGATTTGGTATGTGCATGAGAGCTCTCGAGAAAAGGTTGTAAAGTAATTGATGTGATGACATATTCGGTACTATCTATTAAGGGGTAGGTTGGTCCTAATTTGAAGGAGGTCTGTGTGAGGCCCCTATAAATATTCTAGTGGTGTACTATAGCAGGTAGTACCCTAGTAGCCTTGTCATTGTATGAAATCAATTCTCCAATAAGTGTCTTTCGGACTTAATTGTATGCTTATTATGTTAGAATGTAATTAATGTAACCATTTCGGCTATGATTCTTATTTATTTTAACCTTAGATATTATTATAATATTACAAGATTTCTTATGAAATGGTTTGGTTATCATAAGGTAAAACCCATTCGTGTTTATGTGCGATGTGGTCTTACGAGATACCTTTATTTTGAAAGGTTTTATAACATTAAGATCCATATAATACTGTTTCTTATGCTGGTTTACCAGGCTGATCCGGGTTTTATTTTCTTATAATGCTCGGGTCAGACCGAACATGTTTTCAGATTCGGTTATGGATTCTTTAAACTTCAAGAGTCGAGTTGGATGCCTCCATGATTTATTCACGTATATTTTATTTATGTTGCATTCATTGTTTGTATTTATTAACAATTATGAGGACATATTGTTATAACTGTCCAAGCTGATAATAAATTAGTGTACTCTGATTGATGTATGTGTATTACAGTTTTCTTTTGTAAAGAAAAGTTGTGTATTATATATTACTCATCACAATGCAAGATTCTTTTATGTCTTTTTTTCCTACAACAATCTATCTTTCCGGCACTAGGAGCTCGACACGTGAATACCATGGATGTATTGGTATTTACTTTTAAGGTTTGAAAATGTAGACAGTTTTACCTTGTATCCACAAAGGCAAGTTGGTCTTTGTGTAAAACTTAAAATGTGGAATATATATATGTATGTATGTATGTATATGTATATGTATGTATGTATGATTGTATATATATGTAAACTAGATTTTTTAGCATATGCATTTGAAAATACCTTTCTATAATGATCTGGAATTATTAGACATCAATCTTATACATAGTTTCAATAAATATAGATTGAGAAATATAAGGAGAGGAGAACATGATATTTTTTTCAAGAATGAAGCATGAACAGTAATTATATATATGTATAAAAGTTTTCATTTAAAATATACTAATTAATTTTTGTTCTAAGCGGGAATCAAAATATTGCCCTCTTATTTCTGTATAAGGGCAATTTCAGAAGATCACAATTAAGTCAAAAGTTGTGTTTTTATTCCAAATATTAATTATATACAAAGCTGGAAACATTTGTTAGTTTACAAACCAATATTGAATTTTAACTAATCCCAATGAAATAGTGGAGAGTATATTGGTATAAAACTTACTTATTTGTTTGATAAGCTAAAGCAAAAAAAGTGGCGTCGTGAAGATAAAGATTTTATTATATTAGTTTGTAACACCCCATAGATTTTATTAAAAACTAAAATATTAGTTAAATGATAAAATGGTAATTTTACTAAAAAAATAAAAAATATGGATATTAGTAAATGGAAGAATTAAGTTATGAAACTTGCACCATTATGTGGAGCATAATTTTCTGATCATGTTTCATTATAAGTATGTTAAAAATGTACAGATAGTTAAATGGTTACAATTAAAAGATAAATTAAAGGGAAATATTTTACTTTTGGTTATAACCAATTAGTAGCAGTAAGCATGTATTTAAACCTCCCAATCTAGAAGAAAATAACATAATCTCGTTCTTCATCTTCTCGGCCTCCATAAAACAATACCCTGGATCTTGAATTTAGGTCTAAAATAAAATAAAAATTATTCATTAATTCCAACAAATAAATAACCAAAATTAAAGAGGAAAAGAGTGAGTTTCTCAGATCTATAAACATCTTAGTGTTTCATGCGGTTGAGAGCTAGGAGAGTATGTTGGAAAGAGAAATCCTAGGCTATATGGGTATAATGTGTGGGTGAGAATCTATTTTTTGTATATGATTTTATTCATACTTCTAATTCATTTTTAATTTTCTAAGATAACGTTGAATTTTATATGAAAACCATTCTTAGATATATAAAATTAGTATATAAACATTGTGATTTGAGTTTGAAGGCAATTATTGATCGTTGGAATTTGGTTATAATTTTATTTTTGAAAATAAGAACGATGGAAGTGATATAGACAAATTATATGAAATGATATAACCTTAATGAATAAGAAAAAGAATAGATTGATGATAAATTGATAAATGAAATGAATTCATATTGGGTTTGGTATGAATAGTTAAATTGGCAATTGGGGAAGTTGATGAACATGAGAAGAAGCTATGGCGATAGTGGAATTACTAATACAAAAGGAAAAATAGAATTAAAACAATTATTAAAATGTAATATAATGTAATTAATTTGGAAATCATATCATTAACTAAATTAAGTTAGATAGTTTGCTAAAATGCATTGAAAATATAAAAAACCAAATAATAAACAAACGGCCGACTGACCATTCTCTATCAGTCAACTAGTCGACGCGAAGAAAACATGAGACAAACCCGAGTAGAACCCAAGAGAAAATAGTGTAAATTCTATATAGAACAATCAAAAAAAATTAGGCTACCATTCGACTATTTAGGCGATTAATCGATTGGTGGAACTTTTTTGGTCAACTGATGTGCCAAGAAAAAAAATTAACATAGACAAAACGATCGACGGATTTCATTTAGACAGTCGACAGATTGCCTTTAGCAAACATTAACTGAATCTAGGCCCGTTAGGTCCAATATGAATGATTATGGCTACTTTATCTTGACTAGTTAACGATATCAGGACATAGTATGATGAAAAATATAGAATGGGGAAAAGTACCACAATATAGATGATGTTAGGAACACTTGTGTTTATATGTATTGGCTAACATTTTAATTTTAAGTAAACAAGACCATTTTCCTAACGAAATGTGTACACGATGGGACAATCATTACCTTACAATAGATCGTGGTGTTTACGATATACGATCATTGCCTTATTATATGGATTGTGTGGCGTATACGACGGATGATCGTTGTCTTAACATCAAATAATGTATACGATGGAAGGTCGTTGCCTTGGGGATCAAAAGTTGTATAGGACACACATGGTCATTGTCTAGATGATCTTGGCATTAGCATATACGATATATGGTTGTTACCTATAAACGAAATGGGAATATTAGTCATTTCAAGAGACCCCCTATTTAGCAATTTTCCATGGAAAATTAATAGTATAGCAGAATGGTTAGAACTGGCATGTTATAAAGAAGAGCCGATTATTTTAATTAAGAAACCCAAAAATGATGGGGGTAGATTTATCCTACAGTGTTGTTTTACTAGTATAATAGCGTCATAAGATAAATGATATTTTCTCACTCACCAGACTTATGTTTAATCCCATCTATATTTCCTTTTCTTATATATAATAGGTTGACATGGATTAGAGAACAATGGACGTAAGATGGAGCAATGAGAACACTGGAGTTCCTTAGTTATCTACTCATATGCTATTTACTATTCATGTAGAAGTATGAATTCTGAAGTATTGTTGGGATTTATGCAATGACATTAATGGTCATTTTGGGATTATTTCAAGCATTTATTTTTATAAGTTCTATTATATTCTATTCCTTCCACCGTGGATTCAGAATGTCAAGATAAAGTAGATAGCATTATGAACTGAAGACATCATGAAGATTATGGAATCGAAGATAGAGAGTTAAAGTGGAGATATCTCGGTACATTGTTCTAGAGGTGTACTGTGATGGGCGGTAACCCAGTAGCCCAGTCATTAGTTGGAATCCATTCTCCAATACAAGCTTTACGGTTTCAGTTGTATACCAAATATGTTGGAAAGTGAGATGCAAGCATTCCGGCTATTATAATATTTTACTTTGAACCCTTAGATATTATTATAATATCACTGGATTTTCAATAAAAGTGTTTCGGTTATCGTAAGGTAAAATTCCGCCTGTGTTTATGTGCAGTGAGGTCTTACGAGATACCTTTGATTTCAAAGAATTTTTTTCAAGTTAATAAATCAATAAAGTTTTTTTATGTGATTTGAGTTTACTCACGCTGGTGTTCCAAACTGACCTGGGCCTTATTTTCTTATAATGTTCGGGCCAAACCGAGCATATTTTCCAGGTTAGCTTTAGATGCTTTGGAGCTATGGAATCGATTGGAGGCCTATGACGTACTCTCGTATTTTGGATATCTTCCGTTATGTATGAGTTATGTGTAATTTGTCTGTTGTTGTAAGGACAGGTGTTATAATGTCCAACTCTGATATGCATATGTATAAAAAAAGAGGGTCTTAGATTTTGTAGAGACTTGATTACATTATAATTTATTCCGTTGCGTTATGAGATTCCGTGTTTGTTCCTAGTTCTTCTATCTCCTTTCTTTCCCCTAACAATCTGCCTTTTCGGCACTTAGTTGTTTGGATTGTTAATACCGTGGATGCATTAATGTCGACTTCTGAGTTCGGAAAGGTGGGTCATTACAAGTAACAAAGAAAGATTTAAGTTGGAGGAGAAGCTAAAGAACACGAAAGAGAAGCTTCACTAATTTAAGAATTCTTTTTAAGAATTTATAGATTATACACACTTGTGTTTTAATGCAAGCCAGTAGTTCCAATAGAGCCTGCGTGAGGAGTCTTGAGGTTATTTTTATTATGTGCATATACATATTATGTATATGCAGCATTTGAACTCTTTGATGCAATAGTTATAATGTTATGGAGTGTTGGAACCCGCTGATGTGGTAATGTAACTTGCGTATGTGGTAATGTAACTTGTTTATGTAGCATTCGAATAGAATGATGCAGTATTTAGATCTATTGTCGTTGTATTTGAAATTATTTCACATAATTTATCTTGTCATTACCACCAAATAAAACACCAATTGGTTGCAAATGGGTATACAAAATTAAATATTATTCTGATGGTTCTATTGAACGATATAAAGCCCGTTTAGTAGCAAAAGGTTACACTCAAGTTGAAGGAATTGATTACCATGATACCTTTGCTCCGGTAGCGAAATTGGTCACTGTTCGTCTACTTCTTTCTATCGCTACGATTAAAAATTGGTCTCTTCATCAATTAGATGTCAATAATGCCTTCCTCCAAGGTGATCTAAATGAGGAAGTTTATATGAAACTTCCTCCTGGTTTTTCTCATCATAGTGATAATCAAGTTTGTAAGCTCCATAAATCTATTTATGGACTTAAACAAGCCTCGCGTCAATGGTTCTCTAAATTCTCTTCTATTTTAATTCAACATGGTTTTCATCAATCTATTTTCGATTACAGTCTCTTTACGTATATTCGTGATCATATTTCAGTATTTGTTCTTGTTTACGTAGATGATATTATCATTACAGGAAACAATGAATCTTTTATTTCCACAACAAAACAATTTCTCGCCAAATCTTTCTCCATTAAAGATCTTGGGCATCTAAGTTATTTTCTTGGTATTGAAGTTTCTCGTTCCAAAAAGGGATTATTTTTGTGTCAACGTAAATACACACTTGACATATTAAAGGATTCAGGTATGCTTGGTTCTCGTACAACTCCAATTCCTATGGAACATCATAGTCGACTTCTTCTGGATGACGGCAATCCCTTGCCTGACCCGTCTCTTTATCGACGACTCATCGGTCGTCTCTTATATCTTACAGTCACTCGTCCTGACATTCAATATGCTGTCAACAAACTTAGCCAATTTATGCAAAACCCTCGTTCCACTCATCTTGATGCTGCAAATAAAGTCCTTCGATATCTCAAAGGTTCTATTGGTAACGGTTTATTTCTATCGGCAACGAGTTCTTTTTCTCTGGTCGGTTTTGCTGATTCTGACTGGGCAGGGTGCCCCGTCACTCGTCGTTCTACTACCGGTTATTTTACAATGCTTGGTTCTAGTCCTATTTCCTGGAAATCAAAGAAACAACCAACTGTTTCTCGATCATCTGCTGAAGCTGAGTATCGGTCTCTTGCTGCTATTACTGCTGAAGTTCAATGGTTACATTCAATCTTATCCGAACTTGGTTTTCCACAATCTGCTCCTATATCAATATACTGTGATAGCCAAGCTGCAATTCATATTGCAGCAAATCCCGTCTTCCATGAACGAACTAAGCACATCGAAATAGATTGTCATTTCGTTCGTGAAAAGATTCTCTCTGGTCTTATTACTCCTTCCTATATTCGTTCTTGCGACCAACTGGCGGATATTTTCACAAAACCACTAGGTGTTGATAATTTCAAAAGATTGCCTAGCAAGTTGGGCGTGTTCGACATTTCTCTCCCGGCTCCAACTTGACGGGGGGTGTTAAACAACATGAGCTATTCTCCAGGAAGTGAAGCTACTCTACTGTTAAATTCTACTCTACTGTTAAATTACGTGAGCTACTCTTCAGCCAGAGCTATTCTTCAGGTGTACATATAGGAATTAGTTTTGTTTTCAAATGATAATGATAACGGTAGTTTTCAGAAGTGTATACTATTGTGTATAAATACCCATGTACTGAATCAAATAAATATAAGCAATTAATCTCAATCTTTTCATGTTTCACAATTGTAAATATGGTGATTAACAGGGCGTAGAAAGTCTTAGGCAGGGCGTAAGTAACTGGTAATGTAGGTAGGACGTAGATAAACATTGGTATTATAAGGAAAATATACGAGTTCAATAGACAGTAAACATTGATGTAGGAAAACATTTGTATTATAAGGTAAATGTTAGTGTAGGAAGGACATAGGTAAACACTAGTGTAGGCAAGGTGTGGGTAAGCCATACAGAAATAAGGTGTGTGAAGAGCGTAGTTAAATAAAGGTATAAGCGGGGCATAGATAAACAACCCACAGTTAGCGTCGGCAAGTCATGGGAAAAAAATTTCCTTTGACTAAATCTTTTATCCATCTGTGGTGTACACAGGAAGTTGGTAAAGCTGTTATGTACACCATTTTGACGACGTAGGTAAGTTACCAAATTCTAGTAGTGACTCATCATCAATATCAAACAATACCAATTCTATGATCAGACTGTTCAACCTCAATACCAATAAGCGTAGAATTTAACGGTGTAAATCCTAACTCAAAATATGAAAAATGGAAAGTATTTGTAGTAAGTTATCACCTCTCCGTAAGATCCTCCACTAGCACCAATCAACATGCACACAGTATGCAACCTGAAGAAAATCACCAAATGAAGGAGCATGTAATCTATTTCTAAAGGTATCGGGTAATAGCAAAATATCTATCTATACACTTAGGTTTACTTTCACATAGAGTTATGTGGTGGTCTATAATTGATAGAAAAATACTTTAATATTAGTCATTAGCCAATGTAATATAATAAAATGTACATCTATGGCACCTTTAAAGCTAAATTGAGTCTGTGGGAGTAACTAGGTGATTGTTCATGCAAATAAGAAAACCCTCAATTCTCAAACATGTGTCCGAACCTCTGGTCCTAAATGTGCTCAATCGATTTTAGAATCTTCCAAACTATGCACTTCGGGTTAGCAGACTCATTTAAGCATGATGACATTTTTTTTCGATTTTTCAAATAATACTAAAGAATTAAAGTAGTGGTAAATGAAGAATTTAGGTTTCATCCCCTAATCTGAGCGTTACAAGACGTCAGTTTAACAAATGCCTAAAATGTTGATTTTTGTTAAAGAAGCACACGGCTCTTAGATCGTTTGCTACACAAGTTTATAGTTATATATGTTGTTGGAAGCATCCATTGATTTAACTCGATAAAGAACATTTTACGTAGATTGTTAGTTCATAACAGCTTGTATAATGTGTGTTTTTTAACCAAATATTCTTACTAAGCCTATCAATGGATATTTGAAAAATCCTAAATTCGTCTACATTTGTACCTAAAAAATGGATACAAATGTGGATACAAAGGCATCCACATTTGAAAATTATCCATTCGGTATTTTTTATCAAAATTATAGTTTATATTATGTGTATTTTAGCAGAATAAAATATATGGATTTATTATTTCATTAAAAAAAATTATATTATAGTGCTTATTAATTGCTCAAAACTATGTATTAACATCATATTTGTTGATTGAAAAAAATTATTTTAAACCAAAGTTCTCTATTTATGTTTTACTTACTCATCGATGATTAACGGATATGATAATTATTCATTACCCATCCGTATCTGTAGATATGGATATCCAAAATTCAAAAATAATTTTAAATGTGGACGCGGATATGAACTGTTCGCATCCAAAAGTTTCTACCTAATTTATACTATATGCTATATAGCTTTTAGACCAAAAATAAAAAATGAAGGAAGAAAAGAAAAGAAAAGAGGGGGAAAGCCAAAAGGTTTGTTTTTGAGGTGGAGGAAATATGGGTCAGCGAAAGTAAGAGCTGTTTGGTTTTATTTTGTATTTTGAGTTTTGTGTTTCCAACTTGCACTAAGAAATATTAAAAAATAAAAGAAAAAAATTTATAATTCTTAGTCATTGCAATGATAACGGACAACGAAAGAGTTGGATTGTTCTCCGTGCTTTTATTATCTCTTAAAACACGAAAAACAAAATAAACTTGTTTTCTATTGTACATGTTATTTATTTTTCAAAATTATTTGTTTTTCAACAATAGATACAACGGACGCACTTTTGTATAGAGGAAAACACAAAACAAAACAAAACTAAGGTCAGCACAAACTAATTTTGTTTAGATCCAATAATCACGGCTTTACGTAAAAAATGACGTTGTAAACATAATGAAAGCGAAAATGAAAACGAAAGCCTGAAACAAAGCTCCGCATATCTCGCATACAACCGGGAGTTAAACTCGTTAATAGTTAAAACGAAGAGTACAGCAATTGTCGGTGGAAGTGCCACGTGCGTATCCCAACAGCATTTTTGAGCTCGTGTTTGGCATTAATGGCATCGGCTGAGTCCGAAATCGACCGGAGCTAGCCTGTTACTGAACACATGTATGTACCGTAGGCTCCACTTCACTTCCCAGCCGACACTTTTACTTTTGCAATGTGCTTCTCTGCAGTAATTCTGGAACCTTGTGCTCTTTCTGCACCGGAAAAACAATTAAAATGGCAGCAAGTATTATACACGTGTCCTTCATATTCCTTTAATTTACAAAATAGAAGATTAAACAAGCTACGGCTAGTCAGGCTAGTCTAACATTGCATGCATTATGCATTCAGTAAAAGAAGTTGAAAGCGAAAAGTGACATTCTAAATTGCTTAAGATGCTAAATTATACGTTTACAAAATACACTGGGATAACATAAACGAATGACTGCATCAACACATTGGAACCATTTTCCAAAGTGGTAAACTAGTGGTAAAATAATCCATGAGCTAAATTATACACTAATCTCTTTAATTTTTAAGACATAATCACCCAAAATATAAATGAAGATAGACCAATTATTGGATTTGATGTAGTTAGATGGCAAGCAATAAGAGATGAAAGTTATCAACTCTGTTAACCCGTCTTTTGACAAGGTTGTATACATGCAGATTTAACTCAACGGACCGTACGATTATCGAGTCTGGAATCTTACGGATTTGATTCGGATGGATGGATGGACAATCGATTACAGATAATAAGTATGGATGAGAAGCCGGGGTTGAGCATGGTCGATGGATAAACAACGCAGTGTACTTGGAATATGGATTTTGGAAAGAGATGGGTTGCTTGAGGTCGGCAATGGTGGTTGCATCAGGTCGGCATGTTGAAGTTACTTCGAGTCGGCAGTAGTTTGGCTTCGGGTCGGCATTGTGGGCTTCAGGTCGGCAAAGCATCGGGTCGACAAGGCATCAGGTCGGCATAGAGGAATGGCTAGGGGTCGGTATAAGGAATGGCTTCGGGTCGGTTATGGATTCACTTGGGGTCGGCTGTGGAGATTACTTCGGGTTGGCTATAGGTTGGTCTTCGGGTCGACTATGTAGATCAAGCTTGGGGTCGGCATACATCTTGCTTCGGGTCGGCTACGAGTTTGCTTCGGGTTCTACTTCAGGTTCGACTTTGGGTCAGCATAGAATGGACGATATGGGTCGACTATGGTTATGGTGGGTCCAGGTAGGTGAGGAGGCCCTGTAGTCGGAGTTTCCCTTATAAATACAGCAGGCGTGGCTTCAAAATAGGGGATCTTCATTCTGTTTCTCCTCATCTTCCACCTAGAGACTACTCCACCATTTTTGTTTCAGAATTCCGGATTGTAACCGTAATCAAATTTTAGTATAATAAAAAGGATTTTTCTCAAGTGGACGTAGGCCGGAATTAGCCGACCATATAAATCTTGCCTCTTTTACTGCCTTTATTTTTGTTTTGGCTATTCTTCATATTATACTCTCTACATATACTCTATCTATGATCTGTGACTGAATATTGGTGCTTTCGCTTGTAATTGGGTGATGGTAGTCAATTTTGACGTCAACAATTTAGTGCTTTTACTGAGAAGGCTAGCACTCAAGGATTTGGAAGTTTGGATCTTGATTTGAAAGCTTGGGAACTCAGATTTTGGAAGCTATGGTTAGGCAATCAACAAGGAGACAAAGAACCGAAAAGTGCCATCATGAAGGAAGTCGAGAGACTTCCTTAAGAACTAATCTGACCTTAATCTATATTACTAGAGATGAGATGGAAACGATGCTGAAAAGGCAGGAGGATATGATGCAAAACCTACTCCGACAGATTGGACAAGCTTGAATCCAAAACTAAGGGAATGGAGCTATAGAGAATACTGGAAATGTGGATCACGAAGTTAGAGGCACAGGAACAGAGGAAGTTCAGAATCAGAACCAAGGAAATAAAGCCAACAAGATGTGAGATAGAACTAAACCACCGGGAGCTGCCCCTGATCGTTCCATACTCGTATGCATGCCCCCAAATCATATTGGCTCGATTCCAGGCAGGATACCAGGCAGTGCTATGCAGTATGACGCTGATCGAGATTTGATTGCTCGTCTAGAAGAGTAGGTTTCAGGATTCCCTCGTGGACTCAAGGGGCAGGTATAGACAACGGACAAAGACTACCACTTGATGATAACGATAGGTTAGCAGATATGATCAAACATGCTATGAGGGAAGGATTGGTACATAGAGATTTGGAGGATGTGAATAGGAGCCCCTTCGCTCCTACGATTAAGCAAGCTTGGAATCCATCGGAATTTAAACTACCAACGCTGAAGACATATGATAGAAGGACAGATCCCGTTGTTCGCTTGACAAGGCATATGAGGCACGTGGAAGTACTGGGGGAATCGAAGGAGGTCATTGCATGATGCTTCCCTTTGTATTTGATAGATATGGCATTATGGTTCAGACAATTGGAAAGCGGCTCTATTGACAAATGGACGGAATTGACGAAAGGTTTATGAGGCAATTTCGGGTCCACATCGCGAGACCCAAGAGTGTGATGATTTTAACATCGATGAAGCAGTGGAAAGGAGAATCACTCAAGGATTTCTTAACCAAGTTCAATGTTGCAGTGGCTTCGGTGGATCGCCCTATCCATCGACGGTTATGATGGTAGCAGTCTCAGGGATTGCGGATAATTTAGATTTCAAGATATCATTGGAACGAGATCTACCGATGGATCTCGGGGAATTTTACCATGAAGTAGAAAGGTTTCTATGACAGGGTGATGCGAAGGCTAATAGAGAGGGGAGAGAGGAGGCTGAAGTTTATGTGGTAAAAGGTGGAGGTCTGCCCAGGGAAGATTCAAACAAGAACGATAAAGGCAATCAAAGAATGAATGACGGCGATAATATTTCTAAAAGGAAATGGAGAGAATCGAAATTATCTTCTTACACTGATTTGACTGAAAATTTGGAAAGGATCTATTTGGATTCTCTAGGGCGCCTCCAGTATCGAAGGCCGGCAAAAGGGAACCCTCCGAATATGAGCGGCCATCAGGAAAGCATTGTCTATTCCGTGAGCTGGATGGGCACACATGAATGACTACATGCATTTGAAGGATATCATTAAGGAACATGTGAGGAATGATCATTTGCAACAATACATAAGGAATCAAGCTGTGGCAGTGGAACAGGAGCAGCCACCGCCCACCTCAAATGAAGATGGAACTGGATCAAGGCACCGTCGTCAGCTTATTATTAGCTGATTGGATTTATGACATGGAATAAGTAATAAACCCCGAAGTAATGCGGCTAGTCACTTACACATGTACGAGATCGAGGATGATCCCTAGGCATGCTATGAGATGACGATGAACCGTGGTACTCGGGCTTATGAAATCTTGTTTTTTCTGTTTACTACAAACTTTGATTTTTTCTAGTACTATGGCTATTTAGTTTTCTTGGTTGTACGGATTTTTATTTTATCAACTGAACTCTGGAATGATCGGATTTGGATTAATGTGATAATTAATACAGGTCGCGGTTACGGTCCCGACCGAAGAGACGGTGCAATAACCGCGAGTTACAAGTCCCTTCGTCGGAAAGCGACAGGATGGACTCAAACACGGATTAAGTCCATGAATAGGGATCGAGTCCAGAGTAGGATACCCTATGAATTAACTCCTCGACTGGGGATCGAGGCCGGAGAAGGATACCCCATGGATTAAGTCCTCGACCTGAGAGTTGAGGCCGGAGAAGGATACTCACGGATTAAGTTCTCGATTGGGGATCGAGGCTGGAGTAGGATACCTCATGAATTAAGTCCTCGACTGGGGATTAAGGCCGGAGTAGGATACCCCACGGATTAAGCCCTTGACCAGAGAGTCGAGGCCAGAGAAAGATATTCACGGATTAAGTCCTCGGTTGGGGGTCGAGGCCGGAGTATGGTACCCAACGGATTAAGTCCTTGACCGGAGAGTCAAGGCCGGAGAAGAATAACTATGGATAAGCCATCGATCGGAGAGTCAATGCTAGAGTAGGATAAAATGACCCGGAGAGGTCAAAGGATTTGGATATAGACCCAAAGAGGTCCCGAATTTGGATATGGACTCGAAGAGGTCCCGGATTTGGTTATGGACCTGGAGAGGTCCCTGATTGGGACCAGATTAGTCCTGGCTTTGGATATGTACTTGGAGAGGTCCTGGATTTGGATATGAACCCGACGAGGTCCCGGTCTTGGATTACAGGACCTGAGTGGTCCCGAACTTGGATAAAACGATTTGGAGAGATGAGATCGTGGATTTAGTTAATAGATTTGGAGTGGATTTCTAATTGGATATCGACTCAAAATCGTCATGGATTTTGCTAACGATCTAGAGAAATCAAGGAATTGGATTGGATTCAAGGTTGGATGATATGGCGATCAATGGACTATGGACTTCGAATTTTGGACTTATGGAAATTAAAAAAACACCTTCCAAAGGCATGTTTAGGAGGCAAGTGTTAACCCGTCTTTTATCAATGACGTATACAGGCAGATTTACTCAATGGACTATGATTATAGAGGTTAAAATATTTTGGATCTAGCTCAGATGGATGGGTGGATAATCAATTACAGATAATAAGTATGGATATGAAGCCGAGGTTGAGCTTGGTCGATGGATAAATCACGCAGAGTACTTGGAATATGGATTTTGGAAAGAGACGAGTTGCTTGGGATCAACAATGGTGGTTGCATCAAGTCGACATGTTGAAGTTACTTCGGGTCGGAAGTAGTTTGGCTTTGGGTCGGCATTATCTAGGCTTCAGGTTAGCAAGCCATCGTGTCGTCATAGAGGAATGGCTAGGGGTCGGCATAAGGAATGGCTTGTTGGTTATGGATTCACTTGGGGTCGGCTGTGCAGATTACTTCGGTCGGCTATAGGTTGGTCTTTGGGTCGGCTATGGAGAACAAGCTTGGGGTCGGCATACATCTTACTTCGGGTCACTTACGAGTATACTTTGGGTTCTACTTTGGGTTCGACTTTGGGTTAGCATAGAATGGACGATGCAGGCTCGACTATGGTTATGGTAGGCCCATGTAGGTGAGGAGGCCCTGTAGCCGGAGTTTCCTCTATGAATACAGCATGTGTAGCTTCAGAAAAGGGGATCTTTATTCTGTTTCTCTTCATCTTCCACCTAGAGGCTACTCCGTCTTTTTTTTTTAGAAATTCTGGATTGTAACTATAATCAAATTTCAATATAATAAAAAAGATCGTTCTGAAGTGAATTTCTTCTTGAACTACAAATATTTAGGTTGATCAACATAGCCTAAATAGTGAATTTCTCTTGAGTCATAAAAATTTCGATTGAGTTCTCACAACAAGCATTACATTTCAATTTCTATAAATTTAGCGATAAATATTCACTTTCAGTAGACATATGTCCACCTTGGAGCTCATTATGAGTATTCCAAAAATCTCAAATCTCCCATAGGAGGAAGATTATGCTTAACTCAAGCATCACCATTTATGACTACGAACTCATTAAGAGCAAAAGGTTCAAACCAATAAACATAACCCATCAAGGGAATCCCAAAAGCACAACCATTACCAACACAACCACAAATAAATCCAAGAAATCCATCAAGTGTGTCTCAAAAATACAACCAATACCAACTATGGATTATATAAGAGTAATAAAGCACAACCACAAATAAATCCATGAAATCCACCAAGTGTCTCTCAAAAACACAACCAATACAAACTATGGATTAATAAGAGTAATGAGGCATAATCTCAGATAAATCCATGAAATCCATCAAGCGTATATCAAAAGCACCAATAAAGCTAGCTAAAGATTCGAAAAGAGAAAAAAGGCTTAAATTAAGATAAATCGGTAAAATCCATCAAATGCATCTCAAAAGCACCACCAAAAAATAGTTATATATTATATAAGAGTAAAGAAGCTTAATGTCAAATCAAATAATAAGATCCTTCAATCGTACCACGTCTTAAAAGTACCACCAAAACTGATTATGAATTCGATAAGGGCAAGGAAGCTCAATCTACCACAAAAGGATCCATCAAATGCATCGTTATGTGCAACGACCCTAATTTTGATTAATATTATTTAGGATATTTAACTAGTTAAATTAAATGAAATAATGAAATGATAAAAGGATTGAAATTTGTGTACATAAGGGGTAACCGTTCCTAGTAACAAATGAACCAAAGGGAAACTAAAATGAAATATATAAGGCTAATAGATGAGGGGAAAAGTAGACATATTCTAATACCCTAAACCCTCATGCACTTTCATTCTCAAGTTTATAAACAAAAATCAAATACTAGAGGCCGGCCCATCATTAGAAAAAGCTAGAAGAAGAAAGGCTAAAGATCAAGAGGAAGATTAATCAAATCAATTCTCAAATCTCAACTACTTAACAAAAAAAATGTGAATAATAGGTTACATCTCACGTTTTCATTATTTTTGGTTTTAGATTGAAATCTGAATTATTTTGCAAATGTTTTGCCACGTTTTTTATTGTTAAAATGGACAGATATGCTTGTTGATTATTTATGCTATTTCATATGGATTTTATGATAAGTTTTAATGTGAAAACCCCATTAGATAATATCCAAATGCCTTACGATTTTGAGATAAGGCCAGAAATAATATTTTAGAGATGGATTTCAAATTCCATAATTTTCTAATTTAATGTGGATTTATATTAATTTTCTAGTGAAGAAAATGGTTATTTGGTTTAAAATTAAATACGGCTAGTTATATTTTTTTGGGTCAGAAAATATATGTTTCAAAACATATTAAAATGATTTATGGGAGTTTTTGTAGAATTTTTTTAAATGTTTTAATAAGTATATAAAATTATTTAAGGTATGAGACTTAAATGTTTTATATATTTATAAAAGAAGACGAAGCATTTTGTAAATCTTTCAAATTGTTTACTTTTGAAATTTCGACAGCACTTTTAGAAATGAATTTGGAAAAGAAATTAGAAACAAATCATATGTTGACAAACAAAGTAGGTTAGTTGAAAAGAACTACTTTTTAAAGTTCAAATTCAATTTTAACCATACTTTTTCTGTTTCACCACTTTCGGCAGCACCTTCCGACTAAGTACTTCCGCCTCTATCTCCATCGAAACCAATGCGCATGGTATCAAACACTGGGTACGTAGTGAATTGGACATAGATGACAGGTATTGGATCGAAACAGAGGGTTCTAAAGGGATCGAAACCTTGCTTTGCTTTTAAAAGGAAATGCATCTGCTTTGCTTTCGAGAAGAATGCTTTCTACTTAGATAGTTTTCGACTTGGTTGAATGGTTTTAAAAATTAGTTTAGAAAGAGATTGCGCTTAGCTTATGAAGGGGTCAAAATCCCTAACTGCCCCATCTTACCTTTCGAAGCAATGCTTTCGAAAGGGTTCCTTTGTTTCAAAATAGAAGTCGCTTCTCTAATGCTTTCGAAGGGATTTGTTTCGACACCATCCCCTTCTTTTAATTACTTAGGAAATTGATTTCGAAATAATGCTTCCAACTTAGTTTTTTTTAAGACCTTTTGTTCTATTGAAAGTTAAACCCAAAGATTTCAAAAGGAATAGTTTGGATGGTTCCGAAAGCCGTACGTTTTAATTGAACCTAAATGCTTTTGAAAGGTTTGATTTATATAAAGAACTTAATGCTTACGAAAGGTTTAAGATTAAGGTTTCGAAGGGGTGGTTCCCCAATGTTTTCGAAAGGTTTTAAACGGAAGGTTTCCAATGGTTTCGAAATACATGTTTAAAGTGTTTTGAAAGGAGGATGTTTATGGTTTTATAAAGCTTTCGAAAGAGATGATTTTAATGTTTTCGAAAGGTTGAATGTAAATGGTTTCGAAAGGTATGTTTTGGCCTTCGGCCTAGGTTATAAAGTAAAGTAGCTTACTTGTATCAAAATTGGTACTTTCAGTGGTTTCGAAAGGGGTACATCCAATGGTTTCGAATGTTTTCATCAACAATTTTTTGTGCAAAGTATATATAACATGACAAAGTGATTTGAGTAAAGCATAAAATATACTTTTCTTGTTTAAGTATGATTTAAAGGATTAAATCAATTAGAAAGAAATGTTTTTAAGGAAAATTTTAAGGGTAGATGACCCTAAGTAAAATGATTAGATATTAGAATACCATATGGGACTGGTATGAGGTCGCACTCTATACTTTAGCTAGTAGCCCCTAGCTAATATATGTCCAAAATTCCAGTGTGTAGGCTTTGTCACGGATAAGACTAAAATGATGTTACACACAGAAAGGAATATACAAAGTGAGGATAGGTTATTGGTGAGCCCGCAAAACCATTAGGATCAGTTGATCCTAGGAGGAGTAAGTTAGGGACAAACCGTCCAGAAGAGTATCTAATGGAATTTAGACTATTTGTTTATTTTGTCTGGTAGGCCCAAGTCAGGCAATAGTTAGTAATTAGCTAAACTAAACTATAGTGTTCGGACAAATAGTCCAATTATTACCTGATATTGTATGCATACATGATATTGCTAATATTGTTTTAACCAGTTTGGTTGCAAGATTTTGGTTTGTAAAATATATGTTTTAAAAAGATATTAGTGAGGGGAAACTCCTTCCGCTAAGTGGCGTGGTTTCACTTAATATCAAATAACCGAGGTGTATAGTATTATTCACAACAGGCTTTATGTCTGACTAAAAGTTTATGTTTTCCCCCTTAAACTGTCGGTGTGCTCAAAATCGATTTGAGTAGGCTGAAGTTGAGGATTTACAGGTTTTAGTAAGTGAACGAATAAAGCTTTTGAAGATGAGCAGGTGACTGAAGCTAGCTATTTAGGAGTTGATATGTTTTTATTTACGCTGTGTTGTATTAAGTCTGTTATGACTATTTGGTACTCTGGTCAGCCAAGAGGGTATCTTCACATATCGCTCTTAGCATATTTATGTAATAATTATATTTGATCTGAACCTAGGAAACGATTGGGTTTATGTAATTGGATATGAAACATGTTTTGTGAAATATAATCAGAAAAATTGTTTATGAATCTTTGATTTTTTTCATATTCATGTGCTTCTGACATTATGGATACCATTAGCATTATCGTATTTTGTCGTCGAAAGCTAATACTATAGATGACTGCAGCATATGTAGCGCTTAGCTTTGAACCTCAACATAGGGGATGTTTCAACTTGGTATCAGAGCATAGGTTTATGAAAAAATTTAAACTTAGAATGATTTTTGAAAACATAATCCTAAGGAATTGGAGAAAAGATCGAGGTATGGGATAACGCTATACTAACATGCTTGTATTTGCTATATATATATATGTGTATGCCATATCTCCATTCTCCTATCTCTCTTAGGCTATTCTTCTTATCTTATGAAGGCTCGAATGGAAATATAGGCGCTATAAGTGGAAGAGTTAAGCTTGATTGGGGAAGTACCATAAGTAATGAAAACGCCGGACCAAATACCAGGACGAACACAGGTTAGGCACAAGCTGGAAATGTGGGTGTTAGAGTCCCACTAGTTGATATGGGAGCAATGTATCAGCTATTTGTCAACATGATGCAAGAATGAGTTGTTGCTGAAGTAGTTGGAGTGGGAACCAGGAAGCTCCGGTGGTGAATAACTATGCTGTTTTGAGTAGAGATTATGCTCGGCTGGGAGGAAAGCCGTTTATTGGTATTGAAGATGCAATCAAAGGGGAGAACTGGTTGCTTCATTGCGAGAGAATTTTCCTCGATTTAGGTCTCAATGATAGGTAGAAGAGGAGGCTCTCTTTTAGACAGTTACAAGGGGCAGTGTTGTATTGGTGGAACAGTGTTACGATCGGAGTTAATGAGGAAAAAATGACATGGGCTGAGTTCAAAAGAATATTTAAGGAGAGGTCTATGTCAGAGATTGCTAAATCCACTCTCCTCGGTTAGTTTGCTGAGTTGAAGCAGGAAGACATGATTGTGCTGGAGTATGCAATAAGATTTGAGGAGCTAGTGAGATATGGTTATGCTACGGTGAATATTATGATTAAGAGGAATGAGAAGTTCATTAGGGGGTTGAAGCCTGAGCTTGCTAAGGCTACATTACCGCATCTCAGGGGCCCATGTGATGTTGTAGTGGAAATGGCTTTGAGACATGAGGAGATGCTTGTTTTTGTGGAAAGGAATAAAGCAAAGGAAGTACAAGGAGTGTAGAGTCAAAAAAGAAAGCTTTTCCATAAGAAGGGAGCTCAAAAGGGTGGAGTAGCCAAGAAGGGAAAGGCGGAGGTTGTTTGCTATAAATGTGACAAGAAAGGGTATTTTCCAAATGAATGTCGCTTAGGAGATGGAAAGAAGGTGATCGGGAAGAAGAATATTAGATGCTTCAACTGTGATCAAATTGTAAATTATAAGAACCAATGCAAGGAGACAGCCAGTATGGAAGAGGCAAATTGTTTGCATGTCATATATCTCAAAGCCAACAGCAGAGGAAAAAGGAAAGGCTATGTTGGAAGGTAAGCTTATGATTCATGGTATGTTAGTTAGCATTCTATTCGATGCTGGCGTGTCACGTTCTTTTATATCTCATTGTTTGGTAGATAAGCTTAACCCAGAACACTCATTCTTAGTTACTTCCTTAAGGGTTGCAAATCCGATAGGAGGGTATGCGACACTTGGGATGAAGTGTGACCACCTAAAGATTAAATTGTTAGGTCATACCTTTGTTTGCAGATTGCATGTGTTTGATTTCGTAGGGTTTGTAATTATTTTTGGAATGGATTGGTTAAGTAAATACGATGGTAGGATATTTTTCCACAATAGGAAAATATCATTTAGACACCATGACTATATTGATCGAATTATATACACCGTAGAAAACTATGGTTTTGAGTTTAATGCTTTGTTGGGTGTTGTGGAGATAGAAGACGAGTTGGATCGAGTTGTCGTTGTTAGAGAATTCACAGATGTCTTTGAACCTATAGTAGGACTACCACTGAAACGAGCCATTGAGTTTTAGATAGATTTAGTACCTATAGCAGAGCCAGTAAGTAGACCGCCAAGCAGGATGACACTTAACGAGATGAAGGAGAAAAAGGTACAGTTGGTGGATTTGAAAGGTAAGAATTTTATCAGACCAAGTAGTTCGCCCTAGGGAGCAGCCGTAGTGTTTGCCAAGAAGACGGATGGATAATTAAGGTTATGTATTGATTATCGTAAGTTGAATGGAAAGATGATAAAGAATCGATATTCATTACCTAAAATTGACGATTTGTTCGATCAACTGAGTGGAGCCAAGGTATTTTCCCACTTCGATTTAACGACAGGGTTCCATCATCTTAGAGTAGCATAAGATAGTATCCCTTTAATGGTGTTTAGAACCAGATATGGATCGTACGAATGGTTAGTAATGCCGCTCAGACTAACTAACGCTCCAACATTCTTTATAGATTTGATGAACCGAGTTTTTAAAGAGCACTTGGATAGGTTTATGTTGGTTTTCATAGATTATATTTTGATATACTCTAAGGATGAAAGAGAGCATGAAGTTCATCTTAGGGTGATGCTTGAGACGTTGAGGCAACATCAATTGAAGGAGAAAATTTTGAAATGTCATTTCTGTAAGAAGGAAGTGAAGTTTCTTGGTCATGTAGTCTCAGAGAAAGGGTTATCTGTAGATCCGACTAAGATCAAGGCAATAAATAATTGGAAGAGACCCAAGACAGTGACTGAGATAAAGAGTTTTCTTGGATTAGCTGGTTACTAGCGAAGATTCATTAAGGATTTTTGGCGAATAGCAGCAAAAATGGCCAAGCTAACGCGAAAGGATGTGAAGTTCATTTGGATCGATAAGTGTGAGGAGGCATTTCAAAAGCTGAAACACTTATTGATTAATGCACCGGGGTTAGTTGTTCTAGAAGAGAATCAGGATTTAATAGTATATACGAATGCATGTGGAACAAGATTATGATAATAGTATATACGAATGCATGTGGAACAAGATTATGACCTATGTTAATGCAAAGAGGTAAAGTGATTGCTTATGCTTCTCAACAGCTTAGACCACATGAGGTTAGGTATCAACTCATGATTTGGAATTAGCTACGGTGATTTTAGCGTCGAAGGTGTGGAAACATGATCTTTTGGGAGAAAAATTCGAGTTGTATACAGATCATAAGTCGCTAAAGTATCTATTCTCTTAAAAGGAGTTGAATATGAGACATCAGAGGTGGTTGGAGTTTATATCCATTTATGATTTTGGTATTGACTAAACACCAAGAAAAGGAAACAAGATTGCGGATGCACTTAGCCAAAGACATCAGAATGCAGTGTTAGGGATGATAGCCGAGTGGAATGATTTGGAAGCGTTGACCACATGTTGAGTACAGTGGAGATCTGAAGCTAGATCTAGTGAGGAGATCACTACGTTGTTATGTTTAGAAGTTCGATCGATGATAATTGAAAGGATGCTTCTAAGCAAGGAGAGGATCTGGTATTAGCTGAGTGGATCTGGAAGTTACGAGATGGAACAGAAAGTGATGACTTGAAATATTTTAGTCTTGACCCGAAGCGGTGGTTGAGAAAGAAAGGAAGGTCATGTGTTCTGAAGGAAGCAATAGGAAGGAAGTTCTTGAGGAATGCCATCATTCGAAGTTCACCATCCATCCAGGAGTAACTAAGATGTATCAAGATAGGAAAAGAAGTTTTTTCTGGGAAGGTATCAAGAGGGATGTAGGCTTATGGGTGAAGCAGTGTCTGAACTGTCAATAGGTAAAAGCCGAACATCAAAAACCAAGTGGGTTGCTTCAGCCTTTAGACATTCCAGTATGAAAGTGGTACTCTATCCCGATGGATTTTATAGACGCGTTTCCTAGATATTATAGAGAAAATGAAATATGGGTCATAGTCGATAGATTAACCAAGAGTGCCCATTTCATTCCAGTTAAGTCAACCAGGACAACATCAGTTTTGGTTAAGTTGTTTATGAAGAATATAGTTACATTGCATGAAATTCCTAATAGTATAGTAAGTGATGGAGATTCCTTATTCACTAGCGAGTTCTGAAACAATCTACACGAAACTTTAGGTACCAGGCTCAAAATTAGTACTGCTTACTATCCATAGACCGATGGGTAAACGGAAAGAGTTGACAAAGTCTTGGAAGATTTGTTAAGAGCTTGTGTGCTAGATTTTGGAAGATCATGGAAAGACCGTCTACACTTAGTCGAGTTTTCGTATAACAATAATTATCAGGCTAGTATAGGGATGGCACCTTTTGAAGCTTTGCACGGAAGGCCTTGCAAATCTCCAGTTTGTTAGTTAGAGACTGGGGATAGGTTAGTTCTTGCTCCAAATTTAGTTAGAGAAGCTGCAGAGAAGATTGAGATAATTTGAGCTAGAATGAAGGAAGCTCGGTCTAGGCAGAAGAGTTATGCTGATAGAAGGCCGAAGGGTTTAGAGTTCTCAGTAGGTGATCATGTTTTCGTCAAGGTATCACCGATAACAAGTGTAATTCAATTTGAGAAATCTAGAAAATTGGCACCTAGATTTGTAGGACCATTTCCTACTGTAGGGAGGATCGGAAAACTAGCATATAGAGTAGATTTACCGAATAGTCTGGTAGGAGTCCATGATGTTTTTCATGTTTCTCATCTGAGAAAGTGTATTCGAGATCCAGAGACGACTATAGCACCGACTATGTTAGAGGACTTAGTAGTAGAACCGAACTTGACTATAGTTAGGAAGCCAGTTCGTATAGTCGCAAGAGATGAGAAGAGGCTAAGGAATAAGAAAGTCAGATTAGTTAAGGTTCTGTAGAGTGATGATGAGAGAGACTGTACTTGAAAAAATGAGAGCAGGATTAGATACGTTTATCCTGATTTGTTTCGTGGTTTGTTTACCTTATGTTTGATTTTTTGTTTACCTTATTGTAATTTCGAGGATGAAATTCTTTAAGCAGAGGAGTATGTAACGGCCCTAATTTTGATTAACCTTATTTAGGATATTTAATTAGTTAAACTAAATGAAAAGATTAAAGTATTGGGATTTGTGTAAATAAGGGGTAGCCATGCCTAATAAAAAATGAACTAAAGGGAAACTAAAATGAAATGTATAAGGCTAATAGATGAGGGGAAAAGTAAGAATAAGGTATATTCTAATACCCTAAACCCTCATGCACTTTCGTTCTCAAATTCATAAACAAAAATCAAATACCAGAGGCCAAACACCATTAGACAAAGCTAGAAGAAGAAAAGCTAAAAATCTAGAGGAATATTAGTCAAATCCATTCTCAAATCTCAATTCCTTAACAACGTAACAAAAGGTGAATAATAGGTTACATCCCATGTTTTTATTATTTTCAGTTTTAGATTGAAATCTGAATTATTTTACAAATGTTTTGCCATGTTTTTTATTGTTAAAATTGACATATATGCTTGTTGATGATTCATGCTATTTCATATGGATTTTATGATAAGTTTTAATGTGAAAACCCTATTAGGTGACATCCAAATGCCTTGCGATTTTGAGATAAGGTCGGAATAATATTTTAAAGGGGTTTCAAATTTCATAGTTTTCCGAATTAATGTGGATTTATTATTAATTTTCTGGTGAAGAAAATGGTTAATTGGGTTTAAAATTAAATACGGCTAATTTTTATTGTTTTCGGGTTAGAAATTAGTATATGTTAGAAAATATATTAAAATTGATTTATGGGAATTTTTGTAGAATTTTCCTAAGTTTTTTAATAAGTATATAAAATTATTTAAGGAATGGGACTTTAATGTTTTACATATTTATAAAAGAAGAATGAGCATTTTGTAAGTTTTTTAATTACTTACTTCTAAAATTTCGGCAGCACTTTTAGAAAAGAAGTTGGAAAAGAAATTAGCAACCAATCATATGTTGACAAACAAAGCAGGTTAGTTGGAAAGAATTAATTTTTAAAGTTAAAATTCAGTTTTAACCATGCTTTTGCTGTTTCGCCACTTTTGGCTACACCTTGCGACTAAGTACTTCTGCCTCCATATCCATCGAAACCAATGCACACGGTATCGAAGTTTAGGTATGTTGTGAATTGGACATAAGCAAAAGGTAATGGGTCGAAACAGGGTGTTCCGAAGGGGTTGAAATCTTGCTTTGCTTTTAAAAGGAAATGCGCCATCTTTGCTTTCTAGAAGAATGGTTTCGACTTAGATAGCTTTCAACTTGGTTACATGTTTCTAAAGAATGGTTTCAAAAGAGGTTGCGCTTTTGTTTTATAAAGAAGCTTTCGAAGCGGTCGAACCCCTAGCTGCCCCATCTTACCTTTCGAAGCAATGCTTTCAAAAGGGTTTCTTTGTTTTAAAACAGAAGTCACTTCTCCAATGCTTTCGAAGGGATTGGTTTTGACGCTATCCCCTTCTTTTACTTAGGAAATTGCTTTCGAAAGAGTACTTTCGACTTAGTTTTTTTAAGAGCTTTTGTTCTATTGAAAGTTAAACCCAAAGGTTCGAAAGGAATACTTTTGAATTGTTTCGAAAGGTTGTTCCACATGTTTTACTTAAACCCAGATGCTTTCGAAAGGTTTGATTTATACAAAGAACTTAATGCTTTCGAAAGGTTTAAGATAAAGGTCTCGAAGGGATGGTTCCACAACGTTTTCGAAAGGTTTTCAATAGAAGGTTTCAAATGGTTTCGAAAGACAAAGTGTTTTGAAAGAAGGATATCTATGTTTTTATAAAGCTTTCGAAAGAGTTGATTTCAATGTTTTCGAAAGGTTAAATGTAAATGGTTTCGAAAGGTATGTTTTGGCCTTTCAGCCTAGAATATAAAGTAAAGTAGCTTAGTTGTATTGAAAGGGGTACTTTTAATGGTTTCGAAAGGGGTACTTTCAAAGGTTTTGAATGTTTTCATCAACAATGTTTTGAGTAAAGTATACATAACATGGAAAAGTGATTTGAGTAAAGCATAGAGTATATTTTTCTTGTTTAAGTATGATTTAAAGGGTTAAATCAATTTAAAAGAAATGTTTTTAAGGAAAATTTTAAGGGTAGATGACCCGAAGTAAAATGACTCAAATATTAGAATACCAGATGGGACTGGTATGGGGCTGCGCCTTATACTTTATCTAGTAGCCCTTAGCTAATATAAGTCCAAAATTTCAGTGTGTAGGGCTTTGCCATAGGTAAGACTAAAATGATGTTACACCTAGAAAGGAATATATACAGGTGAGGATAGGTTATTCATGAGCCCGCAAAACCATTAAGACCAGTTGATCCTGGAAGGAGTAAGTTAGGGATAGACCATCCAGAATAGTATTTAACAGAAGTTAGACTATTTGTTTATTTTTGTCTGGTAGGCCCGAGTTAGCTAAAGGTTAGTAGTTAGCCATACAAAACTATAGTGTTTGGACAGATAGTCCATTTATTAATAGATGTTGTATGCATACATGATATTGCTAATATTGTTTTAATTAGTTTGGTTGCATGATTTTGATTTGCAAAAGATATGTTTTAGAAGGGTATTATTGATGGGAAAGCCATTCCTCTAAGCGATGTGGTCCCACTAAATATCAGATAAGCGAGACGTATAGTATCATTTACACCGGGCTTTATGTCTGGCTCGAGGTTTATTGTTTTCCCCTTAAACTATCAGGTGCTCAAAATTTATTTGAGTAGGCTGAGGATTAAGGATTTACAGGTTTTAGTAGGTAGACAAATAAAGCTTCTGAAGATGAGTAGGAGGCTGAAGCTAGCTATTTAGGAGTTGTTATGTTTTTATTTCCATTGTGTTGTATTAAGTCTGTTATGACTATTTAGTACTCTGGTCAATCAAAGAGGCATCTTCGTATGTCACTCTTGGCATATTTATGTAATAATTATATTTGATTTGAACCTAGGAAACGATTGGGATTATGTACTTGAATATGAAACATATTTTGTGAAATGTAATCAGAAAAATTGTTTTTGAATCCGTGATTTGTTACATATTCGTGTGCTTGTGATATTATAGATACCATTAGCATTATCGTATTTTGTCACCAAAAGTTAACACTATAGATGACTACAACATCTATAGCGCTTAGCTTTGGGCCTCGAAATAGGGGATGTTACATTAATTCACTACCAAAATTAAATATATAGTCTATATGAGCATAAAGTTTAAGATTAAGGATATCACAATTAATTTTCAGCAACATCACGTAACTACCACGATGGTTGACTTTTAACTCATAAGAGCATGGAGCTCAACAAAATAAATAACTAAGAGGAAAATGAAATGCAAAGAGTAATCATATGGCTTTATTAATCGTAAATCATCATCCATCATACTTTACCCTAGCTTGGGCTCAAGCACATCCAAATAGACGTTTTAAGGACTACTTTCCTTGATAATCATTTATTAAGAAGGTACATCAAGTTTGTAATACCCTATAAAAATTAATAATAAATTAATTAATTAATAACAAGACTAAAATGGAAATTTTGTAAATGTCGGAATTTGACCATGAAAGTTATACTATTGCGTTCATGGTGATTTTCTAGTCAACTTTTATATACAAATTTTTGCGATCGAACTTTAAATGGAAAATTTATTGATGTTTGAAGTGTTCGAATTTAAAATAATTCAAAGAATTAAAAATTTGAATTTATGTAATGTTAACATAGAAACTAAAATGGATAATAATTAATTTAACTTTAGGTCAAATTAACTTTAATGAGGATTAATTGAGGAAATAAATAAATGAATTAAACAAACAATTAATGCTCTCCATTTACAATAGGCTGGTCGATCACCTCCACTAGGCCCGGTCGACCGTTAGTGGTTGACCGCTTAGGGAGGAGTGATCGACCAGTGAAATGAAGGTGGCTAGGGTTTTGTTAGGCATGAATGGCCTGAATTTTATTATTTTAAACCGACTTAAATCATATAGTCTGAACATCTTCTTACAAATATAAATAAGAGGCTAACCCATTCAATTTTATTTACAAAAATATTTGAAATACTAGCAAAGCTTTGTGAGTCTTCTTTCTTGATTAGATTCAAGAGTTCAAGTTCAAGGGGAAATGTAACATATTTATATAAATATACATTTTTCTATTTTCATTTTTCCCTCACCTTTGAATTTTGAATCTAATATACAATTGGATTATGGTACATTTCAAAGAGAAGATATCGAAAGGAGCAACTAGGAAAAAGCGTAATCAAATCCAAGAGGAAGCTAGAAGCCATCTGTATGGTAAACTCTTAGTTTTCACATCTTTTGTATTTGTATAGTAGAAGATTGGATTTGTTTTATGTTTTGGGGAATTTTGTTTGCGAAAACCCTAAAATCCCCTCGAAACGAAATGTCAATTCATAAGTTTAGTGGAATCTCAATTGTTTTATATTAAAACGGTAGAATTTATTTTGTTATTGCAATTTGAATATTTTATATTCTATTCTACTTTCAAATTTTCTATTTTGTTGTGATAGGGGTTTTAAAAAGAAAATAAGTCATGAAACGGTGTGTAAAGTATGAATTCTCCTATTTGTAGTTTGCACCATCTATTTCCATAATTTAAATATGAACTCCTTTTTCATTGTTTATGTAAAAATTAAATATAATATAAAAGGTACAAATTGTAAGTTTTATATGGCTAATTCTGTGAGCTATGGATCGTGTTATATGGATATACGATAATACAGAGTGTAGTGATGATAACTATACAATAAATAGGCAGAATATAAAAACAACATAATAAATAGACACCAGGAATTTTTATACTCGCTCGGAGCTCCGTCCTACGTCCAGTCCTAGACTCCTTCTGAAATTTCACTAAAACAATAACCCTCACTTAACTCGGAGGAACATGTCTATATAACCCTTGAGAAGCCGAACAAGGACATGAGCAGCAGAACGGGATTTTGCCTCAACAATCGAAGAGGACTTCACACGCCCGAGAAGAAGAACGGGACTTCAACAAATACAAAATATTGTTTTGACCTTGTATGTTCTAATAACATGGATTTTTCACTTGTATTACACCATTTCTTTGATCTTCTCATCGAGTATAAATATATATATTTGAAGTTTATGAAGAATAGAAAGGTATAATATTGCTTTAATACAGAATAATTGAAAGTATAGTTGCAAGTAGATTCAAGAGTGTTAGATTAGAAGGATAAGAAAATTCAATAGTTTGAATCAAGTTAGAGTATGTATTTATAGATGCTAGCAGCGACTGTTGATGAAGAGTTTCGGTTGAAGTGTTGCGTCCAAATCTTTTTGTAGAGGTTCGTAACTCTTCACAAATAGTCGTGTCTTTTAAAAAAAATAGCTGTTGTAGAAATTCTGTCAACTGAACCTCTGGGTCAGTCTATTGAATATTCAAATGTATTATTTGTTTATTGGTGCACCTGTGCCTGTTGCACAAAAATTTACAGGTCAGTCGACTGACCTGGTGATTTCTGTGCAATTTGTATAGTTTTCACAAGGTATATATATATATTATACATGATTTTATAGAAAAACTTTGGTAATATATTTATATTATTTCTATGCTTATATGTATAAATCATTAAGATTATTTATAAGATAATATATATGTTAAACGAGGAGAGATTTTAACAAAATTGACCTAAGACTCAAAAACAAGATAATATAATTGATGCATCGATTTTGATGTCTTGTCTCCATGTAGTATATATTCTTTTTTTGTCGTAGCAGTCATCAAATCTAGATGTCTTAGTGATAGCTTTGTGTCGTTAATCAAAATCAAGTCTCAACATTCTCCCCCTTTTTGATTGATGACAACCTGTAAATAGATATAGATTGACTGTATATATAATTTAAATACTTACTCCCCCTTAATCTTTGACACTCTTTATCCTACATTCTTAATGTTAGTAATAATATTTCTCCCCTTTGTCATCTACAAAAAGGAATAATGAATATAAAAGTATGAAGCATTGACAGATATTATAAAGGAACCGAACATTCATACATTACAATATCATAAACAAGAGTCTTGAAATAATACGAAAAGAGTGTCTATTTAATACAAGCCATAATGTTGTGAAATGAAGATTAATGTTTTTATAATATTAGAAAAGTAACACCTCACTCCATTATATTCTTACCCCTATCTCCATATGATATTTGACCACCACTATCGCCTTCATTTCAACTGTTATCGCTACTACTTGCTTGATCATCGATAGAGGAAGACCAAGTGAAGACAGATTGCTTACCCAGATCATCTATTGTAGCCGTTGAAGTTGCAGATGAACACGAGATAGTTTGCCATAACTTTATAAAAAAAATACTTTAACTTTATCAAGTTTTTTTATCAACTTTAGTGATATGGGATTGAAGTATTTGTTGATTACGGCATATCATGGAAATTGATTCATGTGGAGGAAGGCCTGGATTAGGAACCAAAATTTCATCTTGTTGACGAGTAGTTGATCTTTGGCAAGTTGGACGGTGAGATGCTTTGCCCTGTTGTTGTTGTGGTAGATCTTGAGATAATTGGCATTGAGCCCATTCTTCAAAAGTAATGATAGGAAGAGGTCGAGCAACTGGTAGCTTCATTAATGCATAATAGATGACATTCATTCGACCATTATTGAAGCTTAAGAATTCATCAAGGATTAACCGAAGCCAATTAACTTTAATATTGTCGAAAATTGAGTATAAGGCTTTGAAGTTGTGTTCGTAAACAAGTTCATAACTTCTGGTTCGTGGAGTTATGGTTTTCATTAACGCACGACGTATAATTCTAGCTTTTGGCCCTAAGATCATGGACTTGAGTTGGTGCATATCGTCTTCTAGAAATAAATGACTTATATGATCACGAACGACCATATCACAATCAACATTGCTCAATTCAATACCATCATTTTCAGATCTTAAAATGTGAGCCATTCAATCTAACGAGAAAAATACGAATTTTCCACAAACTAAACTCCATACACAATCTTCTTGATTTTGAATGTTTTGGTGACCCAAATTTAGATTAGCATAGAAGAGCTTGACCATAATTTGGTTTATTTTATGCATATTGTCATCAATATTGTCATCAATTTGGTATGGAGAAAGATCGGCAATTTTACAAACGAACCTTCAAAGATGAGAATCTTGCATTCTCCTCCATCTTCTAACTGCAGTATCATCGTAGAGCCATTGTTGGATTTGCTCATTGGAAATAGGTTGAGAAGAAGAAGATGCTTGTCCTTTTCTCTTTGGAGCCATTTAATTTGATTTTTTAGAGGTAAAAATTGAGTTTTTGAAGATCTAGGGTTTTAGAAAAGTTGAAAATCTAAAATGAGAGTGAAGAACAAAGAGCAAAGGGGGAAAGTGAAGGTTAAAAGTTGAAAAGTTAGCGGGTAGGAGCGGTAATTTTGCTCAGTGCTACGAATCAGTCGACTGAATCAGTGGTTCAGTCAAATGAACCTGAAATTCAAAATTTTCGAACTTCTGGTTCAGTCAACTGAATACCTGATTCAGTTGACTGAATCTTACTTATGTAGATTTTGTCTTCTGGTCCAGTCGACTGATCCTCTATGACAGTCGACTAAACCTGCTTTAAAAAAAAAATTATATCGGTGTCTGTGTGAATCTCCCCATTACCTCTGTTTTGAGTAATTTTTTATGTAGTTATATTTATGAAGCTTTGTAACTTTTTTGAATTGAATATTAGAACATCATATATGTTGATAATATGAAGAAGAAGAAGAAATGATTTATTCCAAAACAAATCGTACATACTTTAGCCAAATTATCCAAAAAATAACAAACACTAACAACTACTCTTATTTTGAAGGACTATGAGTTTTATAGCCATGTAGTTGTTTGCGACGAACATTTGATGCTTCATTTTGATCCCATGAGTTTGGTGAGACCGGTGGTCGTGGAGGGGATGAAGTAGAAGGCCGTCGAATAGGCGAGACGGCGTGTTCGTCTATTGGATGGGATGAAGCAGCGCAAAATTTCATAGCAATGTGTTCTATAATTCCTAGACGTCTTGAGTTGATCTTTTGCTCGTAATATATTTCATGCTGAAGCATTAGCGACTCTTGTTGATAGCGATGCAAATCACTTATTTTTTGTTTATTGTTTGGAGAGACGTCAAACATCATCTTATTTCCTTTCTTTTACTCTGGAATATATCCGGTATGGTCATGATAGGTAGAAGGTGGTCTAGTATGATGGACGGGAGTTTTTCGTGATTCGGGAGAGGCTAGAATTTCAATGGAGTCAGTTGATGAAGAAGTTGACATTTTGATAATTAGTTTGTATTTATGTTAGTTTGTATGAATAACATAGAATAAATATACCTATTTATAGACTAATGCTGAGAATAAGAAGGATGAAGTGAATGGTTTGTCTTGAATTTAGCTATCAAAAGGTTGTTAGTTTTGAATATTAGTTGCTATTTCGTTGGTTTTCTGTTATTGTGATTTATCTTTGTAAATATAATATGCAAAAAAAATATTTATAAAGGTAAATGTTATATATAACTTAGTATATAGTTGTCACCATATAATAGAGTCCCCAACCTGGACAGTAATGAAAATAATCAATAGCTCAGGGGGTTAAGACATCTGGGCTATTCATAATAGGTCATAGGTTCGAGTCTCGGTATGGTCATAAAAATGAATTTTTGTAAAAAGAAATTATTTTTGAGTTTTTAGTCAAAATTTCATATTTTATCATTTATATATCTTTAATTGACATTATACTAAGTTTTCGATGAAGTTTTATAAAAGTGTTTTCTAACAAAGGTTTAGTTAAAATATCAGCTAATTGGTTTTTAGATGGAACGTAGTCTAAATTTATCACATCTTTTTCTATATTGTCGCGAAGAAAGTGATGTCTAATATCTATGTGTTTCGTTCTAGAGTGATTTACTGGATTTTTGGATAGATTTATTACACTGGAATTATCACAGTAAATTGTAGATTTTGATGAATTGACTCTGAAATCTTTAAGTGTCTATTGCATATAGATTACTTGTGTGCAAGCTAGTGCCGCTGAAATATATTCTGCTTCAAACATTGATCGTGAGACACAATTTTGTTTCTTGCTAAACCATAATATTAATGATTTACCAATGCAGTGACATGTACCACTTGTACTTTTTCTATCCATTCGTGATCCTCTGAAATCAGCATCGCTATATGACACTAACTCGAACGAGCAATCTTTTAGATAGAAAAGTCCGAAATCTATAGTATTACTAAGATGATGCAGCATTCGTTTTACGACTCGTAAATGTGATTCTTTTGGATCAGCTTGAAATCGTACACATAGACATATGTTCATCATTATATCTGGTCGATTAGCTATTAGGTAATAGTAATAATCCTATCATACTATGATATAGTTTTTGGTCTACACTCCTACCTTTTTCATCTTTATCAAGATGTGATGTTATGCTCATAGGTGTTGGTTTGGCAGAAGTGTTTTCCATTCTGAATCACTTGATAAGATTATTACAGTATTTTTCTTGATTTATAAATATTCCATTTGAAACTTGTTTTATTTGAAGACCTAGAAAATACGATAATTCACCCATATGGGACATTTCTAATTCTCTAGTCATTATTTCAGAAAATTCTTAACATGATTTCTTATTAGTTGAATCAAATATTATGTCGCCTACATATATTTGAACTATTAAAATATTAATTTTAGAATGTTTTATAAATAAAGTCTGATCTACTTTTGCTATTTCAAATCCTGATTCAATTAAATAGCTTTTAAGGTGTTCATACCAAGCACGTGGTGCTTGTTTTAAACCATATAAAGCTTTCTTTAGTTTATAGAAATGATCTGGATATTTTTCATGAACAAATAAAGGGGGTTGTTCAACAAAAACATTTTCTTTAATATAACCATTTAATAATGCACTTTTAACCTCCATTTGATAGAGTTTAAAGTTATAAAAACATGCGTAAGCCAATAAAATTCGTATTGCTTCTAGTCTAGCGACTGGAGTAAATGTTTCTTCGTAATCTATTCCTTCTTCTCTATTATACCCTTATGCTACTAGTCTCGCTTTGTTTCTAGCTATATTTCCTAGTTCGTTTGCTTTACTTTTACAAACCCATTTAGTTCCTATAACAGTCTGATCGTTTGGTCTTGGTACTAGGTCCCAAAATTCATTTCGTTCAAACTAATTCATTTCTTCTTGCATATCAATAATCCAATTTTCATCGGATGATGCTTCCTTAGTATTCTTAGGTTCTGTAGTAGAAAGAAAAGTTACATTGCCCATTAAATTTAGTTGATTTCTAGTTCAAACATTTGAATTTATTTCTCAAATTATATTTTCTGTAGGATGATTTCGTAAGATTCTTCAAGGAGATCTTATTGTATTAGTAATATTTCTATTTTCTAAATTATTAAAAATGTTTTCATCTTCTCTAGAATTATAAACAATATCTTAATCTTCTCTTGAATTGTTTATTATATTTGTGTTATTATTGTTTGCATCAAAATTGGGCAACACCATTCGGAAGTTTTTGAAGAGATAATAAATGAAGAAATCAAATTAAAAATGAGGATTATCTAACAAAAACTTCAAGTCATAGAAAAGTAAATTGCACGGGAGACAACAATTTAAAGTGGTTCGGCGATTTGCCTACGTCCACCATGAAGTTTTATCACTTTATTACTTAATATTTGAAGATTACAAATGTTCTAGAGCGAAGTACAGCAGATAATAGACTTAAATTCGAAATCAGCAGCAGTGAAGATGGTATAGAGTGATTCTGGCAGCGTTTGGGCGTGCTTTGTCTCTAAGAATTCTCCGATCCCCTTTCTGAATGACCAGGGACTCTATTTGTAGGTGTAGGAGGCTGATATTTCGCCTAAAATTCGGAGAGACCACTTCTGGCACGTAAGGGGGGGCCCACGCGCCTGGCCTTAGGAAATCCGGGCCCACTTTAGGATCGATTCGAACTCTAGTTTGAGTCTATCAAAAAAGTGTCCAATCGAGGTGAAATTTGGTGTGGACATTCTTCAACATGTATGCAAGCTCCTTTGAAAATTTCATACCATTTGGACTTGTAGATCTCGAGTTATGATCGATTCAAGATTGCATTTTCGGTTGAAGCGTCTCGTTCGAATCGATCCCCTTCGAATCGATTAGGGTCGAATCGATGGCATCACGCGCCCAAGTGATGACGTGGTGCGCATTTCCAAGGTCAACCCACTCTTCACTCCGAATCAACTGGGTCGACTCTACATTTTTCGCCGCCTCGACTTAGTGGATTCAAATATATTCATTTGTTTATGGATTTGAACGTGTGCTCGTTAGTATCGATCATGTTATACCATATCCGATCGATTCGAAGTCACTATTGCAAGATGGATCCGAAGCAAGGTCATAGGGTGGATTCGAAGCACTTCGTCCCGATGGATTCGAAAGACTTCAACCTGAAGGATACGAAGAGAGGTAGCATCATGGATTCGAAGTGACTCATCTGAATCGATTCGAACGAATGCTTTTTAATGGTTCCGAACCATATGGAGTCAAACTGATGGATTCGAATAGGGGCTTGGCCGATGGATTCGAACGACATCTCTACCTATGCATTCGAACATAGGGCTTGGCTTATGGATTCAAACCTAGGGCTATTTCCTCCACTTTTCGTTGGTGATAATCATGAGCATACGAACTCGGATTGACTTGAAATTCGAAACGTTGGTTTTCACGGCTTTGCTTAATGTATCTTATCAATTGTAGCCCGATCTGGACTTGAATAAAATTCATGAATATTCGTGGCTATCCAGTAGCATCCCGATGCTGAGGATGTATGATCCTTATTCTCCAGTCAGTTCCTTGGTATCTCGGCCTTGCCAAAAGGCGGGATAACATTTTCCCCCCAAAGTGTTAACGCTAAAATTTGAACGCTAACACCCCGGTGTATGAAGTGAGATTGTGAAAGCACCACCCGATAGCTCGGGAACGGATTATAAGTAGATAATAGTGAAAAAAGCAGTAAACAACAGCAATTTTATAGTGGTTCGGCTTAAGAGAGAGCCTACGTCCACTTTGAATATCTTTATTGACGATTTGATTATAAGTCAATGCAGTTACACTTTGATTACAACACACTTTGAGTTACAAGTGACTTAGAACAAGTAGCCTAAACTTCAATATCGATCCAAATCTTTGAACTCATATTGGACATGTTTGATTTCTTCGTGAAGTTCCTTGAAAGTGTTGAAGTAGTTCAGAATGCAGCAGAGTAACGACGCTTGAAATGAGTGAGCCAAAAGGTCCCCTTCTAGTTGGAGCTCGGGGTGTATTTATAGGCTTTGCTCGGAGTTAGGTCGTAGGTCGTGACCGACCTAAGTAAGGTCGTAGGTCGTAGCCGACCTAAGAAGCACTGGCCCCCCTTCCATGAGAACACGCAAGCTCGTTTCAACAAGTTCTAGGTCGTAAGCGACCTTACTAGTAGCGGCATAGAAAAGGCGGCCTTCTAATGCAATGTCCTTAGGTCGTGAGCGACCTATCTTAGGTCGTGAGTATCTTCCTGTTATCATAGCTCGAGATCTTAGGTCGCTGAATCCCTTAGGTCGCGGCCTTCCTTAGGTCGAAGCACTCTGTTAGGTCGTGTGAGTTCTATAGGTCGCTGAATCCCTTAGGTCGCGGCCTTCCTTAGGTCGATGCGCTCTGTTAGGTCGTGTGAGTTCTATAGGTCGCTGAATCTCTTAGGTCACAGCCTTCCTTAGGTCGCGGAGTTTTCTTAGGTCGTTATAATTTTTAGGTCGCCGCTATTTTTTAGGCCGTGGCCTCCTTAGGTCGCAACTACTCCTAGGTCGCTTCATTAGTTAGGTCGCTAGCAGTGGGGAGTTAACATTTGCCCCTCGAAGTATGTGACCAAGCTATAGGTCGCGTGCTTCGATTTCATTAACTCGTGCTCTGAAGGGTCGTTAGGTCGTAGACGACTTAGAGAGAGGATTAGGTCGCATGCTGTCGATTCGTGTTCCACTGTCCCTGAATATAAATACCGTAGGTCGCTCCTTCCCTTCTTCATCTGCTTCAGCATCCATTCTACCATTAACAAGCTTTTGAACTTCTCGAGGACGATTCCGATCAGCTCAATCTTTAATCTTTTCCATCATCAGATTGCGTAAGTGAATTCTATCAACATTCGACTACATCCATCATCAAACCGCGAATATTCCACTTGCCGTTCTTAATACATTTTCGTATGCTGCGTTTTCCCATAAGCCACGATTCAATTAACCTTTTGATTGAGTTATCGTGGTGATTCTTGTGAATATGGCAATACATCAGATGTATGGTGGATTTGAGGCAATTTGAATTGGATTTTCGGGTGATTCGAATTAGCTGGTTTGTAAATTTGGAAGAGATGAGGAAGGCTCTAATGGGTTGACGAGTTGATGGAGGAGATGATGTGGAAGCGTGTGAGTGGGGAATCGACCTTAGGGGTGTCTGTTTTAATGTGAACCATGCGACCTAATACTAGCGATCTAACTTTCTCTTGAATGAGATAAGACTTAAAGCAGAGCGACCTAAAAACGACATAAGAAAGTAACGACCTAAGTTTAGTGATGATTGAAATCTTAGGTCGCGGCCGACCTTATACTTTAACAAATGTGGACCATCTTAATCTGAACTAAGGTGCGACTTAAGAAATTGTTGACCTAAATCCCTGTGGCATAGAAATTAGGTCGCCGCCGAGTTAGGACATGAACAGATTTGCATTGAGCGACTTAAGTTAATCCCGACCTAGGTTAGGTCACCAGACGACCTAGGACTTGACAAATTTGCACATGAATTCCAAGCAGCACGACTTAACAAATTAACGACCTAACTCTTTTGCGGCATAGGCTTTAGGTCGCGGCCGAGCTAGGACTTGAACAAATCTGCATTGCTTTGGACCTTTTTAATTTGCACAGTGCGACCTAAAGGAGCTCTGACCTATGCTAGGTCGTTGGACGACCTAGGACTTGTGAAGTTTTTTCTGTTAAATATGACATTTACAGAAGAATGGGACGAATATACTGTCATTGACCGCCCACATCGAATGACAGATTAGTCGATAAAGAATAATCAACTTAAATGAATTGTGTGAGTGAAATGTTGTAACTCAACCGACTCAAATGAAGTGTTAAAGCAAAGCTAGAATTTTGTTTGACTTAACACTGCACTTGAGTTTTAAATTAACAAGTCCTGAAATCTCACAATCGATCAGTTGCTAACTAGTTTAATTCCAGTTATTTTGCTTGTTATTTTTATTAGTTTTGCACAACACTTCGCACTTTTAGGAAACGTGCACCTTCATATCTGAACATCCAGTTGCTTATATAGAATGACGTCTCAACAAGAAGAGATGATACAACACGTCGAAGGGGCTTTCCCGATTGCTATTCCACTAGAGAACCCTCCGGAAAGAACTCCTACCCTTCTGAAACAGCGGGTGCTTAATCAATTATGCGTTCAATTTGGCATTGCCGAGGCAGAAGTTTTACTCCCTGGACCAAATGATTTTGCTGATAGACCACCTTCCGGTTTTGTTGCCATTAATCGCCAAATGTGCTTGAGTGGAGTAATTCCTCCCTTTAATGAATTTCTTCAACAAATCCTTCTTCGACTAACGATCTCTCCTTTCCAACTGCATCCCAATGGCTATGCCATTTTGATGGGATTGTGTGTTCTGTTCAGGAGAACTCTTGACCGTCTTCCGAGTTTTGAGGAAATCTGTTACCTGTGCACTTTTGCGAAGAACAAGGACCACCCTTCAATTGTACTTGTAAGAGGTGCGAGGAACCGTAAACTAATTTTAGATTTGCCGGAGAGTGCACATGGTTTTTTGAATCAATTCTTCTATATTCGTTGCCCCGCAGGATTTTACGCAGACTGGAGAATAGGAAGTGAGATCTTCTTTCCCTTCTTTCTTCAATTTCATTCTAAGTTTTTCATGATTCGTATTGCTAGATGCTGATTCCATTCCTTATTTTTACAGCACTTCCTCCTCCTTCTAGAGATTCCAGTCATAAGCCAGTCTTTGAAAGGCTAAGCATTATGGCTGCCGAAGAGAGGAGCTCAAAATTTCTATTGACAGATGAACTTCTTCATCGGTTTGAGTTTTTACATTCTTCTCGTTCTACTCAACTTCATGAAGTTTCGACTGAAGTTCCCGATTCTCCGATGAAAACTCCTGATGCCCCGGTCTCTATTAAAGAGCACATGCGGGGAGGAACCTCTATAGAAACTTCACTAGTAAAATGTTCCACTCCAAGGGATGATGCGGAGCCGTCCGAAAAGCCTGCACTTGCCCCCATAACTGAAGAAGAGGAGCCCCTTCCTCATACTGATAAGAACGTTGATCTTGGAGTTGATATTTTTGGGAGTTTAAGTGACATAATAGTCACTTCTCAAGAACTTTTTAGGGATGATCCTGCCATTACCAAAGTCACATCTCCAGCTATTGAAGCAACTTCTACTCTCAAGCACACTTCCACAGCCCCGGAAGTGCAATTTTCCACAATAACTACCACTACCCCTCAGTCGATGACTGGTTTGTAGTCTAGTTTGCCGCGAGTAGTTTTACACGTCACACGCACTTAGGATGCACTTGACCTTCTTATTCCTGGTAGATTCTCAAACCTTGTTTTTTCTTTAATTTCAGGTTCTCCAATGGGGCGGAGCGGCTCTTATTATGACGACTTTAAACAATACGGGAGACGCAGCCAATTCGACTATAGACGTCATCTCCCCCCTCGAAGAGAAACCGATGAAGAGAGGGCCATCAGAAAAGCAAATGAGAGACGAGCATATGAAGAACGTCACCGAAGAGAACAAGAAAGACATGACCCTCCTCACAGAGATGATGATATCCAAAAAAGAAAGACTCACGATGAGAGAGGTAAAGGTCACATGGACGATTCTTCTAGCAAGCGGGCTAAACTTACTGAAGAAACAATGCCGACAGTTTCTGAAAGTGTTCCTGCTCAATCTCCTGCCCCCGTTCGTTCCGACATTCAAACAATCATCAATCGGCCCGCATACCAAGTTGGGCAAGGTCCTCCCACTCTTCAAAGTCGATTCCCTCAATGGTGCCTGAGAGGGGTTCGATTTGATCTCGACTTGGTTCCTCTCGACAAATCGGCTATGCTGCGAAATCTTGATACTGTCAGGACCGATATTGAAAGAATGTCGAACTGGCAAAAACTTGTCGACGAGCTTCAGAGGGTTAACCGAGCCAATCTCGAGGCCATGCTCACAATGGAGAACGATAAGATTGAGTGGCAGAAGACTCTCGAGCAGCATGACGCCGAAATGAGAAGTATTGCTTCCTATAATGAAAAGCTGGAAGCGGAAGTAGAAAAGCTTAAGGAAGAATTAGCTACTTCATCTACTTCCTATTCTCAAAAGGAGAGCATGCTTCAGCAACAAGTACGAGATGCGCATGCCAGTCAAAGGGCAGTCGAAGATAAGCTTGCATACAAAGAGAAGGTCATAGAAGAATATCGCGCTAAAACTTTACAGCTGCGAGAACAGACCGGCTCTCAAAGCTTGGAGATAGAGTTGTTAAAAGCTCGACTTGCTATGGCCGAAAAGGAGCGTGACGAGGCTGTTGCTGGTAAACTCGCGGCCGAAGAGGCCCATCAAGCAACCAAAGCTGACATTGGCTCCACATTATTTGATTTTTATCTTCAATGTATCTTGGGGCGCGGCAGCCTTTCATTTCTGGGTCCCAAATATGAGATTACATTGGCTGAAGTATGGGAGGCTGCCGTAGATATGCTTGGAGGCGCTGGTTACTCCGAAGATCATCTTCAAGAATATTATTTTGATGAGGCAACTCGGGAAGCACTAGCTAGGGGAAAAGAGCAGCTTGCTAAATTTCGAGCTGAAACGACAGGGGAGGGGTGCTCAGAGAAGGAAACGCTTGTAAATGCCCCTGTTCCTCCTTCGGTTTCAGCTGATGTCGATATAGCTGGCCCTAGCTCATCTTCTATTCCTCAAGATAAAACTAATCTCGGAGTTACAACTCCCCATGTTGTAGAGAAGCCTCAGGAGAGCACCGAAGCCCAGGATTATGAGATTGAACTAACGAAGCAAATATCTTCAGGTAACTTTGACATTGGTCCGATTCAGGTGGATTGCCTGCTTGTTCCTCAAAAGTTTGATGAGCTTCTCGATTACTTCTTGAATCTTGATGAACCCATATCTCCCTTCTTTTCGGGACATACTAATATTTTTAATTTCTCTTCTTCTGCAGTTGAAACATCGAGTGCTATGCAAACTTCGCCTCCTCCGGTTATCCTTCCACCGTCTCTTCAGGTGGCTCCTCCTTCTGCTTCACAGCCTGGGTCACAAGAGGAGCAAATAGAGGCTCTTCATGGCTTAGATGACCCTATCGCTTCGCAAGAGCAGAAAGACGAGGGACTTGAGGGAGGTGAGATATCTCAGGAGCGGACTCCTTCTGATGACATAATTTTGTCTGCTCTTGCTACTCCAGGGAGTGAGTCTTCTTCGAAGAGGAGAAAGAAGCACGGAACGTCGAAGAGGAGGGGGAAGAAAATCATTGCTACTGAAGAGGAACCGGAAGTTGCACCTGTTGCACCTCCCTCCCCTTCTTCCCTTATGCCAACAGACCGTCCTGAAAAGCTAATCATTCGGCCGGGTAAAGGGTCCAAAGGTGGCAAGAGGAAATGAAGATTTCAGCTTTTAGCTTCTTGTCTTTTGCATGTACTGGTCGAGAATTGTGCGGGTATCGGCCCCTGCTTTTTATTTTGAAACTTGTATCTGCAATACAATTGAATAAAATGATCCTTTATTTGCACAAACTTCTGTTTGAATTTGAGAGTGCATTTATTATTCATTTTTGCACAAGTTTATTTATATGATATTGCGGTGAGCTTGTGGTATGTTGTTTGAGCGTACTTTACCGATGTAACTATACCATTTTGTATGTAACTATATCATGTTGCCCCCATACCATAAGCTTGCTGCAATATTTTATACTTTGAGGGGACTTGCACTCTTATTTTCTGAAGAATAATTACTCCATTCTTGAAGAAATTTTTCGTAGAGTACAACTTCCTTCATATAAGTTTTTACGCTTTGTCCTTCGAAGAAATCACTTTTTTTTTTCTTTTGCTTATGTACGCATTTTGCCAAGTGAATTCCTCTATGTGGTAAAGCGGACCTCTGAAGTGTACTTTAACTTTCTTCCTCTTTTTTTTTTTTTGAGGAAGATTATTTTCTAGAATAGGTAAATCACTCTTCCTTTGAAAGTTAAAGTATGCTCTTGATGAGGATTTTTTTTTTTAAAAAAAAAATAGAAATTTGTACCTCTGAGGAGGAATTTTTCACGTTTCAACACTTGGAAGTTTTATTTCAATCTTGGTGAAACGTGTACCTCCAAAGAGTTGTGCCTTTGAAGAAAGCCTTTTCACGTTTCAACACTTGGAAGTTTTATTTCAATCTCGGTGAAACGTGGGCTTCCGAAGAGGTCTTTCTTCTTGATTGTGTCTCCGGGAGGAGGTTGTACCTCTGAGGAGGGATTTTTCACGTTTCAACACTTGGAAGTTTTATTTCAATCCTGGTGAAACGCGTACCTCCAAAGAGTTGTGCCTTTGAAGAAAGCCTTTTCACGTTTCAACACTTGGAAGTTTTATTTCAATCTTGGTGAAACGTGGACTTCTAGAAAGGTCTTTATTTTGTTCTGCATTTCAACTTTGGTGAAGTGAAATTCCGAAGAGCGGCTGTTACACTTCAACTCCTGGTGAAATGTGCCTTCGAAGAGGTCTTTATTTTGTTTGCATTTCAACTCTGGTGAAGTGAAATTCCGAAGAGCGGTCGTAACACTTCAACTCCTGGTGAAATGGGCCTCCGAAGAGGGCTTTTATTTTGTTTTACATTTCAACTCTGGTGAAGTGAAATCCCGAAGAGCGGTTGTTACACTTCAACTCCTGGTGAAATGTGCCTCAGAGAGGGTTTTTATTTTGTTTTACATTTCAACTCTGGTGAAGTGAAATCCCGAAGAGCGGTTGTTACACTTCAACTCCTGGTGAAATGTGCCTCAGAGAGGGTTTTCATCGCCTGAAAGTTACTCTCTCATGGTTGGAGGGTCATGACTCCTCCAATCTTTTTTGTTGAGTAGGGAACTTTCTTTTTTGTGGCGTATGACCCATTAGAGGTCTTTATCCTCCGAAGAGTTGTGCCTTCGAAGAGGACTTGTGCTGCCGATGATGGCTTTGGTTGTTCCCTTGTCCACTTGCTTATGCCTTTTCAGCGATCCTCTGTTTTTTTTTTTTTAAGCTTTCATTCCCTTTTCTTACAAGTAATTTGTTTAATCCAAGGAAGTGTACTTCATTGTCAGGCAAGTTCGTGAGAACGGGCATTAGCTTCTTAATTGGATGTTTGTTTGTTCAGACGATCTCAATTTATTAGCAAAGGCCCGTTTCTGTCGAAATCATAGGCCGTTCAATTGAAGTACTTCCTATCTAGGATTTGAATTTGGGGCTTTTGTGACTCGAAATTTGGCGAGAATCGCTTGGTCTTATTATGTGCAAGTTTCACTTCCATTGTCTGCAAAAATTTAAATTGACATTTCAGCAATACATTCTATGTACTTTTTATATCGAAAATAAAGCAAACATGTAATAATAATAAGGAACACAAGATTTATAGTGGTTCGGCCAGGAAATTGGGCCTACATCCACTTTATATTCTTTCATTATTTACTTGCATCAGTTTTACAATTGCCTTTAATTACAAGAATCATACATTCATAACTCTTTTTACAATATTTCAACAAAATTTTCAAGTAAAGTATGGACGCAAGTGATTGCTATAACGATCCTGACTCGACCTTCGAAAATCGGCACCGAATACGACACTCGTATTCAAATGCCGCAGATCCAAACGTCGAACCTGGTTCGCCGGAGCTTATAACACATTAAGTAAATAACACAGCGGAAGAAATGAATAATACATTTGATATATATAACATTTGATACAATAACTGATACAACATGAATGGTACAATGAACATCAATATATATCAGAGATACAAAGAATAGTAGCGGAAATAAAAGATAACAACAGCAGCGGAACAATATCTTCAATATAGTCTTCAAGAAAGAACTCCAGTGTAACTCCATCTCCAAGGCATCAATCCAGAAATAGCGAGAACTCCCAAATCAAGATGAAGAGAAGCAACTCGATCCAATTGTCATTGCCAAATCCTAAGGCTGAAAGCTATCGAATCTACACCTACTACTGATTATCTGAAAACCCCAACTCTAGACTGCCCGTGTGGGAAATAGTGGGCACCCAGAGTTTAGGAAAGGAACAATAAACTCCAGGTCAGTCGTGGGACTGGTATGAGCAAACAAAAACATTTGGTCTTTAAAACAAACTAAAGAATTTAAATTTGAAACCCGCAATGCTTTTTGGAAAATGAAACTACCATAAGGCCTCCCGCCACACACACAATGCAAACGCAGAATTGGAGGAGATTTCTCCTTATGATAGTCAAAGATGCTTACTACGCGAAAATCAAATCATTTTTGATATTATTACTAGTGCATAGTGTAGAAAACAATTTCGAAAGTAGAATATAAATCCTAGCCAGCATAGGTACCATGATGCTATGCCTACTATAGCTGCCATGTTAAATGGCAGGTTCTACAACTAAAACCGTACAAGGCACGTATTGGATGAATGAATTTCCAACAAATGGTCAGGCTAAGGAACTTCCTATTGCCACCTGGGTACGCCTCTGGCGGGACGTCCCGAGAACTAACGTTACGGTTAGATCTCTGCCAACACAAGGCCGGGTTACCTCTGTAACTAGGTAACTACTACACGAATATGCCATCCCCCGGTCCTTTGGGACCTTTATCCGAGCGCTCGCAACAACACCACACAGTAATAGATATAGTGTATCCACATGAGTAAGTATCTGGGCTCCATACCATGATACCACCCCTTTCCAGAAGGAAATGACATACCCTAAAGGGCGCGACCCTCATAACCTTGCCGCATCTTTCCTGTTTCGACCATTTTCGGGGTGTGAGGTCCTGATGCAGTCTCGTCCACAAAGCTACGCTTTGTGTAACAAAGCCATGCTTTGGGTCAACAGATGGCCAAAGCAATGATCACAAAGATAAATGATCAAACAAATGATCATATCACAAATGATCAACCAATGATCATCACACAGCAGCACTCAGCATGCCACATTACCAAATTGGGAATATCACTGATAAATATCAACTACATAACCTCTGAGCTCGTACGTCTCAGAGAAGGGTGTTAAGCTAAGAGAATAAATTCTCCGCCACCAAGCAGAAATGTATTTGATAGAGATCAGATAACATCTCAAAGTGTAATGTCGGACATACAACCATACAAGTCTGTTCCGGGTTCGAACAGAACCGAAGGCACTTCCGAAGAAGCCCTTGCAAATCCGGGTATCCACAATCCCGATCGGACTTCCCATCACTAAGGGAATCTCTATACCGTAGCTACTCGGTGCAAAGACAATCGATAGGTTATCATATCGTTCTCACAAATACCCGGCCTTCACCACCGGTCTTCAATTGCTATCCATAACGTCGTATCACTATTCGGAATGGGTTATATGACACAAGGTCCTCTCCCGGCTAAACCGAATAATGAGCGTCATATTTTTAAAACATATGGATATGGGATTTTAGTTAAGTCACAACTTATAACATCCAAAACTTTTCTTTCAAATGGTTAAACAAATTACCATCTTTAAATCTTTAAACAAAAAGATTTATTTCACAAAGTTTCACCCGGTTTCACAAAGATCTATCCCTAGATTTCAAAACAATTCCCGTTCAATTTGGATTAACCCAATTAAATCTTTAAATTAAAGATATATAGCTTTCAAAACATGTTTCCAAAGATTTATCTATAACTTGGAAAACCATTTTCATTTTTAGACTTGAGGCCCTTTAACACAAATTGAAAGTTCATTTCTTATAGGAAAGCAAATCTAATTTATACAAGTTGAAATCTTGAGTTGAATTTAAATTTCAAAACATCACCTTTAAAAATGGTTTAAAACCCATATAAACCCATTTGTAAGTTGAATAACTTTTTAAACAATAGTTTCCAAATTTTAGAATTCAATTTCAAATATTGAATTCAAATTTATACCAATTCATTTAATTTTCAAGATTCAATCAGGTTATTTAAAATAACTATCATTTTTGAAAACTCATTTTCAAAAGCTTCAATTCCAATTCCATAACTAATTTGGATTCAAAAATCAAATTTTTAAAACAATTTCAAAAATCTGTGACTTAACCCATTTCCACGTGCAATCCATATTTGTGTGTGTATAAGTGTGGTCCAGGGGTTCAACACAATAGTGCACAACATCATCATCACAGGTTCAATCATATCGATAAGCGGTATAACCCATAACGCTTATCTATATTCACAGATTCATAGATAAAGTAAAATATCATTCACAAAGATTAACTAATATGATTCGATGTGGGTTTCGGATAACCGATTGGAATCCGACTCCCTGTCGCATCGAAAACCAAATGTCATTCTACGGGTCAAGGGGTTTGCATAACAATATGTATATATCACAGATATGACAGCTTAGCACAAACATCACATAGCATCACATCACGTATCAAATATATCAATCCATCACAGAACATCCAATAACAATCAAACATCTTTAATTAAGATGAATAAACCGTGTCGTTATAAATTTATTACCCTCATAATCACTTTTATTTGAAATCTTTAAACCAATGATCAATTATCATTAACTAAAATAAATTAAGTCTTAACCATCTTCATTTATTAATCATTTATTAATTTTCTTAATTAATTATTCTTTAATTATAATCATTTAATCTTAATTACTTATTCCTCAATTAATTACTTTAACTAATAAACTTTTAATTTTTGGTTAATTAAATCTTAGTTAAAATTATTTGTCCTTAATAAATAGATTTATTATTCCTTAACTAATTCCAACAATTAATTATACTTAACCAATTACAATTAATTATATTCAATTAATTAATCTAGTCAATTATCAAAATTAATTGCATTAATTAATTACTAAATTATCCCTAGATAATTATCACCCATTATTAACAACATTCCATTAATTTTACACTTAAGAAAATTTGAATTAGATTAATAAATCATTTCTAATTAATATTAATCTAAATCATTATTTAAAAATCAAATAATTAAGTGAAATCCTTAATTATCCAAACTAACCTAATTACTTATTAATTGACCCGTTTAAATTCAAAATGTATTAAACAATACATTTCTAAATTTAAATTCAAATTCAATTTAAAAATTTGATATTTAAAATGTTTAATCATTAAACATTAATTCAAATTAAAATAATTATAAACCTTATAACAAAATGAATGTTAAAGAACATTCATTATCTAAATATAAAGAAAGATTTAAATTGATTATTTCAATTTCCAAAATTAAATTAAACATTTCATATTTTAATTCAAATACTAAAGGAAACAAATTCTTTCAAGTTTTAAAACTTATTTGAAATCAAATTTCATTTTCAAATTCACTTTTAAACATATGAACATGTTCATTCATTTTTAAATTTACAAACTGTTGAATTCAAAACTGGTTTTCAGAGAAACTTAAAAAAAAACCCAGTTTTTAAATCTGAATTCAAAAAAACAAATTTAAGTTTTACTTCAACATTTAAATCTGTTCATACTTTTTAAAACTTACAAAACTGTTTTTAAATCTAATTCTGGTTTTTAAAAAAAACAAACCTGAAACTGTTTTAGACTTGTCTTCAAATCTGAATTTAAAACTTGTTTAAATTTAGATTTTCATTTTAAAAACTTTGAATTCACAACTACATTTGAATTCAGTTACAACCTATGCTTGAATCAAAACCCAACTAAAAAAAGATTCATTTAAAAATTAAAACTGCATAATCCTTTGGTTTAAAACCTGCAACTGTTTTAAATTTTGATTTAAAACTGAATTTGATTTTAAGATTTCATTTTTAAAAAAAAACTTTTGAACTCAAAACTATATTTGAATTCAGATTCAAGTATTACCTGATTCAAGTTTCAACTTAAAATATGAATTTATTCAAAAATTTAAAACTGCCAACCTCTCAGGTTTAAACCTGAAAACTATTTTAAAATTTAATTTGAAACAGAATTAAAACTTATTTAAAATCTAAAAATTCCATTTTTAAAACCTTGAACTCAAACTCCATTTGAATTCAGATTTAAATCTCACTTAAATCAAAACAGCACTAAAGTTTGAATCTCCAAAAAACTGCAAATACTCTCAGTTATACCTATAGCAAACTACCCGAGCAACATACAAAATTACTTCGAGTCAAATACAGAAATACCCGAGTTCTACTTCGGGTCAAAAACCCTGCACACCCCATAGTTCACCTGAGTTCCACTGCAACCAAGACCAACCTGTCATCACCTAGTAATACCACCTCCAGCCACCATCATCGACACAACCTTGGCCATATCTACCTCTACACTCCCTACTCAACCTCTCAAATTCCTAATCCACTTAATGCAACAGATGGATGTGCAGACCTGCAACCTTCAAAACCAGTTTTTTTTTTTCCTTTTTTTTTTTTTTAGAATTCTTAAGTTAATTGTACTTAGATTTATTTTAGAAGCTTAAACATGTTCAAACAAACATTTTTTTTTTTTTCCTAAGATTTAAACAAGAATCAGGAAGGAATATTTTTAATTCCCACACAGGTTTGAAACCTGTTTTCCAGACAGAGGCAAAATGCCTGTTACTAACATGCACAGATATATCTGCATATACATACTTGGATTCATTCATATGCAAACTAATTTCTTCAGCTTACTTTAAGCATTAATCATTTCCATCAAGTCATTAAATCAGATTAAGAGTAAGTTTTGCTCTCAGTGGATATTTTTCTTTTTTTTTTTTTTTTTTTTGAACTGTAAAAGGTAACAGAGAAATTTTTTTTTTTCAATCAACACACACACTATCAAAGCATCACTCCAAGCATAAGTGGATAAAAGGGATTAGTATACCCATAAACAACAATAACAGATTCAAAGTTGAAGGTTTTGCTCACATATTTTTCAGATGACAAAAGCTTTTGACAGTTTTTCAAGCAGAGATGGAAGCATGCAACCCCTTTTTTTCTTTTACTGTATATTAATATTTCTAGGTAGTCTTGAAACAAAACGTACTCAAGCTATTTTTAAAACTTAAGTCTGGGTTGTATAAACAATTTCATTTAGATCCTAAAGTCTAAGATAAATTTGAGAAGGAGATTTTAGTTTAAGAACAGGGTTTGAGAGCCTGTAAACATGGGAGCAGATGTACATATGTCTGTAAAATAGGCATGCACTAATATACTCAAGTACACAGTCATATCAACAACATTTCCAGAACAAGTTTCAAGCATCAAGCACAACATCACAGAACATAGGCCAATATAAGTGAGTTTGCTCACCTGGGTATTTGTACCAGAGAAGAACAGAGAGGAACAAGCCTGCATTTTTTTTTTTTTTTTTTTTTTTTTTTTTTTTTTACTTTAATTCCTGAAGTTTAGATCTGCAAATTCATAAATACAGATCTTTGCTTAATTTCCTATTGTATTTACTAACATTCCTTAACAATAACCAACAATTTTGATTTTTTTACTTACAGTTTAATTTTTGAACAGAGAGCTTTCTTGTCTGGAACTTGAAACTGGAAATGGTTTTGTCTTTGATCTTAAATTTCCCTGCAACTTAGATTTGATAAAGTTGTTTAAACCTTTGTTTCATTTTCTGATTACTAACATTTAATTCAAATTTTAAAAAGAATGAAATTCACTTGCCTTTAGATTGTTTCCCAGAAATTCTGCACTGTCAAACTGCAGCTCTACACTTTCATAAGTCTGCAGTTTGAATTTTTTTTGTTTGTTGAATTTTGATCTGTAACTTGCTTCAGATTGTAGTTTGAAAGTTTTTGATTTCTCTTTGAATTTCTTTGCTTTGATTTCTGAGATGAATTCATTCCCAGGTTTGTTTTCTTGAGAAAAAGACTTGTTTTAAATTTAATTTCTGTTCTTGTAATTTTGTTAACAGGACTTGAAAAGATAAGAAAAGAATTTGTTTTTCTTTTAATTACATTCTAATTAAATTTTATTTTAGAATAAATATGGGTTTGCCACTTGTTTAACTTTGTTTGACATTTGTAATTTCATTTGTTAGTTTTCTTACATTTGTTATGTTTAAACAAAATTATGTAAAGTCCCTTTTCATAAATTTATTTACAAATTGTTTTTAAACCTTGTTTTATTTTTAACTTACAAATCATGTTCATGTTTTATTTGAATATAACATTTTTTTTTTATGTTCCAATGGTTTAAATCTTTTAATCAAATCAAATTTTATATTCAAATCTAATTTTTTACATTTTTAATTCAAATTCAAAATTTAATATAGAATAAATTTGTACTTATAAATGAATAAATAATCAAATACCTTTTTAAATATATCTTTACATTCCATTTGATGTCAAATTAATAAATTTTATTTACAATAGATATATTTATTCATTCAAATTTTCAAAAGATAATCTCAATTTTATTTTCAAAATTAAATAAATTGTCAAATTAAACTTGTTCAAAATTCAGGAATGTTACAGATTTCCCCCCTTAAAAGAATTTCGTCCTCGAAATTGCAAGGAAGACGAGAAAGAAAAGATAATAGATAAAGAAATGATTAATCAGATCAGAATCGAGCTATTTATTCTGCATTTGGTTTTCCAAATCAGAATATCAACAATATGAGAACAAACTCATACAATTATTACACAAGATATTTGGGTCCACCGGTCTACGAATATGCAAGGGCGTTGATTAGTTCGAAGGGATAACTAATCGTTCGTAGAATATATCGGATCCCAGAGAATAGATAGATGGATCAAATCTTCATATTAGTTAACCAATTTACTTAATTTAAAATTTCCAATTTATTTAATATTATAAATTTCCAATTCATTAGAGTTTAGATCGAAAAGCTGATAAGAAACCGATGAAGATACGAAGTAAGGATTTTTCTACAACGATTCGTAAGGCCACCATCACACCGAAGCTTCTTTCTGGAGCAGCTACGAAGCAATCAAAAGAATTCGAAATCGAATCAAAGGAGATTGATAGAGAAAATTGTTTCCACTGTTGCAGGGTGTTGACCATTTGTAGTGGTACTCCCCTGTCCCCTACCTCGTTCTCTCCTCGCACTCATACTTACTATCGGTGAATAGTAAGAGAATTTACTGAGGCATTCGAACGGATATCTTAGGGATATACTCATTCTAGGGTATACTTCACCCTATCTCTAATGAGCTACTTAATATGTTATACTCCTGAGCTAAGGTTTTAACCATCAGCTCTGATACCACTTATAACGATCCTGACTCGACCTTCGAAAATCGGCACCGAATACGACACTCGTATTCAAATGCCGCAGATCCAAACGTCGAACCTGGTTCGCCGGAGCTTATAACACATTAAGTAAATAACACAGCGGAAGAAATGAATAATACATTTGATATATATAACATTTGATACAATAACTGATACAACATGAATGGTACAATGAACATCAATATATATCAGAGATACAAAGAATAGTAGCGGAAATAAAAGATAACAACAGCAGCGGAACAATATCTTCAATATAGTCTTCAAGAAAGAACTCCAGTGTAACTCCATCTCCAAGGCATCAATCCAGAAATAGCGAGAACTCCCAAATCAAGATGAAGAGAAGCAACTCGATCCAATTGTCATTGCCAAATCCTAAGGCTGAAAGCTATCGAATCTACACCTACTACTGATTATCTGAAAACCCCAACTCTAGACTGCCCGTGTGGGAAATAGTGGGCACCCAGAGTTTAGGAAAGGAACAATAAACTCCAGGTCAGTCGTGGGACTGGTATGAGCAAACAAAAACATTTGGTCTTTAAAACAAACTAAAGAATTTAAATTTGAAACCCGCAATGCTTTTTGGAAAATGAAACTACCATAAGGCCTAAACATTTGGTCTTTAAAACAAACTAAAGAATTTAAATTTGAAACCCGCAATGCTTTTTGGAAAATGAAACTACCATAAGGCCTCCCGCCACACACACAATGCAAACGCAGAATTGGAGGAGATTTCTCCTTATGATAGTCAAAGATGCTTACTACGCGAAAATCAAATCATTTTTGATATTATTACTAGTGCATAGTGTAGAAAACAATTTCGAAAGTAGAATATAAATCCTAGCCAGCATAGGTACCATGATGCTATGCCTACTATAGCTGCCATGTTAAATGGCAGGTTCTACAACTAAAACCGTACAAGGCACGTATTGGATGAATGAATTTCCAACAAATGGTCAGGCTAAGGAACTTCCTATTGCCACCTGGGTACGCCTCTGGCGGGACGTCCCGAGAACTAACGTTACGGTTAGATCTCTGCCAACACAAGGCCGGGTTACCTCTGTAACTAGGTAACTACTACACGAATATGCCATCCCCCGGTCCTTTGGGACCTTTATCCGAGCGCTCGCAACAACACCACACAGTAATAGATATAGTGTATCCACATGAGTAAGTATCTGGGCTCCATACCATGATACCACCCCTTTCCAGAAGGAAATGACATACCCTAAAGGGCGCGACCCTCATAACCTTGCCGCATCTTTCCTGTTTCGACCATTTTCGGGGTGTGAGGTCCTGATGCAGTCTCGTCCACAAAGCTACGCTTTGTGTAACAAAGCCATGCTTTGGGTCAACAGATGGCCAAAGCAATGATCACAAAGATAAATGATCAAACAAATGATCATATCACAAATGATCAACCAATGATCATCACACAGCAGCACTCAGCATGCCACATTACCAAATTGGGAATATCACTGATAAATATCAACTACATAACCTCTGAGCTCGTACGTCTCAGAGAAGGGTGTTAAGCTAAGAGAATAAATTCTCCGCCACCAAGCAGAAATGTATTTGATAGAGATCAGATAACATCTCAAAGTGTAATGTCGGACATACAACCATACAAGTCTGTTCCGGGTTCGAACAGAACCGAAGGCACTTCCGAAGAAGCCCTTGCAAATCCGGGTATCCACAATCCCGATCGGACTTCCCATCACTAAGGGAATCTCTATACCGTAGCTACTCGGTGCAAAGACAATCGATAGGTTATCATATCGTTCTCACAAATACCCGGCCTTCACCACCGGTCTTCAATTGCTATCCATAACGTCGTATCACTATTCGGAATGGGTTATATGACACAAGGTCCTCTCCCGGCTAAACCGAATAATGAGCGTCATATTTTTAAAACATATGGATATGGGATTTTAGTTAAGTCACAACTTATAACATCCAAAAATTTTCTTTCAAATGGTTAAACAAATTACCATCTTTAAATCTTTAAACAAAAAGATTTATTTCACAAAGTTTCACCCGGTTTCACAAAGATCTATCCCTAGATTTCAAAACAATTCCCGTTCAATTTGGATTAACCCAATTAAATCTTTAAATTAAAGATATATAGCTTTCAAAACATGTTTCCAAAGATTTATCTATAACTTGGAAAACCATTTTCATTTTTAGACTTGAGGCCCTTTAACACAAATTGAAAGTTCATTTCTTATAGGAAAGCAAATCTAATTTATACAAGTTGAAATCTTGAGTTGAATTTAAATTTCAAAACATCACCTTTAAAAATGGTTTAAAACCCATATAAACCCATTTGTAAGTTGAATAACTTTTTAAACAATAGTTTCCAAATTTTAGAATTCAATTTCAAATATTGAATTCAAATTTATACCAATTCATTTAATTTTCAAGATTCAATCAGGTTATTTAAAATAACTATCATTTTTGAAAACTCATTTTCAAAAGCTTCAATTCCAATTCCATAACTAATTTGGATTCAAAAATCAAATTTTTAAAACAATTTCAAAAATCTGTGACTTAACCCATTTCCACGTGCAATCCATATTTGTGTGTGTATAAGTGTGGTCCAGGGGTTCAACACAATAGTGCACAACATCATCATCACAGGTTCAATCATATCGATAAGCGGTATAACCCATAACGCTTATCTATATTCACAGATTCATAGATAAAGTAAAATATCATTCACAAAGATTAACTAATATGATTCGATGTGGGTTTCGGATAACCGATTGGAATCCGACTCCCTGTCGCATCGAAAACCAAATGTCATTCTACGGGTCAAGGGGTTTGCATAACAATATGTATATATCACAGATATGACAGCTTAGCACAAACATCACATAGCATCACATCACGTATCAAATATATCAATCCATCACAGAACATCCAATAACAATCAAACATCTTTAATTAAGATGAATAAACCGTGTCGTTATAAATTTATTACCCTCATAATCACTTTTATTTGAAATCTTTAAACCAATGATCAATTATCATTAACTAAAATAAATTAAGTCTTAACCATCTTCATTTATTAATCATTTATTAATTTTCTTAATTAATTATTCTTTAATTATAATCATTTAATCTTAATTACTTATTCCTCAATTAATTACTTTAACTAATAAACTTTTAATTTTTGGTTAATTAAATCTTAGTTAAAATTATTTGTCCTTAATAAATAGATTTATTATTCCTTAACTAATTCCAACAATTAATTATACTTAACCAATTACAATTAATTATATTCAATTAATTAATCTAGTCAATTATCAAAATTAATTGCATTAATTAATTACTAAATTATCCCTAGATAATTATCACCCATTATTAACAACATTCCATTAATTTTACACTTAAGAAAATTTGAATTAGATTAATAAATCATTTCTAATTAATATTAATCTAAATCATTATTTAAAAATCAAATAATTAAGTGAAATCCTTAATTATCCAAACTAACCTAATTACTTATTAATTGACCCGTTTAAATTCAAAATGTATTAAACAATACATTTCTAAATTTAAATTCAAATTCAATTTAAAAATTTGATATTTAAAATGTTTAATCATTAAACATTAATTCAAATTAAAATAATTATAAACCTTATAACAAAATGAATGTTAAAGAACATTCATTATCTAAATATAAAGAAAGATTTAAATTGATTATTTCAATTTCCAAAATTAAATTAAACATTTCATATTTTAATTCAAATACTAAAGGAAACAAATTCTTTCAAGTTTTAAAACTTATTTGAAATCAAATTTCATTTTCAAATTCACTTTTAAACATATGAACATGTTCATTCATTTTTAAATTTACAAACTGTTGAATTCAAAACTGGTTTTCAGAGAAACTTAAAAAAAAACCCAGTTTTTAAATCTGAATTCAAAAAAACAAATTTAAGTTTTACTTCAACATTTAAATCTGTTCATACTTTTTAAAACTTACAAAACTGTTTTTAAATCTAATTCTGGTTTTTAAAAAAAACAAACCTGAAACTGTTTTAGACTTGTCTTCAAATCTGAATTTAAAACTTGTTTAAATTTAGATTTTCATTTTAAAAACTTTGAATTCACAACTACATTTGAATTCAGTTACAACCTATGCTTGAATCAAAACCCAACTAAAAAAAGATTCATTTAAAAATTAAAACTGCATAATCCTTTGGTTTAAAACCTGCAACTGTTTTAAATTTTGATTTAAAACTGAATTTGATTTTAAGATTTCATTTTTAAAAAAAAACTTTTGAACTCAAAACTATATTTGAATTCAGATTCAAGTATTACCTGATTCAAGTTTCAACTTAAAATATGAATTTATTCAAAAATTTAAAACTGCCAACCTCTCAGGTTTAAACCTGAAAACTATTTTAAAATTTAATTTGAAACAGAATTAAAACTTATTTAAAATCTAAAAATTCCATTTTTAAAACCTTGAACTCAAACTCCATTTGAATTCAGATTTAAATCTCACTTAAATCAAAACAGCACTAAAGTTTGAATCTCCAAAAAACTGCAAATACTCTCAGTTATACCTATAGCAAACTACCCGAGCAACATACAAAATTACTTCGAGTCAAATACAGAAATACCCGAGTTCTACTTCGGGTCAAAAACCCTGCACACCCCATAGTTCACCTGAGTTCCACTGCAACCAAGACCAACCTGTCATCACCTAGTAATACCACCTCCAGCCACCATCATCGACACAACCTTGGCCATATCTACCTCTACACTCCCTACTCAACCTCTCAAATTCCTAATCCACTTAATGCAACAGATGGATGTGCAGACCTGCAACCTTCAAAACCAGTTTTTTTTTTTCCTTTTTTTTTTTTTTAGAATTCTTAAGTTAATTGTACTTAGATTTATTTTAGAAGCTTAAACATGTTCAAACAAACATTTTTTTTTTTTCCTAAGATTTAAACAAGAATCAGGAAGGAATATTTTTAATTCCCACACAGGTTTGAAACCTGTTTTCCAGACAGAGGCAAAATGCCTGTTACTAACATGCACAGATATATCTGCATATACATACTTGGATTCATTCATATGCAAACTAATTTCTTCAGCTTACTTTAAGCATTAATCATTTCCATCAAGTCATTAAATCAGATTAAGAGTAAGTTTTGCTCTCAGTGGATATTTTTCTTTTTTTTTTTTTTTTTTTGAACTGTAAAAGGTAACAGAGAAATTTTTTTTTTTCAATCAACACACACACTATCAAAGCATCACTCCAAGCATAAGTGGATAAAAGGGATTAGTATACCCATAAACAACAATAACAGATTCAAAGTTGAAGGTTTTGCTCACATATTTTTCAGATGACAAAAGCTTTTGACAGTTTTTCAAGCAGAGATGGAAGCATGCAACCCCTTTTTTTCTTTTACTGTATATTAATATTTCTAGGTAGTCTTGAAACAAAACGTACTCAAGCTATTTTTAAAACTTAAGTCTGGGTTGTATAAACAATTTCATTTAGATCCTAAAGTCTAAGATAAATTTGAGAAGGAGATTTTAGTTTAAGAACAGGGTTTGAGAGCCTGTAAACATGGGAGCAGATGTACATATGTCTGTAAAATAGGCATGCACTAATATACTCAAGTACACAGTCATATCAACAACATTTCCAGAACAAGTTTCAAGCATCAAGCACAACATCACAGAACATAGGCCAATATAAGTGAGTTTGCTCACCTGGGTATTTGTACCAGAGAAGAACAGAGAGGAACAAGCCTGCATTTTTTTTTTTTTTTTTTTTTTTTTTTTTTTTTTTACTTTAATTCCTGAAGTTTAGATCTGCAAATTCATAAATACAGATCTTTGCTTAATTTCCTATTGTATTTACTAACATTCCTTAACAATAACCAACAATTTTGATTTTTTTACTTACAGTTTAATTTTTGAACAGAGAGCTTTCTTGTCTGGAACTTGAAACTGGAAATGGTTTTGTCTTTGATCTTAAATTTCCCTGCAACTTAGATTTGATAAAGTTGTTTAAACCTTTGTTTCATTTTCTGATTACTAACATTTAATTCAAATTTTAAAAAGAATGAAATTCACTTGCCTTTAGATTGTTTCCCAGAAATTCTGCACTGTCAAACTGCAGCTCTACACTTTCATAAGTCTGCAGTTTGAATTTTTTTTGTTTGTTGAATTTTGATCTGTAACTTGCTTCAGATTGTAGTTTGAAAGTTTTTGATTTCTCTTTGAATTTCTTTGCTTTGATTTCTGAGATGAATTCATTCCCAGGTTTGTTTTCTTGAGAAAAAGACTTGTTTTAAATTTAATTTCTGTTCTTGTAATTTTGTTAACAGGACTTGAAAAGATAAGAAAAGAATTTGTTTTTCTTTTAATTACATTCTAATTAAATTTTATTTTAGAATAAATATGGGTTTGCCACTTGTTTAACTTTGTTTGACATTTGTAATTTCATTTGTTAGTTTTCTTACATTTGTTATGTTTAAACAAAATTATGTAAAGTCCCTTTTCATAAATTTATTTACAAATTGTTTTTAAACCTTGTTTTATTTTTAACTTACAAATCATGTTCATGTTTTATTTGAATATAACATTATTTTTTTTATGTTCCAATGGTTTAAATCTTTTAATCAAATCAAATTTTATATTCAAATCTAATTTTTTACATTTTTAATTCAAATTCAAAATTTAATATAGAATAAATTTGTACTTATAAATGAATAAATAATCAAATACCTTTTTAAATATATCTTTACATTCCATTTGATGTCAAATTAATAAATTTTATTTACAATAGATATATTTATTCATTCAAATTTTCAAAAGATAATCTCAATTTTATTTTCAAAATTAAATAAATTGTCAAATTAAACTTGTTCAAAATTCAGGAATGTTACAATTGCTGTTCCATGCCCTTGGAATTTGATCTCCTTCAACAGTAGTGAGTTTGAATGTGCCGTCAAGAAGCTTCTGACCTATGACATATGGTCCTTCCCAATTTGGCCCAAACACACCTGTCGCTGTCATAATTCTCTTCAGGACTAGGTCTCCAATCTCAAAGCTGCGTTGGCGAACTTTGGAATTGAAATGTCTGGCTATCCTTTGCTGATGAGCTGCAATTCTGAGATTAGCCTCATCTCTTTTTACATCAAGGAGATCTAGCGCTTCAAGCTGTAGCTTTTCGTTTTCTGCTTGATTGAAATGGATTCTTCTATGTGAAGGGATCTCTATTTCTACCGGAATCATTGCCTCTGACCCGTATGCCAATGAAAACGGGGTATGTCCAGTCGCAGTTTTGTGAGTGGTTCTGTATGCCCATAGTGCCAGTGGTAGCTTATCGACCCAACCACCTTTTGCTCTTTCAAGTTGCTTCTTGATGGTTGACTTAATAATTTTGTTCACGGCTTCCACTTGCCCGTTTGCCTGCGGATGAACCACTGCTGAGAAGCTTTTCCGGATTTTGAATCGCTTGCAAAAATCTTGGAATTCTTCACTTTCAAATTGAGTACCATTATCTGTAATTATTTTTTGAGGCACACCATATCTGCAAATGATATTTTTAGTCACAAAGTTTATCATCTTTTTAGAGGTGATAGTAGCCAATGGTTCAGCTTCAGCCCATTTAGTGAAATAATCTACAACAACAATGGCATATTTGATTCCAGATTTGGCAATTAGTAGCGGTCCAATGAGATCCATTCCCCAAATTGCAAATGGCCATGGACTGACCATCTGTGTGAGTTCAGTAGAAGGTGTTCTAGGAATTTTAGCGAATCTTTGGCATCTGTCACACTTTCGGGAATAGATTGCAACATCTCGATTAATTTCTGGCCAAAAATATCCGTATCGGAGAATTTTCTTTGCTAATGTTTGGCCTCCTGAATGATCACCACATTCTCCTCCATGTACCTCCGCTAGGATTATTTTGGACTCTTCCCTGGATACACATCGAAGTAATGGCATTGAGAATCCCCGTCTGTATAACCGGCCATCTTGGATCATATATCGAGAGGCTTTTCTCAGCAGTTTTGTCGTTCTTTTGAGTTCCCTGGTAGAGAGCCATTGAGAAGATATTCTGTTATTGGAGTCATCCGTGATTCTTGCTCTTGAGACATACTCATGATCCAATCAATGTCCATCTCATTAATGCTCGGTGCCGACAGAACTTCCACTGGGACTAACCCCAGAATTTGAGCTTCGCCGGTGCTAGAGTACTTTGCGAGAGAATCTGCTTTCGTGTTTTGTTCTCGAGGAATATGGTTTATCGTGTGGTGATCGAAGTCACACAGAAGTTCCCAAGCCTTTGACAAGTAGGCGGGCAGATTTCCCCCTTTCGCTTGGAATTCCTTTTTGACTTGGCATACAATAAGCTGAGAATCACTGAAGATCTGTAACGCTCGGATGTTTAATTCTTTAGCAATCCTTAAGCCAGCGATAAGGGCTTCGTATTCTGCTTCATTGTTTGTTGAAGGAAATTCCAATCTTTGTGCATAGCATGATGATCGACCTTCAGGGGTCTCAAGTACAACTCCGGCTCCAGAACAGTAGTCGTTTCTCGCGCCATCGACATATAACTTCCATTGTATTGGGGAATCGTTGATCGTTTCCTCCTCACCATTACCCTTATCCGTGAATTCTGCGATGAAATCCGCTAAAGCCTGTCCATTGATTGCTTTTCGAGGATGATAAGTGATGTCATATTGACTGAGTTCAATATTCCACTTTAGAAGACGACCCGAAGCCTCAGGGCGAAACAGGACTTGCTTTAAAGGTTGATAAGTGAGGACTCTGATAGGATGAGCTTGGAAATATTGCCTCAACTTTCTAGATGCAATTAGTAGGCAATATGCGATTTTTTCCAACTTAGAGTAATTCATCTCTGCCCCAGTGAGTCTTTTGCTGATATAGTAAACTGGATGTTGAATCCTCTTGTCTTCCCGTATCAGCGCTGCACTTAAAGCATGAGATGATACTGCTAAGTATATAAGTAGATCCTCGCCATCGCCAGGCCTAGAAAGTATTGGAGGCGTTTCCATATGGCGAATCAATTCATCAAAGGCTTTTTGGCATTCGGGAGTCCAATCGAAGTTTTTCTTTCCTTCCTTTAGGGAATCAAAGAATGGGATGCATTTATCTGTGGCTTTGGAAATGAACCGACTCAAGGCGGCGACTTTTCCATTGAGACTTTGCAATTCCTTCTTTGTTCTAGGAGCTTTGATTTCCTTTAAGGCGGTAATTTGAGCTGGACTAGCCTCGATGCCCCTTGCGCTCACGATGAAACCTAAAAACTTGCCGGATTCCACTCCAAATGAACATTTCAAAGGATTGAGCTTCATTTCGTATTTTCGGAGGACTGCGAACATGTCCGCTAAGTGTTCTATGTGATCCACTGCTTTCTTAGACTTTACTAACATGTCATCGACGTAGACTTCCATAGTCTTGCCTAATTGCGGTTTGAACATAGCATTAACAAGTCTTTGATATGTTGCCCCTGCATTCTTCAGCCCGAAGGGCATAACTCTGTAGCAGTAAAGACCAATGTCAGTGATAAAGCTTGTGTCCTCCTGATCTGGCTCATGCATCATGATCTGGTTGTATCCGGAGTAAGCATCCATGAAAGATAACAATTCGTGTCCCGCTGTTCCGTCTACCAGTTGATCGATTCTGGGTAATGGGAAGCAGTCTTTGGGGCAGGCCTTGTTTAGATCTGAAAAATCGATGCATACTCTCCATTTTCCGTTGGCTTTCTTAACCAGCACTGGGTTCGAAACCCAATTCGGATAGGTAGATTCTTTGATAAAATTATTCTCCATGAGCCGATCAACTTCTTCTTTTAATGCTGCCGACCTTTCTGGACCTTGAGTTCTCCTTTTCTGCTTCACAGGTGTAAATTTTGGATCAATATTTAGAGCGTGTACTGCAACTTCTGGAGATATTCCGCACATATCGGCATGAGTCCAAGCAAAAACATCCAAATTTGCCTTTAAAAAAGATATTAAGATATTCTGAATTGACGCATTAAGTTGTGAACCCACATTCAACACCTTGTTTGGGTCCTTTGGGTCAACAGGTATTGGTATTGTTGTTTCCACTGGTACCACTCTATTTTCCCCTGCACTGACTTTTCTAGGATCCGTCTCTTTCCTTGCTCCGCTGTGTTCGCCAGTGCAGGGTCCGCCCTGTAATTGCTACAAGGCTGGTTCTTTGATGCGGACTGGGGCTGCCGCATTCTTTCCCATTTCTCTTTTTCTGGTTTCTCGTAGCTCTGTTAGATAACATTCCCGCCCCGCATTTTGATCCCCTTTTATGACTCCCACTCCTTTATCTGTGGGAAATTTAATGGTGAGGCACCATGGGGCCAGAACAACTTTGAACGCTGCGAGAGTTGGATGGCCAAGGAAAGCATTGTAAGCAGAAAATTCGTCGACAATCACAAAAGTTTGCTTGCGGACCACTTTTCTCTCTCCTTCTCCAAGTTCCACAAACAAATCAATGGTTCCTACCGGCTGCTTTGGCTCCCCGGTGAAGCCAGCGATTTTCTGCGATGAGGCTTGCACATCAGCCATAGGGATCTTCATTTGGTCGAATGTTTTCTTGAAGAGGATATTGCAGGATGCGTCACAATCAATGAGAACTCTTCTGACAATAGCTGGCCCGATACCAGCCGAGATGACTAAGGGATCCAAGGTAGGAGCTTCAATACCTGCGGAATCCCTAGCTTTGAACACAATATCATCATCGAAAGTTCTTTGTTGCTTCAGGGGCATAGCACCTTCCAAAACGAATACATCTTCCTCGGTCGAAACATACTTCAAAGCTCGGGTATACCTTTCCATCTCACCCCAGCTTCTGCCTGCTGGGTGAGGTCCTCCTGTAATGACATTGATAATGGGCCTTCCAGATCATGCCCTGCGGCCTTCTCACCTGTCCTAGGCTGATGAGCAGGAGCTTGTTGCCCCTGACTAGACGAAGCAGGATCGTTGCTATTTTTTTTCACAAATTGTTGCAGCTTGTTTTCCCTTAGCAACTCTTCAATTAGATTTTTCAACTGGCGGCATTCGTCGGTCTCATGACCGGGTTGATTATGAAAGCGGCAGAACTTGCCACTCTGTATAGCCTTTTTCCCGGTTCTCAGAGGAAGAGGTTTAGGAAAATCAACAGAATCTTTAGTGGCAAGGTAGATACGCTCCGGCGTGTCTGATAAAGGAGTATACTCTGATGGCTTGAAGGATCGGGGCTTCTTCAGATTACTCTGTTTCTTCCCATTGTTATTTTCCCTTTTTTGCCCTACAGATTCATTCTTGCGTGGAGCAACAGTGTTATCTTCAGCTTTTTCCAGTACTGCCTTTACCGGTACAGGACGGCTCTCCAAGCGTATGAATTCATCCGCTTTTTTATAAAAAAATTCAAGGGAATTTGGTTCCTTCATGTTTAGCCACTTCCCAAATTCGCTCGATTTGTCAATAGCCCTCATCAGATAAGTCAATATCATTCGTGGCTCTGCATTGTCTACCTCAGCCAGTGCTATGTTAAAGTGATTCAAGAAAGATCTGATAGATTCACCTGGATTCTGTTCCAAACTCGACAGTGACATGATATCCTTGGCTTTTGAAGCATATAGCCTGAACTGCTCCTTGAACTTCCGGGTCAAGTCAGAAAACTGATCGATAGATCGGACTGGCAGCTTGGTGAACCAAAGCAGAGCTACACCTTCCAGGTATACAGGAAAATATCGGCACTTTATTTCATCAGAAGCCCTGGCACCTGTCATGTGCCAATCATACTTATACAAGAATTCGTTCGGATCACTTGTTCCTTTGTAAGCTGGAATGGTTGGAGGGACAAACTTCCTTGGGAATTCAGCCTTTAAGATTTTCTCAGTAAATGGAGTTTTACTTGGGGCAAAACCCCATTCTTTCTCGTCCTCAACCCTCTGCATACCCTCTTTCATGATTTGTCGGACCATCCCAGAAAGATACTCCTCATCATGTCGAGTTCTAGATCCACCAACTTCAGGAAGTGTTTGTTCAAAGGGGCTAGCAGCCCTTTCAGGAGCATTCCTTTCTTCAGCATCATGAATGTTGCCAGCAAAATTCCTTTCATTACCTGCCGGTTGATGGTTTGCCCCAAGCAAATCTTTCAACCTATTCAGAATTAGGGCATTCTGGGCATTCTGAGCCTCGAATTGTGCATTTTGGGCATTTATCTGTTGGTTCAGCCCTAAGATTGCAGCATCCAGCTCTGCCTTTGTGACTCCGACAGCTGGAGTGGCTTGATTCGATATAGGGGAAGCGGAGGTTCCCTCTTGAATATTCCCAGATCTGACAGATCTACTTTTCCTTCCAGGAGCCATAATCTCGGATAGACTTCTGGTTTTCAAGGAAACTCTCTCTACAAACCTCTGTGAAGCAATGATGATAATTCACCTGAGTTCAGTTCTCAGTGAAAGCACCAAAAATGTTAACGCTAAAATTTGAACGCTAACACCCCGGTGTATGAAGTGAGATTGTGAAAGCACCACCCGATAGCTTGGGAACGGATTATAAGCAGATAATAGTGAAAAAAAGCAGTAAACAACAGCAATTTTATAGTGGTTCGGCTTAAGAGAGAGCCTACGTCCACTTTGAATATCTTTATTGACGATTTGATTATAAGTCAATGCAGTTACACTTTGATTACAACACACTTTGAGTTACAAGTAACTTAGAACAAGTAGCCTAAACTTCAATATCGATCCAAATCTTTGAACTCATATTGGACATGTTTGATTTCTTCGTGAAGTTCCTTGAAAGTGTTGAAGTAGTTCAGAATGCAGCAGAGTAACGACGCTTGAAATGAGTGAGCCAAAAGGTCCCCTTCTAGTTGGAGCTCGGGGTGTATTTATAGGCTTTGCTCGGAGTTAGGTCGTAGGTCGTGACCGACCTAAGTAAGGTCGTAGGTCGTAGCCGACCTAAGAAGCACTGGCCCCCCTTCCATGAAAACACGCAAGCTCGTTTCAACAAGTTTTAGGTCGTAAGCGACCTTACTAGTAGCGGCATAGAAAAGGCGGCCTTCTAATGCAATGTCCTTAGGTCGTGAGCGACCTATCTTAGGTCGTGAGTATCTTCCTGTTATCATAGCTCGAGATCTTAGGTCGCTGAATCCCTTAGGTCGCGGCCTTCCTTAGGTCGAAGCACTCTGTTAGGTCGTGTGAGTTCTATAGGTCGCTGAATCCCTTAGGTCGCGGCCTTCCTTAGGTCGATGCGCTCTGTTAGGTCGTGTGAGTTCTATAGGTCGCTGAATCTCTTAGGTCACAGCCTTCCTTAGGTCACGGAGTTTTCTTAGGTCGTTATAATTTTTAGGTCACCGCTATTTTTTAGGCCATGGCCTCCTTAGGTCGCAACTACTCCTAGGTCGCTTCATTAGCTAGGTCGCAAGTAGTGGGGAGTTAACACAAAGTATGTCTTGTGTAAACATGACGTGCTTTGAAAAGCTGCAGTTTCTCGTTTGATAACCATCACATGTTTCGTTGAAAGCTGTATTCCGTATTGCTGTAATTGACCGTTGTATCATTGTGATTAGCTGTTTGCTGTCGGATCCACGACGAGATGAGTACTTGATCCCTGTGAATGTCAAAGATCAAGTATTAGTCAGACATATGTGCATATGTGTCATCTTGACTTTAGTTAACGTTGCGTGTTCGTAAGTCGTTGCCATTTCAGTTTGCTATCGAATTCCGTATCGATCCTCTCCTGAACCGATTTGAGATTCGAGTTAAAACATTGTTTTGATGATTGTCTATGATTATCCTCTTGTATCGATCCTCTCCTGAATCGATGTAAAAGGTAGACAAGTAATTTTTTCATATCAAAGTGATGCGTTCATTCTCATCGATGGTTTTCGATGGATTCGAAGTGATTGTTCGAATCAATATTCTTCGAACCGCTGCGAGTCGATGGCCATGAAGTTGGTACTTCGAATCGATGGGATATGGCGACTTCAATTCAGCTTTTGTTAATTGCTTCGTATCGATGAAGCTTCGTATCGACGAAGCTTCGTATTAACGCCGCCTTGATGGATTCGAAGCGTGATGGATTCGAACGTGATCGTTCGAATCGATCGATATTTGACCGGTAGTGATCGGTGAGATTGACCGGGAGGCGAATCGTCTTGTTTCCTCTCTAGGATCCATATAAATATGCGAGGCTTGGCTCATTTTCACTTTTTACTTTTACTATTGCTCTGTCTTTTCCTTCGTATCGATTCCCCAGACTCGAGAGAGACGCTTCTTCGAATCGATTGAAACCTTTAATCGTTCACTCATAATCATAACAAATCAGGTAATTAATGGATCAAAACCGAGCTAAAAATGATGAAACTGGAATTTCCATCATGAGATCAATTTCGAAGGATTGTGAGATCTAAGCGGAATTGATCGAACCGAGGGATGGAGCGTGACAAAGTGTTGATGTTTCTTGGAGAAGAAAGAGATTCTGATTACTTTTTACTTCGTATCGATTCAGGATGGCGTAGTTCGAGTCGATCTTGATTGCACGAATTCGTATCGATTGCTTGTGGGATGAAGTGGTTCGAATCGATAGATTCGAACTCATAACTTCACGATCGATTCGAAGGTATCGAGCTCGACCGATATGAAGTCATTCTACTGGGCTGATATGAATGCTCTCCTCATGGACTCGAAGCGCTACTTCAATTGATACTATGGACATTGTTCCAAGGGCCATATCGATACAAAGCGCATCGAGTCGACCCTTATCGATTCGAAGCACATCGAGTCGACCTGTATTGATCCGAGGTGATCGATTCGAACGTCCTCAATCCAAAGAATGCAATACTTCTGACTTGCTCCAACTCCTGAACTACGATCGATCTCGAGCTGAAATTTGACGAACTTAATGAATTTTAGCACACTTGATTCCGACGAGCTTTTGCCTTGCATAATTGAACTTGACTGTAGGACTACACTTGACTGCCTTTTGAAGCTCATCGATGGAACTATGGCTTAATCAAAATATAACGGACTTATGCTTGAATTGATCGGTAACATCTGGATGACGAGGTTGTGACGGTCAGCGATGACGGTCATTTCCGGTCTCGATTTTCAGAGTTTTGTCGTTCGCACATCCTGCTGTTTGCAAATTTTCTCTAACTCTATAGAATCTTTCTAAGTAATGCACAACACTGCACTGCACCGCACACACTTTACACTGGGAATGAACGGGTTTTCTATGTGCTTAATGTTGCTTTCTGATGAGTTAGTTAGTTATGGAATCTTTGAGCTCTCAACAACAAGAAGTACAGAGTTCGCCTCCTCCAGAAATACTTGAAATCCCTGACATTCCTCCCGAAGTAGCTGGTCCGGCTCTGGACGAAGTGCCGAAAGCCATATTTATCGATGATCCTATCGACTCCGTTTCGTCCAGTATTTCTGAAGCCTTACTAGGCCGGATCTGCTCGAAACATAACTTATCCCCGGACGACGTTTTGCTACCGGGCGTTGATGACAGACCTCACAACCCGCCCGAGGGGTATACTGCTTTCTATCGTCATGCCTGTGCGGCTGGAACTCTCCCTCCATTTAACCAATATATCAGGGAGATGTTATCGTTCATTGGAATCGCCCCCTCACAACTTCATCCCTACGGGCACGCATTGCTGAACAGTGTTTTTGTCCTATTTATGGATTATCTCTTTTGTCCGCCAAGGCCAACCGAGACTAGACACATATTTAACTTCAAGAGCAGGGGCGATAGCCCATCTTTCACCTTTTTGGAAGCAGTTAGAAACAGCCAGATCGTAACGGGAGTCTGGACTAGACTCGGTTATTTTAAAAATGAATGGTTTTTTGTTCGATGCCCTCCAGGGTTTGCTACGCGATGGCTATCTAGACGTAAGTGTCGTAAATTGCACAAGCCTTCTTTAAACAGTCGTTATCAATACTTGTACTAATATCAGGTGTTTTTCTTGCAGCTATCATCTCAAGGTCTGACGGTGGATATTACAAAGGCGTTGTCCGAAGTTTACAAGAGGTCCCGAGTGATTTGCGGCACATCGACTCGGTGTTAACTGACGATAAATTAAGGACGCTGGGTTTGATAGAGATGAACCAGAGCATTGTTATTGAGGGGTTGGCGAAACTGGCTTCGAAGACAAAGAAGAAAATGGTGGAAAGAAAACCCGGCATAGTAATAAGAGAAATGAGCGATGATGAGAGCACGGCCACTGATACCGAGCTAGCGGCTGATCTTTCCCGAATAGAAGAGAAGCGGAAAGGCAAGGCTGTTGTCCCTAAATTTAAGAGACAGAAGTCTGTAGTCGTATCTCGTTTGATCCCCGGAACTACTATCTCTGACACTGCTCCTTGTCAATCAGGAAATGCTTTTTTAGGTCTCGATGACATTCCTATCCCGGAGTACGTATCTCTCCACCACGAGTCCGGGTTGGATGAACTCCGGGAAGCGTTAGAAATAAGCGAGCCTTTACCCGTTAGTGCAGTCGACACTTCTGGTTGGTCGGGGGTTTTGCACATTTGCATACACTTTAATAACACTACACGACTTCCGCACAGATCGTATTGCTTTCGCCTGGTATTTAACAGAATTGCTTCTCTTTTTTAGGTGCTATGTCTGGCCGTCAATCTACATTGGACAAACTCCGAAGAGTGCATCATTCTTCGTCTTATTATGAATCTCGACGTGGGGACTCTGATCGCGATCGCGAACGGAGGTATCATGGCCAAGAATATTATGCAAGGGATCATCCTCGTAGTTACTCTAGTCATGAGCGCTCGGACAGAGATCGGAGATACCGCTCCCCTTCTCGTTCTCCTCCGCCACCCCAAAGCCATATTCAGGTATCTGAGCCTCTGCGACAGCAACCGTCTTCATAGGTTTCGAGGCTTGAGTCACATCGTTCTAGAACTGAGGTTGTTATGACCATGGATGCGGAGGAGGCCCCTATTGAACCATCCGGTGAAGGGGCTATCAGACTTGTTCAATTGAAGAAGGACTTCCCGGAAATTTGCTTCGACGCTTGTATTTTCCTCCTAATCTTAAAAGAATTCCCAAAGACGCCGTGACCACAGCTCTTAGTTATACTCGCGACTTCTATGCTCAGTACAAGGAATGGTATAAGACGAATGTTAAAGCTTCAAAAGTATCCTTTGATCGGGCCAAAATTATTGAGAAACTGGAAGCCGACTTGGTTCAGAAGAACCGTATTATCGATATACTTCAATCTGAGGTGGAATCCTCCCGAAAGGCCGAAGTTGAGTCGCTAAAAAAGGTTGATGAGACATTAGTTGAGATGGAAAAGATGCAACAGGCTCATTGCACTTTAATAGAAGACTTGGGCCATCGATACAAAAATGTTGAGGCCGAGCGGGATGCGGCAGTTAAAGAACTAGAGGAATTAAAGGCTAAGTTTGCTGATATAAACAAGGAAAAAGACAATGCTAATTCGGCCGCACAAGAAGCTTGTGAGCAAGCTGTGTCTCTTCGGGCTGAGCGCGATGCAGCAGTCGCAAGGGTTAGGGAGGTTGAAACGGAAGTGGAGGAGAAAGTCCAGGCAGAGAGGTTCAAGATGGAGGCCGAATTTGACGAACTCCTGGATACATATAATGCCAACGTGTTGGAGCACCGAAATCTCGCCTGGCTAGGGGATTACTCTATGCTTCTCTACAGTGCCTGGAAAAAATTAGTGGAGAACAAGAGGATGTCTTGCCCAGATGGAGTATTACATGAGTTTGAGCTCGAGCCACGCCTGCTTAGCGAGGAAGAGAGGAGAACTCTTCATGAGGCGATAATCTCCGTCGAGAAAGAAAAACTTGGCATCCATCAAACGGAGATCGGCGAAGGTTCGGGTGTCGCGCATCATAGTGAGAATATCGAAGTTCCTATCCCGACTTCGTCCGAAGTTATCGCCGCGGTTGACCCACAAGTCATTCCTGCTTACAATCCGGACCAACCGAGGTTATCTTCTGGTAAGACTGCTGTCTCCGAACCTGTTCAAGCTCCAAGGCAAGGTAAGGAAGGTACTTTGATTATTTCCCTTATGTCTTAAAGTAACGATTTTTGAGAGAATTTACTGGACTGATTATTTTTGCTCTCCTTTGTTCAGTGACCGAAAGTGCCACGTCCGTGCCCCCATTTCCTCCGGTCCTATATCCTACGCATGGAGTTATTGTCACCGAAGCAATTTCAACTGCTGCCATGGCCGGTGACATTGGAGAGGGGAGCTCGATGTCATTCAATTCTCAAATGATTGAGGAGCTACTTGGTCATTCTCTTGACCCTATTCCTGATCCTTCATTCGTGATGAGTGGAGCTGCTCCAATTTTCAGTTCTGTCATGACGACCACCAGCATGTCCAGCGCAGCTCAGTTGTCTCAAGAAGAAGAGATTTTAGCTGAGATAAGCACTGAGATAGCCACGATGACAAAGGTCGGTGGTTCTGGAAGCGACACTGCCCCCTCAAGCTTATCTTCTCTAATGGTGATCTCTCCCGGTGGCACGGTGACCATCTCAAGTGTTGCTGAACAGACAGCTGTCACAGCTCCCACGCCTTCAGTTCGTCCTTCCAAAAGGATCTCTGTCCCCTCCAGCTCTGAGGAAGATGTTGATACTATGCCAGATCCGGAGGATGTTCCAAAGAAAGGCAAGAAATCTCGTAGGAAGCCGGGTAGTGGGTCCAGCGGCTCGACTCCAAAGAAGAAGCCTCGGAAGAAGAAGGAGTGAGCTTCCTGATTTATCATGTAGTTGTAAATAACAATTCTTTTACTTCTTCTTTTGTTCTTTTAGAGCCGTGTATATGTGTGGATTCGGCCTCCACTTAATTGAAATCTTTTGACTTGCCATGTAATCAAACCTGTTTTTGTTAGTTGATGGAATGGGAAGTTGCCCTTTTCTTTTGCTTAAGTGTTTGCAGTGTTTTTTTTATCTGCCAAGTATGAAAAACATAATTTCGTGTCATGATTGATGAGTGAGTTGTACTCTGGGCATTGTACTTCTTCAGTTAGCGATTAACACTTAAGCTTTTTTTACCCCCAAGTTTCGGGGAACAACATTCGCATCTTGGTGGTTGATCGCACTTATTGCAAATCTTAAGCACATGTCCACGCTTTGGGGACTTAGGATAATTTGAGATCGATAGCCCGATTCGCACTCCGGGAACTTGAGAGTTATCGATGTTTGTAACACGGTTCGCGCTTCGGAAACCTGGAATTGATGTTTATACTCCGCTTCACGCTCCGAGAACTCGGAGTTAGTATTGATATTTCGGTTCGCATTCCGAGAACTTTGACATAGTATTTGTGCTCCAATTCGCACTCTGGGGATTTGGAGATAGCATGTATGTTTGGGTTCGCGCTCCGGGAACTTATAATTTATGTTTGCACTCCATTCGCGCTCTGGGAAGTTGGAGTTGGCCGATAGATGGTTAGTCACATCTATTTGGGCTTTTTTAGGAATTCGTTCACATTCCGGAAACGATGGATTTGATGTTTATACTCCAATTCACACTCTAGGAACGAGCTATTGAATGTTTATACTCCAATTCGCACTCTGGGAATTTGGAGTCCGTTCGCACTGTTGTTGGATGTTTATACTCCAATTCGCACTCTGGGAATTTGGAGTCCGTTCGCACTCTGGGAACGAGTTGTTGAATGTTTATACTCCAACTCGCACTCCGGGAAGTTGGAGTCCATTCGCGCTTTGGGAACGAGTTGTTGGATGTTTGTACTCCAATTCGCACTCTAGGAATTTGGAGTCCGTTCGCACTCTGGGAACGAGTTGTTGAATGATTATACTCCAATTCGCACTCTAGGAAGTTGGAGTCCGTTTGTGCTCTGGGAACGAGTTGTTGGATGTTTATACTCCAATTCGCACTCTGGGAATTTGAATTCCGTTCGCACTCTGGGAACGAGTTGTTGGATGTTTATACTCCAATTCGCACTCTGGGAATTTGGAGTTAGTAAAAGGATTGTCGTGTATCAATCCTTGTAAATACTGGCATAGTGTTCTGTCCCCGAGCTCGGATTTCACTTAGTGAGTGACCGGTCGTATCACAGTCACTCCCTATTTGAATAAATCCCACCACGTGATGGAACTTAGCTCTCCATGCATCGTGATTTTATATGTTATTTTCAGTGAATCACAACTTTGGCTTGAAGAGATGGCATTTTATTGCTGAAATGAAAGAAACATGGCAAAATCAGTTGCCTTATTACAAGTTCAAACTTCGAAATGCAAAAATAAAATGCTAAGGAAGAAATTGACTAAAAATAGATAAATAAAGCATGTCATGTGTAGTAGCGACGGAGACTTTCGCTATTCCAAGCTCTCGATAAAGTAAGACCGTCAATGGTTGACAACTTGAACGTGCCATCTTCGAGCTTTTGTGAAATCACATATGGCCCTTCCCAATTTGGCTTCATGTGCGAAGGGACCGGATAAATTCTCTTGAGTACGAGATCGCCGGGTTCAAAGGTTCGCGGTTGGACCTTGGCATTGTATATTCGGGCGACTCGACCCCGATATGCAGATGCCCTCAAATCAGCTTCTTCACGCTTCTCATCGAGTAGATCCAGAGAATCAGCAAGTAATATGGCATTCGTTTTCGCATCATAATATGTCACACGATGAGAGTGAACTTCCAATTCGACTGGAATAACGACTTCAAAGCCATAAGATAGAGAAAATGGAGTGTGTCCGGTTGTAGTCTTGTGAGTCATTCGGTAAGCCCATAGAGGCATAGGCAGTTCATCAACCCACTTGCCCCCGGCTTTTTCCAGTCGTTTCTTCAAAATAGACTTGATAACCTTATTGACGGCTTCAACTTGACCATTTGCTTGAGGGTGTGCTACTGCAGAGAATTTCTTATGGATGTGAAATCGTTGACAGAAGTTCTTGAATTCAACACTGTCGAATTGGGCTCCATTATCGATGATAATGGTATGCGGGAGACCAAACCGGCAGATGATGTTGCGTACCACGAAGTTGATTACTTTCTTTGTCGTAATTGTTGCAAGAGGTTCAGCTTTAGCCCATTTGGTGAAGTAATCAACTGCAACGATGGCGTACTTTGCGCCACCTTTAGCTAAAGGCAATGCACCAATTATATCAACTCCCCATATTGCAAACGGCCATGGACTGACCATTTGGGTTATCTCAGTAGGTGGAGCTCTGGGAATCCGAGCGTGTTTTTGGCATTTATCACACTTTTTGGCATAGTCCATAGCATCGCGATTAACGGTAGGCCAATAATATCCATATCAGAGTATTTTCTTGGCAAGTGCTTGTCCCCCAGTGCGATCGTCGCATTCTCCTTTGTGCACATCGTGTAATACTCGTCTGACCTCGTCGTGTGCGATACACCGGACAAGAGGAATAGAATACCCCCTTCGATACATAACTCCATTCTGAATGACAAATCGTGAAGCTTTTCGGAGAATTTGTCTTTTCTCACTTCGACGCTCGGGTAGTATACCATGCTCAATGTAATTTTGGTAGGGGGTCATCCACGACTCCCTGCTGGAAGTAGCTTCAAATGTGAAATCATTCTCTGCTCGATCAACGCTCGGAGAGGATAAAGTTTCGCAAGAACGAGTCCCAAGTGTTGAGCTTTGCCTGTGCTTGCCAACTTTGCCAACGAATCGGCTTTCTGATTGTGTTCTCGGGGTACGTAGAAAATGGTATAATAATCGAACCGATCAAGCATCTCCCGGACTCGGGCTAGATAAGCGGCTAGTCTTCGATCTTTGGCCTGGTATTCACCCTGAACTTGGCATACTACCAACTGGGAATCACGGTAAATTTCCACGGCGATAATTCTTAGGTCACGGGCTAACTTCAACCCGGTAAGCAAAGCCTCATATTCAGCTTCATTGTTGGTTGCACGGAAATCAAACTTTAACGCGTAGCATATGGATCGGCCCTCGGGGGTTTCAAGCACTACCCCTGCGCCCGAGCACCGATCGTTGGACGCACCATCAGTATACAGCTTCCATATGTACTCGGGGGATTTGCTAGTTTCAGGCAAGTCTTCAGGAACTGTGAATTCGGCAATGAAATTCGCTAGGACCTGACCGTGTATGGCTCTTCTCGGAGTATATGTGATGTCGAATTGACTCAGCTCAATGTTCCATTTCAGTAACCTGCCTGATGTCTCAGGTCATATGAGGACTTGTCGTAACGGCTGATCGGTGTACACAGTGATGGGATGAGCCTGAAAATAGGGACAGAGCTTCCTCAAGGCGATGACTAGGCAGTATGCCAATTTTTCTAACCTTGGATAATTTCCCTCGGCTTCGATTAACTGTTTGCTAACATAATAGACTGGTTTCTGTACTCGGTCTTCCTCCCGAACTAACGCAGCACTGATTGTGTTTTCAGATACGGCCAGATAGAGGTATAACTGTTCATGATCAACAGGTTTTGAAAGAATCGGTGGAGTGGAAAGATGCTAAATTAGTGATTGAAATGCGCCCTCACATTCCGTAGTCCATTCAAAGTTTCGTTTCCCTTTTCGGATCAGATCGAAGAAGGGTATGCATTTGTCAGTTGATTTCGAGATGAACCTGCTCAGTGATGCAACCTTCCCATTAAGACTCTGAACCTGCTTTATGGTCCTTGGAGTTTGAAGGTTCCTGATCGCCCAGATCTTTTCGGGGTTGGCCTCTATTCCTCGTGTGTTGACGATGAACCCAAGGAATTTTCCGGATGCGACTCCAAAATGACATTTTAGCGAATTAAGCTTCATCCCGTATCTCTGCAGGACATTGAACATTGACTCTAACTCTTTGACATGATCAGTGGAGTATCACGATTTTACCAACATGTCATCTACATAAACTTCCATAGTTTTCCCGATCTGGTTGGCAAACATTTGATTGACTAAGCGTTGGTAAGTTGCTCCGGCATTCTTTAATCCAAAAGGCATGACCTTGTAGCAGTATAGTCCCAGGTCAGTTACAAAGCTCGTATGTTCTTGGTCGGGCACATGCATGAGTATCTGATTGTAACCAGAATAAGCGTCCATGAAAGATAGTGATTCGTGTCCGGCCGTTGAATACACAAGTTGATCGATTCGGGGGAGTGGAAAGCCGTCCTTTGGGCAAGCCTTATTTAAGTCAGAGTAATCAATGAACGTTCTCCATTTTCCATTCGGTTTTCGGACCAGTACAGGGTTGGATACCCACTCCGGGTACAAAGTATCCCGGATAAACCCATTCGCCTTTAGCTTATCAACTTCTTCTTTGAGGGCGGCAGATCTCTCTGGATCCATACCGCGTCTCTTTTGTTTGTCCGGAATATACCGTGGGTCAATATTTAAGGTGTGGCTCATGATGTCCGGTGAAATTTCACACATATCAGAGTGTGTCCAAGCGAATACGTCTAGATTTTCTTGGAGAAATTCGACCAATTTCTATTGTACTTGTGGGCTTAGCTGAGACCCAATTTTTAAAATTTTTGAATCATCATCTTCATCAATTGGAACATCAATCGTCAGCTCGGCTGGGGAAGCTTGACTTTCTTTAGACTCATTATTACCTTTAGTGTCTCTAGGGTCAAGATCCTTCTGGAATTGGTCGTGGTGCCCGGGCCGAGGCCCAGGCACTAATTGTCAATCGTCGGTGAAACAGACGCAGAGAGATTCCTCCATACCCTTTCCTTTCTCCTTTCGCTGCGCTTCTCGCAGTTCGGCAACATAGCAGCCTCTCCCAGTAGCCTGATCTCCCTGAATGACCCAAATCCTACGATCAGTGGGGAATTTCAAAGTTAAACACCACGGGGCAATCGCTGCCCTAAATTCGGCAAGGGCCGGTCGGCCCAAAAAAGCATTGTACAGAGAGTGGATATCTAAGACAACAAACTGTAACATTCGGACTCTTCTGCGTTCTCTGACTCCCAACTCCACTGGAAACTCCACCACTCCAGTGGGTATATTAGCACTTCCATCGAAGCCATGGATTCTAGATTGACAAGGCTTTAAATCTTTGGCTTCCATCTTCATTTGATCATATGCTCTTTTAAACAAGATATTTACTGAACTCCCACTGTCCACCAGATACTCTTCATCCAAGCAGGACCAACCTGGGCAGATATGACTAGTGGGTCTATAGTTGGGGCTTCGACCTTATCAGCATCTCGGTTTCTGAACACGATGTCATCTGTCATCGTTTTCTGTTGTTTGGCCGGAGCCCCTTCATTAAGCGTACTGCAACTCTCAAAATCCACATGCCTGATCGAATTGGCGTATGATTCCATTCCCCTCCAGCTTCGGTCCGCTGGATGAGGACCACCACTAACTGTATTTATGACCAATCTCCCGCCTGTGCGAGCGGGCTCTTCCTGTCTCTCTTGGTTTTGTGCACGGTTTTGGTTTGACGGGCCCACACCGCCAGCTTGTGGCGCCCGCACAAATTGATCTAACTTCCTTTCCTTGATCAGTTTTTCAATGAGATCTTGCAAATGTCTGCAATCATTAGTATTATGTCCGTAACTTTCGTGAAATCTACAGAACTTTCCTGTTTGAATCTATCTCTCCGATGATGGCTTCGGAGTCGACTTCTTATACTGCATTGCATTACAAGTTTGTATATACACGTTTTCCAGTGACGTGTTCAGTGGTGTATAGCTTTCAAACATTTGTGCCCTACGCCGCTGGCCACGATTCTGATCTTGCTTCTTATTTCTTTTATCGCCGTTCCTTGGCTAGGTTTGCTTGTTTTGAATATTCATTTGTACTTTTCCAGAGCTCTCCCCTGACTGTTTAACTGCCACATTGCTTTGAATTCCTTCATTGCTGGGTCTCGCATCGTCCTGCTTCCTAGATTGTTTCGCATCATCACGCCTTAAGAATTGGGCGGCTTTGGAGTAGAAACGATTCAACGATGCGGGAGGTTTTCCAGCTAGCCAATTTCCAAATTCAGAGTCGGGGTCAATCCCCTTAGTCAAGGCCATCAAGATTGAATTATCATTGGGGTTAGTGATCTCCGCACAAGCAGCATTGAATCTTTCCAAATATCGCCTGAGTGTCTCCCTTGGAGCTTGAGTGACACTAGACAAAGTATTTGCATCTTTAGGCCTGGCAATGTGCATACGGAACTGTTCAACAAATTTAGTGGCCAATTGGTCAAATGAAGAGATAGATCGTGGTGGTAGTCGTGTAAACCACATCGTCGCAATTCCCCCTAAAGAAATGGGAAAACTACGGCAATTTACTGCATCATCAGCTCTTGCAGCAATCATCGACCATTCGTATTTCAGAATATGTTGATTAGGGTCGGAACTTCCTTCATACATGGGCAGAGTTGGCATCCTGAATCGCCGAGGGGGTTCAGCATATAATATGTCATCGGTAAATGGAGTATGACTTCGGGAGATTCCCTAATCGTCATTTGTCAAGCCCTGACTTTCGCAGATCATTTGGCGTACTATAGCTGAGAGATTGGGTGTTGCTATATTCGGAGGGTGGCGAGCCAAAGTGTGGTCGGGTTCCACAGTGCGAGGTAGGATCGGGCGCTGTCGACGATCCGTATCTCGCCTCCTTGGCTCGATGTCTTCTGGGACATATGGTCCTGGAACATGCTCTTGCTGGTGGTAGTTCTGATTGGAGTGGTTTCGGGTATCAACTCCTATGTCAACTGCGATGGCGGTGGCTTGGTTATCTGTAGTATGTTGTGGAACAGTGCCTCCTCGGGAGGAGGGTCCTGTATGAAAACTGGCAGAAGGGCCAACTCTTATCTGCCCAATAGTTAATGCTTGCGGGTGACCAGCAGCATGCGCATGACTTCCGTCTAGCCTGGGACGAGTAGATCTGCCGCTGTAATCAGACGAGGCAGAGCTTTCAGTGGAGGAATGAGGGGTGCAATCCCTTCTGGATTTTCGACGCCTTTGGCGTTTTAGTTGATTAGTCAACTCAACATTGGCATGTAATTGTTCAGTCAGTTGTTGTCGACTTTGGGTTAGCTCCTGGAGTAATGTCTGGAACTCTTGTCGAGTGACCGGACCTGACGGATCTGAATGTCCGGTATCGTCTTGGTTTGGTGGAAGTAATTGCACGGGATTTTGCCTATCCCAGCCTTCTTGACCAGTGGCGGTAGAAGTGGTTCTTGTGATAACCATTTTGAGGTGTAGAATCCTTTCCTAGATTTTGGTAAATCTGAATAGTATGGAAGGAGTCTGAAATTGTAATCTGGATCTCTCTCTTAGATTTATTCAATCCGGTATCGATGACAGATCCAATGAGCAGGAGAAAACCTGGGTTTTCTCAGTGAAAGCACCAAAGTGTTTGCACCAAAATTGGGCAACACCCTTCGGAAGTTTTTGAAGAGATAATAAATGAAGAAATCAAATTGAAAATGAGGATTATCTAACAAAAACTTCAAGTCACAGAAAAGTAAATTGCACGGGAGACAACAATTTAAAGTGGTTCGGCGATTTGCCTACGTCCACTATGAAGTTTTATCACTTTATTGCTTAATATTTGAAGATTACAAATGTTCTAGAGTGAAGTACAGCAGATAATAAACTTAAACTCGAAATCAGCAGCAGTGAAGATGGTATAGAGTGATTCTGGTAGCGTTTGGGCGTGCTTTGTCTCTAAGAATTCTCCGATCCCCTTTCTGAATGACCAGGGGCTCTATTTATAGGTGTAGGAGGCTGATATTTCGACTAAAATTCGGGGAGACCGCTTCTGGCACGTGAGGGGCGCACGCGCCTGGCCTCAGGAAATCCGGGCCCACTTTAGGATCGATTCGAACTCTAGTTCGAGTCGATCAAAAAAGTGTCCAATCGAGGTGAAATTTGGAGTGGACATTCTTCAACATGTATGCAAGCTCATGTGAAAATTTCATAGCATTTGGACTTGTAGATCTCGAGTTATGATCGATTCAAGATTGCATTTTCGGTTGAAGCGGCTCGTTCGAATCGATCCCCTTCGAATCGATTAGGGTCGAATCAATGGCATCACACGCCCAAGTGATGACGTGGTGCGCATATCCAGGGTCGACCCACTCTTCACTCCGAATCAACTGGGTCGACTCCACATTTTTCGCCGCCTGGACTTAGAGGATTCGAAGATATTCATTTGTTCATGGATTCGAACGTGTGCTCGTTCGTATCGATCATGTTATACCATATCCGATCGATTCGAAGTCACTATTGCAAGATGGATCCGAAGCAAGGTCATAGGGTGGATTCAAAGCACTTCGTCCTGATGGATTCGAAAGACTTCAACCTGAAGGATACGAAGAAACGTAGCATCATGGATTCGAAGTGACTCATCTGAACCGATTCGAATGAATGCTTTTTGATGGTTCCGAACCATATGGAGTCGAACTGATGGATTCGAATAGGGGCTTGGCCGATGGATTCGAACGACATCTCTACCTATGGATTCGAACCTAGGGCTTGGCTTATGGATTCGAACCTAGGGCTATTTCCTCCACTTTTCGTTGGTGTTAATCATGAGCGTACGAACTCGGATTGACTTGAAATTCGAAACGTTGGTTTTCACGGCTTTGCTTAATGTATCTTATCAATTGCAGCCCGATCCGGACTCGAATAAAATTCATCAATATTCGTGGCTATCCACTAGCAGCCTGATGCTGAGGATGTATGATCCTTATTCTCTAGTCAGTTCCTTGGTATCTCGGCCTTGCCAAAAGGCGGGATAACAATTATTAAGTAAATCATCGTCATCATTTGTTTTTGAAATAAGTTTAGCGTTCTCATCAAAAGATATATGAAGTGTCTCTTCAATAGTATTAGTTCATTTATTGAAAATTCGATAAGCTTTGCTTCGATTCAAATATCCAAGAATATACCTTCATCGCATTTTGAATCGAATTTGCCAAACTGATCTTTGGTATTTAATGCAAAACATTTTGATCCAAATATTTTAAAATAAGATATGTTTTGTTTTCTACCGTTAAAAAGTTTGTAAGGTGTATTCTTAGTGAGGGGTCTAATAGAAACACGATTCAATACATAACAGGCAGTTGCAACAGCATCTGCCCAAAAATGTTTTGGTAATGTGCTTTCGTTTAGTATGGTTCTTGCACATTCTTTTAGAGTTCGATTTTTTCGTTCTACAACTCCATTTTGTTGTGGAGTTCTAGGAAACGAAAAGTTATGAAATATTCCTTTCTTTTTACAATAATTATAAAATAGTTCAATTTTGAATTCACCACCATGATCATTTTTGATATTTTTAATTTTAATACCTTTTAAATTTTGAATTCGTTTAGTAAATTTTTTGAAATTTTCAAAAGTATCACTTTTATTGTTGATAAAGATAGTCCATATATGTCTAGAGAAATCATCTACTATTACAAATACGTATTTATTGTGATTTATGGATTAAAATTGGGTAGGACCAAATAAATCCATATGAAGTAATTCAAGTGGTTGTAATATCGAAATGACTTTCTTAGATTTAAATGAAGATTTAGTCAATTTTCCTAATTGAAATGCATCACATATATTATGAATTGTAAAACTCATCTTTAGTAATCCTTTTACGAGATTATTTGTAGAAATTTTATTTATGGTTTTAAAATTGATATGATAGAATCGTTTGTGCCATATCCAGGGATCATTTTCTTTGGCTATTAAACACATGTCTGAGTTATGATTAATTTCATATTCAAATCGTAAATGTTTTTATCTCTATTTCCTTTGAAAATAAGATTCTGATTTTGATCGAAGATACAACATTTATTTTCAGAGGATATTTTAAAACCTTTATCGCATAATTGACTTATACTTAATAGATTATGTTTTAGATTCTTAACTAGTAAAACGTATACATTAGATGTACCGTAATTGCTCACATCGCCTTTGCGGATGATATGACCCTTGGAATTATCTCCAAAAGTAACAGAACCTCCGTCTGAGTATGTAATGTTTGTCAACATATCTTTGTCTCCTGTCATGCGTTTTGAGCAACCGTCGTAGAGTATCCATTTTCCTCTCTTTTTGAGCGGGACCTGCAAAAAATATGAGATAACATTGTTACCCACCTTTTTAATAGGGTCCTAAGAGTTAGATCATAAGAAACCAAACCCAAGTGGATTTAGTATCCCTTTTCTAAATATAATCCTTATTATTATGAACGTTTTCTATAAATGATCTAATTTGCTTATTCCTTATTAACTTGTTATTAGTTTTAGGAACCCATATATTTATAGTTTTAGAAACTAGTCTTTTTGAAGATATGGGTGTTTTATTAGACTTAACATTGTTTAAATTACTTGATTGTGAATTCTTGACTTTCTTCTTATAAACTAAACCATTTTTATTGTTAACAGATTGTGAATTTTCAATAATTCTAGATAAAATTTCTCTTCCTTCATTAAAATTTGAAACATTTTTAGTGATTCCTTCTAGTTTGGTCTTTAGACTTGAATTTTCTAGTTCTACCATTTTAATATTGGTTTTTAAATCATGATTTTCAGAAATAAGAACATCATTCTTTTCTTTTTGAGTCTCAATCTCTTGACTCAATAATATCAGTTGAGAATTAACATTTAAAAGCGATTCTTGAGTTTTCTCAAGTTCTTCTTCCAATATTTTCTTCTCGCCTTTAAGCATATTTCTTTCGAATTCTGCCTTATTTTGATTTTCAATAGCCACTTTATATTTTCTTTTGAAACTGTTTAAAGTATCTAACAATTCTGAGTTTATCTCTATCATATCATCAAAAGTTAAATGACTAACCTCGTTATCTTTGGCCATAAAGCATACGTTGGCTTGTTCATTATCGCTGTCACCGTCACTTTTAGAAGATGAAGAAGAGTCTGAATCATCCCATGTAACTGAGAAGGCTTTACTTCTGAATTTGACCATCCTTTAATTGCAATATTTTTTTTTGACCCGATAGTTTTTCTGTATATGCCCATTTTTGTGACAGTTAAAGCACTCTAGAACTGATGAAGATGGTGATCTATTGCTGCTTCTCTTGCCATCATTTCTGTTTCCTTTTCTATACTTCAAGAATTTCTTGAAGTTTTTGGCAATAAAGACTAGGTCGTCTTTGTCTGAATTTGATTCTTCTTATTCTGCATGGAATGCTATATTCTTTTTATCTTGAGCTTGAACTCGTTTAGCTTGCAAATTCACTTCACAGGACATTAGATTTCCTATTAACTCTTCCGGAGTTATTTTTAAATATCGTTCGCTTCTTCAATAGCGAGAAATTTTCTTTCCCATTCTTCCATTAAAGAGTCAAGAATTTTGGATAAAATATCAAAATCTGAATATTTTTCTCCTAATCCTACTAAAGAATGATAGATATCATGAAATCTTGAATACATATCATTTATAGATTCATTTTCTTTCATCCTAAAGTTTTGAAACTGACCTTTGAGCATGGATATTTTGCTTTGTTTGACTTTGTTAGTTCCTTTGTGTGTAATTTTGAGTGTACGCCATATTTCATATGCAGTATTACACGGATTAAACTCATTTTTATCTAAGGCACAAAACAACATATTCATGGCTTTTGCGTTTGTTATGGCATCTAGCTTCTTTGTATTTGTCCAAGTAGAATACTCTTCAGTAGGAATAATATATTCTGTCTAAGTTATATTCCATGAATCAAAATCATTTGCTTGCATATATATTCTCATTCGTGTGGCCCAATAGTTATAATTTATGCCATTAAATAGTGGTGGACATGCAGTGATTGTCCTTCAATGAAGCTACTGTTAATGCTAGTGTTAGTTTCCATATTATTAGGTTATCAGATAACTATGTTACGGTTATATGATGATCTTGCTCTGATACCAAATTAAAGTGAGCCATAAATCATGTAATATGGATATACGATAATACAGAGTGTGGCATTGATAACTATAAAGTAAATAGTGTGGAATATAAAAGCAGTATAATAAAATAACATCGAGAAATTTTATACTGGTTCGGAGCTCCGTCCTACGTCCATTCCCAGACTCATTATAGAATTTCACCAAAACAATAACCCTCACTTAACTCAAAAGAACAGGTCTATACAACCCTTGAGCAGCCGAACAAGGACCTAAGCAGTGGAACAAGATTTCGCCTCAGCAGCTGAAGAGGACTTCACATGCCTGAGCAGTAGAACAGAACTTCAACAAATATAAAATATTGTTTTGACCTTGTGTGTTCTAATAACAAAGATTTGTCAGTTGTTGTACACCCTTTATATAATCTTCTCCTCGAGTATAAATATATATATATATATATATTTGAAGTTTATGAATAATAGAAAGGTATAATATTGCTTTAATGTAGAATATTTGAAAGTATAGTTGCAAGTAGATTCAAGAGTGCTGGATTAGGAAGATAAGAAAATTCGGTAGTTGGAATCAAGTCAGAGTATGTATTTATAGATGTTAAAAAGCAGCGACTGTTAACGAATAGTTCCGATTGAAATGTTGCGTCCAAATCTTTTTGTAGAGATTCGTAACTCTTCACAAATAGTTGTGTCTTTTTAGAAAATAACTGTTGCAGAAATTCAGTCAACTGAACCTCTCGGTCAGTCGACTAAATATTTAAATGTATTATTTGTTTATTTGTGCACCTGTGCATGTTGCGTCGAAATTTACAGGTCGGACGACTGACCAGGTCAATCGACTGACCAGGTCAATCGACTGACCTGGTGATTTCTGTGCAATTTGCACATTTTTCACAGGCGACCGACCTACCAGGTCAGATGACTGATCTGGTGATTTTTGTGCAATGTGCACAGTTATCACATGTTTTAAATATATATATATATATATATATATATATGAATTTAAGGAAAAACTTTGATAATATATATATTCTATGCTTATATGTGTAAATCATTAAGATTATTTATAAGCTAATATATACGTTAAATGAGTAGAGATTTTAACAAAATTGACCTAAGACTCAAAAACAAGATAATATAATTAATGCACCGATTTTTATGTCTTGTCTCCATGTTTGTCATAGCAGTCGTCAAATCTGTATGTCATAATGATAGCTTTGTATCATGAACCAAAACTAAGTCTTAACAAATTCTACTATATTAGTATAAAATAAGTTTGTTATTTGATTCTATTCTTTTAATGTAAGTCTATTGTTTGGTTAAGGATATTAGCTAATTTGTAAGTTGGATATTAGCTAATTGTAAGTTACTGTATAGAGTTAGACTTATATGAATTTGAAATTTTAACATTTAAAATGATTAGTGCTGGACACGAAAATCTTCGCACACTTAGGAATATTTAGTTAGCCTAAATTACATACGTATAAATATATTAGCATAAGCATAATTAATAACTTATTAATTTTATCCAAACAATAAATATGGTAGTAATTAACATTAAATCCCATAGGAAGGAAGTAAGGAAAATTATGGAATTAATCCATGATCGAAGGCGGAATAAGGAGTTTTCCTTAATGTCCTTGATGCGAAATGCGGTGAGATATGTATGTTTTGATATTAAGGGAGTGAAATTATACTAAGTTATAGGGATGCGAGGTCAGTAAAAAGCGCAAGGAAGTCTGTCCAGCTAATCTGCTTACCAGCAGTGTGACTTTAGGATTGATGTGAGACATCATCAATAATAAATACCAACAGATATGAGGTTTTTCCCAATCCTATAGGGTAAGTCTGTCGGGTTAATCTGGCTATCAGAACTCATGAATAGTCAAACTAATGTGAGACATCATAGTTTGGGTAATGCGTCATAAGATGTAGGACTTGCTTCTAGGTTGAGGTGTTAAGTGGTTGTTGTAGGGTCCACCTCCTTCCCACTTAAGAAGTACTACATGTCGAGATTATCGTTTAGGTGTGGTAGTGGGGAATCTTTGGAGGGGTCCGCTTCGGTGTCAAAATATTAAGTGGCTATTGCAGGGTCTGTCTCTTTCTATGAAGAAGTATAAAGTGGCCTGATGGGATTTTTTGTGATGCTAGTTAAGGAGTACCAGAGAGGGTCCGCTTTGCGCTAGGTATTAAATGATGGAGATCTGCCTGGGTTATAAGTATGAAATGGTTAAAATGCCTAATTTTCATTAAAGAAATATAAAGTGACTCGATTACTTTCTCTCACATCATTAGGACATGATTGATGATAGTTGCGTGGGACTGGAAAGTGTCTTTGGCCTACAATGGAAGGTACGTTATGGAGTTGGGCAGGAAGAGCCTTTGGGCTTACAATTGGTAGTATTCTTGGTAGGATAGTATAGGACGCGTAAGACATATTACTTATCTAAATGATACTGCTCAAATACTATTATGGTAAGACTTGATATTTTCATTCTCCAGACATTGTTGTTTTGAACCCCTCCTCATTACAACACACAGGTCAGTGAGACAATTTTGATCGAGAGGATGAAGGTAGAGGTAAAGTCTTATGGTAGTTTAACAATATATTTATGTCTTTGATATATTTTGATGTACCCAATCTCAGATATATTTTTATTTTGGATATTATATTTGAGATGATATGTTGTATTTTCGAGATTTGAATTTCTTAGAAATCGGTACTTATTTCTAATATCATACTTTATCCTTTCCGCTATGATATTTTGATTGCATTGATTTATAGCTCTATATATTGTTCATTGTATCAATTTACCAACTAATAGCCTGCTCTGGAATGGGCCTAAGGTTCGATGGGTTTTTATTGGACCAAAAATTTGGTCTGTTTCGAGGTGGTTATTACATTTGGCATCAGAGCTTAGGTTACACAATCAATGAGTATTGATATACACAAGTGTGCGTATTTGTTACTTTTGAAAATATTATTCAAAACCCTTTATATACATACACGCGTGCGCGCACACACACACACACACACACACACACACACACTTATTTGAACATATGCAAACACACTAGACAATTCTTTATTTTCAGCAAATAACACTACCCTAAGAAGTTATAACTAAAATTTATAACCTACAAATGGTTGATTATGGTTGCAAACCATTCCTCAGAGGCTGGGAACCCCTCCATTTAAGAAATGCCCACAATTAGGGGGATGTAAGAATGTACCTGAGGCATGTGAAGCAAGTTCCCATTCTTCTGTAAGTTACACCAACGACACCCACTGCCTCGTCTATTGAAGCAGTAGCTCGCCCACTGGACTTCTTCAAATTTTGTAAAGGCTTCAAAAATACAGAAGGATGGGTGTATACGGGAGCTGAAGGTTTTGTCGAAACAAAGACTTGAATTAAAGATCGTGAATGTATATTTCGGGAGCTTAGATGGAAAGATTGGATCAAGAGGAGGATGACTGCATGTCATCTAAAAGAGGTGTTAGATTAATGGGCTATTTTGGCTGAGGAGGGAACCACTTGGGCTGAATTCAGAACTCGTTTTGAGTAATAATTCATGTCAAAAGCTGAAGTAAGTTAGCAATGGAGAAGTTTGTATACAACTTAGACAGGAAGACTCCATGTTGAAGAAGTATATCAGTAAGTTTAAGGAATTAGCTAAGTTTGTATTGAGTTTGACTGACACCCCCTATTAAGAAGGTTATGAAATTCGTTATAGGCTTGAATTCTCCATTTAGGGAGCTAATTTTGACCCAAGTACCCGCGGGCTCCACTTATGAGATGATAGTTGAAATGGGCCTACTGCAGACTACTGGTACTGAGGAGAAGGAGAAGGTGGAACCAGCGCAAAATCAAAGAGCTACAAAGGGAGGATTTTGGGCTGATAAGAAGGCCAAAGGAAAGAATAAAAGGGAAGCATAAAATGTCGTAGATGTCAAAAAAAGGACATGTTGCTAAGAACTACAAGGTGATCTTGATGAGGGAGGAGTTCAAAGAAAGATGCTAACATTTCCATGAGGAGGGGCATTACAAGAATCGGTATTAAAAGCTATTTAAGGAAGGGCAAAGTAGACAAGCTTATGTCATTGAGGTTGTACCTATCTCAAATAGACCTTCTCTTGGGAATCATGGAAACCTGCAATGAAGGATACAACTGTTATTTCTAGGAATACTATTTGCATCTTATTTGACCTGAGAGCATCACATTCATTCATAGTTAGAAATGTAGCTAACTCCTATAGTCCAAAACTCCTAGTTGTCACCAATCTAACACCAATTTGTGAAGACTTAGTTATGGATATATTTAACGTTGATTTATATGTAACGCATATGTTCTTGGTTTTAAGGGGTATAGACTTATCCTGGGAATAGATCCATTATTTTACTAAGGGACCGTCTTAGATTGTGACAGGAGAATTCTATGGTTAAGGTGTTGTAAGAGGCGAGACATAGATGTTCATTGTACACTCCAAAACTCATTCTAGTTAAATTTGTTGAGCCCATAACAAGACGAGCTCTAGTCTATTCCTATAGTTCAAGAATTTCCTAATGTTTTGAAGAAGTCTTAGGCTTCTATCCTGAAGGGAGATAGAGTTCAGAATCGTTTAAGAGAAGGACGCTAAACCTGTCGCTCCACCATTAAAGCATATAATACCCAAAGATAGGTAAGAGTTAGATAAGCAAATTTCAAAGCTATTGTAGAAGGGATTTATCCATCGAAGTACTTCTGCATGGAAAGTGTAACATTCCCTATTTTGAGCCCTGAAGCTAAGCACTATAGATGCCGCAGTCGTCCATAGTATTACTTTCCGATGAAAAAATACGGTAATGTTAATTGTATCCATAATATTAGAAGGACAGGAATATGAAATAAAATCAACCCATATTTAAACAACTTTTTTGACTACATTTCAAATCAGTATTTCATATTCAGGTACACAATCCCAAAATGATTCCCAGGTTTTGATCAAATATAATTATTACAAAATACGCCAAAAGAAAAATATGAAGATGCTCCTTGGATGATCAGAGTACTGAATAGACACATAAGTCTTAATACATCACAGCGGAAATAAAACTAAATAGCTCCTATATAGCTCACCTCGCCTCCTGCACATTTTCAGAAGCTTTATTCGTTCGATCGACTAAACCCGAAAAACCTTAACTCTCAATCTACTCAAATTAATTTTGAACACCCGAGAGTTTAAGCGAAAAATATAAACTTCGAGTCAGACATAAAGCCTGATGTGAATAGTAATATTACATCTCAGTTTACTAATATTAAATGATACCATGCCACTTAGTGGAACGGATTTCCACTGACTAATATCCCTTTAAAACATATCTTTTTGCAAATTAGAATCCTGCAATCAAACTGATTATAACAATAATAGCAATATCATATATGCTCAAAATTAGGTTATAAATGGAATATTTGCATGAAGAATATAGTTTGCTTTGGCTAACTACAAACCATTGGCTGACTCAGGCCTACCTGACAAAGTAAATGATATAACATCTGTTAGACACACTTCTGGACAGTCTGTCCTTATCCTACTTCTCCCAGGGTCACCTGATCCTAATGATTTTGCGAGCTCACTAATAAGCTATCCTCCTTATCTATCCTTTCTATGTGTAACATCATTTAAGTCTTACCTATGACTAAGCCCTACACACCACAATTTTGGACTAAATTAGCTAGGGGCTATATCTAATATATAGGACGCGACCCTATACCAGTCCCATATAGTACACAAATACCAGATTTATTTACTAAGGGTTTACTACCCATCAAACTTTCCTCGAATTTTTTTTAAATTGATTTAACCCTTTAAATCATACTTAAACAAGGAAAACATACAATTTGCTTTACTCAAATCTCTTTGCCATGATATATGCTTTACTCAAAACATTGTTGATGTAAACATTCGAAACCTTTGTTTAAAAGCTTTAAACAACCTCTATCGAAACCTTTGAAAGTACCCCTTTCAAAACCCTTGAAAGTACCTCTTTCGAATGTTAAGTGCTATACTTTGAAACCTTAGGTCGTAAGGCCAAAACATACCATTCGAAACCATTTACATTAGACCTTTCGAGAACCTTGAAAGTGTCTCTTTCGAAATCTTTATAAAACCTTAGACATCCCCTTTTTGAACATTGCAAACTTTCCTTTCGAAAACAATGGAAAACTTCCATTCAAACACTAAAGGAAAACCGTTCGAAAATATTGAGGAATCACCCCTTCGAAACATTTATCATATACCATTCGAAAGCATTAAGTCCTTTACATAAATCAAAACTTTCGAAAGCATTGGGTTCAAGTAGAAGTACGTAGAACATAGTTTCGAAACCATTAAAACCATTCCTTTCGAAACCTCTGGGTTTAGCTTTCAAAATATAAAAAGGATCTTAAAACAACTGGGATGAAAGCAAATTTTTCGAAAGAATTTTCCTAAATAAAAAAAGTGGAGGTGTCGAAACCAAACCCTTCGAAAGCATTGGAGAAGCGGCTCAGGGTTTAAAGCGAAAGAACCCTTTTGAGGCACTGCTTCAAAAGGTAACATGCTGCAGCGGGGTTTCGACTCTTTCGAAAGTATATTCATAAAATAAGGGCGAAAACCCCTTTCGAAAGCTCTTTTCTTTAAAGCACTTGACTAAGTTAAAAGTTTCTTATTCGAAAGCAAAGTAGGTGCATTTACTTTAAAAGCAAAACAAGGTCTCGACCTCTTCGAAGGCATGATTCAACTCTATACCATTTGCCTATCTCCAATCCATACATACCATGTGTATTGGTTTCGACTAGGATAGAGGTGAAAGTATAGTCTCGAAAGGTAGTTGCCGAAAGTGGCAAAACAGTAAAACCTTATAAATTTGATTTTTAACTTTATAAAGTAATTTCATTCTAACTAACTTGCTTTGTCCGGCAACATATGATTGGTTGCCAATATTTTTCCAAAATCTTTCTAAAAATGTCGCCAAATTTCAGAGATTAAAAACTTAAAACATTTACAAATTGTCCATTCTTCTTTTATAAACATATTAAACATTTATGTCTCACACCTTAAATAATTTTATATACTTATTAAAATAGTTGGAAAAATTCTCCAAAAATTCCCATAAATCACTTTTAATATGTTTTCTAACATATACAAATTTCTGACCTAAAGCTAACATATAACAACCATAAATAATTTTAAACCCAATTTAACCATTTTCTTCACCAGAATATTCATAATAAATCCACAATAATTAAGAAAATTATGAAACTTCAAACCCATCTCTAAATTATTGTTTCTGACCATATATCAAAATTGCAAGGCAATTGGACTTTATTTTATAACATTTTCAATCATAACTTATCTTAAAAAATCTATATGAGCAAGCAAAATTCATCGACAAGCATATGTATATATCTATTTATCATTCAAAACATGGCATAATACTTTGCAAAATATATTCGGATCTAATCTTGAACCAAAAATAAGAAAATATAAGATGTAATCTATTATTCACCTTAGCTTGTTGTACTCTTGAATTGGATTGATTAAGTTTCTCCCTCTTGATTTTAGCTTGTCTTACTCTTGCTTTCTCCTAATAGAGGCTGGCCTCTTTTGGATTGAATTTTTGATTGTGAATGTGTAAAATGAGAATGCATGAGGGTTTAGGTACAAGAATATAACCTATTCCTATTTTGTCCTTATTTATTACCCTTACTCATTTCATTTTAATTCCCTTTTAGTACATTAGTTCATTAGGCATGGCTACCCTCTATTATTCAAATCTCAATCCCTTAACCATTTACATTATTTTATTTAATTTACCTAATTAAATGTCCTAAATAATATTATTCAAAATTAGGATCGTTATAGGAAGCACCTTTTATCTTTGCCACCAAAGCAGATGGCTCTTTAAGGCTACGTGTTGACTATAGGGAACTTAACAAGTTAACCAAGCAGAATATGTATCCCTTACCTAGAATAGGTGATTTGTTTGATCAACTTTTCAGACCCAAAATATTTTCCCAATTGGACTTACCCACTGGATTCCATCAAATGAGGATATTTGAGGATAGTAAGCACAAGACCTGTTTTTGCACTCTGTATGGGCTGTATGAATGGGAATTAATGCCTTTCGGTTTATCGAATGCCTCTGCATACTTCATAAATTGGACAAGTAGATTTTTTGGAAAGAAGCTAAATAAGTTTGTCGTAATATTTGTGAATGACATTCTAATGTTCTCTAAAATGAGAGTGAGCATGAAAATCACTTAAGGGAGGTACTGGTGTGAGCCTTGAGATGATGATTTTGATGACAACAACCTTAGAATAAGATTATAAAATGTAAATACTAACATTATAGTTTAGATATATATGTATATGCAGGATTTAACCATGCGGGTACCAAGAATGAAGACTGTACAATATAGAGATTCAAGATATCAAAATTGAAGACTTATGAGTATCATGATTATCAAGAGTTCAAGATTTCAATAATAAGTATTTTAATTAGGACTTTTATTAAAAATCCTAGAAAAGCACTGGCATCTTAAAATCCAATTTATTCGTGGAATGGAATCCACTACGAGCCCATTAAAGGATGGAACCCTAAGTAGATGGAACCTACGAAAAATCTAGTGGAACATTGTTTTGTATCCGCTAACTTTTATTCAAAATGTCTTACAAAATTATATCTTGTTTTCAAAATGTTTTCAAAATCTTCCTTTTAAAAGAATCAAAAACATCTATCCTGGTTTTAGTACTTTTAGCCTCAAAATAATCTTTAATTTCAAGATCAAATTATCCTTAGTTTTAAACTATCTTTTAATAATAATATATTTAACTTTTAATATTTATACTTAGATTTAAATATAAACTTATAGTAAAATTATATATATATATATATACCAAAATATTATTCTTTATATTTACTTATGTATTTTAACTATAGTTAAGTATATTTATAAAGTTTAAATAGTTTTAATATAAGATAGAAGTTATTTTCAAAGAAAAACAAATCACTAAAATTTCATTTGTCATGTCGACATCCTCGAGTATCCCATGTCGACATGGTAGCAGTTTATTTCAAAATTTTAAATTTCAAAGGAAGTGTCTATTCGTCATATCCTTTCACGAATGGACATGGCTGTTGTTCTATTATAAATAGGGGTGGTTTTGAATGAATTTGTATTCATATTTTTTCTGGTTTTCACTCCTCTTCTTCTTCTTTCACATTTCTTTAACATTCTTACCATTACTCTGCCAAAATCAACATTGAGTCTAACTAGATCCCTTTTGGTTTGATTCTCTATCACTATCTCAACAAGATCTTAGTGCTATTCAGAGTTATATACTTCTTTGTAATCAATCAAGCGAGAAAAGATGTGATTGTAGCCTTGGAAATCAATCAAGCGAGAAAAGGTGCGATTGTAGCCTTGGAAATCAATCAAGCGAGAAAAGGTGTGATTGTAGCCTTGAAAATCAATCAAGCGAGAAAAGGTGTGATTGTAGCCTTGAAAATCAATCAAGTGAGAAAAGGGGTGATTGTAGCCTTGGAAATCAATTGGGTAAACTTATTGCCCTTGAAATCAAGCATCTCTACCCAAAGGATTGTGAATCTGGAGTGGTGTACCTCGTGGCCTTGAAATCGAGGGTGTAATTGTACAATTGCTTTTGAAAGGAAATCCGTACTTATGTGCTGGACTGGATGTAGGATAACTCTGAGCCAGTATAAAATGCAGTGTGTTCTTTCCTTTATTGATTTTACTTTATTTCTGCATCTGTGTTTGATTCTGTGATCATATCTGTGTCTAAATATTGCGTACATTTGTGTTCAAATTAACAAAAACTCAAAAAGATTTAGTAATTCCTTTAAACACAATTCACCCCCCTCTAGTGTTAATCCTAGCCTTAAGATCTGTATTCCTCATTTCTCATATTTGGTATCAGAGCAAGGTTTTCAAAGTTTTATAATATGATTTTTGAAAAAGTTTTTAAAATGGCTATGTTTGAAAAATTTGTTAATACTAGTTTATAAATATTCAGATCATCATCGTCTCTTGAGTCTGCATATAACCAATATTCAAATTCAAGTTGTCTGCCAAAATTATATGATGTGCAGGAAACATGCTTTATGGGTGTTGAGGAATCAATCCACAACAGATAAATTGTGCAGATCAAAAAGAATAAATGGATACTCGATAGTGGATGCTCTAGACACATGACTGGGAATCTAGATGTGCTGAATGATATAATATACAAAGACGGAGGACTGGTTAACTTTGGAGACAACTCAAAAGGATATGTGATTGGCATCGACAAAGTCGGTACTCTGAAACTCCTATTATTACTAATGTTTTGCTAGTTAAGAATCTGAAACATAATCTGTTAAGTATTAGTCAACTTTGCGATAAAGGATATAAAATTAAATTTGAAAAAGATAAGTGTCACATTGAAGATAATAATTCAACCATAATATTTGAGGGAATTAGGAAAAAGAATATTTATATTCTTAGTATGAAAGTCTCAAATGATAACTTATGTCTTTTGGCAAATACAAGTGACCCTTGGATTTGGCATAAGAGATTTGGACATTTGAATTTCAAACTCTTATCTAGACTATCAAAACATGATCTAGTAAGAGGTCTCTCTAAAATGAATTTTGAGTTAGATAGTCTATGTGATGCATGTCAATTAGGAGAACTTAGAAAAAGTTCCTTTAAATCAAAAGATATGATTTCAACTTCAAAACTTCTTGAATTGCTTCACTTTGATTTATTTGGTCCATCTTAAATTCTGTTAATATCATAATAAATATGTTTTTGTAATTGTAGATGAGTATTCTAGATTTACATGGACAATATTTTTGAAACATAAAAGTGATACTTTTGAATGTTTTAAGAACTTTACAAAAAGGATTCAAAATCAACTTTCTCTAAAAATTACAACCATTCGTAGTGATCATGGTGGTGAATTTGAAAACGAAAAGTACGAGGAATTCTGCAATAAAAAGGGAATAACTCACAATTTTTCATTTCCAAGAACTCCACAACAAAACGAAGTAGTAGAACGTAAAAATAGCATAAGCATTTTTGGACATAAGCATTTGCTACCGCCTGTCATATTTTAAATAGAATTTTAGTTAGATCTTTAACTGATAAGACATTTTATGAACTTCTTTACATAAAGAAACCTAAGGTATTTTCTTTTAGAATTTTTGGAAGCAAATGTTTTATTTTAAATACAAAAGATAACTTAGATAAATTTGATCCTAAATCCGACAAAGGTATCTTTATCGGATATTCTAATAAAAGTAAAGCCTACAGAGTGTTTAATTTAAGAATTAACACCATCGAAGAAACAATGCATGTTTCATTCGATGAAGATCCCAAAATTTTTGAAGATACAAATGATGAAGAGGATTTAATCACTCAAAATCACGAGTCAACTGGAACTAGTAATGAAATTTATCATCCTAATAAAAGGACTAAACTTTTAAAAGATCATCATATAGAAAATATATTAGGAGATATGCAATCTGTTGTTAAAACTAGAAATCAGCTAAATAAAATGAGCAATGTAGCTTTTGTATCAACTATTGAACCCAAAAATCCAAAAGAAGCATCAACTGATGATTCATGGATTTTGATTATGCAAGAAGAACTAAATCAATTACTAGAAATGATGTTTGGGAACTTGTTCCTGGACCTAAAAATAAAACTATAATTGGAACTAAATGGGTTTATAAAAATAAAATGAATGAACAAGGATAGGTTGTTAGAAATAAAGCCCGGTTAGTTGCTCAAGGTTATTGTCAAGAAGAAGGAATAGATTTTGATGAAACATTTGCTCCCGTAGCAAGATTAGAAGCCATTAGGATTCTATTTGCTTTCGCAAATCATAATAATTTTAAATTATTTCAAATGGATGTTGAAAGTGCCTTTTTCAATGGATTTGTAAAAGAGGAAGTATATGTTGAACAACCACCACTATTTGAAAATGAAAAATTACCAAATCATGTTTACAAACTTAAGAAATCTCTATATGGTCTAAAACAAGCTCCTAGAGCCTGGTATTATAGACTAAGATCTTGCTTATTACAATCAAACTTTGAAATTGGTAAAGTATATAATACTCTTTTTATTAAAAGAAATAAAAACGATATTCAACTAGTACAAGTTTATGTAGATAATATCATTTTTGGATCAACTATTTTTGAAATGAATAAAGAATTTTCTGAAATAATGACAAAAGAGTGTGAATTAAACTTCTTTCTAGGATTACAGATAAAACAATTAGATAATGGTATCTTTATAGTCAAGAAAAATATGCTAAAGACCTAGTTAATAAATTTGGTTTGACTACTGCAAGTGGAAAACCCACTCCCATGGCAACCAATGAGTACCTAAGTAAAGAAGATCTCTTGAAAGATGTAGATCAAAAATTATATAAGGAATGTTTGGATCACTACTCTATATCACTCCTAGTAGACCTGATATCATGCATAGTGTTTTTCTCTATGCAAGATATAAATCCTAACCTAAACTTAAAAGTCGTAGAACGTATCATAAGATATGTTAAACACACCTTTGATTATGGCTTATTTTATCCTAAAAATGATTCTTTTGACTTAATATCTTACTATGATGCTGATTATGTTGGTCGTAAATCAGAACGAAAAAGTACAAGTGGAAATTGTCACTTTTTGGGGCATTCTCTGATTTCCTAGTTTAGTAAAGAGCAAAACACAGTTTCTATGTCAACAACTAAAGCAGAGTATATTTCTGCTGCTTTGGCTTGTTCTCATGTAATGTATATGCAACAAATTTTGAAAGATTTTGGTTTAAATATCTCAAAATCACCAATTTATTGTGATAATACTAGTGCAATTAATTTATCAAAAAATATTCTCATCATGCTCGAACTAAACATATTGATATCAGACATCATTTTCTCAGAGATAATATAAGTAAGGAAGTAATTACTCTCGATTATATCAATTCCGAGAATTAAATTGCTGATATATTAACAAAACCCTTAAATGAATCTATATTTACTAAATTAAGAAGAGAATTCAGTATTTATTCAATAACTGAAATATAAAATATAAATAACAAAGTATAATTAAAAATTAAATCAAAATAAATCAAATAGTAAAAATATCAAGCACCATGTCGACATCCCCCCTCTACCTATGTCGACATATAACGATTTTTTAATTTTGAAAATTTTCCCACCAAAATTCAAATAAGTGGTTATATATTCTTCTTATTTCGAAATTTAGATCATTCTTTCTGTTCTTTCTCTATTCTATCTTTTGAAAACATTTAAATAATGGCCTCCTCTTCCAAATCAAACAAAAATTCAACCTTTTCGTTCCCTTCTCCTACTTCTGGACCATTTCAACGAACTACGCTACATGAGTGACGAAAATGGAGGATTCTTTGAAGGATGCACTGCAACTAATGACTGAAATTCAATTGGTGCAACTTAGAATGGCCAAAGAACAAGAACGACAAGGCAAAATCCTTAGAAATTTACAAAAATTTCTAATGGACAATCACGCTAATCCGATCTTGATTGATGAAGAGTCTTTAGAAGATCAAGTGCAAGAGGACAGCGAGGAAGAAGAAGAAGAAGCATTTTGGAAGAAGAGCGCGTTGAAGATGACAACAAAGTCGTTTGCGTTCACGAAGTGTGCTTTGACAAGGATGGAAATCTTTTTGAACAACGTGTAAATTTCTGTTTCCACTATCCAAATTGTTCGGCTCATAGATCTCCCTTCAAGGACACGCATTAGTTTCTTTTTTCTCTTTCCTATTGTTGTATGTTTTTTCTTACGTTCTCTACGCACATGTAAATATAACAATATAATTAATAAGTGACCGTGTTCTTATATTTTATCACTATTATAAATATTATCTTGTATAGATTCTTAGTTAAGAAAGCTAGTAGTTTAGGACTAAGTTTTAGTTTTTGAATTAAGTGTTGATTAATTATGATAACGCAATCATTATAATAACATAGTATTAGATTAAGGGGGAGTTATATAGTTTGGAGTTAGTTTTTGTTGATGACAAAGGGGGAGAAGTATAAAATAGGATAGTTAGGCATAGATTAAGGGGGAGTTATTAGTTTAAGGGGGAGTTATTAGGATAGAAGTAACATTTTATAAACAAAGGTTGTCATCATCAAAAAGGGGGAGATTGTTAGTCCTTGAGATGATGGTTTTGATGACAACAACCTTAGAATAAGATTATAAAATATAATTACTAACATTATAGTTTAGATATATATGTATATGCAGGATTTAACCACGCAGGTACCAAGAATAAAGACTGTACAGTATAGAGATTCAAGATATCAAGATTGAAGACTCATGAGTATCAAGATTATCAAGAGTTTAAGATTTCAATAATAAGTATTTTAATTAGGAATTTTGTTAAAACTCCTAGAAAAGCACTAACATCTTAAAATCCAATTTATTCGTGGAATGGAATCCACTTCAAGCCCGTAAAAGGGATTGAACCTTAAGTAGGATGGAACCTACGAAAAATCTAGTGGAACATTGTTTTGTATCCGCTAACTTTTATTAAAATGTTTTACAAAATTATATCTTGTTTTCAAAATGTTTTCAAAATCCTCCTTTTATTAGAATCAAAAACATCTACCCTAGTTTTAATACTTTTAGCCTCAAAATAATCTTTAATTTCAAAATCAAACTATCCTTAGTTTTAAACTATCTTTTAATAATAATATGTTTAACTTTTAATATGTTTACTTAGATTTAAATATAAAATTATAGTAAAATTTTATATTTGTATACCAAAATATTATTCTCTATATTTACTTATGTATTTTAACTATAGTTACGTATATATGTAAAGTTTAAAATAGTTTTAGTATAAGATAGAAGTTATTTTCAAAGAAAAACAAATCACCAAAATTTCCTTTGGCATGTCGACATCCTCGAGTACCCCATGTCGACATGGTAGAGTTTATTTCAAAATTTTGAATTTCAAAGGAAGTGTCTATTCGTCATATCCTTTCATGAATGGACCTGGCTATTGTTCTACTGTAAATAGGGGTGGTTTTGAACGAATTTGTATTCATATTTTTTTGGTTTTCAGTCCTCTTCTTCTTCCACGTTTCTTTATACACATTCTTGCCATTACTCTATCGAAATCAACATTGAATCTAACTAGATCATTTCTGGTTTGATTCTCTATCTTTATCTCAATAAGATCTCAGTGATATTCAGAGTTATAAACTTCTTTGTAATCAATCAAGCGAGAAAAGGTGTGATTGTAGCCTTGGAAATCAATCAAGCGAGAAAAGGTGTGATTGTAGCCTTGGAAATCTATCAAGCTTGAAAAGGTGTGATTGTAGCCTTTAAAATCAATCAAGTGAGAAAAGGTGTGATTGTAGCCTTGGAAATCAATTGGGTGAACTTGTTGCCCCTGAAATCAAGTGTCTCTACCCAGAGGATTGCAAATCTGGAGTGGTGGGCCTCGTGGCCTTGAAATCGAGGGTGTAATTGTACAATTGCTTTTGAAAGGAAATCCGTACTTGTGTGCGGGACTGGATGTAGGGTAACTCCGAACCAGTATAAAATCCGGTGTGTTGTTTCCTTTATTGCTTTAACTTTATTTCTGCATCTGTGTTTGATTCTGTGATCATATCTGTGTCTGAAAATTGCATACATTTGTGTTCAAATTAACAAAAACTCAAAAAGATTTAGTAATTCCTTTAAACACTATTTACCCCCTCTAGTGTTAATCCTAGCCTTAAGATCTGTATTCCACATTTCTCACAACTAGGACCTTTAGAAGGTCCCGACTAAAAGCCAAATTCTCAAAATGTCACTTTTGGAAGAAGGAAGTGAGATTTCTTGGTCATATTATTTCCAAGAAGGGATTGCCTATAGATCTTACAAATTTGGAAGTTATTCAAGATTGGAAGATTCCTAGAACGCCGCAAAATTTAGGAGTTTTCTTGGTCTAGTGGGTTACTACAGGGAATTCATCAAGGGCTTTGTAAAGATAATATAACCACTAACTCTTTTAACCAAAAAATCTAGTTTTTGCATGGGATGAGAGATACACATAAGCATTCGAGAAGCAAAATGAGCTGTTGACTAATGCGTCGGTATTTATCATTCTCGATTGAATGAAGCCTTTCGCTTTTTACATCGATGCAAGCGGCATTGGAATAGTATCTCTTCTTATGCTAGAAGGTACAGTGATAGCCTGTGCAAGTAGGAAGTTGAAGGATTATGAGAAGAGATACCCAATTCATGACCTGGAGTTAGCAACTGTCATTTTTGTTTTGAAGATGTGGAGGCACTATCATTTGGGATAAATGTTTAAGTTATTAATCGACCACGAATACCTTATATGCCTCTTTTCCAAAAAGGTTTGAATCTTATGAATCAGAGGTGGATGGATTTTATAACAACATATGACTTTGACATAAAGTACACCTTCAGAAAAGGGTAGCTAGAGGCATGCTACTCTAGGTGCCATATACGAGTGGAGGCAGTTGGAGTTCCCCTCGAATTTCAATTTCTAACCATTGACAGAACCTACTCTAGCATATTTTACAGTAATGGAGGTTAGCTAGCATTGATGGACCACTTTGGGAAAGCATATAAGAAAGATATGGCGATAGTAGATATTTTGGGCAAGCTGAATAGAGAACATTTCCTTTATAGCGATGGGTATACGATTGATGGAAAAGGATGTTCAACAAGAGATAGACACCTTTGTCTTCCTTAGGTGAAGGATATTTTGGAAGAAGTTATGGCTAAGTTCTACCATTCTTGGATGTCCATTCACCTTAGTAGAGATAAAATGTATAGGGATATGAAGAGGATTTTCTATTGGTCAAGGATAAAGAAGAGGGTGGCGGATTTTGTCTTTGGTTGTTTGACATGCCAAAAGACAAAGGCCGAATAAGTGAAGCCCGAAGGACTGTTGTTACCACTAGAAGTACCAACTTGAAAATAAGAGCATATATTAGTGGACTTTACAAAGAGGTTACCTAAAAGTCAAATAGGCAATGGATTTAGGTGGGTAATAGTGGCTAGACTCACTAAAAGCACCCACTTTATTTTCTTTTGGAGTAATAGGACTATAGCATCTCTAGCGCAAACTTATATCAAGGAAGTAGTACAACTGTATGGAGTTCCAATTAGCATTATTAGGGATGGGTACCCCTTATCCACTAGCAAATTTTAAAGGAGTTTGTAGTCATCTTTAGGGATGACATTGAATCTTATCCCTGCTTACCACCCACAGGCCGACGATCAGACATAAATTGTGAATAGGATTTTGGAGGATTTGCAGAGGACTTGCATCATGGATTTCAGAGGACATTGGGAATGTCACTTAGCCTTAGTAGAGTTCACATACAACAGTAGTTACCAAGCGACGATTGACATGACACCCTTTGAAACGTTACACACGAGGCCATGCAAATCTCCTAATTGTTGGTGGGAAACCACCGAAAAAATTCTACTTCAATAAGATTTGGTTTGTGAGACCTTGAAAAACACAGAGATGATTAGACGGTGAATGAAGGTTGCATAGAACTGTCAGAAGTTCTATGCTGACAAGTGAAGGAATGAATTAGAATTTGAGGTAGGAGATATGATGTTCATTAAGGTTTCCCCTCTTAGGAAGGTTATGAGGTTTGGTACATCGAGGAAGTTGGCGTTGAGTTTCTTAGGCCTTTCTCGATTTTAGAAAGGGTAGGGAAACTTTCACATTAAATAGAGTTTTTAGATAAGTTGGTGGGAGTCCATGACGTTTTTCATGTTTCACAATTAAAGAATGCCTTCATGACACTACCAACATAATATAGCCCAATTAGTTAGTAGATATTGAGATAGAGCCGATAACATCCCATGCCACCCTATGTACATTGAAGCATGGAACTTGGAAGCTCTGCAACAAAGAAATTACGTTGGTTCAAATATAATAGAAAGATAATCCGGTGGAAAGCACATGGGAAACTGAAGAGAAGATGAAGACTAAACGTTTGAATTTCTTTAGCAAACGTTTTCTCTTCAAAACTCAGGGTTTTGATTGCATCGTAGTTACTAAATTAGATGATAGAGGATGGTTGCCATATTTTTTACTGTTGTTTCTGTACTCATCTAGAATTTTATGCATATTTAGGATTTGCATAGATGTCTATTTGTCATAATCTTGCATTCACGTAAGGACCGAGCTAACCTATAATATGTTGCATACATAATCACATTGCACTTTTAGATGAGTAGATGGTTATAAAGATAACTTAGTTGTATAAAAAAGTTATAGAGTGCATCTTACACTATTTGTCCCTTAGGAATTTTGAGGATGAAATCCTTTTTAAGGGGGAAAGAGTGAACCACCCACATAAAAGCTACTAAGCAATTAATTAATTAGTAACAAGGCAAAAAATTAAAAAAATTTAAATGTCCTAATTTGACCACGAAAGTTACACCATTGCGTTTGTGATGATTTTCCAGATCAACTTCCGTATATAAACTTTTTCGGTCGGACTACAAACGAAAGGGTTATTAACATTTGAAGTTTTTGAATTTAAAATAATTTGAACGAACTCAAAGTTTAAATTTATATAACGATAACATGAAAAATAAAATGGATAATAATTAATTTAATGTTAGGTCAAATTAGTGTTAATGAAAAATTTAATGGTAGTGGATTAAATGAGGAAATAAGTAAATTAATTAAACAAACAAATAATACTCGCCATTTATAATAGGCAGGTCAACCGCTTGCACTAGGGCTAGTAGACCACCGAGGGAGGAGTGGTCGATAAGTGAAGTGAAGATGATCAGTGTTTTGTTTGGCATGACCAGTCTAGATTTATTGTTTTTAACCGACTTAAATTTTGCGCTCCATATGTCTTCTAACCACTATATATAACAGGCTAGCCTCCTCACTTTTATTCACAAAAACGTTTGAAACACTGGTGAATCTCTATCAGCGTTCTTCTCGATTAAATTCATGAGTTCAAGTTCAAGGTGAAAAGATAATAGATTTATATAAATATATGCTTTTATATTTTTATTCTTCCCCGATCTTTGAATTCTGAATTTAATATACAATTAGATTATTGTACATTTCAAAGAGAAGAAATATGAAGAAGAAAGTTGGAAAAACCATAATCAAATCCTAAAGGAAGTTGGAAACCAGATGCGAGTGGAAATCTTAGTTTCTTATATTTTTAGTATTTGTATAGTAGTAGTTTAGATTTATTTTGTGCCTTGCGTAATTTCATTCACTGAAACCTAAAAACTAAGACCCCAAAATTCCCTCAAAACAAAATTTGAATATTAAAGTAGTAGAATTTGTTTTATTCTTGTATTTTATATTGTATTCCGCTTCTAATTTCCTACTTTATTGTGATAAAGGGTTCTAAAAAGAAAATAATTTAGAAAATGGTGTGTAAAGTACGAATTCTTCTATTCGTATTTGCACTACCTATTTCTGTAATTTAAATATGTACCCTTTTTCACCGTATATGTAAAATTTAAATATAATATAAAGGATATAAATTATAAGTTTTACAGGTGCTGATTGTACTATATTAATATAATATAAGTGTGGTATTTTATTGGCTAAGGATATTAGATAATTTATAAGTTATTATATGGAGTTAGTTTGTATGAATTTGAAGTTTCGACATTTAACACAATTAGTATAGGATGCGAAAATATTCCCACGCTTAGGAATATTTAGTTAGCCTAAATTACGTAAGTATAAATATATAGTGTCTAAATATATTATTAGCAATTAATTAATAACGTATTAACCGTATCGTATATTATAAATAGGTTAGTAATTAGCGTTAAAATTCATAGGAAGGAAGTAAGGATAACTGTGGGAATTAATCCTTAAATAAAGGCAAAATAAGGAATATTCCTTATATGTCCTTAATGCAAAATGTGATGGGGTGTATATGGTAGGACGTTAGGGGAGTGGAGTTATGAATAAGTAATATAGGTGCGAGGATAGTCAAAAGCACACAGAAGTCTGCGCAGCTAACATAACTACCAAAAATATGACTTTGGGATCGATGTGAGACATCACCTATAATAAGTACCCTTGGAGGACATGAGGTTATTATCGTAGGGTGAGTCTGCATAGCTAATCTTGCTGCCGGCACCTACGAATAGTCAGACTAATATGAGACGCCACGGTTTGGGTTATAAGTCGTAAGTCGTAGGACCTGCTTTTGGGTTAGGGTATTAAATTGCTATTGCAGGGTCCGCCTCCTTCCTACTTAAGAAGTACTAAATGAATGAGATTATCATTTAGGACTGGTGGAAGGGAATCTAGGGAGGGTCCCTTTCAAGGTAGAGGTATTAAGTGGCTATTATAGGATGCGTCTCTTCCCTTAAAAAAATATTAAGTTGTCTCATGAGATTTCATGTGACATCGGTTAGGGTGACCAGAGAGAGGTCCGCCTTGGGTTGGATATTAAATGATGGGGATTTACATAGGTTAAAGGATTAAATAGTCAGAGTCAACATTATTCCCATTATAGAGGTATTGGGCGGTTTAGATACTTTCTTTCAAATTGTTAGGACATGATTGACGGTAGTTCTGTGGGACTAAAAAGAGACTTTGGCCTACAGTGAAAGGTCATTTTGGAGTTAGGCTAGAAGTGCCTTTGGGCTTATAGTTGGTTGTATTCTTGATAGGACGGTATAGGATGCGTAAGACATATTACTTATCTAAATGATACTGGCGAAATACTATCATGGTAAAAGTTAATATTTTCATTCATCAGACATTATTTTTCTGATAACTCCTTGTTACAACACGTTGATTAGGGGAGTTGATGTTGATCTAGAAGATGAAGGCGAAGGAATTGTCTTGTAGAAGTTTGTCTATCTATTTATGTTTTCGATGTATTTTGATATACCCTGTTTAAGACAAGTTTTTATTTTGGAAATTGCATTTGAGATGATATATTGTATTTTTGAAATTTGAATTTTTATGAAATGGGTACTTATTTGTGATATTATATTTTATCCTTTCCAATATGAGATTCTACCTGCATAAATAGGTAGCTTTGTATATTGTTCATTGTATCAATTTTACCAACCGACAACCAGCTTTGGAATGGGTCTAAGATTCGATGGGATTTTATTGGGTTGAAAATTAAATTCACTTTGAGGTGGGTTGTTACAAAGTTTCTCTTTGATCTCACATATTTCAATGAGACCACTCCTTCTTTTAGCAATTTCTTGACTGCTTTAGGAAACAGATGTGTCTTAGCTTTCCATTATAAAATTTCACATTCTGACGTTCATTACTGAAATTATAAGTATATTTCATCACAAGCGATGAAATTAATAATCATTCAAGAGAAACATGGCGCTTCATCTAATATTAACATATTCATGCTAAAAGAAATTATGTCAGCTATTCTTCTTAAAGTGTATGCAAGAACCATAGAGAGATCACATAGGCACCACACAAAACCATTCTAAGATTTTATTGATGTCGTGAGATCTACCTTTGGAGAAATTATTTTCTGTTTTCTCACAGTAACATCTATTATTTCTATTGCCTTAAACTAAAAGGACTAGTTTATGTTGATATTTTAAAGTTTAGTAGATTTACTTTATCTTGATACCACTAACACTTCAAAATTTTCAAATTTGGAGCAACACGTTTTCATAGTTCATAAAGAGACCATTTTTATTTTTATAAGTAATTATTGGCTATGTTTCTAGCCAAATCATAATTATGATTTAAACGGGATTTTAGCAAAAGTTACTTACTAAAACCGTGGTTTAAAATATAAAATAAGGACAGTTAAAAGAGTGATAAACAATGCAATTGAAGTAGATGACATATGATATAGTGTGATTTGATTTTGGTAAAGAGCTATGTCCGCTATGGTTAATGAATTTATTATATTTGAGTACTTCAATTGCAAGATATAATTTTAATTGCTTGTACAAAACATTAAGCTAGCTATATATCTTATGATTATCCCTATCAAAATGAATGAGACCCCTTCTTTATAGTAGAAGGGATCACAACTTGAAGGGCTTAGATTGATTCCATGAGTGTTAAGAGTTTCTTTGACCACTAATCACAATACACAGTTTTGTTGGTGGAAAACTCGAATGTCGCATGGAAAATGGCTCAAATGTATGATAGGTAAGTTGTACCATGGCATGCTTGTGTAACAACCCTGCCATTTTCCACCCTTAGATTTAACGCTTAAATCGACGTTCAAACCATGAAAGCCGAAAACTATGATCATTAAGGTAATGATATGGATAAACAAAATGGTATTCTGTCTACCCATTTCATAATTCGCAGTGGAAGAAATAATATGTAATATCAAACTATTTATTTATTGAAATTAATCCAGAGTTATAGATCCATTATTTAAAAGTCCACTCACAGTACCAGATTATGTGTTAGATGTAATTGTGTGTGTGTATATATATATATATATGCGGATAATGTAGGTATTACTTATATATATACACACACATATATATAGGTAATACCTGCATCATCCGCACCTTCGACTTCACGTACTTTAGGAAATCTCTATATTTCATTAACCGATCGATGACAGATATAAAGAAAAATATGGAGAGTGGTCAGACATGTGTTTGAGTGAGTGATGCAAGTCTATTTTATATGGACTATTGAAATACTCCTATAATTCATCATTATCTAACATATATGTAAAGTAAACATACCTTAATGTACCCAACCTGCATTCTAATAGTAATATCAACACTACACACAGTATGCTACTCAATTAAAGTTGTGTTACATCTACCAATACCATATAAATAATCATAAACATAAACAAAAGGAACAATGATTTCCACACTGCTAAGGAAACAACCATTTCCTTGCAAAAACAATTTAATATACCACTGAGAGAATAACCATTTCCTCAGAAAAACATTTCCTACAATACAGAGGGAATAACTATTCCTTAAAATATTAAGGAAACTGTTATTTCCTATATCGCACATGCAAAACAAATAATCATTCGATGCATACATCAAGTGTACACCACAAATATCCATGCATACAATAGTATATACATGCATTATCACTTTGAATTCGTAGCGGTTAATCATTCCAAAAATAGTTCGAAGTGTCATGGAAAGCCTGGTTCCACCGCACTCATTCCAAAAAAATTGATGTCTCCTCGATTACACTAACACTGTCGTTCCCTCGGTTTTTACCCACTGGTCCACAACACCACTTTTTTCGATTATACCCACTTTACCTTGCCTTATTACCCTGTTTATTTATCACTTACTCAGTTACTCATTTTTTCCAGCTTTGATTGTCAACCAGATGGATTCTGAGCAACGTGAATTCCGTCAGTTGGCATAGCGAGCCCGACGGCAATGACTGTCCAATGATGCAAGACAAGTTCAACTGGCTAACCGTAGACGACAACGACATGCACAACAGTTGCTGACAGCAGAATTGCAGCTACCATCTACAACAGGTGTGTATTTTACTCTTTTCCATTTTTCTTTACTTACAACTCTTTTCCCGCGCCGTTACTGGGTCTGCATTTCCTGCAGTTTTACTTCACCCTCAGCCCATACAGTCCCTGCATACATCGACAATGTTCGTACAAATTACAAGTTTCCGTATACGTATGTGAATTCTAAAATTTACTACGGACCCTATACAATCATTTTTTCCCCACCAACTTCTCAATCTGTAAATTACAACTGCAGTACACAATGTTGCGACATATGCCGTTGACTACGAAACTTAAAACTTGATCATCAAACAACTTTATTTGCGTCCCGATGGGGACAAAAAAATTTGATATCATTGACCCTCATACATACATACATACATACATACATATATATATATATATACACACATATACACATACGTATATATATGTACATACATAAACACGTACGTATATGTCGTTGTATGTATCCACATATATAGGGAGTTCTGCAGATATAGTTACATTTTCATCCGCTCTGCTTTGGATTGTTGTCCACTTTTTTCCACATTCCTTCACCATCACAACATGTATTTGACCTGACAGTTACTCTACATGTATATATATGCTTATATGTCTGTGGATATGGAATTATATGTACCCAGCGTTGACCGTTTCCATTTCCAAACCACTGTGTTTGGACTGCTCTACGATTTATGCACTGATTTCCCAAAATTTCATTCCTTTTCGTTACTGACTCTGAATAACTACATTTTTCCACATAAATTTTGACTATGTTACAGACAAATTAAATAACTTTCGTATACTCATTTTTATTAACTACTACACTTTTAAATCCAACCTCCCATTTTCCTTCACCCTTGCCATATGTACTTCACGTTTACATAACATTTAGTATTCATTCTACTGAACATGTCCAATTTGGTTTTGCATACGTGATTGCATAATTTATCTACGCTACCTTTTACATACATGTGTACCAGCTTCACTTTTTTATACATTGCTCTTCACTTACCTCTTTTTCCACCTATTAGTACTGCCTACCATTTTTTTTATTTTCCCTTAACACATATACTCCATTCATACAACTGTTCTTTTCATAAAAATGATTAAAATTTTAACTGTTATAACTACCAGTAAATTCTTCCTTCACACGGGCAACATATTTTTTTACAAACCGTACCAAAGTAAATCAAATCACAATACAGCTTACCCTTTCCGTAGTAACCAAAGTATTTGTTAAACAAACTATTTCACAATTTGATACCCCATTGACCCTCCTTTTTAATTACTTCCCATTTCCAAACCACTGTATTTGGACCGCTCTACGATTTCCACATTGATTTTCAAAAATTTCGTTTCCTTTTTGTTACCGACTCTGAATACCTACATTTTTCCACACATACAATTTTGACCATGTTACACACAAATTAAATCACTTTCGTAAACTCATTTTTTTAACTACTACACTTTTGAATCCAACCTTCCATTTCCCTTCACCCTTCCCATGTGTACTTCACCTTTGCAAAACAGTTAGTATTCGTTCTACTGAACATGTCCAATTTGGTTTTGCATACATGATTACATAATTTACCTACACTACCTTCTACATACATGTGTACCAGCTTCCCGGTTTATACACTGCTCTTCACTTACCTCTATTTCCGCCTATTAGTACTGCCTACCGTTTACTGTTTTTTACTTTCCCTTAATGTTAGAAATGCGGATCACGGATCTTAAGGCTAGGATAAACACTAGAGGGGGGGTGAATAGTGTTTTAAGAAATTACTAAATCTTTTAGAGTTTTTGTTAATTTGAACACAAATGTATGCAATATTCAGACACAGATATGAACACAGAAACAAACACAGACGCAGAAATAAAGTAAAAGCAGTAAAGGAAAGAACACACCGGATTTTATACTGGTCCGGAGTTACTCTACATCCAGTCCCGCACATAAGTACGGATTTCCTTTCAAAAGCAATTGTACAATTCAATCCTCGATTTCAAGGCTACGAGGTACGCCCTCCAGATTCACAATCCTCTGGGTAGAGATAATTGATTTCACGGGCAACAAGTTCACCCAATTGATTTCTAGGGGTACAATCATACCTTTTCTCACTTGATTGATTTGCAAGGCTACAATCACACTTTTTCTCACTTGATTGATTTCCAAGGCTACAATCACACCTTTTCTCACACAAATTGTTACAAAGAAGCCTATAACTCTGAATAGCACTGAGGATCTTGTTGAGATGGTGATAGATAATCAAACCAGAAATGATCTAGTTAGATTCAATGTTGACTTCGATAGAATAATGGTAAGAATATGTATAAAGAAATGCGAAAGAAGAAGAGGAGTGAAAACCAAAAAAAAATATTTTGAAATTCGTTGAAAATAGCCCCTATTTATTGAAGAACAACAGCCATGTCCATTGGTAAAGGGATATGATGAATAGACACTTCTTTTGAAATTCAAACTTTTGAAATCAACTGACACTATGTCGACATGGGTAACTTAGGTATGTCGACATCCCAAAGGAAATTCTGGTGTTTTGTTTTTCTTTGAAAATAACGTTTATCTTATACTAAAACTATTTTAAACTTTTATAAATATACTTAACTGTAGTTAAAATACATAAATAAATATAGAGAATAATATTTTGGTATATATAAAATTGTACTATAATTTTATATTTAAATCTAAGTATAAAGATTAAAAGTTAAATATATTATTATTGAAAGACAGTTTAAAACTAAGGATAATTTGATTTTAAAATTAAAAATTATTTTGAGGCTAATTGTATTTAAAACCAGGATAGATGATTTTGATTCTTTTAAAAGGAAGGTTTTGAAATCATTTTAAAAACAAGATATAATTTTGTAAAAACATTTTGAATAAAAGGTTAGCGGATACAAAACGATGTTCCACTGGATTTTTCGTAGGTTCCATCCTACTTAGGGTTCCATCCCTTTTATAGGCTCAAAGTGGATTCCATTCCAAGAATAAATTGGATTTTAAGATGCCAGTGCTTTTCTAGGAGTTTTAACAAAATTCCTAATTAAATTACTTATTCTTGAAATCTTGAACTCTTGATATTCTTGATATTCTTGATACTCATGAGTCTTCAATCTTGATATCTTGAATCTCTATACTGTACAGTCTTCATTCTTGGTACCTTCATGGTTAAATCCTGCATATACATATATATATCTAAACTATAATGTTAGTATTTATATTTTATAATCCTATTCTAAGGTTGTTCTTATCAAAACCATCATCTCAAGGATTAACACTTAACACATACACTCCATTCATAAAACCGTTCTATTCATAAAAATGATTAAAATTTTAAATGTTATAACTATCAGTAAATTCTTCCTTCACATGGGCAACATATATTTTTACAAACCATACCAAAGTAAATCAAATCACAATACAGTTTACCCTTACCGTAGTAACAACAGTTTTTGTTGGACAGTCTATTTCACGATTTTTTACCCCATCGACCCTCCCTTTTTAATTACTTCCATAACTTTCTCCACATTTTTCCTCCCCGCTTTCATCCTCCATTTGCAATATATGTTTTATTTATCTCACAGTTGGTAATCCATCTTTAGGAACTGCACCATCTGAAAATCAACAAGATTTGGAACCTCTACCCCCTTTTCCCACCACTCTCAATTGCGGTCGAAAATTTATCCCAACAACTTCTCTTCGTCCTCACCTACTGCCACAACCCACATACTGCTCATTATATGGAGCCAAAAAATTATATGTTGAAACTTCGCAAAACTGTTGCTCCAATGGAAGTATTACTATTTGTCGACCCACTTCTCCACGGGAAGTAACTAACTTATTTATGGATCGAGGCGAAGTTGGTACGCATTACAGAAAGAACATCATAGCTTATAACAATGCATTTGATTTTACATTGATGGGTGCACATATAGATCAAAACCTAGCAAATGCAACGACTGGAATTTATTCCTGTCATGCCCAGGGTTCCATATATCATCGTATTGGAAGTGTTTTATAAACAGCTGAAAGTAGACCGAGATATCTACAACTTTACATCTACGACACAGACCACGAGATTCAAAATCGACAAATTGATAATGAGACATTGAGATCAGATGTACTTCTCCGCTTACATCACATTTTAGATACCTACAACCCATACGTATCCATCTTCCGTCAACTTGGGCAACGTGAAGATATTGAAAATTGTAGAATTAAAATAAACTAGATTACAGTAAACCAGCATCTTCATGACTTACCAACCGCATCACAAGTAGCAGCGATAGTTGTAGGAGACGAAGTAGGTGACTTGCATGGTAGGGATATCATTGTTGAAACAAGAAATGGAAATATTCAACAAGTTTCAGATACAGCTGGATTTTATGACCCACTACAATATCCTCTACTACTCACGTATGTTGACCATGGGTGGGATTTGAACGTTCACGATAATGGAAACAACCACGTTAGTTGGGCATCTTACTTCTTCCGTCTTACGCGGGTACAAATGCTACACTACCAATTATCCATATACTACTAAATTTCATGTCCTATAAAAATAACTCCACCTTTTCTTTTACCCCACAACCATCATATGTTCTAAACATAAATACCACTATCTAACTATTAGGAATATATCAGTCAATACACAAGTATTTTCCACATCATACTGTTACCTGTTACGTATTATTTCCCTATTACTGTTGCAATTAAACATATTGTTATCTCCTTAGATTCTACCAGCAGATGTATCACTTTTTTTGCTCGGTGGACGCCTATTTCAACAATATGCAGTTGACATGTTTGTCAAAATAGAAACCGTGCGCCTTAGATTTCTTCGTAATAACCAAGATACATTAGAGCTGATCTATATCAAGGTTTGCAAGATGCTCTCACCATGGGAGAGACATTGACAAGTAAGTTTTTCACACTCACCACATCACATTACCCACTTGCTACTTCCTCCCTACAACCTTTATTTCTAACCTAATCAACAACTCATCCACTCAGATAATATTGGTGTGAGAAAAATTCTTCCTTCCTCTCACATTGGTAGTCCACGTGATATGCACCAGCGGTACCAAGATGCAATGGAAGTAGTTCAAAGGTATGGAAAACCTGATTTATTTATTACTGTAACCTGTAATCCTAAATGGATAGAAATTACTAACGAACTCCTTCCCGGTTAACAACCACCCGATAGACCTTATTGAACGACCACGGTTTTTCGCGCTAAATTAGAATAGTTAAAACATGATTTGTTTGACAAAGGCATTTTAGGTAAGGTCATCGCCCATGTGCATGTAATTGAATTTCAAAAAAGAGGCCTACCACACTCGCATTTTCTACTTCTTTTAGCTGAAAAATGATAAAATTAGTAATCCCGATGAATACGATGCTATAGTTAGAGCTGAAATTCCCAACAAGGATGTTGAACCTGATTTGTATACTGCCTTTATGAAACACATAATTCATTGTCCCTATGGTCGGTTTAGCCCTACCGCCGTTTGTATGAAAAACGTCATGTGTAAGAAAGGGTTTCCTAAACCTTTCGCTCCCATCACTTTACAAGGAAATGACTCATACCCAATTTACAGATGCCTCGATAATCAAATTCATAGTCAAACAGCTAAACTTACAGTTGACAACCGTTGGGTATTATAATCCCTACTTACTTTTGAAATATGATTGTCATATAAATGTTGAAGTTTGCTCCAGTATCAAATCCATATAATATATTTACAAGTATGTGTACAAGGGACCAGATCGTGTGTCAGTTGCTGTTTCTACTACACCAGCTGATAATGACGATGAAATTCCAAAATTCAGTAATGTACTTTGGATCAGTTACCCATTTACTCCTTCGCTATCTCTCTGATCTTAGTTAAATACTAAACCAATAAAAAAATCTTTTTTTTGATTACGACTTACCGCACAATACGCTTAATTACTCCAATGATGATAGCACTACAACCACTATTTTACAAGACCATTTGATCGAAATAGCACAAGCAGACATAGAATCCGTAAACAATTTCAACTTATAATAGAAGGAGGCTTTTGATATGATAATGAATTCGATAAACTTGAAAACAAGCTCAATTTACTTCGTGGACGGTCCAAGTGGAACCGGAAAAACTTATTTATATCGAGCAATTTTAGCTCACTCATGGGGTCAGGGACTTATTGCAATTGCAATTGCCACTTCAGGTATTGCTGCTATAGCCTTACCCGGTGGTTGAACTGCACATTCTCGCTTTAAAATACCAATAAACCTTGATTCCTCCTCCACCTGTTATATTATCAAACAATCGGATACAGCTAAACTACTACCTGCGTCCACTGTTATACTATGGGATGAAGCTTCAAGGGCTCATCGCCATGCATTTGAGGCAGTGGACAGAACGTTAAGAGATCTGACCAACACCGATAAACCAGTGGTGGTAAAGTTTTCATTTTAGGAGGTGATTTCCTTCAAGTTTTTCCCATCATTAGTAAAGGTACTAGGGCACAAACAGTTGACGCATGCATAGTAAGATCAGTCTTATGGTCGTCCGTTCACGTCATACACTTAACAGAAAATATGCATGTTAGAAATGATACTCCATACGCTGACTTTGTCTTACGTGTTAGAGATGGGGATGAACCATACGTACAAGATGACATGATCAAACTCCCAGATGATATTGTCATAGATTGGATTAACTCAAACTCCATTCAGTCTTTGATTAACTCTGTTTTCCCTAACCTTGCTACCAGATTGTTAGATATGGATTACATAATGAATAGAGCCATATTAGCGCCAATAAATGAGACAGTTGATGAACTCAATAGTAAAGTAATACACATGTTCTCAGGCATTGAGCAAATTTATTACTCCTTTGATTCAGTTGAAGACGATACGAATAACTTGTACCAACCAGAAATCTTGCATTCTCTCGCACCGGGTGGATTACCACCTCATAAACTAACTCTTAAAGTAGGATCCCCAATAATGCTTCTTAGGAATATTAACCCTAAAATTGGATTGTGTAATGGTGTTCGATTAATCTGTCGTGTTTTCCATAGAAATCTTATAGATGCTGAAATTACAGTTGGTCACTTCCATGGTACGAGAGTATTTATCCCCTGCATACCACTACAACCGTTAGAAAATGTCAACACGCCTTTCACTCTAATTCGAAAACAATTTCCAGTATAAATAGCTTTTGCAATAACAATTAACAAGTCCTTAGGCCAAACAATTCCAAATGTTGGCATTTATCTTTCACAAGATGTTTTCACTCATGGCCAGCTGTACGTAGCTTTGTCCCGTGGTATTGGACGTCGAACAACATCGGTATTAGTACAAGATGGAAACATTAAGAGGAAAAAAGGAACTTATACTAGAATTATAGTTTTCAAAGATGTTTTACTCAAACGGAAAACATGACTCATTCATCATAAAATAAATGCATTAATTTACTTTCTTTCTACTAATAAAGATGTTGTTTTTCTTCTTTTTCCCATATAACTAAAAAATGAGTACTGGCACTACAACGTTGCACACGTCTCCCTCCTTAAAGTTCCATCCATTACACGTACGTGGGCAGTTCATTTTCCACTTTCCACCCATCTGTCTACCAGGTGTCAACTTCCAGTTCACAGTTTGGTCGCCAGGTACGTGCAAATTCGCTATGCATTTATTACTTCGTTTCCTACTCAGTACTTACCATTTATTTTCACTTCATAATATATATACATGTACAGTTAGGAATTAGGTGTCAAACATAAACTATGTTACAGTAACCTACAAAGATATAAAGGCAAATTGATACACATACTATCTAACTACCTTTTTCACTCAGATTCTCTGATTTCTCCTACACTCACTTTTGCTAACTATTACATTTTCATTTGCTGGATCTACCATTTTTCAATGTGTTTTTCACCACTGCCGTACGTACAACATAAACTTCAATGCTGAAATCCGTGTTGTTTCGTGAATGCAGTCATCAAACTGCAGAAACCCCTTCTACAGCGTACTCTGGACGTACTGACTGTTCCTGCTACTTTTTTTTTGCTACATGCACTGTTTGTTTACCTTTCATTTATTCCTTTACCATAGACAAATCTTTGTTTACTACAATCATGGACATGTGAATAAAGTACCATAAAGATTCATTTTTATGTCAGTAATCCTTCCGCTGTTTTCTTATTTTAGGGAAATTAATCGACAATTAACATTTTATAACTCATCTGATGTGTTCCCTGCTGATTTCGTGCAATGCATATATAGGATATATTATACAGATAATAATTTGATGCGTCTGCTGTAACATCGTATAAGCATAAATTTACCTTAGCTCATAAATCCTTACATCATATATTTTTATGCAATCACATGGACAAATTACTGAAAAGTCAGATGTTTGACATCTAAATACACTGAACTGTACATACACTAAACTGTACTTATTTTCTTTTCTCCACCACGTTGTATTTTTCATTGAGTATTAACTTACGCAACAGGAATTTGTTTCTCAGCAACTTCACTTTAAGAATGATTGGCTTCAATCATTCATGGATTCCACAGTTTAATTTTGATGTACAATTTTTCATCTGACTGAAAAAATGTTTGGTTACTGACTGTGTCAAATATGAGACTGAATTTTTTTCTTCTTTTCAACATCTCAACCACATATAAACATGCATCTACTCACAGGCATTCGTTAATTACTCAACGTCCTTTTAATCCTTGCAGTAAACACATATAACAACACAGATCACATTTTTTTTCTTTCATCTACTACACACATATATTGGTTGACAATATATCCATTTTTCCTACATAAAACGACTGTAGCTTAGTTTATGAATTGTCACATCATTGCTTTACTAATATGGTACTGTATTCACTTTTTGTTTTTTGCATTCCTTTACAAACAGTTTCTCTGTGTTCACTACTTATACATTTTTACTCCACTCAACTTTCACCTGCTGTAACATATATAAAATTAACTTTGCACTAATGCAGTGACCTATTACGTTCTTTAATAGTCTAGAAATCTAACATATATTGACCTTTCATATATATATATATATATATATATATATATATATATATTCCAATCTATCCCCAATTTTAGATATCAGATTTATATTTTCATTCATAGTGTAAATTTAATACATAACATGATGTATGACTGCTATGTTTCTTTTTTTTCTTTTTTTCGTGATCGTTAACACAAGCAAGCTAAATCAACTTTTTTTGGCATTTTTTAGGTAGCTGAGAGGGCACTTTTCTTATGGAACAGCGATCATATCAACAACCTAATAAAGCAAAATATAATGATGATCCTGCCTATTATATTCCCTGCACTGCGAAGAAAAGGGAAGAGGTCACTGGAACAAAGCAGTTTAAAACATCGCTCTACCTATTCTCGAACAACAACCCAACATTATTCAACGAATGCATGCAGAAATATAACGAAGAAAAGGCGAAAATGACCGAAAATAATTCAAAGTGTGAAGCTGTATGGAACCGCCTTGAGGAAATTGCTGCATTAAAAGCTGCAAACAATGTAGTTGTCAATTAATTTCTTGATGAAATTATTACAATCATCAGCAACTGACAATTAATATGGAGAAGCGAGCCTATAGTAATGCTATACAGATGCATGGATTAGGCTGTATAGACCGTCTGCAGCATCCTTAAAAATGGATTTTTGGAGAATAATATGTATGCATATTACTGCTTACCCGATTTAATTTTTTAATTTAATGTAGTAAAGATTTGATTATTTTATGCTGTTAACTTTGCATACCCATTCTATCCACTGCTGAACTGACAACACATAGTATAACAGACTGTAAGCACTAACACCTCACCTTTTTAACACTTTAAATTATTATTTTCCATCACCCAAAATCAACCTCCCAGCTTTCTCATATCCATCGGATCTACCACTTGCTTAGCTGACAATATGTACCATACAACCACATATTTTGCATCCAATGTTTAACAAAGGTTGTTCAGCTACGCATATAACCAATTCAACTCAGTCCTCTTCCACCTCCACTATTTACTCCCCACCAAATGGCCCGCTTATCACCCTACATCACACTGACTCTTCCCATTCTCCTATTCTTATCACTATATAACCTCTACTTCCTTTCCTTCTCCTTCATATTCTAGCAACACTATTTCTCCCTACCATTATGACAAAGGTTGTTCTTCTCTCTTCCTTCTCATCTTATTTTTTTACCTCCCTACACCATTCCCAACACACAACACACTACCCTCCATTTTCACCTTCCACTTTAAATCCCATTGCACACATTTTCTATACCACACACTTTAACTTTATCTCGCCACTAGCATACACCTTTTATCTCGCAGCAAAAATCTGTCCATCAACAAAAAGACACTACAACAGCCATCAACACAGAAAAACTCGAACGTAAAAGCGCACATCAAACAAAACAGACACACTCGTTTGTTGATGCTAAGGTAGGAGTTTCAAACACCATCAAAAACCACACTGCTTCTCCTACTCCATTGGAAAATGGTACCCACTGGAACAACAACGTTCCTCTTCCGCTACGACCACTTACTAAAAAACCTGTGGAATTAAACGATAAGTATTCTCACATTTCTGACAATGTTGTACAAGTACCAGTAACTGCTGAAGCGCAACTTCTTCCACACTGTTCTGACAATTGTGACTGGATACTTTTTTTTTACTCCTGAAGTGATATGCTACAATACATCTACTTCTTCCTTCATTCCTAATGACATATGTTCATATATACAATACATATATATGTGTTTGTTTACTTATATATTCCTATATGTTTTTAAGTATTTACGTCCACTTCTCAGCCTCACTAACCTTAATCCTCTAATGCCTAATATAATTTTCATTCCTCTTGCAGATTGAACAGTGTGATAAGATTGTGGATCGTTTTCTAGCTGATTGTTCGTGCTAGAGCTCGTACGGCGTCCATCTTTTTAACATTTTTAGCCACCATTTCGTATTTTCCTTTGCACCTTTGTTCGCTACTGCAGCATTATGTTTTTTCCTACATAAGCACTGTGAATTTTTTCATTCCTTTCTCATAATTATGATTTGATTTCCATTTGTCTATTCCGCGTTTTTCAACTAATTAGCTTTTGAATTTTATATGTTTGCCCGCATCAGTCCTTTGCTGTCCGCACATATCATAAACTTCACCAATCATATTGCCTCACACATACACGCGTCATCCGTACACAACACAACATAGGTTGTTTATGTGAATATATACGTGTAATTTACTTTCAGTTTTTACGAACTCACTTTAATGCAGACGTACAAATCGACTTGCCTTCGCTGACATAAGTACTATTATCATTTATCTACCTCCATATTCAATGCTTCAACTTTGTACTACATACTGCAACCAAAAATTTCCCACAAACCTGTTGTACGTCGCAATGGATAAGTTTTCATATGTCCTTCATTATGTTCGGTCACAACATGATTACCAACACTGTAATTGAAGAAGGTGTTTTACAAATTTCAAACAGACATCGCTAAACCTTTATTCATTCGACTCTTTTTCTTACAACTATATACGGGTAAAATAATAGCTGGTATCATGCCGGAGAAAGATACCGGCTAATTGAACTACGGTAGTTTCCTTTCTTCATTCCCCTAATAAATTTCAGATACGAAAAATGACAAAATATGCATACTTCGCAAAAAAATGCATTTGCACGGTAATATTTTCCCCCACATTACACATTTCCCACAGCTCTTTTCGCACCCTACCAATTTTACAATAACTTGCCTTACTCACGCCCATCGGACGTGCCTTCATGCTTGTATATATATAGACATACACACACATATAAATACATATATATAGTCAAGTGTAATATCAAATTATGTTTATAATATCAAACCTAGTCAAACTTATAGAATACTATTTAAAAGTAGATAGTTATCTTCTATATTTGAATATATATAGACAAGTAACCTTTAAACATGGAAAGATACTATTTATCAAATTTTGATCTTAATATATATGGTTAAGTATGACATAACATCTAGTTCGTGATATCAAAATATCATTTAGTTTCAAACTTAAATCGATAAACTAAAATTAGCTAATATATAAAAATATGATTGTAAATATATATACTTAAAAAATATATATTTAATTTTTTTTAAATAACTATGAACTAAAATATACACATGAATATTTAAATGCATATATAAAGATTGTAATTTAATTAGTATATATGTTCAGGTTTAATGTTAATAAATTTAATTCGACCTTTTGACTTAGGTTAGAAATAAAATCTTATAGCTTTAAATAAAGGCCTACTTATTAGCTTTGGAACAACATGAAACGTTTTACTATTGTGAAGAGAATAATTTCAAATTTAGATCCTCATATCAAAATATATGTACATTTTATAAACAAAAGGAAACCTTATAATGTGTACGTGTGAGTGTGTGTCTCCACACACACACATATGTATAATTTTATGTTTATCATATATAAGTGTGTTTTTCGTTTAACATACATACATATTAAAATGATACATTATCTTATAATATATAGTGCGTGTGTATTTGAAATATTGATACACACACATAAATTTTAACTCCCTTTTATAAAAAATAATAACCTATATAAACACACACATGATTTAGCAAATATACACATATTATATAATTTGAACTTACATAAATTAAAATCTATTTTGTTTAAAGCCTCACTCAAACATCATTGATATTTCGAAAACTAAAGGATACTTTTAATTCCATGGCCAAAATCATAGATATAAACATGCATACATATTAATATATACGTATATATTTTTATATTTACATCTCGTATTAACAACATACATATATAAAGATTTGAGGTAGAAAATAATCTAACTATACATAAAACATATGATTATTAAATACACACACACACACACACACACACATATATATATGTATGTATGTATGTATAAATTATTAATATGAATATCACATTGTACTTGTCTAGAGAATATACCTTGAGTATTGAATCCAAGAACTCTGCTTGACTCTCTGTTCAACACTTCCAAAAGACGTAACCCGATTGAGAAAGCTACACACCATTGTCTAGACTTTAATTGAATTTGTGTTGTGTTGCTTGAATCAATCAAGAGAGGGGAATGAATTTTCGGCTAGGTATGTGAAAGGGCTATAGCGGCTCAAAACCTAAAATAACATAAGAAAAAAATAGTGGCTAAAGGTGTCTACATAGCATAAGAAAGAAGGGGTTAAAAGATGGAAGCATATCTTTTCTTTTCTTTGCCATTTCACACTTTTTTGGAATCAAATTCCAAAACCTCCCCCCAATTAATAACTGGCCAAACATGTCCCATTTTTGGGCCTCAAACCACTTCATGCTAGATCAGATAATTTACGTTCAAATTAAATTTCAACACACATGGATATTATTATCGATAAGTGTGTATATGCACATATTTTCAATATTGGTCAATACAAACAAAATAAAATTTTATAATTAATATTTCATAACATTAATTAGTTTAAATAATTTATTACAATTATAATTTAAACAAATATGGTTGTAGAGAAAGGATTCAACATTGCGATTAGGTGTAAATTTGGTCAGCAGATAATACCGAATATTTAAAATGTTAAAGTTCACACTTCACCTTGGCCAGTGGTAAAATATTATGGCCAAATTTATTGCTTACAAAGCTTCGTGAAATCTAATTTTACTTATTTTAAGCGTTATCCAGTAATGACAATTATTTACTTTGATTCTCTTCGTCAAAACTAAATCACATTATGACTTATGGAATTTGGTAATGATAAAAATTTCAATATCATTCACATTAAAATTTATACTCCATGCACAAAATTCTTATTTAAATAATAACAATTATTATTAACCATACTGCTCTGGCCACAGACTTTGACTTTGAGTTGACTTAAGTTGACATGTGATACTAACACTATATAACCAAGGAGAGGAATTCTTTACTGAATAATGTTTCACTTCCAATGCTTCTACTCCACCTAACTATAATCGTTCAATTGACACCATGCCACGATTAAGCTATAATTAAAGCGTAATTACGACATTGAAGCTCGATAATATTCTCAAGTCTAGGATATTATGTAATATCCTCACTTCAGTATTCTCTATTTGACCTTTGTTATACCATCTAACAAAAAATATCAAATGAGTCATTCCATAGTTATCCAATAGCCATTAGCACGTAACCTCTTAGTTCCCCCAACATTCACACTACCCAATAAATTTGCGGAGCGCTACATACTCTAGTCTCAATGATTGTATCGAAATTCAGTCTCGATAATTTTTGAATAGGAATATTTCGAACAATGCGTTTATTATATTATGGTAAATTACTCATGATTACAACACCTTACAATTACTATAAGAAAACACACCATTTTTGGATTTTTTGTTGTTAGACATACTTAAATTGAATGATTAACTATTTATGACAGGTTATAATAAGTATATAATAGAAAGAAAACAACTTTTATTTTGAAATGGATTGGTTATCAAGTTAGGTATATGTAACTAATTACATAATTTCCCCTAGGACAAACCCTTAACTCTACCACCAACAGTTAGATGGAGCTTGTTGATCCGGTATATCATTGTCTTTTGGCACTATTTAGATAATTTACCATAATCCTAACCCTAATAGCAATAGGTAAAAATACAACCATTGCATAATATAAATAAAATAAAAAATAAATAAGATGAATAACCATTATTGATTTCTACCAATTAGTCATCAAGTTAGGTATATGTAACTAATTACATAATTGCTCATAGGGCACACCCCTAACCCTACTACAATCCATTAGATGGAGCTTGTTGATCCAGTATATCAGTGTCTTTTGGCACTATTTAGATAATTTACCCATAAGAATCCTAATACCAATAGCAATAAGTGAAAAGACAACCATTGCATAATATAAATAAAATAAAAAATAATTAAGATGAATAACTGGGTAGAAATTTTTTTCTCATATCTTTGTCTCCTTTTTACTAATAACATTATTGATTTCGTTATTCTCAAATTCGTTGGTTCATTAAAGTAAGAGATTGAAAGTCTTAGCATACCATTGTAATTTTTTATAATTTAATCTTTTTATTCATAATAAATACATTTGCTCATTTTTACTATAAAAATTACATTTGTTTCATAGTAAATGCATTATTCTATCATATACAAAGTTCAAAATTCAATCTTTGAGAATAAATCCTAATTTTGTAGCATCATTATTTCACATATTTTCCCTTGCAACCTAATTTAGAAAATATAAAGGAAAAATATTAGGAATTTTTTTAATCATGTACAACATAGAATAGTGTATATTATAAAAATAACTAACTTATGTATCAAAGATACATGAACCTCAAGCATGTATAGCATTCCAATTATAGATTAAAAGAATTAGTAATTCATCACCAAAATAGCGTTAAATATGAATACCAAATTTCTAGTAAACACCAAAGATACAAAGTATAAATATCAAAATTAAAATAACACATAATTATGAGCAGTTAAAATTTATAGACATTAATTACAACCAAGATATATCTATAGTTATGACCGAGTAAAACAAATATAAATGCAATGAAGTGATTATTCACTTGGTTTCATAAAAAATTAAAAGTGATCATAACTAAATCTACAAAACTAAAAAAACAATCTTGGATTTATAAACTTTCTTTTCACGATTTAATATACGAAAAATTAGTTTCAAAATCCAATGAACTTTTTTAGTCATCTATACAACTAATCGAGTTAAGCATAAATGGATAATAGTTAAAAGTAGTTATAATGAAACAATAGCAAAAGTTAACAATTACAACATTCCATATTTTAAAGTGCCATAATATGGGAGATTAAATTAAAATTATTATTAATAATAAGAAATAAATAGAAGGGCAAACAAAATAGTTCGATTGCGAGAATTGTTTAAGGAAGATTTGATTAATTAAGCACATGACGCTTTCTAAGTTAATTGAATAGGCCAAAGGTAATTAGAGCAATTAAAGCTGGCCTTATTAATGGGAATAAATAATTATATTTTTAGAATGAGAAGAATTTTGTATAGGGAAAATATATTAGTGCGATTATGAAAGAAGGGATGTTAGCTAAAGCCAAATTCACTAACATACCTTTCTTTGTCAAATTTTCCTCGTTCTACTTAATTTTCATTTTCAAAACAGAACCCTTAAAACTACTGCAAAGGCAGCCACATTTCTAATCAAGAGAAAAAGGAAACAAAAGGTAGAAAATCTAAGCTTTCATTCTAAGAAGAAAGAAAATTAAATTAATGTTTTCAAAGCTAAGGTGAGTAAAAATTTCCTTAAAGCTCTTCCTAACCCATTTGGGTTAGGATTTGGTTTTGAATGTAATATCTTGATGATGCAAAATATTTTTGAATGATTAACCATTCTTTTGAATGTGTTTTGGAATTTAAATGAAAATAGCTTAGTCGTTTTAAAGGTAAAACATGACTTAATCATATCTGGATTCTATGAAAATTTAATTTGATGTTTACAATGATTAGAAAGAAGGTGGATTTTTAATTTCACAACTTTTGAAAATAATTTGAATTATTATGAATTTTCTAACTTAAGGAAATGTGTAATTTCAATAAAATTAATTATTAAATATATGAAAAATAATTATTTAGACTTAAATTTGTATATGAGGTAAAAATATGATAATCTAGATTTTCGATTAATTTTTGGCACTACCTATTAATGTTTGATTTTATATGAATTGTTTGCCATGGAGTTATTGAATGGTAGGGTGCCAAGACTACTAAAGTCAAAACTTTAATGGTATATGGCGAGGTCCACGATAGGTTCGACCTAGAAAGATCTAAACTTTAAAGTAAGTTTATGGTAGGATTTCAAATATTAGGGTTAAAGTTATAAATAAAACGAGTCGGCAATGTGAAACTAAAGTGTTTTGGGACTAGGAGGGGATATTGATGCTCAGTAAGGATGCTTGGTTGAATATATTCAGGATCTTACATTCAACCACTTAGCAGAGTCGAGGTGGTTTTAGATAGGTTGGCTTTCATGGTGGAATGAGTGGTCATTTCATTAGATAACATTGTTCGATAACTTAAAATGTTAACACCTAAAATAAGGGATTAGGTGATGTTTGTATAGATGATTGATGATTATATATAATGGTTCATAACTAAATATTAAGTATAGGGTACACTAAATTTGATTGTGATAAATATAAATATGACATGGTTCACAGTTGGGTTATAAGTATTGTGACGACCTGCACTTTTAACCCTTGGAAATCGACATTAATACATTCTCGGTGTTCACGTGCCGCAAACCAAGTGCCGGAAGGACAAATAGTAAAGGGTAAAGAGAAAATAAAGACAGAACATAATCTTACATAAATGGAATCACATATATTATTTTAATATATATGATCATTACAACGGAAATTTTATATACATTTATCAGAGACTATCTTATAAATTAGCCTTGACAGTTATAAATTTCTGACCTTATAAATGATAAATACAATCAGTAAACTAATGCAGCGGAAAAGGAAATAGAGAACAATTTATAGGAACGTCTTTAGCTCCAGACTTTAGGCTCCATCATAATGCTCCAAGTTAAACCTGACTACTTGATTGCTCGAAAAAATAGGGCACCCAGATTTTAAGGGGAAGAAAAATAGACTGCAGGTAAGTCATTGAACATGTGCGAGAAATTCCAAAATACGGGTATTGGAAAACAAAGGGTATCTCATAGACCACGCAGCACACAAACACATTATGGGTTTTTACCTTATGAAAACAAATTTGCCACGCAAAATTTGGAATATTATCTTTAATGACATTCTTTGAATTTCCTTTTAAATAACATATTAATCATAGCTAGAATTGTTACAGTTATTAAATTCGACAACATAATAGGTTTACAAAAATCGTAAAGGCTCATATCTGAGAATGGATTCCACATAATTACAAGGTAATGGACTACCTTATGACAGTACATCTCTAGAAAAATACATTGAGGCACCAACAGTTGGTCCTCTATCAACACAAGACTGGCCTACCTTTATTATAAATAGTACCGAATATGACATCACCTCGGTCATTCCTGACCTATCTGACAGCTCTCATAGCATACACAACATACCCGATATATAGAGAGTAATCTAGAAAGGTGATGACCATATCCTAATGGGTGTGACCTTGTATAGAATTATCAAATCCTACTTTGAATACCACATTGCCATTTCCATCACACTCTATTGATTTTAATAAATGTACAACCTCTGAACTCGTACATCTCAGAGAAAGGCGTTAACTATAAGAGAGGTTACCTCCTACAACACCAAACAGATGTACGTATGTAGAAACCAATGTACGTGTATTTTTGAAGTGTAATGTCAGACATTCGTCCATACAAGTTGTCCAGGAACATGAAAATCTAAAGGCACTCTCCTACCACGTCGTGTTTAGGGGATCAACCCTAGGATTAGTAGAGAGAAGCCCTTGCATCGAAGATAATCAAAATTAAGTACTACTGCCACCATATGTATGTAGTATGGAAATCGAGGGGCTGGTGGCATGTAGCATTTCAATTATGAAGATCTCCGTCTTCAAAACCATTGCCTCTATCATGTTTTCACTTTTGAACTGTTTGCATCAAAAGTTGACACAAACACCTTGTAGAGATTCTGTAGAGAAATAAATGAAAATAGAGGAGGCAAGCAATTTAATAATAGAAAATAAGAAATAACAAGAACATAACGATTTATAGTGGTTTGACGTTGAAAACCTACGTCCACTTTGGAGAAATAACTTGAATTGCCGAGTACAAAAAGATGGATCAGAGTAAAAACCTTAGTTACAAAAATGAGCAAAGTAAGAAGCAGCATAGAGATCTTGAAATGAACAATCAAGTTCATATTTATAGGGGAAGACGGTGAAATACCTTCTTGAAATTTTGACAACGGAGTCTCCAGATCCAGAAGAAGTCACAATATCTATTATAGGTCCCACATATTTCACAATAATGATCATTACCGATTGTTCTATGGGCTTGTTCTATAGTTCGATCAATGTGGTAGGCTCCACTCTTCAATATATTGACTCTCCTAAAGTTTTATATGTAACTGACTTGTATATTTTGAGATATAGATTGTTTTCCATTGAGTTGAACTATAATGTCAATACCATCTGATCCATAATTGTTGAATATAGATCGTACTTGATCCATTTCAACAAATTTTCATACTTTTATCATTTTATTAACTCTGCCTTCCGCTTTCGCTTTTTCACTACTTCATATTTCCATCAGTGCATGATGATTGGGCTTCATGATCGTTAATCTGACTTGTTTTTTCCGAGTGACAGTCGAGTCTAACTTGTCTAATTAGTTTAAATATAGCCGGGACAAAAGGATGGATAACACTTGTCCCCCAAAGTACATCTTGTTTTAATATGACGTGCCTTGAATTGATACAAGTTAGAGTCATCGAAAAGGAATCCATTCCGCTTTATGAAAGTTGTTGCCATTTCAATGAATTGCTTTCCTTGAAGAGTCGTATCACTTTCTGCTTGACATGAAGATTGAATAATTTCTGATAGTATAAATTCTAAATTTTAATTTACCGATTAATAGCTGTGCCCAGTTCCATTAAGCTAGTGGACCTTAGTCGTCTAATCCGGTTCTTTCTCTGATAACTCCAGGTGAGAATTCAACTTCTGTCGATTTTAAAAAATCGAATTTTTAGGATGCACACGAACAAGTTGATGCACACATTCTTGTTGTTGGCTTACGGATGCGTTCATCCATTCACAGGTCATTGCCAATTTGGTGGACTGTAATCCAATCATTATCCTTTTTTTGGAATAGTTTGGCATGAATTCATTAAGTAAATCGATTGTACTTGATCCATTCTTAATTTGGATCGGGTTAAATTCGTTTGAGATTGGGTCATGTCCGATCGTTCTTCCCCCCTCTCTTTTTTAAGGGGACGGATTGGCATGAATCCACCTTAGAACTATCTTGCTCGATCGTTCCTTGATTTGGCCATTCGAATGAGCTACAGGTTTAGGAGAAAGGATCGGTGTAAGGCCATCATAAAATGATTGTACTCGATTGTCTATCGGTTATGCTTCCATTGAACTATAAACTTCGATGGTTCGTATCACATCTTTATATATATACATACTCGTGTATTTAGATTATTTCCTTCACCTCATTTCATTTTTCATTGCCACTACATGAACCAAACAAGAGAAAGAAAAAAACCCATCTTCTCGTTCACCATCGATCCACTGAGCCTTTTGATCCAACCCATACTTATCTCATAACCATCTCCATAGATCGGTTAGACTCCTTGCTACACCAACCATCATCGCCACCTTCTCCAATAGATCTTTCTTTATACTCGAATTCACACCGCCTCTGCTTCTCAACTTTATAACATAGGTAGGTCGATCTTCTTTTACTTTTGATTAGTGATGTGACAATGGCTCTTGTTTTAGTTAGCACGATTTGAATCACGACGATGCAACTGATTGGAGAGCTGGGGGAAGATGGTGATAATTGGGTTGAGTTTTTCATATTGGTGCTAAGATTGGATCGAGTGTGCTTATTTGAGGTTGAAGATAAGAGATTGTTTTCATTCGACCATTCTTGGAGTTGCTGGCTAATTATTTTTTACGAGGTGGATGTTGTGAAGTTGTCAGTATAGAGGAATGAAATGGAGTTCAACCAATCGTTATGATGGATTGGTATATGAAAATATGAAGAGAATTTGGACCGGTCATTATCTATCAGGGTTGTTTGGCCGATCGTTTTTTGGTCGGTAAGTCTTGAAATGGAGTAAAGTATGGAGCCATAGTCGAAAGTTAGAGAATGATTGGTTAAAGGACGACCGGTTGTGAAATGGTCACGTAGAAATGATCGGTCATGGGCATGGGATCGATCGACTGTAACACTATTTTTAACCGGTTGTTGATTTAACTCGGATAAACATACTTAAAATCCTCAAATTTTAATCTAAACTATGATGAGATTTGGCCTCGAATACTTTAATGGTCATACATACCTTGATATGAAATGGACTACATATTAGATGTATATGACAATCGAACCATGGAACGAACTAGACTTATTCCCATCATATTTATGTTTGTTACTGATGCCTTAGACACTTTTTTGAAGCTCAACCACTTTTAAATGCATAATTTGAACTTCAAAATCCCAACAACTAATCCCGATGATCTGACTGAACCCCTTGCCATTGACATAGAGAACAAGTTGAGACGGTCAGCAATGACGGACACTCTGAATGAACCTCGAAGTTTAGTTATAATCATAGCCTATAATTCTGAACTATTTTTATTGTCTCGCACGACACTACACCACTTTGCGCTAGCACACACTTTGTACGGGAGGATGATGATTATCAACTGAATTTAGTAGTCATGGGTTAAACACGCTCGGCGTGTTTAGCTGCCACGCATTCTGAATAGATTTCACAGCACTATAGTACGAGTGACGAATCAAGCTCCGCAACTACTTCTGATGAATTCTCCCCCGGTCATCAAGCAAAAAAACCAAAAAGTTCCTGTCAACCATTCGACCTTTTCTCTGTCTTTCCTATTCTTCCAGCATAAGTGATAGACCTTGCTCCCGACACTCTAGAAGACGCTATATTTTTGGAAGATCTGGAGGATTCTGTGGCTTCGAAAATTAATGAAGCCTATCTTCTTGGAACCTGTGCTAGACACGAAATTACCTTTGATGACATGTGAGTCCCAACTCGGGATGATATAGCTCATAAGTCACCTAAAGGGTTCACTACATGCAACAAGTTCATGTGTTGGTTAGGATGCGTCCTACCCTTCAACTCATTCATCCGAGAAATGTTACATTATATGAGGTTAGCAATGGCCCAACTGCATCTAAACGGTATGCCTTGCTTAACTGTACCTACATAACATTCATGGAGTTTTTGTTTTATCCTCCAACTCCTGAAGACATTGTATTTCTTTTAACCCTCAAGCGACGAAAGGGAAGCCTTTCGTTCACATTCCTCGAGTCAACATAGGAGTGCCAGATCCTGGCTGGTACATGGAACAAGCTGAGTGCTTTCAAAAGCCAGTGGTCTCATTTTTGTTGCCCGCTCGGCTTTGCTAGACAGTGGCTAGAAGGAAGTAAGTGTTACTCTTTGCTTAATTTCTTGAATGCTTGTATTCAGGTCATATCCTGAACTAAGCAATTTTTCTAGTTTGTGTAGGCTCTTATCCACGACCTGATGGGAAACAATATTTAGATGTGGACTCGGAGCTAAAAAGGGTTCCATCAGAACATAGAAACATTGAGAATCTCCTTACTGAAGAACATCTATTACCTATGGTCTGATGGAAGAGGGTTGTAGCATAGGGCTACCGGTCATCACTGGAGTTGCAATAGCTGAGCAATAGGATGTGGATGGTGATGAAGGTTATCAAGCCAATCCTGTCATGCCCCAAGTGGAGGAAGCTAAAGAAGCTATTGACAAAGATGCAATGGGAGACAAGGGTGACTACCTTGGTGGCGATGACATGGGTTCTAATTTCGATGCTGCAGCCGGATCTTCGCAAACCTCACCACCCCTGCTCTCGAAAGAAGAAAATGACATAAGCTCGTTTGTTGGCTTCTCAAGAGCCATCTCTTCAAAAAGCTCAAGCTATCCATCGACCCTCAAGTTACTTTGGATCAGTCTACTTCTCAACCTTCAGAACACTTAGGCGAAACATTTGAAGCATTATCTGATCTTCTGATACTAGACAACTTTGATGCCTTTCATTTTACTGACATGAGCGTCAGCGGATTAGAATCTCCTTCCAAAGCAGGGGCTGGAATCCTTCCTACTACTAGTGGAGATGTTACTCTTGCTAGTAAAGCTTCAATAACTGGTCCGTTAGGGGGACATAAGGACACTCACGTTCGCACGCGCTTCACAATATTGCATTATACTTATTCCATGTCCTTCAATGCATAGAACCGATTCATTCTTTGTCTTTCTTTGTAGAAACAATGATGAGGAAGAAGCATATATTTCAATCACTATAGGAGATATCATGCTAGAATCCTGGTTCACATCAGGGATTGTATCACCAAGGTAATGGTCATAAATATGACCTAAGCTATCGCTCCGGCCCAGATCGGGTTAGCAGAATAAAGGCGATAGAGACATGTCTTCCCGAGACAAATATCGGTCTAAATCTAGATCTCCCCCCTCTAAACATTCTACAAGGCAACAAGATCGTCGCGACGACGTTCCTCGTATTGACACCTCTCGTGGCGCCCCTTCTACTTCAGTCTCTATATGATCCTTTGTTCCATCTCATCCTCAATGACCCAGTGATCGTTGCTATAATGATGTTCACCAATATAAGTCAGATAAAGAAAGCGATAACACCGAGTTATCAGCAAAGCCCAACAAGCCAATACGGTCGCTCGCATGGCCTAACTTAAGTTGGATTTTCCAAATATTTGTCTTGATGGATTTTTCTTTGCACCTAAACTTAAGAAAGTTCCTGAAAAAGTCTAGCAAATGGCTTTTGATTGTGTGATTGATATCCATAAGCAGTATAATGAGTGAATGACAACGGCGGAGAGAATTTCTAAAGTATCTAGGGAGGGTGTGGCAGAGATTAAGAAACTGGTATGCTAAGAAGCCCAGGATAAGCAGATCATCGAAACTCTAACCAATGAGTTAGAGTCTTCAAGGATATCATAGGCAGAAGCCGAGAGAAAAGTAGAAACATCCATCAAGGCACTCAAAGATGAGAAAGGCAGGCACTTGGTCGAAGTTTAAGTGCTTCAAAATCGGAATCACAAACTGGTGCTAGAAAGGGATGCGGCCCAAAGAAACGCAATCCAAAGATAAAGAGGAGGCACAAAAAATCGTTCAAGACGCCGATGAGGAGTTGGTTACTGTCAGGCTTGAGACGGACATGGCTGTCGAAAAGGCCAAAGACATTGATGCCCTTGTTAAATAAGAAGTGGAGGCCGTGAAAGAAAAGGTCTGGGAGGTGGTTATGGAGGAATTAGATCCACTATTCATTCTTTACAATTCTAATGTCCTGAAGCATAGAAATTTTGAGTGGCTTTAAGGTGACTACCCTTACCATCTTGTATGCGCTTGGGAGCATCTTGTTCGGGAGGAGAAGGAGGTTCTTGCTACTGAACAAATCAATTTGATGAGGCAGGAAAAAAATTCTATTGGATGATGAACCCAAAGTTCTTTATGAAACCCAGCTTATAATCTAAAAAGAGAATGCCGCAACCTCTCAACATGCAGCCGATGAAGGCTCTAGATCTATGTCACACAATGTCTCGGGTGACCAGAATCCAATGACCTAAACTATTCCCAACACCACTATGGATTCTTCTATCAAGCTCGCTTACAATCCGAAGAAGCGGCATGTGTCTACATCTAGTGGGCTCTCCTCTATTATGGATGGAGGATCCAATGGAGCTTCAACACTTCGGCTCAGGTGGGGGATCAATCTAGAAAGGTATTTCATTAAACTCATCTATCCTTCAAAAAGGTGGAATGTCTCCGGTCGATATATCTAACCTTTTTAGCTATGTTTCCTCATCTTTACATCCACTAGCTGCAGTTCCACCTCTTCCTCAAGAATCTAATCTAGGGCACATGTGCCAACGACGGAGTCTGTTACTGTCATGGCTTCGGCAACAACCCAAAATGTCCCGAAAGAGGAAGCTTTTATGATTGATGAGAAACTAGTGGACACTTTATTGAGGGTATAAAGCGATCCGCGTCTAGAGATTCACACTTTATTAAGGGAAGAAAGTGATTATTGGAAATTACCAACCTTTTTCAGGCCCCTCTATGCAAGAAATGGCACGGAAACTTGAAGCAGAGATCGCCCTTGAGGCGAAAGTCAACTAGGAGAAAATGGAGATCGTTCCCTCTCCCATCTCCATTGTTTGGCCTAGAGAAACCATGGATGCCTTCGCTCCTTAACCAGAGCCTGCTCAAGATGCACCAACCGATCGACCTTATTCTACTTCGGTTAAAGGCCAAGGAAGTAGGAAGAGAGGGGAGAAGAGCAGTGGAGAAAGTTTAAGTGAAATCTCTCCTGATTCTAAGAAGAAGAAAAGGAAGTCGAGGAGGAAGTGATACTTTGCATGCATTCATGCTTCTAAGTCTTTTGGGTTATTGTTGGTCGAATTTGTAGGGGATCGAGCCATGTTTTTTTATTCTTTTACTGTAAATACTCGTACTTGGCTTTCCAAGCTTAAGTAAATAAAGTTTTTTAACCTTTTTCAAACTCTTGTGTGAATTTACTTAAGTAGTTGAGCTATTGCAATTTTCATTCAATGTACTTGTAATTTTTGGCTTTTTAATTTGGATAATTGTTTTTTAATTTTTACTTAAGGCTTCCATATTGCCATGGCCTCAAATTGTACCAAACAGTTGGCTTGAGCCTTAGTGTTACACCATCGAATTCAACGGTTTAAGTGATTATACTCTTGCCCTCCGTCTTGGGTTAGCGGAGTTAGAGAGTGGATGGTTGAACTCCATCTTTAGTGAGTTTACACCCCTTGTATCGGATTCAGGTTGGAGTTTATGGAATAATGAGCGGCCAAACTGCGCTCGTATATTTTCTTATACTCATATCCACGCTCTAGGGATAAGAGTTAGTTGGTGAGTGATAGTATCACACCCAAATTGTGTTTATACTCCAGTCCATGCTCTGGGGACTTGAGTTATTTTGGAAAATTGTCAGACCATGCTTTCCTTAATTGATTGATTTGCCCCCAAGTCCAGGGTTTGGCTTAGTGAGTGACCAGTCATGTCACGATCACTTTTGATTCATATCTATCCCATCGCTTGGTGGGATTAATCTGATTATTGGATGGTCAAGCCATATCCATTTCTCATTAGGTACTACATCTATCGGGTTGTAAGGAGAGTCATTGAATGAACGGGCGAACCACGTTCATTTTGTTTAGTTCAGTTATGAACTTATGTAACTGGCTTACTCCAAACTCAGAGAACTCACTTAGGCATGTCGATATTAGTTAATCTAGTATCACAGCTAACATACTGTGCTACAGTAATCACAGAAATTAAGGAAATCACAAACTTTTATTTGCCAAATGGAAAGAATGACATAGCATGTCTTATTACATATTTGGAAAATCAAATGCTACAACAAATTTGGAAATTAAATCCAATGGAAGGAAAAATAAACTAAGTGAAATAGTGTTCTAAGTGCTCATTGTTTCGCGCCCTTTGTAGTGTGACGCCATCAACAGTCACTAACTTAAAAGTTCCTTCTTCGTGCCTCTATTCAATAATGTGCGGTCTTTACCAAGTAGGATTCATGTGTGACGGGGACAAGAAAAACCCGTTTCAAGACGAGATCAACTATAACATCCCCCGTTTGGAGGCGTGAAATTAACTGGTACTGATGTAGCAGTCATCCGTAGTTATTAATTTTCGATGACCAAATGCGGTAATGTTGGATGTATTGATAACACAGAAGCACATGAATATGAAAATTTAAACACAATTTAAATTCGAACTTCACAATTTGTTTCACAACAGTTGCTTCATATTCATTACAAAATCCCATACGCAACCCATGTTCAGAGAAATTATAATTATTAGAAAATACTTCAAGAGCGAACTATGAAGATCCCTCTTTAGTTGACCAGAGTCTAATACTAGGATATTAAACAAATTTTCCTTTACATCCAAATAACATAGTGGACAATAGATAGAATCTCCTAAATAGATAGCTTGCCTCCTACACGTCTTCGAAAGCTTATTTGTCAACTAATAACCTGAAAAACCCTCACCCTTAGCCTACTCAAATTAATATTGAGTACCCAAGAGTTTAAGGGGGAAAACATAAACTTTGAGTCGGACAAAAAGTCTGGTGTGAATAATAATATACCATCTTGAACCAAATAGAGATTTAATGAGACCACGCCGTAGTGCGGAATGGGTTTTCCCTTCGTTAGTACCTTAACCAAAAACCAATTAACCATATATTGTGCATCTACATCCATTATGGTTATAACATAACATAATACGATGATATGCAATTATACAACATATCCTAGATTTCCCATCCCCATTCTTCTGACTATCTGTCTCAAGTTATAGTTTCTAGGGTCACTATTTACCTATTAGTTTTCATGGGCTGACTAATAACATGTTCTAAGCTTACAGACTATCTGTCTGATTTCATAGTTTTCATGGGATTACTAAGAACCTATTGATGTCTACCAAAAACAGCATCCAGTCATAGTTTTCATGGGATGACTATGAACTTATTGGATTCACGAATAACAACTCCATGGTCATAGTTTTCATGGACTGACTATAAACCTATTGATCTCAATCAATAACATATTTCGGACATAGTTTTCATGGGATCACTAAGAATCATTGGCCCCTGACAATAACATTTCTCAAGGCATAGTTTTCATAGGCTAATTAAGAACCTGTTTAAATCAATAATCTTTTAACATGTTTTTGGCATCCTATATTCTGGTCTATCTGACCTCCTGGATGCAATTCTACTCACACATGGGTTAAATAATTATATATTCACTACTAGGTCAACCTAGCTAGTTATCCTTCCCATAGCACCCAAAAATATAGTTATGGGTTATAAGTGAAGTGAATATGATTACCCAAGCATACATAACTCCTTTATAAGACATACATTGGTGTCCCCTAATGTAAATGGAAAATTTTTATAATTATTGGTATCCCCAACTATGGTATCAACTTTATTTAAATATGCCTTAGTGTTTCCTAAGGTCTAAAAGCAACTTTTATAAATTCTAGAGCTATCCATCCCTTCATTTGCCTATTAAAACAAGTGAGATGCCACAACCATTGCAACATCATCAGATAAGGCTTTCCAGCTTTATCTTCAATTACAAAGGCAAAGTGATGTTGTAGGACCATGCCGCACCTATTAAAACTAAGGTGGAAGGACCCATCCCCCTAATCAAAAGAATAAACCCTTCCGTCTTGGTTGGAATCATTGCGGAAGGTGGCTTCCGCATGTATTCAGCTATTGTGGAATGACCCCTTCAGATCCATTGAAAATAAAGTGACGAGACAACAAAAAAATTTGTTTGGGCTACAACTTATTATAGGTGTAGAATTAGGGTCTTTGATCAATTTCATTGCTTCCGAATGACGGTTTTCCTTTTCGCAGAGCGATCAATAGAAAAATGAACTTACAGTTAAAAAGTTGTACATTTTTTAAATTCTAAAAATAAAGCTGGTGGAAGCAATTGCGAGGAAAGCAGATGTTACTGTAGTATAGCTACGAAGGCCAAAGTTACTGTAGCATGGCTACGAAAGCATTGACATTGTAGAATGGCTACAAAAGCATTGGTACTATGGCAATATGAAGGCTACCTGATACTGTAGTGTTACGAAGGCTAATTGACACTATAGCAATACGAAGGCTATAGTGACGAAGGAATACTGTAGCAGAATTGTAATTAATGTAAAAACTGCTATTTTGCTAAATAAAGTGTATTCTTTTCACCAACTCTTATGCATGTAAAATTCTTATTGGTTAGAGATATACCTTATCAATTTTTTTTTGCAGAAAAACTACTATAGATCAGATTTCATAATTTACAAATTTATTTTTAAACCTTTAAATTATATTAATATTTTAATAAAAATATTAAGCCTTTCTACCTAAAAATTCATAATAAATCAAAAACACTTGGGAAAAATCCCAAAAATTCACCAAATATATGAAACAACTTTTTCTTTACCATATAAATTTTTTGACTCACAATTCATTACTTTATTATTTACAATAATTAAAACCTGAAGTGATGCTCTTTTCACCTTAGAAAATTCATAAAATGTTCCTATTACTTCCAAAAATTATGAAATAAAAATCCATCTCCAAAATTAATACACAACATATCCAAAATTCAAGTTGTTTAGAAATCATTCACTAAGGTTTTTCCCTTGAAACCTATCATAAAAATTTCCTAAAAATTTCATAAATATTCCACTATATCATCATTCATGCAAACAATGGTAAAATCAATCATACCATCATCAATAAATTCGGAATACGTCAAAAATTTGAAATTCAACACATAAGAATTAGATGGATACTATTATTCACCTTGATTTAAGAAAAAGAGTCGAGATTTGAATTGTTGATTTGATTCCCCTTAGCTTTAGTTTGATTCTTTAACTTTTCTTCCTTTAAATGCTTTATCAATGGCCTCTACTTTGTTTGTGTTTTGTATGGATGTAAAAGTGAATGAGGATATGAGGGTGGAAGGGTTTACGTTTAGGAAATGAAGCTTATTCCTATTTTGCCCCTCTCATAAATCTTCATACTTATGTTTAAGTTAAAACAATCTTATATGTTGATTAGTTAACCTAATTAATTATAAATTCTCATCTCCTTTTCACTACAGACATTATTATATTTAATAAACCTAATTAAATCTTCCGAATAATGTTAAAGAAAAATTAGGGGTGTTACAAGCTCCCCTTATAGAATTTCGTCCTCGAAATTTTGTAAGGACTACAAAACCAAGCATATCTATCATGCAAATAAAGCTTGTATATCCTACCAGTGAAAAGCCTACATAAAACAAATATAAAATACATACCCTCATGATAGCCTAGGATGAGTATCCCTAATCATGTCTTTTGCTTTCCTAGCACAATCCTTTTGATTGTCGCTTCACTGAACTTTTACCAGATTCTTAACCGCTACTCATCTCTCAATACAACCCAAACTATTTGCCTAACAAAAGCAGATCACTTTTACTATTAAGTCTTCCAATGCAGTCGGAGCATAGTAGTCTCTGGATCATGTACATACTTATGAAGATGAGTCACATAAAACATATTATGGACACCTGCCAAACTGCTCGGTAACTCTACTCTGTATGCGAGCTTTCTGATCCTCTCTATGACTGAAAATGGTCCAACATATCCCGGTGCCAATTTTTCTAACTTTCCAAATTATACCATACCCTTTATCGGTAATACATTGAAAACGCTATCTCCAACCGAGAACTCTATATCCTTACGCATCTTATCTGCATAACTCTTTTGTATAGATTGAGCTTCCTTCATTCTATAGTAGGTCAACTCCATCCACTCTATTGCTTCCCTCACCATATTTGTACTATGGACTAATCTGTCTCCGGTCTCTAACTAACACACTAGTGATTTGCACGGCCTTCTATATAAAGCTTCGAAATGTGCAATCCATATACTAGCCTGGTAGCTGTTATTGTAGGCAAACTCAACTAAGCGCAAATAGTCTTCCCACAACCCACCAAAATCTAATACACAAGCTCTTAATAGATCATCTAATACCATGTTGAATCTCTCTATCTGGCCATCCATCTGTGGGTGATAAGCGATACTCATCTTAAGCTTGTTTCCCAAGATTCCTTCCGGACTCTTCCAGAATTCACTAGTGAACAAGGCGTCTCTGTCATCGAATATGGTACTAGGAATCCCATGTAGTATAACTATGTTCTTCATAAACAATTTAGCCAAAACAGGTGCCGTCCTAGTTGATTTTACTGGAATGAAATGGGCACTCTTGGTCAACCTCTCCACTATGACCCATATACTTTCAATTTCCCGGTTTGACCTTGGCTACCCGTCTATAAAATCCATATATATCGAATCCCATTTCCAAACTGGTATCTCCAAACATTGAAGCAACCCACTCGGCTCCTGATGTTCGGTCTTCACTTATTGATGGTTCACCACTGCTTTACCCACAAGCCAACATCCCTCTTCATACCTTCCCAGTAGAAACTCCTCTACATATCCTGATACATCTTGGTCCCTCCAGAATGAATCATAAATTTCGATTGATGACATTCTCTATGGACCTCCTCCCTTAGGTTTTCTACAATCGAGACACACAATCGTCCATTCTTTCCCAACCACCCTCTTTGGTCAAGATTAATAACCTTCAGATTGTCAATCTCAATTCCGACATCTAGCCCTCTAATCCTCTCGACTAACACTGGGTCATCTTTCTGCTTGGATGCAATCCTTTCGATCAATCTCGATCGAACTTTCAAGTAGGACAACATGGCAATAATTTGACTAGAACTAGCAATAGATCTTAACTGCACACTGCACATAGTCAACGCCTCAAGATACTTCCATTCGGCCGACATGGCTAACACCACACTATGATGATTCCTGCTAAGTGCATCCACAACCTTGTTACCTTTTCCCGGTGTATACTCTATACTAAAATCATATGCTGCTAAAACCTCCAGCATCTCTGCTATCTCATATTTAACTCCTTTTGAGAGAATATGTATCTTAAGGATTTATTATCGATACATAACTTGAATCTCTCTCTGAAGAGATAGTGTCTCCATATTCTCAACACAAATATTACCATTGCTAACTCTACACAATGAGCAGGGTATCTCACTTCATGGGGTCTAAGCTGTCGAGAAGCGTAGGCAATGACCTTAGCCTTTGACATCAACACAGCTCCTAATCCAGTTCCACATGCATCGGTATACACTACTAATCCTTGATTCCCGTCTGGAGCAACTAACACAGGTGCATTGGTAAATAAATGCTTTAACATAAGTAATTCTTCCTTCCATTTTCCAGACCAGGTAAACTTCACATCCTTCCTGGTCAGCCCAGTCAAAGGTGCTGCTATCCACGAGAAATCCTTAATATATCTCCGGTAGTAACCAACAAGCCCAAGGAAACTTCTGATCTTAATCACCATCTATGGTCACTTCTAGTTGTCAACAGCTTCGATCTTATCTGGATCAACCGACAAACCCTTCTCTAAAACCACACGACCAAGAAATTTAACTTCTTTCTTTCAGAAATGATACTTTGAAAACTTCCCTTTCAGTTGATGTTGCCTCAGCGTCTTAAGCACCCCTCTAAGTTGAACTTCATGCTCTCTTTCATCCTTAGATTATAATAAGATATCATCCATGAATACCAATATGAACCTATCAAAGTGCGCTCAGAAAACTTATTTATTAAATCCACGAAGAAAGATTGTGCATTCGTTGCCTGAATGGAATCACCAACCACTTAAATGACTCGTACCTTGTCCTGAACGCCGTTAATGGAATATTTTCCTCCGCTACTCTTAGCTGATGGAACCCTGTTGCCAAATTCAATAGGGAGAACACTCTGCCTCCATTTAATTGATCGAACAAATCATCGATTCTCAAAAAATGATATGTACTCTTGATCGTCCTTTCATTCAACTTGCAGTAGTCAATACACAACCTTAGAGATCCATATGGCTTCTTCATGAATACAATAACTGCTCCCCAAGGAGAACTACTTTGCCTAATAAAGCCCTTCCCTTCCAAGTCCAATAACTACCCCTTTGCTCTTTCTTTTTAGTTGGTGTCATCCGGCTAGGTGGTCTACTTACGTGTCCTGCCTATGGCATAAGATTTATCTGAAACTCGATAGCTCGCTTTGGTGGTAGATTTGACACTAACTTAAAAACATCTCCAAACTCTTTTCCTACCAATACCCGATCTAATTCTTCTTCTGCTTCCATTGCATTCAGCAAAGCACAAGTACTTGAGCCTGACTTCTCCATCGAGTATATAATTCGGTTACGGCTATTAGGGTGTCTCAACGATATTTCTCCATCTCATAAAATATTCGTGCATCGTATATATCCAACCAATCCACACCTAATATGATCCCAAAACCTAGAAAATAAAAAACATACAGATTGCATGCAAACTTATGACCTAACAAGGAAAGTTCTAACTTATCCCATCTCATTCCCAGAGTTGCATACCCTCCAATTTGCAATCTTTAAGGAAGTAAGTAGGTATGATGGTTCCAAACATAATTTATCTACCAAACACTAAGATACAAATGACTGTGATGGTATTAAATAGTACCCCAACAGGTATACTATGAATCAAAAGCGTACCTTCCATCATGGATTTCCCTTTCTCGGTTGTCGTTGGTCTAGAAAAAGACGGTTCCAAGACAAAAACTTTTCCCTTATTTTCTCTAGCCGGCTTTGGACACTGATTCTTGTAATGCCTAATCTGGTCACAATTGAAGCATTTTAGTCCTTTCTTATCTGCAACCTTTTTTCCTTTTCCAGTTCGATGTTCATGAGCATAAAGTCATTTCTTTTCGCACTTGAAGGAAACTACATTGACCTTCCCTTTCGTGGCAGCTCCTCCTTTCTAAGCTCTTTTCCGTTTAAAGCACTTTCTCTTCTTTCCCAGGGGATTTTGAACCTCAACCGATTTTTTCTTACTAAATGTAGAGAGCATATCTTCGTTCCTAATGGCCACCTCCACTGCGACATTATTTGGGTCACGGAAGTGCGGCATGGATGCCCTGGCAATATCTGGCTTCAGTCCTCAAATAAACTTTTCATTTCTCTTGACGACAGTGTCAATCAAGGCGTATCTGCATCTAGATAGCTCGTCAAATTTCGTGGCATATTCGATTACCGACATCTTCCCCACTCTAAATCCACAAACTTCCTCATCGATGTCGACTTGGCCACTTCGGATAGAAACCTCTCTTCGAATCACCTTCGAAACTCGATCCAAGTAAATTCTTCTTCAGGTACTCCAACAATATCCTCGTTCCCTCAGTATAATGGTTCTCCCTGCAACTGTCTGAAAGAAAGTCTTCTCTTCTGTTCATCAGGTAATCCCAAGTCAGCGAAAATTCTTTCATAGTGCGATAACTATTTTTCTACTTCGACAGCATCCAATGTTCCTAAAAAGGGCATCCCACCAAGACAAATGTAATCCTTGCTTTGCTTGGCATAGTTATTGTCAATTGGGGCCATAGGATTTGCTCCCTCATCATCCACGGCATTTTCCCCAGCTACTCCTATAGCTGCTTCAGCTCGCATCATATCGACTAAGAACTAATACATCATCCCCATATCTACTGGTAGGGTTCCAACTCGTACATTGGCACTTGCGTTTGGATTAGCATTTGCCTATCGACCCGTGTTCCTTCTAGTATTGGGTAGAGCATTTCCAATAGTTGTAGTGCTTCCTCCACATAGCTTTCCACTTTCGTTTCCCGCCTCCATATCTTCCTTTCCCGTATATATGCAAATGTGCCTTAGTAAGATACAAAAGAACGGTCTAAGAGAAAAGGGGAATATGTACTTATAGATATATATATGAAAAGCAAGCACGTCACTATAGCCTTAACCCAAACTTCGGTCTCGTTAACTAATTCATTGGGTTATGTTTTGAAAATCTTTTAGGTTCAAATTTCTTTTAAATTTACATAAATCTATGCTCTGATACCAACTTTTAATATCCCCGTTTGGAGTCCCGAAACTAACTACAAATGATGTTGTAGTCATCGGTAGTTATTAATTTTCGGTGACCAAATGCAGTAATGTTAGATATATTGAAAACACAGAAGCACATGAATATGAAATTTTTTGAACATAATTTAAATTCAAACTTCACATTTCATTTCACAAAAGACGCTTCATATTCATTACATAATCCCATATGCAACCCACATTAAAATAAATTATAGTTATTATAAAATACTCTAAGAGCGATCTTTGAAGATGCCCCTTTGGTTGATCAGAATCTAATACTAGGCAATTAAACAAATTTGCCCTTACAACCAAATAACATAGTGGAAAATAGATTGAATCTTCTAAATAGCCAGCTTACCTCCTGCACGTCTCCAGAAGTTTATTCGTCCACTATTAACCTTAAAAACCCTTAGCCTTAGCTTACTCAAATTAATTTTGAGCACCCGAGAACTTAAGGGGAAAACATAAACTTCGAGTCAGACAAAAATTCTAGTGTGAATAATAATATATGATCTTAAACAAAATAGATATCTAGTGAGACTATGCCACTAAGCAGAATGGGTTTTCTCCTCGCTAATACTTTAACCAAAAACTAATTAATCGTATAATGTGCACCTGCATCCACAATGGTTAAAACAAAACATAATATGATAATATGCAATTATACAATATATCCTAGATTTTCCATCCCCATTCCTCTGACTATCTATCTCAAGTTATAGTTTCTAGGATAGCTATTAACCTATTAGTTTTCATGGGCTGACTAATAACCTATTCCAAGCTTACGGGCTAACTGGTCGGTTTCATAGTTTTCAAGGGATTTCTAAGAACCTATTGAGGTCTACCAATAAAATCATCCAATGATAGTTTTCATGGGCTAACAATGAACCTATTGGATTCTACAATAACATCTTTCGGGTCATAGTTTTCATGGGCCAATAACCTATTCAAGACATAGTTTTCATTGGATCACTAAGAACGTATGACCCCTGCCAATACCATTTCACAAGGTATAGTTTTCATGGGCTAACTAAGAACCTGTTTAAATTAATAATCTTTTAACCAACTTTGGGCATCCTATATTCTGGTTTATCTGACCTCTTGGATACAATTCTACTCCCACGGGGGTGAAATAAATGTATATTTACTAGTAGGCCAACCTAATTGGTTATCCTTTCCTTAGCACCCCAAATTACAGTTATGGGTTATAAATGAAGTGAATATGATTACCTAAGCACACATAACTCTTTATAAGACATACATTGGTGTCCCCTAATGCAAATAGCAAAGTTTTACAATTATTAGTATCACCAATTATGGTACTGATTTTATTAAAGTATGCCTTAGTGTCCCTAAGTTCCAAAAGCAACTTCTATAAATTCTAGGGCTATCCACCCCTTCGTTTATCTATTAAAAAGAAGGCGAGACACCACAACCATGGCGGCACCATTAGATAAGGCTATCAACCTTTATCTTCAATTACAAAGGTAAAGCGATACGGTAGGACCCCTTTGCACCTATCAAAAGAATAAGGCGTAAGGACCCCTCCGCCCTATCAAAAGAATAAGGTGGAATAACTCTTCCGTCTTGATTGGAATCATTACGGAAGGAGGCTTCCGCATGTATTCAACTATTGCGGAATGACCCCTCTGCATCCATGAAAATAAAGTGACGGGACAATAAAAAACTTTGTTTGAGCTATGACTTTTTGTAGGCATAGACTTAGGGTCTCTAACCTATTCCATTGCTTCCGTATAATGATTTCACTTTCCATAGAGTGGTCATAATAGAAAAATGGACCAACGGTTAAAAAGTTATACATGTTTTAAATTTTATAAACAAAGCTGGCGGAAACAATAATGGCGAAGGAAGATGTTACTGTAGCATAGCTACGAAGGATAAAGTTACTATAGCATGGCAATGAAAGCATGGTACTATAGTATGACCACGAAAACATTGGCACTGTAGCATGGCTACGAAAGCATTGGTACTGTAGTATCGCCACGAAAGCATCGGTATTGTAGCATGGCTACGAAAGCTAACTGACACTATAGCGTTACGAAAGTTAATTGACGCTATAGCAAAACGAACGCCATGGTGACGAAGGGGTACAGTGGTAGACTTGTAATTAACGTAAAAACTGTTATTTTGCTAAATAAAGTATATTCTTTCCACCAACTCTTATTGTTTATAAAATTCCTATTAGTTAGAGATATACTTGATCAATTTCTTCGTAGAAAAACTGCTATAGATCAAATTTCATAATTAACAAAATTATTTTCAACCATTAAATTATATTAATATTTTAATATAATTAGTAAGCCTTTGTAGACTAGAAAATTCATATTAAATCGAAAACACTTGGGGAAAATCCTAAAAATTCATCAAAAATCTAAAATAACATTTTCTTTACCATAGAAAAATTTAAGGGAAAAATTCATTATTTTATTATTTTTAATAATTAAATCCCGAAATAAATGCCGTTTTTGCCTTAGGAAATTCATAAAATATTCCAACTAATTCCAAAAATTATGAAATTAAAAATCCATCTCCAAAATTATGCATTACACAACATATCCGAAATTCAAGTCGTTTAGAGATCATTCACTAAGGTTTTCCCCGTGAAACCTATCACAAAAATTTCATAAAAATTCCAATAAATCACCATTCATGCAAACAACGGTAAAATAAACCATATCATCAAAAAATTCGAAATACATCAAAAATTTGAAATTCAACACATAAGAACGAGATGGGTACTATTGTTCACCTTGATTTGAGAAAAGAATTCGAGATTTGAGTTGTTGATTTGGTTCCCCTTAGCTTTAGCTTGATTCTCTAACTTTTCTCCTTTAAAAGCTTTAGCAATGGCCTCTAATTTGTGTTTTGTATGGATTAAAAAATGAATGAGGATATGAGGGCAGAAGGGTTTATGTTTAGGAAATGAAGCTTATTTCTATTTTGCCTCTCTGATAAATCCTCCTACTTATGTATAAATTAAAACAGTCTTATATGTTGATTAGTTAATGCCTAACCCAACTAATTATCAATTCTCATATCATTTTCACGCCACACATTATTCCATTTAATTAATCCAATTAAATCACCTGAATAACGTTAAAGAAAAATTAGGGGTGTTACATCACCGATCTCAAAGGTCCTCGGTCGGACTATAGTATTATAGTATCGGGTGACTCGATATCGATGCGCAGCTGCCCTCAAATCAACTTCTTCGCGCTTCTCATCTACAAAGTCGAGAGATTCTGAGAGGAGATCTTCATTGGTAGGATTATAGTAGGTTATTTGATGAGAAGGGACTTCGAGTTCAATAGAAATAACGACTTCGAAGCCGTAAGCAAGGGAGAATGGAGTATGGTTAGTCGCGGACAAATGGGTGGTTTCGTAAGCCCATAATACTATTGGGAGTTCATATGCCCACTTGCCTCTAGCCTTTTCTAAACATTTTTTCAGAATAGAATTTATGATTTTGTTCACAGCTTCCACCTGTCCATTTGCTTTAGGGTAAGTAACTGTCACAAATCTCTTTTCAATACGATGCCGACGGTAGAAGTCTTTGAATTCAACGTGGTCGAATTGAGTCCAATTATCAGTTACAATGGTTCATGGAAGGCCAAAGCGAAAAATGATGTTCCAAACAACGAAGTTTGTTACTTTCTTTATCTTGATCACGGCTAAAGAATCTGCTTCGGTCCATTTGGTGAAGTAATCAACTGCTATGATTGCGTATTTCGCACCACCTTTTGAGATCAGTAAGGAATCGATAATATCTATGCCTCATATGGAAAACAACAATGGATTGACCATTCGTGTGATTTCCTTTGATGGAGCACTTAAAACTTTTGCATACATCTGGCACTTATCGCATCGCTTAGCGTAGTCATTAGCGTCCCAGTTGATAGTTGGCCAATAATACCCATACCGGAGTATTTTTTACGAGGGTTGTGTAATCACTACATTCTCCTTCAAGAACTTTCTTTAGGACTCGTTTTATTTTATCATAAGTGAAATACCAAAGCAGGGGTATGGAAAAACCCATCCTATACATGACTCCTTCCTGAATGATAAATCGTAAAGCTTTATGGAAGATTTGTTGCCTTTCATTCCTCTATTCAAAAAGAACTCTTTATTATAAATAATATTTAAATTGGGTTATCTGTGATTCCTTCTCAGGCTCCATCTCTAGTACCCAGTCAATTTCTATCTGGTTTATGCTCAGAGTGTCTAGTACTTCTATTGGAACCAAGCCCATTTGTTGTGCATCCCCAGTACAAGCAAACTTTGTCAATGAGTCGGCCTCTTTGTTTTGATCCCGGGAAATGTAGATAACATCATAATCTTCAAAGTCAATCAATAGCTCTTGAACATGGATAAGGTATAGAGCGAGTTGTTGCCCTTTAGCTTTGTAATCTCCCCTGACTTGGTATATACTAACTGTGAATTGTAAAAGATTTTAAGAGATTTATCCCTAGTTTTCTAGCAAGTTTGAGTCTGAAAATCAGGGCTTCATACTCAGCTTTGTTGTTCATTGTAGGGAAGTCAAGCTTTAAAGCATAGCAAACTGACCGTCGAGGTTACTACCACGATTGTGGCTCTAGAACAGCGATCATCAAACGCTCTGTACGTATACATTTTGCACCGAATGGTAGAGGCTCCTTCGCTCTCTGGGAGATCATCCTGTGAAGTGAATTCCGCTACAAAGTTCACCAGTGCCTATCCCTAGATGACTTTTTTAGGGAGATAAGTGATGTTGAATTGGCTTAATTCGATGTTCCACTTGAGTAACCTTCCAAACGTCTCATATCCTTACAGGATTTATTGTAACGGGTGATCAGTGTAAAAGTTGATGGGATGAGCCTGAAAATAAGGGCGGAACTTTTACGAAGCAATCAGCAAGCAATATGCCAATTTCTCTATCTTCGGGCAATTTCTTTCAGCTCTTGTTAATCGCTTGCTAACATAATAGATCAATCTCTGGATCTGATTCTTCTCATGAAGCAGCGCAGCGCTTACAACATGTACTTACACGACCTAGTAGATATACAAGTCTTCATGATCCACCGGGTTTGACAAGATAGGAGGCCTCTGTAAGTGGTTCACCAAATCTTGGAATGCATATTCACAATCTCGCATCCATTCAAAGTTCCTTTTCCCTCTTCTAATCAAATTGAAGAAACGAACGCATTTATCGGTGGTTCAGGAAATAAATCAACTTAAGGTAACAATCTCCCCACTTAAGCTCTATACTTGCGTGATGATCTTTCGCACCTGAATGTTGCGAATTGCTCAAATCTTCTCTAGATTAGCTTCAATTATGTGAGCATTGGCGATGAAACCCAAGAACTTTCCTGATGCAACATTGAAAGAACATTTTAAAGGATTAATCTTCATTTTGTAATATCGGAGGATATTGAACATTTCTGCTAAATCTCTAATATAGTCGTTTGATCATCATGACTTCATAAGCATATCATCCATGTATACCTCCATCATCTTTCCAATCCGATCTTCAAACATTCGGTTGACCAGGTATGATAAGTTGCTCTAGCATTGTTCAACCAAAATGGCATTATCACTTAGCAATACAATCCAACATCGGTAATGAGATCGGTGTGCTCTTGATCGGGAATATGCATCGTGATTTGATTAAATTCGGAGTACGCATCCACGAAAGATAGCAAATCATGTCCTACGGTTGATTCCACTAGCGGTCGATCCTAGGAAGGGGAAAACTCAATTTAGGACACGCCTAGTTTAAGTCCGAATAGTCAACGCACATTCTCCACTTTCCAATCGCTTTTCTCATAAGTACATGATTGGATACTCATTTAGGGTAGAGGGTGACATGAACAAACCTGTTATTTTTGAGTCTATCCACCTCCTCTTTAAGGGTGGCAGATCTCTCCGAATCCGCCTTTTATGCTTCACAGGGACATGACTCAGGTCGATATTTAATATGTGGTTCGTAATGGCAGGTGAAATCCTACACATGTCATAGTAAGTCCAAGCAAACATGTGAAGATTCGCTCGAAGAAAACCAACAAGTTCTTTCATCATCTAGGAGTTGAGCAGTGATCCGATCATTAAGACCCATGATGGGTCATCATGGCTGACCATGAAGTTAATTGTTAGCTCTGTTGATGCATCCTTGGTCTTTTTGGGCTTCTCCTTGTTATCCCTCAGATCTATGTCTTTATAGAACTAACTGTTGCACCCGAGCCAAGGCTCAGGCGTTGATTGCCAATCTTCGATGGTTTGGATGCGGAGAGACTTGTCCACCCCCTTAGCTTTCTCCTTCCATTGAGCGTCTCTCAATGCAGCCATATAGTAGGCACATCCAGTTGCCTGATCACTCTGCGCAACTCCAACACTTTTACCAGTTGGGAACTTTAAAGTCAAACAACACGGGGCAAGAGATGTTTGGAATTCAGGTAAGGCTAGTCGGCCCAGAAAAGCATTGTATGGAGAGTCAACACCTAAGACAATAAACAACAACATCTACACCCTCCTAAGATCACCTTCCCCCAACTCTACGGGCAATTCAAAATATCCGACAGCTTCGGTTGCAACACCATGAAAACCTTGATTGCTGACTTTAGTTGGTTTCAAGTCCCTGGCTTCCATCCTCATCTGATCATAAGCCATTTTGAAAATTATATTTATGGAACTTCTACAGTCGAGCAAGATCCTCTTCAATAAGGCGGGGATGATCATGGCCGAAATGACCATTGGTCGATCGTCGATGCCTTAACCTTATCTGGACCTTTATTTCTGAATATAATTTCATCTACCATTGTATGCTGTTGTTTAGCCTAAGCTCCATCTTCTATATTTGAACAGCACTCAAAATTAATATGCTTAATTGTGCTAGCATAATGCTCCATCTTGTCCCAGCTCTTATCAACTGGATGCGGTCCTCCAACTATTGTATTGATCACTAATCTTCCACCGGTCTGCGCAATCCACTCAGCTCTTTGTGGCGCTTGTCCTTGGTTAGGGTCGGATGTCCCCTGCCTACCATCCTATGGTGCTTTAACAAACTGCTATAACATTTTTCCTAAATCAATTTATCGATAACATCCTAGAGATGCCTACACTCATTTGTGTTGTGATCATAGCATTCATGAAACTGGTAATATTTTCCAGTCTCCTTTTGCTTCTCCGCCGATTCCTTCGGAGGTGGCTTCCTATATTGCATGGTATTGCATGTAGACAACTAGACGTTTTCTAGAGACGTATTCAGCAGTGCGAAGGTAACATACATTGGAATCCTTGGTTTTCCTCTTCCAAAATCCCTTTTTCGTTCATAGTTCCTATCACCACCTTTCTTTTGCTGATTTGCTCTATTTTAGACATTTACTTGAACTTTTCCAAAACTCTCCCTAGACTGCTTCACTGCAATGTTACTCTGCACTCCTTCTCTACTCGATTCGACAACTTTCTTCTTCCTAGAGAATCTAGCTTCCTCTTTCCCCAAATACTAAGCTACTTTGACATAGATACGCTCCAATGTCGCGGGTGGTTTTCCAGCTAACCAATCACCAAAGTCAGATTCTGGATCAACCCTTCTTGTTATTGTCATCAATATTGAATGGACATTCGGATTACTGACTTCTATGATAGCCATATGAAATCTCTCTCAGTAATCTTTCAGTGATTCTCCTGGAGCTTGGATCATGCTTGATAGGGATATTACATCTTTGGAGTGAGTTGCGCACATACGGAACTACTCCACAAACTTTGTTTCTAAATCATCGAATCTAGAGATTGACCATGGGGGTAATCTCATAAACCACATCGTCGCTATGCCAGAGAGAGTGATGGAAAAACGCTTGCATTTTATGGCATCATCAGCTCGTGTAGAAATGATCAGCCATTCCTATCTCATGATATGCAGCCTGGAGTCAGTTTTTCCCTCGTAAAAGGCATCGACGCAATGCTAAATCTCCTTGGATACTCCACGTGTAAAAAAAAAATTCTATGAATGGAGTATGACTTCTTGAGATCCTCCAATCATCATTGATCATACCTTGGTTCTCCCTTACTAGCTTTCTGACCATAACAGAAAAGTCCGACGTTTGGATAGCTGGAGCCAAGTGGTAATCATGCTACACCTCTCGTGAATGGTCCGGTCGTTGTCTACGGGCCATTCCATACCTTTTTGGCTCAACATCCTCTTGATGTGCATCATGTGCATTCACATTGTCGTTATTCTAGAGAGGTAACTAAGCTACATTTACTTGAACTCCAAGATCCAGATCGATCGTGATATCACCAATCTACGTTCTTCCCATTATTTGATATGAACCACCTCCAAGAGTTAGATGATGGCCGACCATTCCAAATGGATTGGCACCGATCATTATCAGTCTATTTGGATCGATCGAGTGGTAGCGGGTCGATGTTTCAGCATGGTATCCGTCAATTATGTGACATCTTCGTCTGTGATAGTCATTTGATGAAGTTGAGCTCTCTAATGCCGAATAAGGACTTGTCTCTCTCCTAACTTTCCCGTGTTGTTGATCTCTGAGTTGATTCATTAAATCGATATTGGCTTGAATCTGCTAATTCAACTATCAACAGCTATCCATGAGCTCTCTCATAAATTTTTGGAAACCAGCTTTTGTAATGGAATCAACTAGATTCTGGACATCAATTGGATCGGTATCATTAACATCTACTGGCAGATTACTTTGGCCCCCTTGTTATATGCTAGCATTCTCGTTTCTTTCTACGTTTTGTGAGGTAGGTCTGGTATTCCTAACCATTGTCGATAGTTTTCTTCTGACTTTTGAAAATTTGAATAGAATGGATAAACTACTTGAAGATAATTATGGATCTCTTTGGGATATTTATGCAATCCAGTAGCAGCAAAGGGATCCAAATTTTGCTGAGAATTTTCTTCTTAGTAAAAGCACCAAAATATTTGAACCGAAAGTTAGCACAAACACCCAATAGAGATTTTGTAGAGAAATAAATGAAGAGTAATAAATAAAAATAGAGGAAGAAAGTAATTGAATAACATAAAATAAGCAATAATAAGAACACAAAATTTATAGTGGTTTGGCATTGAAAGCCTATGTCCACTTTGGAGAAATAACTTTATTAATCACCGAATTTCCTAGTAAAGAAAGATGGATCAGAGTAAAACCCTTAGCTGCATAAAAGAGTAAAGTAACAAGTAGCATAAAGATCCTCAAAATGAACAATCAAGTCTATATTTATAGGGGAAGACGGTAAAATATCTTCTTGAAATTTCAGCAACGGAGTCTCCAGATCCAAAAGAAGTCACGATATTGATCGTGGGTCCCACATCATTCACAATAACGATTGGTATTGATCGTTCTATGGGTTTGTTTTAGCCTGTGATCGATATGGTGGGCTTCACTCTTCAATATATTGATGCTCCTAAAGTTTCACATATAATCTGTGCAGTTAAAGCGCTCGGCAGATTCAAAGCGGTGGAGGTGCAAAAAGTCATAGCGGGGATACAACAAGGATGTAGCGGGATATTGCGGATAGCTCTAAAATAGCATATAAAACTCATACTTAATGTTTTGACGAATATATAAATGGTAATTAAATGAAAAATTATCGTTCAATTAGATTATAATTAATACATAAATAATTTTAAACAAAAAATGTACGAATATACTTTAAATAAACGTAAAAATGTTATATAACATAATTGAATTTAGTAGAATATTAGAGTATTTTCATTTCTGAAAATATATTAGAAATTAAATCAAATAATTAGTTTCATAATTTTTGTAATGTATAAATGCAATTTTTAATTCATTTTATTAAAGAAGATATAGCGAAAATAGCAAAATATAGCAGGAATAACGGGATATAGCGGAAATAGCGGGGATTAAAGCGGAAAGGCTATATTTTAGGGCTATATGGAAAAATCGTAGCGGTAGAAATCCGCTATGAGATATTGCTTATAGCAGGATAATAGCGGGGCATTAACTACACAACATGTAATTGACTTGTAGATTTTGAGATGTCAATCGTTTTCCATTGAGTTGAATTGTAATATAGATACGGTATGATCAATAATTGGTGAATATGGGTCATACCCGATCCATTTTAGTAAATGGTATATTTTCATACTTTCGTCATTCCACTGAGTCTGCCTTCTGCTTCCACTTCATCACTGTTTCATATTATCATTCGTGCCTGATCTTTGGGCTTCATGATCGTTAATCTGACTTGTCGGTCCTGATGACAGTTGAGTCTGACTCGTCTATTTATTTTGAATATAGCCAGGCCAAAAGGCTGGATAACATGAACGTACATTGGTTTGAAGTGGTTTTCGGATAGGAATCGCCCAAATCCGATCTTAAAATTTCTAAACCAAATATCGATAAAACATCTTATAGAGATATATCATTTCTTTTCCAATATATACGAGAATATTAAACCTCTCTTTAACTTTGGAAAACACCCAATCATTTCTCATAAATTATGTTGGAAAACATTACTGAGTAAAAAGGATTCATAGAAATTATGCTAATTTTACTCAATATTAATTTCTGTATTCAATAAGTACTATTCGTCGAATAATGGTGAGAATACCATTTAAATTCACATGACTAGTATAATTCCCCGCATCAAAATTTGACATTAAGTATAAGAAGATTATTTATATACAACCCAAGTTAAGGAACTAGTTATAGAAAGAAAATCTTTTGTACTTGTCCCGTTTTCGACATTTCGACTTTATCTATTCCTCGCCCAAGAAGAGGATGGGTAAGCAAGGGTACTGATAGCTCCTGAACATCCCCTTAGTCTAAGCACTTCACATTCAGATCTCACAAATAGAAAAATCCTATCTACTCGTCGGCTTTTAGAGCCAAGATTAAATCATTTATTGATAACAGCTTTTCTATTAACCACTTTTTAAAACTCCTTTCAAAGTAATTTTAAAACATCCAAATCATCTATAATATACTGAATTATTTATTTGAAATTGTTCCCAAAAGATTCGGGAAAGAATAATTAAGTAAAAACCATTGTTTGTAAGTTACTAGAAAGTGCTGCGAAAAAATGTGGCAAATAATGTTTTAAGGCTTCTTTGAACAAAATAACTTTTCTACCAAATGGAAGTCCATTTTTTTTAACTCAAATCTCTTTTAAAACATTGTAATATATATATAGAAATTATACATATTTTATTGATCTAAAATACCAATTTAAAACCATTACCACTTAAATTTTTAAAATTTCCAAACCGCGATGTTATTGAAAACTTGATTTGGACTTAACTCAAAATCCATTCAATGAAATCTTGATCTTTCTTTTCCATTTGAAAACCACAGTTGTTGTGACGGCCCTGACTCGACTTTCGAAATCGGCACCGAATACGACACTCGTATTCAAATGCCGCAGATCCAAACATCAAATCTGGTTCGCCAGAGCTTATAACAACATCAAATGAATATAAAACAGCGTAACAAAATGAATATCATGCATACATCACAGATACAACATCATAATATCCATTACTACATCAGAGTATTTTTAATACATACACCACAACTCCCTATAAACATCATAATAATACAACAGTGATGTTATATCCAAAAAGTCTTCAAATGAATTGAAGCGATAGCGAACTCCCAAAAACTAAACACCTGAGATCCCAAAAGCTTCTAAAATATCTTCAAAGCAAAAGCTCCAAAATACTGCGACACCGGAACACGAAAACCTGCTACTAGGCTGCCCGTGTAGAAATTTTGGGAACCCAGAGTTTAGAAAAGAAACAACAAACTCTGGGTCAGTCATGGGACTGGTATGAGTAAACAAAAATGATTGCTATTAAATAAACTAAATTAATAAAAGAAAATCCGGTATGCTTTTGGAAAATGAAACTACCATAAGACCTCCCGCCACACACACAATGCAATCGTAGAATTGGAGGAGATTTCTTCTTATGATAGTCAAACATGCTTGATACGAGAAAAGTTCTTTTATATTATTACTAGTGCATAGTGTAGAAATCTATTTCGAAAGTATAATATTAATCTTAGCCAGCATAGACATTCCGAACTATGCCTACTATAGCTACCATCTAAACAGTGGTGACCACCATAAGTAAATGGCAGGTTATACAACTAAAACCGTACTGGGTTCGTATTGGGAATTGGATTTCCAACAAATGGTCAGGCTAAGAAACTTTCTACTGCCACATGGGTACGCCTCTGGCGAGTCGTCCCAAGAACCTACCCGGCTCTCTGCCAACGCAAGGCCGGGTTACCTCTGTAACTAGGTAACTACTACTCGAGTATGCCACTCCGCGGTCCTTTGGGACCTTTATCGAAGGGCCCTCTATCACAAAGCAACAACCACACAGTAAATGAGATTGGAGCTACCACATAGTTAAATATATGGGCTCCATACCATGACATCACCTTTTTCCAAAAGGAAATGACATACCCTAAAGAGCGCGACCCTCATAACCTTGCCGCATCTTTCCTGTTTTGACCATTTCCGGGGTGTGAGGTCCGATGAGGTCTCGTCCACAAAGCTACGCTTTTCACGAAAGCCATGCTTTGATCACAAATGATCAACAAATGATCATCAACACACAGCAGCACTATCATGTCACACTACCAAATTGGGAACATATCGCTGATAACCTTCAATTACATAATCTCTGAGCTCGTACGTCTCAGAGAAAGGTTTTAAGCTAAGAGAATAAATTCTCCGCCACCAACAGATACGTATTTGAAAGAAATCTGCTTTATATCTCAAAGTGTAGTGTCATACACACAACCATACAAGTCTGTTCCGGGTTCGAACAGAACCGAAGGCACTTCGTCCAATAAAGAAAGAAGCCCTTGCAAATCCGGGTATCCACAATCCCGATCAGACTTCCCATCACTTAGGTAATCCCTATACCAGAGCAACTCAGTGCAGATACAATCGATAGGTTATCCTATCGTTTTCGAAGACACCCGGTCTCCACCACCGGTCTTCAAATGCTATCCATTTTGACGTATCACTATTCAAAATGGGTTATATGACACAAAGATCCTCTTCCGACTAAACCGAATAGTGAGCGTTTAATTTTAAAACATGTGGAAATATCAATCACAAAGATTCACATTCAGGGTTCGATGTGGGTTTCAGATAACTAACTGAAATCCGACTCCCTGTCGCATCGAAGTTTTAATGCCGTTTTACGGGCGACAGGGTTTTCACATCAATACAAAACAAATCACAAATCATAGTGCAGTACAGAGCAATTCACATCACATCACACAGTATTTCGATCACAACAGAAATAACAATCCAGTGCAGAACAATGGTTAATTGTTTTCCAATGTGGTTTAAGTGAATTGACGACATAATTATTTTAATCAATGATCAATTATTCTTAACGATAAACAAATTAATTAATATTAAATTATTCCTCAATCAATTAACTTAATTAACTGCTAATTATAATTTAATCAACTTAAATTATCTAATTAAATTTTTTTTACTTTAAATAATTTAGACACTTAATTGTTTACTAATCAATTTTAATTACAAATTATAAATCATCCTTTACTTAGTTAATTACAATTACTAATTTAATCAGTCTTGATTTCTTTCTAAAACAATTGATTAATAATAATTATTCATCTAAACTAACATTAAAAAATATATTCTTTAAGCTTTTTGAAATCAATTTATTTCTATTACACAAAAAAGCTTTAATGTTAATTGACTTTAATGTTTATCTTATACTAATTATTTCGCTAAAGCATTAATTAGATTATTAAGTATCCACTTAGTTAATTAAAATTTGTAATAAGCCTTTAACTAAACATAGTCAATATTAATTGCTTTATAAAACTAAAATCTGCTTAACATCAAAACTTGAATTTTATTTGGGCTAAACCCATTTTTAAAGTAACACGAGCAAACCCAGGTGTTTACTCGAGTCAAACTCGAGTTCCTCTCGTCCCTTCCCTGAGTCTATCTCCTTTCTCCCCCGTGCTCTCTTCTTCTTCTCCTTTTTCTTTCTTTTTTTCTTTTTTTTTACTTAAGCTAAGTTTGAGCTTAACCCATTGCTGAATCAACCCCATTCGAACGTGGGAGAACTTCGAGTCCACCCACCTCCTACTCGAACGCTCCTTCGAGTTTCTCCCCAGGCCCAAACTCACTGACACAGAATCGATGTCGTGCACGTGCACGGCGTCGCGCCGCCGTATTGGTAGGCATCGTGATCTTCGGCAGGTCGAAAAACTCACCCAAACACGAAATCAAACTTCAGTTCGACACGAAAAAACTCGAAATCGAAAATGAGTGTTTTACTCGACATTGTAACACGAACACACCCAACAAAATTGCCTCGCCACCGCTCCTCAGACCACCAGCGATGCCACGGCTTCGGCCACATTATGTCCATGCTCCATACTACCCTCCCCCATCATCACGTGCAACTCGATCACTCCATGGCGACGAAATCACCATTCTTCCAACTCACTGTAAACTTCGAACTTAAACCCTACTTTGGGTTCGTTCGACAAATTCGTGCATTCAAAAAATTATTTAGCAATTTTCTCATCATCACAGAAGCTCAAACAAGCTTTAAACCAAATTTCAATATCTATTGTTGAATCATTCACCAGGAATTAGGAAAAATGCAATTTTGGTTTAAATTCGAACTGCTCTCAGAATATTCAAGTAAAAATCATCATATTGATATTATAAATCATTACTTTGGCTGCTTATTCAGGTTATACAAATGAATCAATGTTTTAAACTATCTGAATTTATCATATATCGGTCTAATTCCTGTAAAACTGGGTTTACAAAACCTGTTCTTCATCATCATGCAGAAACAAAATTTTATGCCAAAATCTAAGTTTAAACAAACTTGATTTGTTGATAATTTTAAGCCTAACAAAGGTTGATGATAATATTTTGAATCTGGATTTAATATTTTGACTCTGTAACTTCAACAGAGAATAACATAATGTTACAGAAAAAACACAGAAACTATATTCAAAACCAAACATATACAAACTATATTATCACTGAATTTTGTAATATTTTTAATTAACTTAAAGCTTTGAAGTGTACGTTTACTCACATAGAAATATTGATGAATAGAGATGCTTCTGTGTTTTGAAAAAAAAAACAGTTTTGATCCTTTTTTTTCCAGCAGATTGTTTTTAAGCTTGAAAATAAAGTGATGTTTTTATATTTATTTTTCTCCCTGATTTTGTTATGTTTTTATGAACGAACTATGCTAACATGGATGTGTGTGTGTATATATAAAGATGGCTTTGTAAAGGGTAGGGGAGGTAGGTATTAACTGGGACAACCTTTTCTTTGATCATTTTTTTTTCTTGTTGAATAAGCTAGAATTTGGTTTCGGCTGAAATTATTTTTTGTATATGCTGAGAAGATGGCATTTAATGTTCATGTTCCCATCCTTGTTAAATTACAATCCCATTTTGATTTTTGTAAGTACTAATTTTGTTTTATTTTGCAGATTTTTTTCTTGCATACGACTTTGTTTTGTTGCTTCCTGGTTTATAAATTTTCATACAAGTTTATATGTATTCCTATGTCAGGTCATAACCATATGGTCTTATTACAAACATAATCTTGAATTTTTTTCTATTTGAAGTTTAACTATCAATATTTAATTCATCACATATATATTATTTTATTGTTTAATACAATTTCTTGTTTGTTACATATTTTATTCATTATTATTTATTTATATAAAACTTGAACTACCAAATATTGATTTATATCCATATAACTTTGTAAAATTAATATTAATAATATTTTATTTCATTTGAAACTTTTCAATTTAATTTTTTTTTTAAAATCTAAACAAGTTACCAAATTCAAATTCATAATTTTGGGATGTTACAAATATCCCCCCTTAGGAAATTTTCATCCTCGAAATTTGAAAGAGAGAGAAAAGCAACAAAGAATATACGATTCTGAAAAAATAAGGAAATGGCTTACCAGTTTAAGCCGAGATATCCACTCTGCAATTGGGATATGATTTCTGCATATTATCTTCGGTTTCCAAAGTGCAGTCCTTTGGATCGCCACTCCACTGTACTTTGACCAGTTTCACAACTTTGTTTCTCAATCGCTTTTCATCTCGATCTACAATCTTTATCGGCTCTCTCTTTGCTGCCAAATTGGGAGTGATCTCAAGGTCCTGCTGAGCTGCCTCCTCAATAATACTATCTGGGTCGTGCACAAATTTTCGAAGATTAGAAACGTGGAACACATTATGCACGTCAGATAACCAATTGGGTAGCCGCACTCGATATGCTAGAGGACCGATCCTTTCCAGAATAGGAAAAGGACCAATATAATGCTGTACTAGCTTTCTAGTTTTCCCAAACCTCAACACACCCCGCATCGGAGACACTTTCAGAAATACAGAATCTCTAACTTGAAATTTCAAATCTCTTCTTCGGCGGTCATAATAGCTCTTCTGACGACTTTGAGCAGTTATTAATTTCTTTCGAATAAAATCTACCTTCTCCGTGGCTTCTTGAATCATAGCTGGTCCAAGGATGAGTCTATCACCTGATTCGATCCAGCATGCAGGTGATCGACACGGACGAACATATAAAGCTTCAAAAGGAGCCATCTCTATACTGGCCTGATAGCTGTTGTTATATGAGAACTCGACCAGATGTAAATGGTCCTCCCAAGAACCACCAAAGTCGAGAATGCAAGCACGCAAAAGGTCTTCTAGAATTCGGTTAATCCTCTCAGTCTGCCTATCATACTATGGGTGATAAGCAGTGCTAAAATTCAATCTTGTTCCTAATGCGGCTTGGAATGCCTCCCAAAATCTACTAGTGAAGATCGGGTCACGATCACTCACTATGCTGCTAGGAATACCGTGGAGACGAACAATTTCCTTTACATACAACTCGGCTAAACTTGCAGCCGTGCAGGAAATTTCATTGGCAAGAAGTGGGATGTCTTAGTCAAACGGTCCACAATAACCCAAATTGCTTCATTGCCTTTCCGAATACGAGGCAACCCGTCGATGAAATCTATCGATACTCGGTCCCATTTCCACTTGGGTACCTCTAAAGGCTGAAGTAAACCCGCCATTTTCTTTTGATCGCTTTTAATTTGTTGACAAGTAGCACAACGACTCACATATATAGATATGTCTCTTTTCATTGTCTTCCACCAGAAAGTTGTTTTTATATCACGATACATTTTATTAACTCCTGGGTGGATGCAAAGCTTAGATTTGTGACATTCATTAAAACTTCATGTTTCAAATCAGGAAAGTCTGAAACACAAATCATGCCTTTTAATATTACAACTCCTCTGTTATCCATCTCAAAACTAGTGTGTTCTCCTTGGCATATCCTTTTAAAAATTCCCCAAAGAAACTCATCTTCATATTGCTATCTCACAATCCTTTTAAGAAGAGTAGGAGCGATAACCAGATGAGCAAGAATAGCATGCTTCCTACTCAAAGCGTCGGCAACTACATTGGCTTTTCCGGGCGTATATAGAATATCCAGGTCATAAGATGCCAGAAATTCCAACCAACGTTGTTGTCATAGATTCAGATCTTTCTGGGTAAGGAGATATTTCAAAGATTTATGGTCGGTGAATATTTCAAAATTTTCACCTAGAGAAAGTGAGTTCATTAGATATATTGTTTAAGTTAAGTTAAATTCATAAATTGTTAAGAAAGCTGAAAAGATTTTTACCCAGAAGATAATGTCGCCAAATTTTCAAAGCGAAGATAACAACTAGAAGTTCCAAATCATGAGTTGGGTAATTTCTTTCATAAGGATGTAATTGTCTACTCGCATAGGCAATTACCTTCCCATTCTGCATTAATACTGCAACCATTCCATCACCGCAAGCGTCGGTATAAACAGATAATCCTTGATTTCCGTTAATAGTAGCGAGAACAGGAGCTGTGGTTAATCTCTTCTTCAACTCCTGAAAAGCTTCATCGCATTTCAGAGTCCAATTGAATTTTACATCCTTCATTGTTAGATTGGTCAATGGGCTAGCAATCTTAGACAAGTCTTGAACGAACTTCCGGTAATAGCCTGCTAAACCCAAAATGCTTCAAACTTCTTTTGGGGTAGTGGGTTTTCTCCAATCAAGAATAGCGGAAATTTTGCTAGGATCAATAGCAATTCCTTCTTCATTAGCAATATGGCCGAGAAATTAACTTCTTTGACCCAAAAGTGGCATTTGGAAAATTTCGCGAATAGAATATTCCTCCTCAATATCTCCAAAATGATTCTAAGGTGCTCGGAATGCTCCTCCTCGGTCATGGAATAGATCAAGATATCATCAATAAACATGAGCACAAATTTATTCAATACTTCCCGTAACACACGAGTCATAAGATCTACGAAGTATGATGGAGCTTTAGTTAGCCCGAAAGGCATGACTAACCATTCGTAGAACATATTAGGACCTCTGAAAGCGGTCAAATGGACACAATCTTTGGTGATTCGTAATTGATGGAATCCCTGGGCTAGATCCCGCTTTGAAAAGAAACGAGCGCCATGTAATTGATCAAACAGATCATCAATCCTAGGTAGTGGAAATTTATTCTTGAGAGTCATCTTATTGAGATTGCGGTAATCTACACACAATCTCAAAGATCCATCCGATTTAGCAACGAACACAACGGCTGAACCCCATTCAGAAACACTGGGTCGAATTAATCCTTTTGCTAGTAGATCATCGGTTTGCCGAACTAATTCAACCTTTTCCCTGGGTGCCATCCTGCGACTTGCGTGAACGATAAGACGAGCGTTGGGTACAAGGTCAATTCTGAATTCTATTTCCCGATGTGGAGGTAAAGATTTCACTTCTCCGAACACATCCAGAAAATCTCTAACAATTGGTATAGACTCCAAATAGGGTTCGGGATAACCCAAATTATACATCAACCCTTCTCTTTTAGGACTAGGGTCCTCACAAGAAATCTCGATAAAGTCTCCAAATTTGATTTTAATCAAAATCATTCGATTGTTGCAATCCAATTTGGCTTCGTATTTTGCTAGCCAATCCATTCCGAGTAAGACTTCAAACTCGTTAAAATCAAGAACAATGAGACCGATAGGAAACTGGTGACAAGAATACGAAATAGGAACATCTCTACATCGAAGACAAAGGTTCGCGGGACCTCCAACTGGATTCTTTCCGCATATAGGCTCATCAATAAAATCGGGTTCGAGATTTAATTCATTTATAGCTTGTTGAGAGATAAAACTGTGTGTAGCGCCCGTGTCAAATAGAACTCTAACAATGCTATCATAAATGGTAAGATTACCTTCTAGACCTCCGTCCCTTTTTCTGCTTTGGAAGATGCAGGTTGGTGTTTGATTGCGTATACCTTTGCTGTCTGAGCTTGCTTCATGTTTGGGCAGTCTTTAACTTCGTGTCCCACTTTCTAACAATAATAACATTTCCCGGGCTTCGCTTGAACGGACTGATCTCTCTTTGGCTTCTTGAAACTGTTTGAGTAATGGCCTTTTTCCAAGCAATTATAGCAAGTGACATTCTCTGCTATGCTTCCTTGAACACTCTTCTTTTTCTCCTTACCCTACCATGGTTTCTTGCCTCTAAATTTCCGCTTCTTCCAATTTTGATTGCTCGAATTTCCTTTCTCCACCGGGGCTTCTTGCATATCGAGTGTGGCATATCTGTATCCCATATCAACTAAATCTGAAAAGGATTCCTTAACGTGGCCAGTCATCCTTTCGTGGAATTTCTTATTCATCCCACGAATGAACCTTTCGTTCTTCTTTAAAAGCGTATTCATCAATTCGGGACCAAAACACGACAATTCCTTGAATTTGTTTAGATACTCCTCGAATGACAAACTCCTCTGCTTTAGGTCCATGAACTCCAGGTACATTCGAGAAATTCCAGCTGATGGAAGATAACGCTTCTCAAATACCTCTTTGAATTTTTCCTAAGTAAACTTGACTTTTGGTTTATCTACAGTGACTGTCTCCCACCAGGCTAAGGCTTCCCCTTGGAGTTGCCAAGAAGCTATGAGTCGCTTCTGATCGTCTTGCAGCTTTAGCCCTCTGAAGATTTTCTCACATGATCTGATCCATGCTTGAGCCTCAACAATCGACTCCTTGCCAGTGAACGGTTTGCCACCCAGCCTTGAGAAATTCTGGTATAAATCAGCCAGATTCGGCTGTTGCTGGATGAGCATTGCTGCTACTGCTGTTGGGGGATCTTGGTTAGTTGTTGTGGCATTTCCTTGATCCCTAGCTCTTCCTCTTCGTCCGCTCATTCTTACTATCTGTAATTAGTAAGAAAATTGATTTAGATATTCGGACGAGATATCTTAAGGAATATCAGCAGTTCTACTCCGTGGCTAAAGTTTCAGTCTTGGTTATACTCATTCTAGGGTATACTTCACCCTATCTCTAATGAGCCATCTAATGTGTTATACTCCGTAGCTAAAGTTCTTACACAACCTTCACCTCTGATACCAAATGTGACGGCCTTGACTCGACTTTTGAAAATCGACACCAAATACGACACTCGTATTGAAATGCCGCAGATCCAAACATCGAATCTGGTTCACCGGAGCTTATAACAACATCAAATGAATATAAAACAGCGGAACAAAATGAATATCATGCATACATCACAGATACAACATCATAATATCCATTACTACATCAGAGTATTTTTAATACATACACCACAACTCCCTATAAATATCATAATAATACAACAGTGATGTTATATCCAAAAAGTCTTCAAATGAATTGAAGCGATAGCGAACTCCCAAAAACTAAACACCTGAGATCCCAAAAGCTTCTAAAATATCTTCAAAGCAAAAGCTCCAAAATACTGCTACATCAGAACACGGAAACCTGCTACTAGGCTGTTCGTGTAGAAACTTTGGGCACCCAGAGTTTAGAAAAGAAACAATAAACTCCGGGTCAATCATGGGACTGGTATGAGTAAACAAAAATGGTTGCTTTTAAATAAACTAGATTTATAAAAGAAAATTCGGTATGCTTTTGGAAAATGAAACTACCATATGACCTCCCGCCACACACACAAATGCAATCGCAGAATTGGAGGAGATTTCTTCTTATGATAGTCAAACATGCTTGATACGAGAAAAGTTCTTTGATATTATTACTAGTGCATAGTGTAGAAAGCCATTTCGAAAGTATAATATTAATCTTAGCCAGCATAGACATTCCGAACTATGCCTACTATAGCTACCATCTAAACAGTGTGACCACCATAAGTAAATGGCAGGTTATACAACTAAAACCGTACTGGGTTCGTATTGGGAATTGGATTTCCAACAAATGATCAGGCTAAGGAACTTCCTACTGCCACATGGGTACACCTCTGGCGGGACGTCCCGAGAACCTACCCGGCTCTCTACCAACACAAGGCCGGGTTACCTCTGTAACTAGGTAACTACTACTCGAGTATGTCACTCCCCGGTCCTTTGGGACCTTTATCGGTGGGCCCTCTATCACAAAGCAACAACCACACAGTAAATGAGACTGGAGCTACCACATAGGTAAATATCTGGTCTCCATATCATGACATCACCTTTTTCCAGAAGGAAATGACATACCCTAAAGGGTGCGACTCCCATAACCTTGCCGCAACTTTCCTGCTTCGACCATTTCCAGGCTGTGAGGTCTGATGAGGTCTCGTCCACAAAGCTACACTTTTCATGAAATCCATGCTTTGATCACAAATGATCAACAAATGATCATCAACACACAGCAGCACTTAGCATGCCACACTACCAAATTGGGAATATATCGCTGATAACCTTCAATTACATAACCTCTGAGCTCGTACGTCTCAGAGAATGGTGTTAAGCTAAGAGAATAAATTCTCCGCCACCAACAGATACGTATTTGAAAGAAATCTGCTTTATATCTCAAAGTGTAGTGTCAGACACACAGGCATACAAGTCTGTTTCGGGTTCGAACAGAACCGAAGGCACTTCGTCCAATAAAGGAAGAAGCCCTTGCAAATCCGGGTATCCACAATCCCGATCGGACTTCCCATCACTTAGGGAATTTCTATACCGGAGCAACTCGGTGCAGAGACAATCGATTGGTTATCCTATCATTTTCAAAGACACCCGGTCTTCACCACAGGTCTTCAAATGCTATCCATTTCGACGTATCACTATTCGGAATGGGTTATATAATACAAAGATCCTCTTCCGGCTAAACCGAATAGTGAGCGTTTAATTTTAAAACATGTGGAAATATCAATCACAAAGATTCACATTCAGGGTTCGATGTGGGTTTCGGATAACAAATTGAAATCCGACCCCCTGTCGCATCAAAGTTTAAATGCCGTTTTACGGGCAATAGGGTTTTCACATCAATACAGAACAAATCACAATCAAGTGCAGTACAGAGCAATACACATCACATCATACAGTATTTTGATCACAACAGAAATAACAATCCAGTGCAGAACAATGGTTAATTGTTTTCCAATGTGGTTTAAGTGAATTGACGACATAATTATTTTAATCAATGATCAATTATTCTTAACGATAAACAAATTAATTAAATATTAAATTATTCCTCAATCAATTAACTTAATTAACTACTAATTATAATTTAATCAACTTAAATTATCTAATTAACAATTTTTTATTTTAAATAATTTAGACACCTAATTGTTTGCTAATCAATTTTAATTACAAATTATAAATCATTCTTTACTTAGTTAATTACAATTATTAATTTAATCAGTCTTGATTCCTTTCTAAAACAATTGATTAATAATAATTATTCATCTAAAGTAACATTAAAAAATCTTCTTTAAGCTTTTCGAAATCAATTTATTTCTATTACAAAAAAAGCTTTAATGTTAATTGACTTTAACATTTATCTTAAAGTAATTATTTAGTTAAAGCATTAATTAAATTATTAAGTATCCACTTAGTTAATTAAAATTTGTAATAAGCCTTTAACTAAACATAGTCAATATTAATTGCTTTATAAAACTAAAATCTGCTTAACATTAAAACTTGAATTTTATTCGGGCTAAACCCATTTTTTAAGTAACCCGAGCAAACCCAGGTGTTTACTCGAGTCAAACTCGAGTTCCTCTCGTCCCTTCCCCGAGTCTATCTCCTTTCTCCCTCGTGCTCTCTTCTTCTTCTCCTTTTTTTTTACTTAAGCTAAGTTTAAACTTAACCCACTATTGAATCAACCCCATTCGAACGCGAGATAACTTCGAGTCCACCCACCTCCTACTCGAACGCTCCTTCGAGTTTCTCCCCAGGCCCAAACTCACGGACACAGAATCGACATCATGCACGAGCACGGCGTCGCGCCGCCGTTCTGGTGGGCATCGCGATCTTCGGCAGGTCGAAAAACTCAACCAAACGCCAAATCGAACTTCGGTTCGACACGAAAAAACTCGAAATCGAAAATGAGTGTTTTACTCGACACTGTAACACGAACACATGCAACTGAATTGCCTCGCCGCCACTCCTCAGACCACCAGCGATGCCATGGCTTCGGTTACATCATGTCCATGCTCCATACTACCCTCCCCCATCATCACGTGCAACTCGATCGCTCCATGGCGACGAAATCACCATTCTTCCAACTAACTGCAAACTTCTAACTTAAACCCTACTTTGGGTTCGTTCGACAAATTCGTGCATTCGAAAAATTATTTAGCAATTTTCTCATCATCACAGAAGCTCAAACAAGCTTCAAACCAAATTTCAATGTTTATTGTTGAATTTTTCACCAGGAATTAGGAAAAATGCAATTTTGGTTTAAATTCGAACTGCTCTTAGAATATTCAAGTAAAAATCATCATATTTATTTTAAAAATCATTACTTTGGCTGCTTATTCAAGTTATACAAACGAATCAATGTTTTAAACTATTTGAATTTACCATATATTGGTCTATTTCCTGTAAAACTGGGTTTACATAACCTGTTCTTCATCATCATGCATAAAACAGAATTTTACGCCAAAATCTAAGTTTAAACCAACTTGATTTGTTGATAATTTTAATCCTAACAAAGGTTGATGATAATATTTTGAATCTGGATTTAATATTTTGACTCTGTAACTTCAACAGAGAATAACAGAATGTTACAGAACAAACACAGAAACTATATTCAAAACCAAACATATACAAACTATATTATCACTGAATTTTATAATGTTTTTAATTAACTTAAAGCTTTGATGTTTATGTTTACTCACATAGAAATATTGATGAACAGAGATGCTTCTGTGTTTTGAAAAAAAACTGTTTTGATCCTTTTTTTTTCCAGCAGATTGTTTTTAAGCTTGAAAATAAAGTAATGTTTTTATATTTCTTTTTCTTTCTGATTTTGTTATATTTTTATGAACGAACTATGCTAACATGGATGTGTAAATGTATATAAAGATGGCTTTGTACAGGGTAGGGGAGGTAGGTATTAACTAGGACAACCTTTTCTTTGATCAATTATTTTTTTTCTTGTTGACTAAGCTAAAATTTGGTTTCGGCTGAAATGATTTTTTGTATTTGCTGAGAAAATGGCATTTAATGTTCATGTTCCCATCATTGTTAACATACAATCCCATTTTGATTTTTGCTAGTACTAATTTTGTTTTATTTTGCAGATTTTTTTCTTGCATATGACTTTGTTTTGTTGCTTCCTGGTTTATAAATTTTCATACAAGTCTATATATATTTCTATGCCATGTCATAACCATATGGTCTTATTACGAACATAATCTTGATTTTTTTTTCTATTGTATTTTAACTATCAGTATTTAATTCATCACATATATTTTTATTTTATTTTTTAATACAATTTCTTATTTGTTACATATTTTATTCATTATTATTTATTTATATAAAGCTTAAACTACCAAATATTGATTTATATCCATATAACTTTGTAAAATTAATATTAATAATATTTTATTTCATTTGAAACTTTTCAATTTAAATTTTTTAAAAATCTAAACAAGTAACCAAATTCAAATTCATAATTTTGGGATGTTACAGTTGTAAGAGTTCTGAAAGTTACTATTTTGAATAATTCCGGGCTATATTTCATTTTATATGGTCGTTTGACTATTTTGGAGTGAAATCGCAAACTACCGTTATGTAGCGCGCCTATTTTTGTCTCGATTTTCAAAACTCATCAAAACTTCTCCAATTTGATTTTAGTGTTTATAAATTATTTTAAACCATTTTAAAGAAGTTTAACCATCTTGTAGTACTTTTATAATTTATAAACCATTTATAAACCATTAATAAATCATTTTCTATCCTAATTTGCTCTTGAGGTTTCTCCTTTTGAATACTTCCCTCCGTATGGATTCTACAAATATAAAAAAATAATTAGAAGCAGACACTAAGTATTTATCCTAACTTAACAAGTACACTGCTTTTCAAACCAAGGTTTGATCAATACCTAGGAAGCAAATCGAGGCCTTTATCAAAATGTTTTATCTCTTTCCAAAAATCCTTCTGAAATTTTTTGCTAAAATGTTTTCCAAACTTTATTATCATCGACTTTCAAAATCCTTTCTCAAAAAAACCTTTTAGATAAAAGTTCTCACTATCCAGATCATAGGTTTTTCTCCCTATTCTTTATCATTTCAATACGATTATTAAGCATCTTATGGTTAAACTGTGAAATTCTAATCACAAGAAGTTTATTCTTGATTTAACTAACTTATTTTTAAAACCATTATCTAATTTGTAACGTTAATATCATTACTAACAATATTTTCCAAAATATATTCTTTATTTTTAAAATACGACTTTAGCTAAAATTATTTCATTTACCACATTTTCAAAACAAATCATTTTTATATATCATCAACAAACACGTGCTCTTATATGATACACTTGAACTCATACTAAGCGGTTATTAACCCAATCTTTAATGTGTTGCTTATACTAGTATATTACTAACCCCACCTCTGGTAAGATTTTACCCCTATCCGCCATTTGGACCCTTGAAAATCGACAATAATACCTCCTCGGTATTCACGTGCTGCAAAATCAAGTGCTGGAAGGATGGATAGTAAAGGGTAAAAAGCAAAGAAGACATAATAGAATCTTACACGAATGAAATAACATATATTATTTTAATATACATGATCTTTACAATAGATTTTTTAAATACATTTATCAGAGTCTATCTTAAAAATTAGCCTGGACAGTTATAAATCTATGTCCTTATAAATGCTGACTACAATCAATAAACTAATGCAATGGAAATGGAAATGGGGAATTATCTACAAAAACATCTTCATCTCCAGACTTCAAGCTTCATCACAATACTCCAAGTTAAATCTGACTACTTGGCTTCCCGAAAAAATAGGGTACCCGGAGTTTAAGGAAAAAGAAAAAAATCCGGGTCAGTCATGAGACTAGTGTGAGAAATTCAAAAATATGTGTATTGGAAAATAGAGGGTATCTCATAAGAACATGCCGCACACAAACTCAGAATGGGTTTTTACCTCATGATAACCAAAACATTTACTACGAAAAATCAAGGATATTATCTTTAATGACATTCTTTGAAAATCTTTTCAAATAACATATTAATCATAGCTGGAATTATTACATTTGTTAAATTCGATAACAAAATAGGTTTATAACTAAAACCATAAAGGCTAGTATTGAAGAATGAATTCCATATAATGACAAGATAAGTGACTACCCTCCGACAGTCCACTTATAGAAAAATGCATTGAGGCATCAATTGACAGTCCTCTACCAACCCAAGACCGACCTACCTTTGCCATAACTAGTACTGAATATGACATCAGCTCAATTGTTCTCAGCCTATCCGAGAGCTCTCATAGCATACATAACATACCCGATATGTAGAGGTTGATCTAGAAAGGTGATGACAATATCCTAATAGGTACGACCTACATAGCCCTGCCACATCTACCATGTTTTTGTCATTCTTGGGTGCAAGGCTTAAGGCCACTTTTTACCTTGCATAGAATCATTAAATCCTACTTAGAATGCCACATTACCGTTTACATCACACACTATTGATTTTCATAATTGTACAACCTTTTAGCTCGTACGTTTAAGAGAAGAGTGTTAAGTGTAAGAGAGGTTACCTTCTACACCAGCAAACAGATGGATGTTTGTAGAGATCAATGTACGTGAATTTTAGAAATGCAATGTCTGACGTTCGCCCATACAATCTGTCTAGGAACATGACAAACAGAAGGCACCCTTCACTATATCCTATTTTAGGAATCACCCCTCTAATTAGTAGCGAGAAGTCCTTGCATTGAAGATTTTCAAAATTAAGTAACACTTCCACCATATGTATATAATATGGAAATCGAGGGGCTAGTGGCAAGTAGCCTTTCATTATGAAGATCTCTGTATTTAAAATCATTGCCTTTATCATGTTTTCACTTTCGAACGTACATTGGTATGAAGTGGTTTTGGATAGGAATCACCCAATTCCGATCTCAGTCTCTTCGAACCAATTATAGATAAAACAACTTTTAAAGATATATCATTTCTATCCTAGTATATACGAGATTATTAAACCTCTCTTTAAATTTAGGAAACACCAAATCTTTCCCATAAATCATGCTGGAAAACATTATTGTGTATAAAGGTTTCATAGAAATTATACTAACTTTACTCAATATTAATTTATGTATTCAACAAGTGATATTCATCAAACAATGTGAGATCACCTTTTAAATTAACGCGAATAGTATGAGTTTCCTCCTTAGGATTTAACATTAAGCATAAGAATATTATTTCTATACAACCCAAGTTAAGTAATTAGTTATGGAAAGTAAACCTTTTATACTTGTCTTGTTTTCGGCATTCGACCTTATCTATTCCTTGCTAGGAAGAGGCCAAGCGAGCCAGGGCACTGGTTGCTCCAAAACATCTCTTTAGTTTAAGCGCCCTACTTGCAGATCTCACTAATAGAAAAATCCTATCCACTCATCAACTTTTAGAGCCAAGATCAAATCATTTATTTATAACAGCTTTTCTTTTTACCATTTATTTAAACTCCTTTAAAAGTAATTTTAAAAATTCCAAATCATCTTTAAAATACTTAATTATTTATTTTAAAATGTTCCTAAAATATTCGGGAGAGAATAATTAAATCAAAACCATTATTTCTAAAAATTACTAGAAAGTACTGTGAAAAAATGCTCCAAATAATGTTTTTAAGGTTTCTTTGATCAAAACAACTTTTCTACCAATTGGAAGTTTTTATAACTCAAATCTCTTTCAAAACATTTTAATATATTTATAGAAATTATTTCATGTTTTTAAAGATTTAAAAATATCAATTTAAAACAATTACCACTTAAATTTATAAAACTGCCAAACCGCGATGTTATTGAAAACTTGATTTGGACTTAACTCAAAATTTAATCTATGAAATCTTGATCTTTTTTTCCATTTGAAAACCATAGTTATAGGAGTTCGAAAAATTCTTATTTCAAATAATTCCGGGCTATATTTCACTTTATGTAGTCATTCGACTATTTCGGTGCGAAATCATGAACTATGTCACGCGACGTACCTGTTTTGACTCAATCTTCAAAACTCATCAAAACTTCTCTTATTTGAGTTTTAACATTTTCAAAATATATACAAATCATTTTAAACCATTTTAAAGAGGTTTAACCATTTTGTAACACTTTTGTAATTCATATTGTAGTGTAATTTCGACGTACGTTGAACGTGAATTGTTTACACATCCAAGCAAACATATTATTTCCCCAAATCTTGATAAACAATCATCAATGCACTGCAAAACATATATATCATCATATATAGCATACATAAATTTTCTCACCTTCATTGGCCACTAAACTTATGAAAATGGACTATAGCTTTGCTATGATTGAACTGGAGCTAACGGAATCGAGCCTTAGACCTTTGGAAAGGCTCGACCTATGCTTGCAAGTGGAGGAGGGCTTGGCCAAGGGTGATGGAGGTAGTGCTCATGGATTTGCAAGGAGAAGAGAAGTGGGTTTCACTTGATTTTGAAGTGGATTGCTAATGTATATATACTTGTATAAATTTATTTATTTTTGCTAATTTTTCTTCATAAATTTCCTAAATAGTGAAGCCAAAAGATAGTTTGAGAAGGAGGAAGAAAAGGATGAAGAATGGTGTTAAAATTATGAAAGAAATGTATGGGTATTTGTAGGAAAATTCTAGAACAAAATATCTTAAGGTAGAATTACCTTTTTACCCCTCGCCCAGACCCCTTCTTTCCCCTCGAGGTGCACGGCACCCCCGTCCTCCTTGTCATCCTCCATGTGCAAGTGATGATGGTCTATAAGAGTGAGGTGTGCATTGCTTAGTTTGCTTTTAGGTGTGAAAATATCATAGATATTTATAAACTATATCTAAATTTAATGTAAATGGTAAATATATATTATTGTTATGCATATGTATATGTAATTGTTTGTATGTGCATGTCTGTGCGTACAAGTTATATGACTTCTCAATGTTAAAACGTTATTAATTCCTATTCCGATTCTCGGTCATATTTCAACTTATAAATTAAATTACATATAAATGTATACAAAATTTGAAATCTAATTTCTTTTCATTTTTAACTAATTAAAATGATCCCACTTGATTTATAAAACCATATAAATCAATATTAAACAATTGTTTACAGAAAATGTTATTATATTGATAAAGTAATATCAATTTTTCTTAAAATTTCAAGTTAAATATATATCTTTATAGACTATTATAAGTGGTTTATTATCACTTCATAACTAATTAAAAAAATTATTACCATTAAAAAAAATTATTTGAATAATTACAGTAATTATTAAATTATTAAATCTCAATTTAAATTCATAAGTCAATTATTAAATATAATGTCATTATTTGTGATGTCATAAATACATTTTATTTTCAGAAGAAAAATAATTTTTTTATTTCATATTCTTATTTAAATGGATAAAAAAGTGTAAGTATCCAGCTTCCTGTGTGAATTTTGATAATTATAGAGCTGTTTATTGATAAAACAATTTTAGACCATTTTATCGATATACCTTCAAAGTATATATTTTTGCAAATACTTATTCAAATAAGATTACCATCATTATTGTTCAAAACTTCATAATATATTTTTAAAAAGCTTATATTTGAATATTTAAAAATAAATATAATTTATCAAATTTATAAGTTTGTGGGTCGTTACAAGTATAGGGTATACTTATAATTTGAATGCGATGTTAATGATTGATGCTTGTTTAAAGATATGATGCAATTGCTGTAATGGTAAATTGAAAGGAGAACTCGTTTCATGCTTTAGTACCCTGTCTCACTATGATTGATCAAGAATAAGATTTTCTCATACCAAGTTTTAAGTTTGTTTCGTAGTTTTGCTATTTCCCATAAACTCACGAGTACTTATTAGAGTAGATCGAGATTACGGTTCATGCAAATACCTTTTGGAAAGACAAATAAGGACTCCTAGGACGAAGTGTAAGGATTTTCTAGCAAATAAAATTTATTTTAAAATTTTCAATGTCTAAAACCAAGGATTATATTCATTTAATTGTCATGTTGGCATCTTCAAGTATCGAGAATGACACTATACTTATGTCTTGTTATATTTATCCCTATGTTGAACGAGATGAGTTAATGATGATGTAATGAATTATGTAAAAACAAGTTGATGTAATGAAACTTTATTTTTCTGTTATTTTTATTCAGTATGAAATACTGAACTCACTTTATTACATTAGAAAATTTTGGCGATGACTGCAGCATCATCAACATCTATTTTTGGGCCTTAAAGTGGGGGTGTTACATCGTGGTATCATAGATTAGGTTTAAAAGAACACTTAAGTAAACCAGAGCTAAGTAAAAATTAACTTGTAGAAAAAGAACACCCTGGGGAGGGTATACACTATATATATAAAACTTAATTGTATTTTTATATAGATATAGTAGGATATAGCTACCCCTCCACTATTGCTCTCACTCTCTCTATTTCTATTTCTCACGAACCCTTGCTTATGAAGAAGGCAAGAATGAACCTATATAATAGACATTTGACCTGAAGAAGTACAAGAGTGAATCCTAATGTAGGAGCTGATAGGAGGCAAACTAATGGCCAAGGGGAGAGGCAACCCTAGAAGTTCGTGCTGAAGTTGGTACACTAATACCGCGCCCGCAAAAGGATGAGTGGATATGAATGCTTTGTTTCTCCCATTTATGAAGGAAATGATGAGGCAACATCTATTTGACATTGTTAAGCCAAGACCGATGGTAGCTAGAGGAATGGACTATTCTATGATGACACGGTATTATAAGAACCGTGGAGGAAAGGCATTTATGGGAAGGAGTTTCTCTAGAAATGGTCTTCTTGAAGATGACACAAGATTATAAGAATGAGTTTAATTTTCCTTCACTTTAATATCATAGCAACCACATCATATTATGTAAACAAACATTACATCAAAAGAAAACAAATGCATTACATTCAATCAAGAAGTATACCCGACACCTTTCATTCAATTACGAACCATGTAATATTTACATTTTTTATTCAAATTAAGTATACCTTATACTTAACATACATTCACGAACCATGTCATCCAATCATCCATCATCCATTCAATCATCACATATTCCCTTATTTTAGGTGTTCATCTTTAAGTTATCATTAACTTATTTTAGTGATTACCTTCTGAGGTCTTTCGATCACTAATTCATCTTTTCTCGAACACAATCACCTAATGAAATTGCTACTCATACCACCAATAAGAGTACCCTAATGAGAGCCATCCTAAATCTTCTAATAGGTTGAATGTAAGCACCCTGAATACATCCCAGTACGCATCCTTATTAAGCGCTAATAGCCCTTTTTAGTCCCTAAACGACTATCATTCATGTTACTGATTTTATTTATTTATTTATTTATTTATTTATTTATAGCACCCCCTGATGTTATGACACCCTACCATAACTCCCCTTTAGAGTTTATAAGTCTTTAAGGACTAAACCCAATCATGGTACCCTGGCATATACCATTTTACTTTAGACTAATAGTCAAGGCATCCTACCATCCAATAACTCTATGAGCTAGTATATTTTCACGATCATGGTTCCATCCCTTTCTTTCATTCATTTATAGTGTGCCCTACACTTCCTTTAGATAATAATGTTTATCTTTAATTAAATGTTTCCCTATCATTTATTAGCTTCTCTAAGCTTTCTTCAATTTTAAAAATAGTTTAACACAATTTTAACTTATAAAATCCTTCCTTTATTTCATCCCTATAAAATAGTTGATTATCATTTGGAAACTGTATTTCAAAGTACATTGAATTTTTATTTTACTTTGAAAATGTAGCTTCCCAAGCTGTCTCAATTTGAACTTAGCTGCTGCACATTGGCTATCCTAAAGTCATTAAAAGTAAAGCCTAGTTATTGCATACTGGCTATTCCATAACCTTCGCAAGTTATTTCTCCTAGGCCATTGCTAGTTGATCCTCAACTTGCCATCACGTGTTAAAAGTTTATTTTAGTTATTGCAAGTTGAGCTTTTGTATAAGCTACAATAGGCCGATAGCTTTTTAAGCTCTCGCATGTTAAGCTTCATATAACTATCACAAGACTTTTCCACATCTTCACTGTAACATCTCGCACTTGGAGGCTCAAAACTAACGACTATGGATGTTGCAGTCATCCATAGTTATTATCTTCGACGAACAAATATGGTAATGTTAGATACATGATATAACAGAAACATATGGATATGGAAAAAAAATTAATATCATTAAACAACTTTCACATTCTATTTCAAACATTTCAAATTCATTACATAATCCCAGATTCGAAAACCATGTTAAGAGAAAATATAATTATTACAACATACACCAAGAGCGCCATATGAAGATGCCCCCTTAAATGATTAGAGTATACCCAAAGATATATATATATATATATATAAAGTAAATAACATTACCTTTACATCAAAACACAGCGGACTCAATATAGAAAAGATCTCCTTTTAGCTAAATTGCCTCTTGCATGTCTTTGAAAGTTTATTCGGCTAAGGAGAACCTGAAAACCTCAACTCTCAAACTAGTCAAAATTTATTTGAGCACCCGAGAGCTTAAGGGTAAAACATAAACTTTGAGTCAGGCAGCCTGGTATAAATAGTAACTTACCATATCGAACCATTTAGATATCCAGTGAGACCACGCCGCTTAGCGAAATGAGTTTTCCCCCCTACTATCTTATCAAAAACTTATGATAACCGTATACTATGCTCCTGCATCCACAATGGTGAAAACATAGAAATTTAAATTATTATGATGATATGCAAACAAGTAAATCATTCTGCATTCATTTGACTATCTATCATACATATAGTTTCTAGGGTTACTATTATCCTATTAATTTCCATGGGATCACTAATAACCTAACTAATGTTTATGGGCTATCTGTCCGGTCTCACAAATTTCATGGGATCACTAAGAACCTATTGGCCCCTACTAATAACTTCATTATTTAATGGGTTCTCCCTAAACCTATTGATATCTCCAATAACTTCTCTTACATCATAGTTTCATGGGTTGACTAAGAACCTATTGACTTCTATCAATAGGTTAATCCGGATATAGTTTTCATGGGTTCAATACAAACCTATTGGCCACTATCAATAACTCTTTCTAAACATAGTTTTCATGAGTTTACTATGAACCGGTCTATCTGACAACTTCTTTAATTAGTATTTAGGCATCCTATATTCTAGTCTTCCTGACCTCTTGGATGCAATTCTACTAGTTCAGAAGTTCATTCAATTTATATTCACTACTGGGTCCATCTAACTGGTTATTGTGCCCTTCCTCCCTAAATTACAGTTATAGATCCATTTACAGTGAATATGTATGTTAGAAAAAGAAAACATAATAACATAATAACACCAACATCTGTGGTTTAATATCCTTGAAATTATTTTCATATGAAACATGGTCAATCCCTTTAACCTATTACTTTGTCAGGGAAAGCTTCTTCAAAAACTCCATACTTAAAAGCCATTTCAAAACTCATTTACTTTACCATGGGTTTTCCTTTAAAAATGAGATTGGGTTTTATGTTTTGAAAACTAAGGCTTTCGAAACCTTAGACCTTTACTTTCGAAACCACTTGGAAAACCTCCTTCAAAAGCATTCAAATCTTCTTTTTAAAACATTAAGCATATGCCTTTTGAAACACTCAAAACATATGACTTTTGAAACCTTTTGAAAGCATCAAAACCTTGCTTTCGAAGCCATCAAAACAATTCTTTCAAAAGTATTGAAGTATACATAGAAGTGTTGCTGCGAAACCATTTGAAAGTACCTCTTTCGAAACCATTGGTTTCATCTTTAAAATATCTTTTGGGTCAAAGTGAATATAAATGAAAGTACCTCTTTCGAAACCATTAACCTTCATATAAAAGAGTTTGAGAAAACTGATGGCTTCAGAACCATCCTTTAGAAAGCTTAAATCATTTAATTAAAACATTTGGAAGGATAACTTTGAAACCCCTTTCGAAGCCATTGCCTTCGAAACCCTTATGTGGTTACTGGAGCCCTTTCGAAAGCTTTGGGAAGTGGCTTATTATATTTATAAAACAAAAGCTACCTTTCGAACTAGTTGATGACTTCAATTCATTTGAAAGGTATAAGATCGGCAACAAGGTTTTGACTAGGTTCAAACAACCCCTTCGAAAGTATTGATTTAAAAATAGGGTAACTCATTCGAGTGGTACACTTTAACAAAAAGGAAACAACTACATCAAAAGCTATTTTAAACCCTTTCAAAAGCATTCTTTTGAAACAAGGCAAGTGGCATCTTCGAAAGCTATTTAAATGGTTTCTGACCCCTTCGAAAGCATGGTTTCGACTCCATACCGGTCGCCATTATCCAATGCACTATGTACCAATGCATTGATGCCTTGTGTATTGGTTTCGACTTGGTCGATGTGGAAGTATAGGGTCGAAAGGTACTACAGAAAGTAGCGAAACCATATTTCTATACAAAAAATTGTTTTGTTGCCTTTTCGAATAATTGCTTTTTAACTAACCTGCCTGTTTGTAAAAATTTAATTGGTTGACATAAACTTTTCAAATTCTTTTCTAAAAACTGCCACATTGATTTCAGATCTAAATAAAACTAATTAGCAAAGAACCATTCCCTTAAGCAAAACAATTAAAACATTTGAATCCTTGAAATAAATTAATTTAATTTCCATAGTAAATTACGTAGGAAAATCCTCAAAAACAATAAAAATTTATTTTTGCTATGTTGTCTAACATATAAAAATTTCGGACCCAAATTTCTTAACAGCTGAAATAGAATTTAAACCCAAGTATTCATTTCTTCATTAAAAAATTCATAATAAATTTTCCATCACTTGGAAAATTATAAAAAATTAAACCCATCTCCAAAATAATGTTTTACATAACATATTAAATCCGCATAGCATTTGAAATCTAATATAAATTGAGACGACCCGACTTCCCATCTCCAGGAAATCGCATCATCTTGAAGAAAGAAAGGGATAGGAAAAGAAAAGAAAGAGAAAGAAGAATCAGAACAACCTCAGAGAACTCACAGCGGAACGAATAAAATATAATATATCACATAAAATATTATATAGTATCTAATTACATCATAGTACACAACATATACCACACAGATTTAGACAGTTATAACATCTGTCTAACTATACAACTCAAGAACAAAAGATACAGATACAACAAACACAGCGGAACCATAATATATTTATACGTGGAAGCCTCCTGCTCCATATCTCCTCCAGAATTCGTCAAACAAACCTGAATCACTTGACTACTCATACATAATATGAGTACCCTGAGAGTTTAATAAAACAAAAAATAAACACTCGGGTCAGACAGGGGTCTGGTGTGAGTAAACAGGTTAAAGTTGCTTAACTTTAGAAAAACCTTCGAAAAGAAAAGGTATCACGTAAGACTTCCCACACATAAACATGGAAAAGTTTTTACCTTACGCTTACCAAAACATTTGATAGGAAATCCAATGATATTATAATAGTGTCTAGGGTTTTCAAGTAAATATGAAATAGCCAAAATTGTTACATGATTAAATTCCAACTACTAGCCACAAAAGTGGGTAATACAATCAAAACCGTAGGGTCTCGTAGGAAGAATGGATTTCCATCAATGGCAGGGCTACTGGGGTACCGCCCGTCACATTACGTGGCCTAGATCAACGTACCGAGGAGTACGCCCGCTCCCCTGCAACACAAGGCCGAACCATCCCTTACTGGACAGTCCCGAACAAGACAACCCCGCAGTTGGCCGCGACCCAACTGCCCACACAGCCGAATAAAAAGGGACTTCTAGACAGGAGTAAATCTTGCTCTCTAGTGGGAGCTACCCACGAAGCCTTGCTGCACCTCCCCTGTTTTAGCCATTCCCGGTTGATGAGGCTTGAGGCTACGATTACCTTTATAGAACACATCTATCTTAGAATGCTCATCGTCCACCTGACGATGTTCTGAAAGCATTCAATCCATACAAGTTCGTTCCGGGTTCGAACGAAACCGAAGGCACTATCTCGTTGTACTCATTATTGGAATCACCCTCAGAGTCAACGACCATAGCCCTTGCACTCTAAATCACCATCTCGAATCTATAAGCACTATTCTGTCAACTCATTACGGAATCACCCACAGAGTTATACTGACGTATAGCCCTTACACCTCGAGTCTTCACTTGCTCCATTTGGATTCACGAACTAACGTTTAATTGGAATCGATGTGGTTTTCAGATTCCAAATATGGAAACCCGATCTCGGTCTCACCGAAACCAAATGCCATTTAAATGTCCAAGTTGTACTTAAGGATTTAAACAATTTAAACTTATATTCAGGATGATATAAACAGATAGATGAATCATATTTTCACAATAGATACTTGATAACAGCATTCATCTCATAACAGCATATCACATATCATAGATATACAGTATCAACCAATATCAATCATCCAATATTGATCATCCAATATTAATCAATTAACCAGTATTACTCAATCAACCCATATTAATCGATCATCCAAAACAGAATTGATTATCTCTTAATCAACTGAATTACTATAATCCTTCTTCATTAATTATTATTCCAAATAAAATAAATTAATCATCTCTAATGATCTTCCCTAATTAATCTTCCTTGATTAATTATATTAATTACATTCATGTAATTGTCCTTAACCATATTCAGTAACTAAATCTTTAATTACTATCATTAATTACAATAATTAATGATCCTACATTTTCTTTATTAATTAATCACTTATAATTAATTACATTAAACCTTAGTTAATTACAATTAATAAATCACACTTACATTAATCACTTATTTTAATCAACCTTGATTTATATCATCAATCCCATTAATTAATGATCCTTATTAATTAATAATTAAATAATTAACTTGTAATTAATCAACTCATTTATAATCAGTAATTAACAACTTGTAATTACTTATCTTAATTTAATTAATTCCTTAATTAATTAATTTCTAATTTAATTATATTAATCCTTGATTAATCAATCCAATTAATTAATCTTTAATTACTTCATTAAGTAATTATTAAACGATTAATAAATAAATCCTTAATTAATTACTTTATTAATTAATTACAATTTTAATTAATTTCACTTAGTAATTAATCTTAAATTAAATTCATTAATTAATTAATTAATCATATTAATTAATTACTAAATCATTAAGTAATTAACTCTTAATTACTTACATAAGTAATTATCTCTAATTACTTCATTAATAAATCTTAATTTCTTTCTTAATTAATCACTCAACAAATAATCAATTCCATCATTAAATAATTCTTAATTCATTAATTAATTAACTACTCCATAATTAATTAACTTTTAAACAATTAATTTAATTAATCCTTAATTAATAACATCATGTGATTATCCATTAATCACTTCCACTTTAATTACTCCCATGAGTAACTTCTCTAATTACTTCCATAAGTAATTACCATTCTAATTATATTCAATTATTAACCATTGATTACTTTATTAAGTAATTACACCTAATTAATCCATAATTAAGTGATTATTAAAAATTAGATAAATAATTAACTAATTATTTAAAATTAATTAAACAATTAATTAATTAACTTCTTATATTTAAAAATCTTTAATCAATTAAGAAAACCATAAATCTTAATTAATCTTTTACTTATATACAAATCATATTGTCAAGTATTCTTAAGTTCATATCAAAATAAATTAACCATATTTATTTACATAAATTAATTATTTGAATTTAAATCAAATTTAACAACTTAACAATAAACTATTCAATTTGGTTTACAAAATTATAACTTAAACTTTATTTGAAAATAAAGCACTTAGAAATCAAATTTAAAATTTAAAACACTCTAAACATTTAATTTTAAACTTATAAATTTCCTTAATAATTTGAAAACTTACTTAACAATTTACTTAAAACTTTGATTAACATTTAAATTCAAACATTTCCTTTTAAAATTAACATTCACAATTAAATGAAGTTAATTACTTCAAAAAGAAATCATTTTAAACAATTTTAAAACTAAAAATAAATTCAATTTTTTTTTAAAGTTTGATTTACAATTTAATTCAAAACAACAAGTTTTATCTTGTTTTCTTTTATAAAACTCAAACTTGGTTTCATTTATTCAAACTACAAATTAAATTTGCAACTTTATTATATTAACAGTACTTAACAAAACACAACAACCTATACCCGGGTAAAACACTGCAAAATCACGAGCCATCCCCTGAGTCAACCCAGCTACCCCTCCACTTCGAGACGACACGCGAAAAACACGAGCATAACGCGACAGCTTCTTCGAGTTCTTTCGTCTTCCCCAGTTCGAAAAACTCCCCTGACCAAACCGTGCACACTAACGTGCATGTGCACCCAGCACATCACCTCTGGCCAGCGATGGTCATCGCGACTATCCATGACAAACAAACGAACCCCTACTACCTCGACCGAACACCCAGATACAAGAATCCTACCACGAATCGTAATTTGACCTAACACTCGAAAAAACTGCAGAACAACGAACCACAAAAACCCCCACGGCCGACCGTCTCGTTGCCGATGATCTTCACAGTCCACACCATCGAAACACCACGTCCACGAGCTACATCGCCCCCTAAACGCGAACAACCCGGTCCCAGATCCAAGTCGCAAAAATCACAACAACAGAGCCGAGAAAAATGCAAACTAAAACCCTAATTCGATCTAATTCCAACAAACCAGCCATTGGAAAAATTTGATAGAATTTTTCCCATAATCTATGATCCATACACATGCTTCGAACCAAATCCTAGCTACAATCATCAAGTCGTTCTTCGGCAACTTACAAAAACCCAAATTCCACACAAACCCCAAATTCACAAGAATTTCTCAATTAAAAATTATGATACATACCTTAAAAATCATAATTTTAGGTCCTTAATATATTCATGAAATCCAAATCTAAAAACAAGATGGTTGATTTTTTGGCATGAAACAAAGTTATACTGTAAATTTCATTTTAAATTTTTTTGTGAATTTGAATTTTCAGAAACTATTTTTAATATTACCAACAAACATAAATCTACAACTTTCATTCCATCACAAGTTCAAATAGGGTATAGATTTGAAATTTTGAATTTTTTTCTATTTTATAAATAACCACTGTAAAGAAACAGAGATGAAAGTTTACAGATACTTATATTACTAGACACTCCACACTTTTAATATGCATGCATAACAATATTTCATACACATATAAATTCATCATCATAGCACAATTCAACATATGCATCCATATTCAACCATAGATTTATTAAAACTGTTTTTAAAAGGGTTTACTCACCAGGTTATATTATGCAGAGCAGAGCAGATTTTATTAAACAGAGCAGGTTTTTGAATTCTAATCTGAAAAGAATGCTTTGATTGCTGTAGAAATCATAATGCATGCCTTTGATTTGCTTTGCCGAAGAAACTGAATCCTTGCATGTTTAATTTGAGGTTTTAAAAGTTGAAATTGCAGTTGAACTTTCCATTGAAATGCAAGTTGATTGAAGTTGCAGATTCCATCTTTGATTTGCTTTTTTATTGATAATTCTTTTGCATGCAGATTTCAATTTGCAGTTTTGATTTTATCTTACTTATGGATTTTATTTTCAGATTTTGGAAATTTGTTTCTGATTTTGCCATTAATGTTTTGAAAGAATGAAAATGTTTTGAAAGAAACTTGTTTTCTTCTAAATACATTTATTAAAAATCAAAAATAAAATAGTGCCACATGTTTATTTTGCCAACATTTGTCACCAAAGTATTTAATCTTCTTACAAGTGTTTTAGAGATGAGATAACATATTTACAAATGTTACTTAAGTATTTTAATAAATTTTCATTTAATTAAAATGTAAATATAAACTTACATTATTAATTTACTTTACAAATAAATATAAGTTTACCTTTTAAATAAATATTCTAATACAAATAAAAATGCAAATAATTCTTATTTATGTATTTAAAATCTAAAACTTTTATATTTATACATTTATACCATTTTATATTAAGTACTTTAAAGAAAACAAAACGAAAACTTTGATTAAACCTTTATAAACTATCACACTTAAAATAAGCAATTATCTTATATTTTTGAAAACAATTGAATTAATCTAAATTAACTTTTGAAAAATGTTCAATTTAAAACAAAGCTTTAAAATTACAATATTCATTCATACAACAATTATTAATAGATTAAATTAAGTTTCAAAACAACTTAAATTATAACATATACATACATATATATTACAATTTGAAAATTCATCTTTATTTAAAACAAAAGATCTCCTATTCACAATATATATCAAATACATATATTATAAATAGAATTAAAATTTCATTTGCTTTTGAAAAACAATTCTTATCAATATTGCCAGATTAAATATTTATTAACCTTTAAAAGATTAAATTAGCCAATTAAAATTATAAAGAAAATTATCAAACCAATTAAATTATTTATACAGATTATTAAATTGATATTGCCCAAAATTCCGGATCTTTACATAAATGATTTTAGGCTTAAAATTGAATAAAACATGTATCAAACAAACTTGTTTGAATATAAGATATCATGAAATCCAAGCATATCATCATCAAAAATCATCATCATCGATTTAAACTTAATCTGAAAAATCAAATGCTCTTAAAAACAAAAATAGAGATGGTTTTGATTCTTATTCACCTTAGTTAGGATAAGGAACCTGAGATTTGATCTTTGATTAATTCCCCTTGCTTGATTGCTTAGCTTTAATTGATTTTCCGCTTTTTCCTTCCCTTGCTTATGGTCGGCTTGCTCTTCTTTGATTTACGTTTTTGATTTTTGAAAAATGAACGTGCAAAAAAATGGTAATGAGATTTTAAAGGTAATGGGATTATGGGTGCGGCTATTACCTATAATGCCTTGTTTTATTCTCTTATTAATTATATAATAAACCATTTTCAAAAACCCATTCTTTATGTTTATTTAAGCATGGCCTCTAAATAAATTTTTTGATCTCAATCCCCTTGTCACACTATTGTTTACATTATTATGTTTAATTTATCTAATTACATCTCCTGAATAATGTTATTAAAAATTAGTGTTGTTACATTCGCATGTTGAGTTCCCATCCAGCTATCACATGTTGATTTACCTCCAAGCCATTGCAAGTTAAGGCACTTTAGTTACCATAAGTTAATAGCTATCGAAGGTTGATCTTTTTAGAAGCTATCACATATTGGCTTTTCCAAAGCCATCGTAGGTTGATGGCTTTAGTGCCATTGCAAGATGATAATGTATATACTATAGCATATTGATATGGCACATTTCTAATTAACTTAAAAATTGTTGTTATGTTATTAAGTAATTACTTCACACCTAATCTCATTTGATGTCGAATTCATTTTTGTCAATACATTATTTTGTAGTTTCATTTTCAGAATTTGTTAGTTACATCTTTAATCAATCAATCAATTATCTTTAATCAATTAATTTCTCCCTTCATCAAATAATTCATAAAAAATCGAAAATTAATCAGAAAATTTCAAAATTTCAGCAAAAATTTAATTTACCATATTTTATATCATATTAAAACTTCAAGTCAAAATAATTATTTTTATTATCTAAAATAACTATTTTTCCTTAAATTAACCATTTCTCAACCTAGAAAATTTATAGAAATTCCAAATAAATTTCATGAATCATGAAATTAAAAAACCATCATTTTTTTATCATTATAATCATCACAATAAAAAAATTATAGTATTTAAATATGATTAGATCATGTTTTACCCTAAAACATAAAAAAAATTCCTTCTTTATAAGCAATTAGGACCACGTGAGATTAGGTATATGACTCATGACTTTGAGGTGGCAACGGTAGTGTTCATGCTAAAAAAATTGGGTATATTATATTTTCGAAGAGCAGTTCGTGTTATATATGTACCTTAATTCCCTTAAGTATTTATTCTCCTAGAATGAGTAGAATATGAGGCAATAGAAATGGTTAAAGCTCTTAGCGGCATATGACTTTAGTATAGAATATATGCCAGAACAGGCGAACATGCTTATTGATGGTATTAATAGAAAGCAACATAATAGAGTGGTACCTATGATCGATGAATGGAAGACGTTAGAGATATTAGCCCTCTTTTGAAGTGCACTATAAGCAAAATACTAGATTGAGTAAAAATACGGACATGTTAGCTAGTTTAGAGATAAGTGCAGTACTTATGAATAGAGCCACTATAAGGTAGAAGGAGGACCTTTTGATAACTAAAGAATTAAGTTATTAGAGATGAGGTGGATGTGGAAAAGCTGAAAGGATTCAAGATAGACTCGAAGAGATGGCTTAGGAAGAAAGAAAGACCATGTGTTTCAAATGTAGGTGACCTTCAAGAAGAAGTCCTCGCAGAAAGTTATTGGTCTAAGTTTACTCTTCATCGCAGGGGCACAAAAATGTATCATGATATGAAGAGAGTCTACTTTTGAGAAGGGATGAAGAGTGACATACGAGAATGTGTAAAGAAGTGCTTCACCTGTATCCAAATGAGAGCTGCGCATCAAAAGTCAAGTGGTTCACTTCAACCTTTAAAAGTATCGACTTTGAAATGTGATTCTATATCTATGGTTTTTTTAGTTGGTTGAATTGGTTGAAGATGGAAAATAATAGAATTTTGGTGTTAGTCGTTAGACTGACTAAGAGTGCCCATTTTGTCGTGGTGAAATCGACAGGAACGGCAGTTAGCTTAGTGAAGCTATACATGAAGAGTATGGTGTAACTACATGGTATTAAGAGTAATATTATTACTGATAGAGATCCATTTTTCACCAGTGAGTTCTAGAGAAGTTTGCGGAATGCTTGGGTATGGAATTGAACTTGATGTTGGAACTGGACTAGCCCACATCGGAAGAAATGGGTGAATCAAAAAAATTAGCAATTTTGGATCTTTAATGGGCCTATGAAGTCTAAATTTACTTAGAACTTCTCTAAGTTTCTTTTAAGTAAAATCAATATTTATTTAACTTCACAAACAAAGTTTCACTTTAATTTAGTGTGTTTGTTAGTTAGAGTATATCAAATATACTATTATATACAAACTTGTATGTAACATTTACTTTTCAAATTTATTCAGAGAAGGAAATATTTGATTTCTTTTCTCTTAACTTATTCAATTAATGAGGGGGCATAAATTTAGTTAGAGAAGGAAACTTTTCATTTCCTTCTCTTAATTAAGTTAAATAATTGATTAACAAAATAACATTAATGACTAATCTAAACATGACATAAATTGTAAATATATTCATAGTAAATATTGTGCAAGTGCGACGTATAGGGAGTGTGTATAGTCAGTGGCAATTGTTATGTATACATATCAATTAACAGGAACAATTTGAATGGTTGTTACATAGGAATTGAAATGGAAATAAAAAAAGGATAACAACGGTGATTGATACAGTTTCCCATTTGGTAAACTTAATTAATGCAACATATTAATGAACATCAATGGGTACCATAATGTGAGAATATAGAAGGTAAACGATGAATTGTATGTATACATTATTATCTTAATTAAAAAGAGAAATAATTTCATACTATGACAATATATGTAAAGAAAAATAAATTTTATATGAACACATACAAGTAGATCCTAATATGTATATATTCTGAGTGATTTCTTTGATTTTAAGCGATCCTACCACTATTTTGAACATCCAAATGACAATATTTTTTAATTATTTTAAGCAATAAAATCTATTTATTCTCTATAATAAAGGAATTTTCAAATATTGTCATTTGGATGTTCAAAACAGTGATAGGATCGCTCGAAATCAAAGAAATCACTTAAAACCATCATTCAAATTCAATTCAAATTCAATTCAATTTTGAATTTCAAATTCATCAAAACTTGGCTAGCCTAGCGATAGGAATCATAACCCTCAAAACATTTCAAAAATATCATAAAACCATGAAGTAAAAGTCAAAAGTCGGACGGAAAAAGAACATAAAAACGCATAGGAAAAATAATATCCAAGTCTAAAATCTTCTCGGGGTTCATCTTTCGTACATGAAATAGGTGGCTAAGCGACCTTTGATTGAACCAAAATTGTTGTGCACAAATTAGAAAACTTTGGCTTTCAAACAAAAAAAGAATTGATGAATTCCGATTGAAAATGAAAAGGTTACACTGTCTCAAACATGGACTCAATTCAATCAAAGCTTTCTAATAATATAAATTAGATATTAATACAGTCAATTTTAAAACTTTGATTTGTTGTTAATTTTTTTTTATTCATATGTAAATATCTAATGCAATAAAATGTGCAAGTAATACACGCATACATACAAACATATATTAAAATTCAAAACTAAAATTACACTTCGTTATGAAAGAATATAACATAAATCTACAATTGAAACATTGTATTAATTTCATATAAATTTCATTTTTAACTTTAAATATAATTCAATCAATTAACATGAATATGTACATTTCTAGATTTAAAGAAATGGAATTTAAAATAAATGTTAAAAAATTGAACTAAAATAAAAGATTGTATTTTAAAATATATAAATTTAGTTTTAATTTAACAAAGTATAGAAAAGCAGCTAATCAATTCGAACATGTAAACATTCAGCTCTGAAGAATTAAAATTTAATTAGAATGTTTAAAAACATAGATCTACACTTAAATGTTGTTTAAGAATATAAACAAATTTAATTTGATCTATCAAATGTAAACTCAATCATATCATTCAACAAATAATTCAATCTTCATAAAAAAATTAATTAAGCAAGACAGTGATGCAACATACAAATTATGAAAGTCAAATTAAATTTCCATCAAATATTGCAAAATCACTATCTATATATAGAAAATAACATACCTTGCTACCCAATCCTTAAAACACACCTTGTTCATATTGCATTTAATTTGCACCTTGAATGAAGAATGCTTATAGATTCGATTGAATCACCTTAGGATGTTGCCAAGAAATCACACCTTGACCGATGATATCTCATCAGATCATTAAGATCCATATCTTATTCTTGCAAGAGATGGACGAACCGCTTATGTTTTATTTTATTTGATCCTTTTATTTAGAGTTAAAAGATTTTGGAAATTCATTTTATTTTTTTCTTTTTTTTCTGCCATAAAAAGTTAAGAGGAGAGAAAGAATGAATGAGAAGGAAAATGAATTATACGTACACGGTGAATTAGAGAATATGTTTTATCTGAAAGAATGAAGCTTTTCCTATTCTTTAATTAAAACTTCCCTAATTAATTCCCTTAATTATCTCTCTCTCCAATCCTTTCTTTACACGTATGTCATCAAATGAAATAAAATTTCCACAAATATTGCGATCAAATGACATAAAATTTCCATAAATCAGGTCATCAAATGACAAAATTTTCAAAAATCATTTCATGCAATTATTTTTAAATTACATCGATATCGCATATCAATGCTCTCAAATATAACTTTTATAAATACATTAAAATAACTAAAAAAGAACTTCTAAAATCAAACAAATAACAATTAATATTTCTCAAATATCAATTAATTTAATGAATTTACAACATTTTATAAGTTAATCAAATCATGTGGTTTTTCATAGAATTCATCATTATGGTTGTGCAACTCAAAAGGGTCAATTCAATCAGCGATTAATATCGAACCATTAGAATGTTACGTTTAAACATCACTTAGCAGGTGGTGTGAAATTTTAGCCGAATTTATCACTTACGCATCTTTTGGTTAAACCTAATTTTACTTATTATAAGCGGTACCCAATAGTGACAATTATTCACACCAATTCTCCTCGTCAAAACTATATCACTTTGAATTTATGGAAAAATTCCAATATCATCCATATTCAACTTTATAGTCCAAACACAACGTCCTTGGTTCAATAATAACAATTATTATTAATCGAAATGCTATAACCAGAGACTTTGACTTTGAGTTGACTTCATTGACCGTGATACTAACCTCATATAACCGTAAAGACGAATCTTCTCTTGATTAATGTTTCACTTCTATTGCTTCCACTCCACCCAATTATAGCCGTTCGATGGACATCATGCCACGATTTAACTATAATCAAAGCGGAGCTTCCTCATTGAAGATCAACAGTATTCTCAAGTCGAGAGAACTATGTAAATTAGTCACATTGATATTCTGTAGTTAACCTTAGTTATATTAACCAATAGAAAACTATCTAGTGAGTCATTCCATAGTTTTCTAATAACTATTAGTACGTAACCCCTTGGTGACCCCAGCAGTCATGAGTAATACACTTTCCAACATTTGGAGAGCGTTACGTACTCTAGTCTCGACGGATACATCGATATCCAGTCTCGACGCATCTTGACTAAGAACATTTAAAATGGTATATTTGTTGCATTATGATAAATTACTCACGGTTACAATACTTTGTAACTACCATCACAAAACAAACCATTTATGAATTTTCAATAAAATATACTTTTAATTAAACCGATTAATTAATATAACCACATTATATTAAGTATATAATAGAAATAAAATACCTTTATTTCGAAAAAGATTGGCCAACGAGTTAGATATATGTAACAAATTACATAATTTCTCCTAAGGCACACCCCTAACTCTATCACTTGAGTATGGCTTACCACCCACAGGCTGATGGTTAAATTGAGAGGACGAACCAGTGCTCACGCTTTTGGTATAGGCATGTTTTCTATATTTTGGAGGATCTTAGGAGATCATTTACATATGGTAGAGTTTGCTTACAACAATAATTACTAGCCGAGTATTTGGGATGGCACGGTTTGAGGAGTTTTCGGATAGACCGTGTAAGTCACCTTTTTTTGGTTAGACATGGGGGATAGACTCGTATTGGGACCCAATTTGATAAGAGATGCTACCAAGAAACTAGAATTGATTCATGCTAAAATACATGCAATGTAATCAAGGCATGCAATGTAATCAAGGCATGCAATGTAATCAAGGCATGCAATGCAATTAAGGCTAAAGATTTATGCAGACAAGAGCAGAAAAGGGCTTGAGTTTGCAGTAAGTGATTATGTGTTTGTTAAGGTTTCTTGATGCGAGGAGTTATGAGCTTTGGGAAGGAGGGGAAATTGGCATCCAAATATGTAGGACAATTCACAGTGATTGAAAGGATTGGTAAGCTCAGTTAATGGGTCAAGTTACCAAGTAGTTTAGTGGGTGCATAATGTTTTTCATATATCACATTTGCAGAAATATATGCATGACCTAAATTTGGTAGTTGAACCGAGAGTGATAGAAGATTTATTTGTAAAGCCACATTTGACTTATGATCTACGACCAAAAAGGATAGTAAGTCATGATATTAAGAATTAAGGAACAAATTTATTAGACTTATTCGCGTCCAATCAAGTGATGATGAATTTGATTATACCTGGGAGCTGTAGGATAGAATTTGGAATATCTATCCCAAGTTGTTTTAGACATTCATGTATATGAAGGGTGCTTTGTTTGTCTATTGTATGTGTTGGTAGTGGCGCTAATGAATTCGAATATGATATGATTATGTGTTGGCTGTTGCACAAATGCATTTTTGTTTGATGATTGGTGATTTACATTAGTAGGGTACAAGCGTAGCCATGTTTACTTGTGTGTATTTATATGATGACGATTTTACACTCTTATCATGTTAATGTAATTTTTTTATTCTTCCTTATCTAAATTTCAAGGACAAAATATTTGTAAGGAGTGGAGACTATAACATTCCATATTTTGAAATGACACAATACGAGGGACCAAATTAAAATTAATAAGAAGAAGAAGAAACTATTAGAAGAGTAAATAAAATTATTTAATTGTAAGAATTTCCTAAAGAATTTCGATTAATTAAATGTGGGGCCTGTTAACTTTAGTTAAATTAATCAACGGTAACGAGAGCTACTAATGTTGGCCTTGTTAATAAGAATAAATAATTAAGGTTTTGGAATAAAACGCATTTTGTACAAGGGAAATATATTATTGGGATAAGGTAAGGAAAGATATAAGCTCAAGCCAAAATCACTAACACGTCTTCCTTACTCGTATTATCCTCTTTCTACATCATTTTCATTTTCAAAACAAAACCTTAAAACTACTACAAGGCCGACCACATTTCTAAGAAAGAGAAGAAAAAACAAAAGTTGGAATATTCAAGCTTTCATTATTAGAAGAAAGAAGATTAAATCAAGGTTTTCAAAGCAAAGGTGAGTAAAAATTTTCCTAAAACTCTTCCTAACCCATTTGATTTCGGAGTTGGTTTTGAATGCATGATTTGATAATGATAAACATGTTTGGATAATTAAAAATTGTTTTGAATGTGTTTTTGAACTTAAATGAAAGGAACTTAATCATATTTCAACGTAAAACATGAACTGATCATATTTGAATGCTATAAAAATTAAATACGATGTTTATAATGACAAAAAGAAGGCGGGTCACAATATTTGGAAATTATTTGGAATTATTATGAATTTTCTAAGTTAAGAAAATGTTTAATTTTAGAAAAATTAATTATTAAATATATGATAAATAATTACATTGCTTGAAATTCTAATATGAGCTAAAATACGATAATTTGTATTTTTAGGAATTTTTTGGACTTTTCCCATTAATTTTTGATCTAAAGGAAAAATTAATTAACTGAGGACAATCAATCGATTGAGTATTTAACTAACATATTCTAAAAAGAAAAGTGTAAAGCTTGTTTAGTCCAATGTGAATTCGACACAGAAATGGGGTTCGGTATAAAGTAATTCCTTTTCATGGTAATAAAATAATTCTCAAATTAATTACAAGTATGAAATCTAAACTTATGATAGCATCTGTAACATCAACTAACGATAATACTTGATCTATAAACACTAGACCCTAAGGAGTTTACCTATTGTAGTAATTTTTGTTCAACTTTCGAGAACCCATAAGTGTTTAACTTGAAATAGCTTAAGAAAACGTCAACTTTTGATAACTACTTGGTGCTCAATGTGCGATCGCCGGTAGGGTAATTAACTTACGATAGCTTATAAGAGCTTAAGTTACGATAGCTAATGAAATTATCAACCTACGAAAGATAGTTGAGGGTCAACTTGAGACAGCCTAGAAAGATTAACATGCGATAGCGTACGAACCCAACCTGCGATAGATAGGCTTTACTTACAATTACTTATATGTAAGTCAACCTCCTACATCTAGGCTCAACCTGTGACAGCCAATATTTGTATGGCTTGGGAAGCTGAAATATTCTAAGTAAAATAAAAAAAAATACTTAATGTACTTTGAAACACACTTTCCAAGTGTTAATTGACTATTTCATAAGGACGAAATTATGGAAGAATTCGATAAGTTAAAGTTGTGTTACCTTATTTTTAAATGGAAGAAAACTTAAAGAAGCTAAGAAATGATAAGGTATCAATTAAATCAAAGATAAAACTGTTTTATCTAAAGAATGTGTAAGGTACAAGATAAATAAATGAAAGAATGATGTTGAACCAGGATTGCAAAGATATACTAAGTCATGGAGTTATTGAATGACAAGGTGTCAAGACTATTAAAGTCTAAAATCAATGGTGTATGGTTGGGTGCCATGATAGTTTCAATCCAAAAGGATCTAAAATTTAAAGTAAGTTTATGGAAAGGTGCCAAATATTAGGGTAGTGATATAAATAAAATGAAATGGAAATGTGAAACGAAAGTGTTATAGGACTAAGAGGAGCTATTGACTAGGGGTGGGCATACACCGTACCGCCAAACGGAAACCGTCCGCCCCGAACCGATAAAACGGTGCGAAAAACCGGTACGTATTTTCTCTCTAAACCGAATATTCAAAACCGAACCGATCCATTCTATTCGGTTTGGTTGCGGTTTGATGGGCGAAACCGGCCGTATTAAACCGAACTGAACCGATTCATGATAAAATTATACGTAGCATCTATGTAATGTATTAGTGTAGATGTGATTAATTAATACGATCGCTTGTGGGAATGTAACAAAATTTTCATCATAACCTTTGCTAAATTATGTGTATCATCCTTATCATTTTATATCAAATATACTCATATACAAACCTGTGCAGTGATTGATATATAGAATTTCTTGTCTGTTTTATAACTGATGTATTCATTTGTGTTTACTTATAGAGATAGATAACACTCACATTCGTGTATTTACTATTTAGTTTTTATTCGTTAATCCATTGAACATGTACAATTCTCTACCAAATTTATACATCAAGTGGGCTTTGTAATAATTGAACAATATACGATAGGATGTACAAAACAAAATGGGTAATTCTCTTATTTCGTATTTAATACGGGTTCAGACTGGACCGAACCGAAACCGAACCGTATTACATCGAAACCGAACCGAAACCGAACCATTCAAATGGTTAGTATAATGGTTTAACTGTTTGATACGGTGCGGAAGCGGTTTGGGCTTCAAACCGCACCAAACCGACCCACGCCCACCCCTACTATTGACGCTTGTAAGAATGCTTGTTAGAATGTATTCATGGTGCTTACATTCAACCTCTTAAGAGAGTCAGGGTGGCTTCGGTTCAGATGGCTCCCATAGTGAAATGAGTGGCCATTTCATCTGTTGACGTTATTCAAGATAAGGATAAATCAGTGATAAGCGGGTCTAAGGAGGTAATCACTAAAATAAGTTGGTGATAACTTAAAAGAGTAACACCTAAAATTAGATGTTAAGTGATGTTTATATGGACGATTGAAGACTATATGACATGGTTCGTAACTGAATATTAAGTACATGGTATACTTAATTTGAATATGATAAATATAATTTGACATGGTTCATAATTGGGTGATAAGTATATGGTATACTTATGAATTGAATGTGATGCTAATATATGTTAATGATTGATGCTTGTTTACATAATGAAGAAAAAAAATTGATGACAAAATGATGGGAAAATCAATCATATGCTTTAGCAACGTAGTCTCACCATGGTTGATTAGGGTAAAGATTTACTCATACCAGGTTTTATGTCTGTCCCATGTTTCTATTATGCCCCATAAACTCATGGGTATTCATTCGAATAGTCTGAGTTTATGGTTTAGATAGATACCTTTTAGAAAGGAAAAGACTCCAAAGACGAAGTAGGAAGCTTATTTAGAATCTAAAATTTATTTTGAAAATCCCAATGTGTAAAACTAGAAATTATAACTGGTTAAGCATTGTACCAACATCATTATATGTCAGGCATGGCACTATATTTATTTCGTGTATATTAACCCTTATGTGAGAATGAAAAAGGTTGATGATGATGTAATGAATTATTTAAAAACAAATTGATGTAATGGAAATTTACATAGGTACTCTATTTACTTATTATTATGCAAAATAAATATTAAACTCACTTTATTGCTTGAAAATGAATCTGATGATAGCTGAAGTATCATTGACATCTATTTTCAGGTCCCGGGTGGGAGAAGTTACATCATGATATCAGATCGTAGGTTAGGAGAACACTAAGTAAACCAGAGATAAGTAAAAATTAATTAGTAGAAAAAGGACAAGTTAGGGAGGGTAATATATAGCATATTTGTACTTTGATATAGATATATAGTAGGATATATCCACCCATCTACTATTGCTTACTCTCTTTACTTCCATTTCTTATGAACCCATGTTCATGTAGAAGGCCATAATGGACCAACGTAATATATGTTTGACCTTAGAAGTATAAGAGCAAAACCTAGTATAGGAACCGACAATACACAAATTAATGGCCAAGGAGGGTAGGTAGACCCGGAAGTTGGTGCTGAAGTCGGTACTCAAATGCTTTCCCCGATTGAAGTAGGAATGGATATGAATGCTTTATTCCAATTTATAACGGAAATGACAAGGCAACGGCTAGCTAATGTTGTTGAGCCAAGTTCATGGTAGCTAGAGGAGTGTACTTTTCTAAGATTATACTGAATTATAAAGAACTATGGAACAAAGATATTTACCGAAAAGCAGTCTACTCTAGAAGTGTTGAACTTTCTAAAGGCGTGTGAGAACATCATTGGGAATTTAGGATATAATAATGCTTAGAAGAGGAGGATGCCTTCTCGTCGACTTCAGGATGATATTTAAGACTAGCGGGGGTTATATTTACTAAAGTCCAAAGGGGGAGATAACCTAGGAGCATTTTAAGGAATAATACGAGGCTCGGTTCATCCTAAATTGCAGAAGAGTGCATTTATAGAATTTTTTGGATTCGTAGAACGTGGAGAAGACTCTAGAAGAGTACATATAACATTTCATTGCTTAATCAAAGTTTGGTAGGAGCATATCAATACTCCATCGAAGAAGAAAGAGAAATTCATAGAAGGACTGGGAAAGGGGCCAAATCACAGAAGATGGAACAATTGTTGGTTCCTTTTGATATGGTGGTGGAAATGATGAGACTATATGACTGCTTTTTTCAGGAAGAGAAGAGAACCAAAGGTAGGCCTATGGGTAGGCTGAAGAAAAGATTTAACCCATATTGGAAGGGTAATAAGAATCAAAAAGGAGGAAAGGCATTGAGAGGAGAAGCTCAAAGGTCAAATGTGGAAAATGTTACTTGTTTCAACTGCGGGTAGAAGGAGCACTACTATACTAGGTGTGCTCTATCGAAGAATAAGGACGAGGCCAAATACTTCATTAATAATAGATCGGGCCATAAGAATAGGGATTGCTAGGGAGAAAGAAGGGAAAGGTTTATTCTTTGGTAGGAATTTCGTATAGACCGACTGCCGAGGAGAAAGGAAACAGTGTGCTCGTATATATGATTTTGATTTCTATAATATCAGTTCGAGTTCTGTTTGATACTAGTGCTACACACTCTTTCATTTCAAAAGACTTGGTTGATAGTTAGAATTGGACTCTACCTATTTGATCATGCCCTTGCATTTGGTTAATCAGATCGGTTGGTATATCACTCCCTGACTGAGGTTTACTGGCCTTGAGTTTAATTTGTGTGGACATTATTTTTTTGCGACCCACATGTGTTTGACTTCGTAGAGTGCGTAGGTAATTTTGGGTATGGATTGGTTCGTTCGTAATGATGCTAAGATCTATTATGTGGATTGGATTATCGCTTTATGAAATCTAAGAGGAGGAGAAAGAATTATGACCGCATTGGACATAATGAAGGAGAGGTCAGACTTGATGTTATGTGCTATGGAAGATGATGGTGAAAGTATGGGTGGTTACGGAATTCATAGATACTGTCGCTCAGAAGTGAAATCGAGTTTCGAATATATTTGATGTCGAGGGCATAGCCTATTAGTAGACTACCTAGAAGAATGCCGCTCAAGGAGATGGAAGAATTGAAGAAGCAACCAATGCAATTTGAGAATGAAAGTTTCATTTGGCTAAGTAATTCACCATGGAGAGCGTTCATGGTATTCGTAAAGAAGTTGGATGGATTTTTATGAATATGTACTGATTACCGAAAGCTGAATGAATTAATAGTGAGGAGTCATCATCCAAACCAAGGATATGTGACTATTTGATCCGTTGACTGGAGCAACAGTGTTCTTGCATCTAGATTTCACAATAGGATTCTATCAACTAAGAGTACTAGAGGATAGTGTTTCATTGACTGTGTTCTAAATGAGGTATGGTTCATATGGGTGGTTAGTTATTCCATTTGAATTGACCAATATCCTTGCAATTTTCATCGATCTTATAAAATGAATCTTTTGTGATCAGTTGGATAGATTCATATTGGTCTTCATTGATGATATCTTGGTATATTCTAAGGATGACAGAGACCATGAAATCCATCTTAAATTGATACTGGAGACATAAAGACGACACAAATTGAAGGTGAAGTTTTCGAAATGCCACTTTTGGGAATGGATGGTTTAGTTTCATAGGCATGCTACTTCAGAGAATGGATTAGAAGTGGATCAATCGAATATAAAAACCATTTACGGTTGGAAAATACCAAAGATAGTTACAGAGATGAGAAGTTTCTTAGGATTGGTTTGGATATTACTGTAGAATCATTAAGGATTTATCATGTATAGCAACACCCTTGACTAGGTTGATCGGAAAGAATGAGAAGTTCGTTTGGACTAATAAGTGTCAAAGGATCATTTCAAGAGTTAAAGAAGTTATTGATGAATGCTCCTATTTGATCATTCCAGAAGGAAATCAAGAGTTGGCAGTGTGTACCGATGCTTCTAGAGCAAGTTTAGGAGCAATGTTGATGCAAAGAGGGTGAGTGATAACTTATGTATCAAGGAAACTAAGACTATCCGAGATTAAGTATCTGATTCATGACTTAGAGTTGGAAATAGTAATGTTTGTGCTAAAAATTCAAAGACGTTATCTTCTGGAAGAGCGATGTGAGTTGTATACGGATCATAAGTCCCTTTAATATTTATTCTCTCAAAAGGAGTTAAATATGAGGCAACCGAGATGGTTAGAGTTCTCGGCGGCACATGACTTTGGTAAAGAATATACGTTAGGAAAGAGGAACAAGGTTGCCAATGCTTTGGGTAGAATCCAATATAACGGAGTGTTAGACATTAGTGAGGAACTGGGCCGACATGTCGTAGGGTAAAGGGATGAATTTCAAAAAAGTTATTCCGTTATGGATCTTATTGGGCCAATGAAGTCTATATTTATTCAGACCTAATCTAAATTTGTTTTAATTAAAATCAATATTTTCTTTTATTTATAAATAAAATTTTATTTAATTTAAATTTTTATTATATAACATAATATGTGTATCATATACATATAGGTGTGTGCATGCATGTGCAACATGAAAGGTGCGCATGTTTCGACATGCCCGGATATAGATGTTGGGATTTACGCCATAATATATACATGTATATGTAGTTTTTAAAGTAATTATAAATTTAATATAAAGAATTATAAATTTCAAATTCAGTTATTAGAATCAAAATTTAAAATTTAATTCTGAATTTGAATCTAGATCTACAAAATGCAATATCTAGTATTTTCATATTCAAACTAATATGTTAATTTTGTGTAAATGCATAAATATACACATATAATTTGAAAATCGTTTTTTAAATAAATATGTGTGTGTATATATATATATGTACCATATGTAGATTAAATAATATTAAAAAATATTATATATATATGTATAATGTATACGTTTTTGTGTAAATTACTATATGTATAAATATACATGTTTTTCAGCCAAAAAAAACTCTTTTTTTTTTGCTTTACTTTGTTTTTATCAAAAATATTTTTATCTATTTTATTACCGTATGAAAATTATTAAAAATAATAATATGAAAATGGTATATGTTTTTATTATGTTAAATATTTTATATGGACATTTTTATATAATTTATAATGCATATATATATATTTAGATATAACATTTAATATAAATAAAATACTATATTGTATTCAAATTTAAAATATTATATATAAATAAAATTATTTTAAAAAAAAATATTTGTATAAATATATATTTATATATCAGTGTAAGACATATTTTACTTAACAGTGTTTATTTTCATTATTTTTATTTAAATCATTTATTATTATTATTATTTAAAAAATGATTTTTTTTACGGTCGTGACCAATATGTATAATTATACATATGTATTGTTTTTAATACACACACATATATACAATCCATCGAATGAAGACAACACTATGTTAAACAGATTTGTGATATATTCAACTACTATCTAAACATATATATATATATATATATATATATATATATATATATCATATAATGAACATTATATAGATTAATATATCATTGTAAAAAGAGTATTTTACCTTTCACCTAATGCCCATGTAGCATGCTTAAAATTTTATAATTAGAACTCCTTGAAACGATTTCAAAATCCAGGAAACGCTACTGGACTGAATGCACCACCAATGTTTGAATATTATAAGATTTATTTTTTTATGTTTGAAAATTCGAGGATAAAGGAGGGGTATGGCCAGCTATGGCCATAGAAAATGGAGGAAGAGATTGAAAAATAAAATGAGGGGTCAGAGATGAAAATATAGCGGAGATCTAAAGAGAAAATGAAGGTTCGAGATCCACTTTTCTCTCTTACCCATTCATCTCTTCGAATTCAAAATTCAAGCCCTCCTTAGCTACCATATTGCCAGCCTCCCTATGCCACCACAACCATACTAAATCGGTCCCATCGTGGGGCTCAAAATCACTTCAAGCTCAATCAATAAATAACACATTTAAATTCAATTTAAATGTGTATCAATATTGTATATTGATTAGTATATTTATAACTTTTTTATACACACTTCTAATATTGATCAACAAGTATTAAATAAAATTTTATAATTAATGTTCATGAATATTAGTTAATTTAATTAATCTGTAACGATTATAATTTAATTAAATCAAGTGGTAACAAGAGTATTCAACATTTCAGTTGTGTGACTGTAATGACCCAATTTTTCAAAAAATTTCGCCAGCGTCTCCTTTGCGCGGCTAGCTCGGTACGATTACAAAATGCCACAATGGGCCCTCAAATTTCGAAAAGAAAACAAAAGGCCAAGCGACTAGACAAGAAAGTCATCAAATTTCATTCTGAAATTTAAATACATACCTTTTGCCGAGCAATTAAAATTTTCTTCGAAATCAAAATTCCCTTTACGTTTAAATCACCTGTATATCCTACTAGCCATAATATCCAATTACAATATTAAAAACCATTTTTCACATTTTTTTTACAAAAGTTTCAATATTTATTTAAGCCCTTACGATACACATATATCATTCGTACGCAATATCAAATTCGATCGCTCACTCCATCACACAATTTCACTTCCGAACTAGTATCGTCCACCCGACTTCCTAGTGCGGACTCAGATCTGGTTTCTTGATTAGAAACCGTCATTCTCCATGCATACCCATAAACTATGATATAAAATTTTCAAAATCAACCAAAAATCCATATCCAAGTTCGCCGTTGAAAATCGAGTGAAAAATTCCAACTCAGATCGATATAACTATCTCGAAATCATGTGCTTGAATTCTAAATCAAATCGCTATGCGATATACGTACACCCTATGTATTAATTCCAATTGATTATTAGCTTTATCAATTACTTCTCTTTTATTCACATTTGATTTTCATTTCAATACACTTATTCACAATCGCCATTACACAATTTTCCAGTTTAATCTTCATTCAATCATTAACTTATTAAACTCCATTTTTTTTCTTTAGAATTTCATCATTTATTTCTTAAGTTTAATTTAAATATTCTATCTATTTCTTAAATTTGTTCTCAATTCACCACTTTGGTTTACATCTACGTATATTAAACTGTATTTCCAATTCCATATGAATTCAATTCATTCCAACCATATTTATTTTGTCATTTCTTCAATTAGTTTCACTTACTACTTTTATTTCAATATTTCGCTTTATTTATCACAAATCAAATTCAATTCCAATTCCAGTTCTGTTTACTTACAAATTCGAAATGAATTTCAACATTCAATTTCACTTTCGTTTACTTGCAATTGTAAATTTATTTGTTCATTCACAATTTTATTTTCCACCTTAATAAATTTTATTCCATAACTATTTTTATCAGATTCCAGAGTCTTTCCAACTTTTCAAAGCCATTTTTGAAATCAATTAAAATTATCCTTTGAATTTCCGAAACCAAACCCAGTTTTGCAAACAATTTCAATTTTTAAAATAATTTTGGCAGTAATCCCTCTTTTGGAAACTCGAAAATGAACATCGATGATGCTGTAGTCATCACCAAAGTAATTTTCCTGCAACCGAAAAGAGTTTAGCGCTTTTATCCCTCCAAACATTTTTCCAAATCCTTTAAAACCATTTCCGAATCAAAGGGATTTAAACTTTTCACCAAAATTTCGAATTTCAAACACTTAAACTTAATTTTCAAATATTACTCTACAATTCTATTTCAAATTATAAATTACATTTATAATTTATATTCACAAATCTCATTTTTATATGAATATATATTCTTAGCTTGTAGTTATGATTTCAATTTCTTATTCAACAATGATAATAATTTAATAATATCACTTCCTAACAAACAATCAACCATATACTATAATAATTTACGGAAAATGATTCCTTTTATATACAAAAATAATTTGGTAAAATTATTCCATTTACCCGATTTTTAAACAACTCTGTGTCGGTTTATCTTGTTTAAGAGTTTAGAAACCCTTATCGATACAGTTGGCCAAACTACACCAACCAAAATCTATAAACAATCAACCGATAAGTCAACACAATATAAAACAATTTTATATCCACTAACAAATACGTGCTCCTATCTATTAATACACTCAAACTCATTCTGGAGTATTACTGACTCTATCTCTAATGAGTAATTCCTACCAGAGCCAAGGTAGTCGCTTGACCAATTTCACTGATACCACCTTTTCCAAAAGGAAATGGACATACCCTAAGGGCGCTACCCCCAAAAAACCTTGCCACATCCTTTCTGTTTCGACCATTCCTGGGTTGTGAGGTCTGACGAGGTCTCGTCCACAAAGCTACGCTTTTCACGAAAGTCATGCTTTGATCAACAAATGATCAGCAGCACTTTGTATGCCACATTACCAAATTAGGAATATATCACTAGTAACCATCAACTACATAACCTCTGAGCTCGTACGACTTAGAGAAGTGCCACCAACAGATTTGTATTTGATAGAAATCAGCTTTACATCTCAAAGTGTAACGTCAGACATACATCCATACAAGTCCATTCTGGGTACGAACGGAAACGAAGGCACTTCAAAGAAGCCCTTGCAATTCGGATATTCACTAATCACGTCCGGAATCCTCATCACAAAGGATGATCAAATCTCTATACCGGGGACATTCGGTGCAGAGACATTCGACAGGTAATCTTTTCGTTTTCGAAAATACCCGGTCTTCAACACCATCTTCAAATGCAATCCCATTTCGTCGTATCATTATTCAGAATGGTTTTATGACACAAAGTACTCTCCCGGCTAATCCAAACAATGAGCGCTTATTTTAAAAAATAAGTGTTACATTCGGATTTCAAATAAATCACAACAAATTCCCATTTTGATTATTTAAACAAAAGATCCATCACAAAGGTTCGATGTGCTTTTCGAATATCCATTTGAAATCCGACCCCCGGTCGCATCGAAATTCAAATGCCATTTAAAAGCCAATATTGATAGTCGGTTACTTAACTGTCAAACAACATTCACAACAATCACCAGATGTCAAATAAATTTCCCCCAACTATTTATTTTCAAAATATCTTTGCAAGATATATTTTCAATACTTCAACACTTGGAAACAAATTTCAAATCATTTTCCTTACGCGGAATATATTTTCAAATATTTATTATTTTAAAAATAATAATAACAATAATATATATAATGTATTTTTGGAAATTAATTTATTTAATTAACTTATTTAATTATTTTTACCGAAGATTATTTTAAAAAGGAAATTTATTTTTGAAATTTTTTTAGTTAAATTAATTTATTAACGGAGAAATTGGTTTAAATAAAAGTATCAGTTAATGAATTATTAAACAGTAATTGATTACTCGATTCACTCGAATATTAATTAAAAGTCATCTAATGTTTATACAAGGTCTTAAATCATGAAGAAATGACTGGTTTGGATTAGATTGCAAAATAAAAGAAAAGGTGAGATCTTCTCACTCAAAGTAAAATTGAAATTTCAGTTATTGATTGACAGTTGGATGTGGTAGTATATATAGTAGTGTGTGTGTGTGTATATATTTGGAGTGATTGATTTCCCGCATTATATAGCGGATGAGACCCTATGCACCGCATAATAGTGGATTATATTATATTAATCACATATACCGCGATATTCCACCTCAAAGTGGAATTGGTATTTAATTGTTGTACTAACATCTGTGGATGCAGGGAAATAGGTTGGAGGGATCCAACTGGATTTCTCAAATATTTGAATTTGTTTCATGTGTTGTGTGTTGGTTTATTTATAATCTGTGTATGATTATATTTGTGATGGAAATCGTTGAAGGCTATGGTTTGGCCGAATATATTTTTGGTATCGTAGGATACCATAAATATAGATTGGATTTTTGGAAATTAAAGTAGAAAATTTAGAGTAAATTAATTTTAAGAGAATTGAATATATTTAAAGGAAGGAATTTAAAAGTATAAAAGTTGATTTTTTGTAATCCTATCGAATGAATTCAAAAAATACGGGAAAAGGATTTTAATAAATGTATTTGAGTAATATTATTCAAAAGTTGAAGAATTTATTTAAAATTCAATTTTAAATAGTTTGGAAGAAATAAAAATAATTGTTTTAAAAGATAATCAAATTTTAGGGAATCAATTTGTGAATTGATTTGGTGTTTAAAAATAAATCTTTGGGAAATCGATTTGAAAATTGATTTGGTGTTTGGAAATAAATTTAGAAATCAATTTGGAATTTGATATGATGTTTGAAATAAATTTGGAAATCAAGTTGGAGTTTGATTTGGTGATTGAAATAAATTTGGGATTTGATTTGGTATTTGAAAATGAATATTTGGAAATCGATTTGAAAATCGTATATCAGTGGATATTTGAAAATTTGGAAATTCACAATGGAAATTTTATAAAGGAAAGGGAACTTTGTTTTAAAAATAAATATTGGTTTATTTTTAAAAGTATGGAAAGAAATTTACAGATTTGGAATGTAAATTGAAATAAATCGAAGAGGATTTATTAGTTTATTTAAATAGACCATTTTGAAATGGAAAGTGTGTTTTCCCTGGAAAGCCGAGTATGTTTTTCAAAGTAGCTTTCGAATATAAATTAAAAGTTCTAGAGTTAGTTTTAAAAGAATATTTTGGAGAAATTATTTTCTTAAGTTATTTTGAAAATCTTTAAAGTAAATATTTGTTTAATTAATTATAGAAGTGGTTATTCAAAGATTTAATTGATATTTGTTTTAGAAAATGATTATTTGAATAGTTATACCCTATCTACTAATTTTATTTTAAAATTAGTTTGGACTTAAAGTTTATATGGGATATTAGTATAATGTTTTCATAACTAATATTTAAGTAAGTGTTTAAAATAGTTTTATTTTAAATGTTTCCAAGAATAATTTGGAAAAGTGATTTGAATTTTTTTAAAGTATTCTAACTCGGCGAATTTTCAGTGGAAATGAATAAATATTTGGAAATATATTCCGCGTAAGGAAAATGATTTGAAATTTGTTTTCAAGTGTTGAAGTATTGAAAATATATCTTGCGAAGATATTTTGAAAATAAATAGTTGGGGGAAATTTATTTGAAATCTGGTGATTGTTGTGAATGTTGTTTGACAGTTAAGTAACCGACTATCAATATTGGCTTTTAAATGGCATTTGAATTTCGATGCGACCGGGGGTCGGATTTCAAATGGATATTCGAAAAGCACATCGAACCTTTGTGATGGTTCTTTTGTTTAAATCATCAAAATGGGAATTTGTTGTGATTTATTTGAAATCCGAATGTAACACTTATTTTTTAAAATAAGCGCTAATTGTTTGGATTAGCCGGGAGAGTACTTTGTGTCATAAAACCATTCTGAATAATGATACGACGAAATGGGATTGCATTTGAAGATGGTGTTGAAGACCGGGTATTTTCGAAAACGAAAAGATTACCTGTCGAATGTCTCTGCACCGAATGTCCCCGGTATAGAGATTTGATCACCCTTTGTGATGGGGATTCCGGACGTGATTAGTCAATATCCGGATTGCAAGGGCTTCTTTGAAGTTCCTTCAGTTCCATTCGCATCCGGAACGGACATGTATGGATGTATGTCCGATGTTACACTTTGAGATGTAAAGATGGTTTCTATCAAATACATTTCTGTTGGTGGCAGAGAATTTATTCTCTTAGCTTAACACCCTTCTATGAGACGTATGTAGCGATCCTGACTTGACCTTCGAAAATCGACACCGAATACGTTACCTATATTCGAATGCCGCAAATTCAAATGTCGAATCCGGCCCGCCGGAGCTTATAACAACATTAAGTAAATAACACAGCGGAATAAAAGAATAATACATTGATATACAGCCTTGATACAATATCTGATACAACAGATGATCCAGTAGATATCAATATACATCAGAGATATGATACAATAAATAGCAGCGTAAAAGAAAATAGATGACATCTAGCAGCGGAACAATATAACTCTAAGATAGTCTTCAAAAGAGAACTCCGAGACCTGCAACTCCATTTCCAAGAATCAATCCAGCAATAGCTCGAACTCCCAATAACGATGCACAAAGATAAGCAAGTGCGGTGTGATCCAAAGACTGAACTAGCTCCAGATAACCTACTAATCTGATTATCTGTAAAACCCAACTCTAGACTGCTCGTGTAGAAAATAATGAGCACCTAGAGTTTAGGAAAGAAACAATAAACTCTGGATCAGTCGTGGGACTGGTGTGGGCAACAAAAACAGTTTATCTTTTAAAACATTCGAAGAAATATTTTAAAGTTAATTCGCAATGCTTTTTGAAATGAGACTACCATAAGACCTCCCGCCACACACACAATGCAAACACAGACTTGGAGGAGATTTCTTCTTATGATAGTCAAAGATGCTTGATACGCATTAAAAAGAAACATTTGATATTATTATAAGTGCATAGTGTAGGAAAAATTCATTTCGAAAGTAGAATATAAATCTTAGCCAGCATAGGTACCATTAAATTATGCTTACTATAGCTACCATATTAGATGGCAGGTTCTACAACTAATACCGTACAAGGTCGTATTGTTTCTTTGGATTTCCAACGAATGGTCAGGCCAAGGAACTTCCCATTGCCACATGAAAACGCCTCTGGATGGACGTCCTCGAGAACCAAACCGGATCTCTACCAACACAAGGCCGGGTTACCCCTAACTGGGTAACAACTGACACGAGTATGCCATCCCCCGGTCCTTTGGGACCTTTAACCGAGCGCTCGTCACCATCATCACACAATCATAACAAAGTGTTTTCAACATGAGTAAGTATCTGGGCTCCATACCATGATACCACTCTTTTCCAGAAGGAAATGCACATACCCTAAAGGGAGCTACCCCTCATAACTTTGCCACATCTTTCCTGTTTTGACCATTCCGGGGTGTGAGGCTCGACGAAGTCTCGTCCACAAAAACATACTTTATACAAAAGCCATGCTTTGGGTCAACAAATGATCATAGAAATGATCACCAGGATAGACGATCAAACAAATGATCCTATCACAAATAATCAACACAATGATCATTTCACAGCAACACTCAGCATGTCACATTACCAAATTGGGAATATATTGCTGATAACCTTCAACTATATAACCTCTGAGCTCGTACATCTCAGAGAAGGGTGTTAAGCTAAGAGAATAAATTCTCCGCCACCAACAGAAATATATTTGAAAGAAATCGGCTTTATATCTCAATTTGTAATGTCAGACATACTATCCATACAAGTCTGTTCCGGGATCGAACAGAACCGAAGGCACTTCCAAAGAAGTCCTTGCAATCCGGATATTTACTAATCACGTTCGGACTTCACATCACATATGGAGTCTCTATACCGGGGACCAGTCGATGCAAAGACATTCGACGAGTTGTCCTTTCGCTTTCAAAAATATCCGATCTTCAACACCGGTATTCAAATGCTATCCGTAACGACATATCACATATTCGGAATGGGATATATGACACAAAGGTCCTCTCCCGGCTAAACCAAACAGTGAGCGCAGTATTTCAAAAACATATGGATATTGGGATTTCAATTAAGTCACAACTTAAAACCCAAAACTTTTCTTCAAATGGTTTAAACCAATTACCATTTCAAATCTTTATATCACAAAAAAAAGATTTATTTCACAAAGATCAATTTATAGACTTTAAAATAATTTCCATTCCAATTGGATTAACTCATTAAATCTTTAAATCAAAGATTTAACTTATAGTTTTCAAATCGTTTTCATAACTTGGAAATTATCTTTATTTCAAACTCGAAATCATTTTAACTCAAATTGGAAATTCATTTCTTATGTGAAAGCTTTTATTATTTGAAAACAAACAGTTTTCGTTTCAGAAAAATCCAATTATATTTACACGAGTTAAAGTTCTTGAATTCTATTCACATCCCAAATCAATACTTTTAAAATAGTTTAACCCATATATAACTGGTATAACATTTTTAATCCCTAGTTTTAAATCATAGAATTCAGTTTCACATTTTGAATTTAAATTTAAATCAAATTATTTAAATTTCAAACTCTATCAAGTTATTCAAATTAAATTTCATCTTTGAAATTCCATTTCAAGAGCTTTTCACTTTAGACCCAATCCATTTCTAAAACCATTTGGATTTAAAAATTCAAATTCAAAACTATTTTCAAAAATCTGTGACTTAATCGATTTCCTCGTGAAATCCATATTTGTGTGTGTATGGTGTGGTCCAGGGGTTTAACACAATAGTGCACAAACATCATTCAATCATCACAGATCAAATACAACAATATATTCGATAAGCGATATAAATTATGACGCTTATCATTCATACACAGATTCGCAGATATATATATATCACAGATAATAAACTATATCACAGATCACAACACAAATCAGGATAATCATAAAGCATCATATATCAGGGATATCAAACAGTTTAACATCCAATATAATCCAAACATCCATAAGTAGGATCAATTTAAATTATCTGATAAATTTAAATCAGATTAAATTTCTATGAATAATTCTTTTCACATTTATTATCAAATAAATTTCAAGTAAATGATCCTCATTAACTATTCATAATTATTTAATTACTATTCTTAAGTAATTAAACTCAATTTAATTATTGTTAATTATCATTTAATTAACCTTTAAAATCATATATTTAATCACTGATTATTTAATTAATTTTTTAAAATCAATGATAAATTTGGATAAATTAATTCAAATTTTAATTAACTTGATTAATTGATTATTCCTTAATTTTATTATTTTAATTAACTACCAATTACAAATTGATTAACTTGAATTATCTAATTAACAATTCTGAATTTACAAATCAACTTATTAAATTTATTAATTACTTAATTAATTACTATTATTTAATTATTTAACTTTAAGTAGTTAATTAAATTTCTAATGTCAAAATGACTAAACACAAGATTTTTAATCTCAACCTTTAATTTCAAATTTGTTTAATTCTAAATTACTTATTTAATTACAAGTATAGATTAATTTATATTCTTAATTACTTACACCTTAAATTAGCAAATTTTCTACGTTGGCGAACCTTTCTTAATAGGTTTTAAATCACATCTTAGGTTAAGGCTTGTCAACAATGTTTATTAAATAAATACAAAACTTTGTTACAAAATAACTTAAAAGGTTATTATGCTAAATTTCTAGAACTGGACCCGAGTAGCATGCTGCACTCACTCGAGTAGTTCCTTCTTCCCCTACCTTTCTTCCTCTTCTTATATTTTCTCTTTTTTTTCATTAAGTTTAAACAAACAGGAAAAGGTGGACTACTCGAATACTTCTTCCAGTTACACACGAACCAGACCCTTCCCCTGACACAAACCCATGGCTGTGCACGTGCACAGACCATCCACGGCGTCGCCACCTCCGGTGACGTTCCCCACACATCGACTATTGTCCTCTTGAACCATTCCGACCCCCAAACGAACGTCGCAAGGCTCGAAACAAAATCGAGACTTACAGTTGAAATTGGAAACTCCCAGTCTCACCAGAAACCACCTCGCCTGAGCAACCTCGACCACCAGAAACCCTGTGCCTTCGCCTACACCTTCGTCGCCGTCTCAGGTACAATCTCCCCAAATCTAGCCAAGCTCGATGCACTGACGAGGGCGAACGAACCCAAATTCCAAACACCAGTTGCGCAACCCCAAAACCCTTGTTTACTCTCGAATCCAAGATATAAGAATTTATAAATTGATCTAGTATTTTTCTGGAAATCACGAACACCCAAACCATCTACGACAACGAATTCGAGGCTTATAACTTTTTAGATCATCAGATTTTTGGTAAAACTTTATTTTCCATAACATCCCAAAATTCCAGTGAAAAGCCAATGAAAAAATTTGATTCTAGTTCAAAAAATTATCATTTTCCAAGGGGATTCAAATAAACTTATTGAAATAAAAATTCGTAAAATTCAAATTTCTACAAAATTTGAATTGTTACTGTGTTTCACAATTTCCATGAAGAAAACTATATAACTTACTTTAATTTTATTACTGAAAATACAAGACAGGTTTACAACAACATTTTAACTTGATTACAATCTTTTCAGAAGCAAAGAGATAGAGAGATTTAAATTTCCTTTGATATTAATTACCCTGTAAACCAAAGTTCAAATGTTACTGTTTTTTTTTCTTTCAGTAAGACTACAAACCTGTTTTATTTTGTTTCTGAAAACATGGTGCAAGTTTAAACAAAACTCCATATTTTTTTACTGAAACAAGATTGGATGGCCAACCTTTGTTTATCATTCAAATCAAATAGAGACAGAGGGGAAAGAAAGGGATTCGACAGGTTTTCACTTTTGTTTTTTTTCTTTTTCCTGAACTGAAACCAGAGATTTAAAATTGTATAATCAATATGTAAAACAAAACATTCATTCATAAATTCAAGATGCAAACCAAAGTTTAGCTTCCCTACATCATTCCACATCCATACAGTAACAAAAGAATTGAAGAAAACAAAATTTTACTCACAAATGAACTAACCTTAGAGAGGACATTCATCAGAATGAATATACTAAAACATTTTGGGATGTGATGTTACTCACCTGGAAGTATGAAGGCAGAGAAGAACAGAGATCTGAAACTCGATTTATTTGAAGTCAATTGATCTTCTGCTTGAACATGATCCTTACATACTTCAGTTTTAAGTTTGAACTTCTATGCTTGATCAGGTTGCAGATTTTATTTTTTTTATTTTCTGGAATGTTTGGTTTTGCCTTTGAACAAATTGGAACAAATACCCATATATAAAGGAGACGTGCAAGTTCAAGTAGAGTACTTAGTATTACTATCTTGTATAGTTTCTTTGTGCTGAAGCAAGACTTCTTTTTTTTTCCACTATTTCGAATGACTTGCTTATGGGCTAGGTTTGAAAGCATTTAATGCTCATGTTCTTCCCATCCTTGTATGTTTACAGCCTATGCTGTTTGATTTGTACTTGTTTATTTTTGTTGAGATGTAAGCATTCAATGCTTAAGTCCTTTATGTTTTTACTTATTTTTTTTTTTGTTCATAGATATTTTTTTTTCATTACTTTGTTTAGCCTGCATACTTACTTTTATATTTGTTTGTATTTACTTTGTTTTGTTTATTTGTAATACTTGGTGGCTGCAGATACTTGCATGCATATAGATATAGATATAAAGTAGTTTTAGTTATGTTATAAAATTTTAACTTATGAATTTAGTATATGCTTATTACTCATCTTATGGCTTTGTTTTATCTTTTTATATTTAAACTTTGTTTTGTCATTTCTTTTGTTCCATTGTCTTATTTGTATTCCTCTTTTATTTTAACTTAAATTGTTTACTTTACTTTAATATTTATTGTTTTATAATAAATTTATAAATTCAAATTATTATTAACCATCAATTGTAATACTTATTATTATCAATTATTATTAAACCATTCATTTACAATTCATATCTAATGTATATACATATATATCTCTATATTTATTTTTAAAACCATTTATTTAAGATTTTATTTCAAATCCAATTTAAATATATATTCACATATATACTAATTGTCAAATCCATATGACTTTATATATTTTCTAGTCGAATCGGGGAAACTTGCTTCCATTTAAATCAATTTATCTTACAATTTTATTCAAAGATTCATTTAATTATCAATTTAAATTAAATTAAAATCTAGGGTCGTTACAACGTATGTGCTCAGAGGTTATGTAGTTGGTTACTAGTGATATATTCCAAATTTGGTAATGTGGCATACGAGGTGCTGCTGATCATTTGTTGATCGAAGCATGGCTTTCGTGAAAAGCGTAGCTTTGTGGACGAGACCTCGTCGGACCTCACAACCCGGGAATGGTCGAAACAGAAAGGATGCGATAAGGTTTTTGGGGGTAGCTCTCTCAGGGTATGTCCATTTCCTTCTGGAAAAAGGTCGTATCATGGTATGGTGCCCAGATATTTAACCTATGTGGTTGCTACAAATTTATTACTTTGTGGTTGTTACTTAGTGATTGAGGATCCATGGATAAAGGTCATAACGACTCGGGATGGCATATCTCCTAGGATTATCTAGTTACAGCTTTATTAAAGTGTGAGTAACCCGGCCTTGTGTTGGTAGAGAGCTGGTAAAGATCTTGGGGCGTCCCTCTAGAGGCGTACCCATGTGGCCGAGGAAGTTCCTTTGCCTGACCATTTGTTAGAAATCCAAAGAAACAATACGCGCCCCGTACGATTTTAGTTGTACAACCTGCCTTTTACTTATTATGGTGGCCCGCTGTTTAGTTGGTAGCTATAGTAGGCGTAGTACGAAATGTGTATGATAGCTAAGATTAATATTATACTTTTGAAATGTTTTCCACACTATGCACTAATAATAATAATAATAATATCAAAGAGATTTTGCGTATCAAGCATGTTTGACTATCATAAGGAGAAATCTCCTCCAATTATGCGTTTACATTGTTGCGTGGCAGGAGGCCTTATGGTAGTTTTATTTTCCAAAAGCATAGTTGGTTTCTTTTCCTTTCTTTCTGAAAATAACTGTTTTTAAGATCTCACACCAGTTCCTTGACTGACCTGGAGTTTATTGTTCCCTTTCTAAACTCTGGGTGCCTATAATTTTCTACATGGGCAGCCTAGGGTCAGGTTATCATTATTCTGGAGCGAAGTCGAAAAAGATATGCTGTAGAGATCTGGAGTTCAAGCTGGATGGCAAGGCGTGTCACTAATATAATATTCCTTTTCTGCTATTGTGTTGTTGTAAACTCTGATAATGTGATGTACAAACTGATATAGTGCTTTTGTTTTAAAGATTATTTATTTATCTATTATATGTTGATTCGCTGCAAAATGTGAGATTCTGTTATTGTTTCTGTTTTCTTCTTCCGTCTTCTTCTTCTTTAACCCTAACGGTCCAGTTTTTCTAGCATTCGATTGTTCGGCATTTGACATAGTGGATGTATCGATGCCGACTTTCGGGCGTCGAGAAATTTGGTCGTTACAGTGACTCTTAGATGTAAATTCTACGATGATTAATATCGAACAATTTGAATATTAACGTTCATACGTCACTTAGTAGGTGGTGTAACATTATGACCAAATTTATTGATTACTTGGCTTCAAAAAAATCCAATATTACTTTATTTAAGCGTTACCCGGTTGTAACAATTATTTACACAAACTCTCTTCGCCAAAATTATATCACTTTGGGCTTATGGAATTTGATAACGGTCAAAATTCCAATATCGTCCATATTTAACTCTATTGTCCAAATACAAAGTCCTCAGTTCAATAATAATATTAACCGAAATGCTCTGGCCAGAGGCTTTGACTTTGAGTTGACTTCAGTCGACCATAACACTAACCTCACATAATTGACGAGGTGAATCCTTTCTTAAATAGTGTTTCACTTCCAAAGCTTGCACTAGATCCAACTTTAGTTGTTCAATAGACGTCATGCCATTATTGAACTATAATCAAAGCAGAGCTTCTACATTGAAGATCAATGTTACACTCAAGTCAAGAGAACTATGTAATTTTGTCATGTCGATATTTTTTATTTAACATTAGTTATATTAACCAACAAAAAACTATCAAGTCTGTCATTTCATAATTATCCAATAACTATAAGTACGTAACCCCTTAGTGCACCCAACAGTCATAAATAATACATTATCCAACATTTAGAGAGCATTTGGTACTCCAGTCTCAACTTATACATTAATATCCAATCTCGATACATCTTGACTAGGATCATTTAAAATGGTATATTTAATTTCATTGTAATAAATTACTCATGGCTACAACACTTTGTAACCACTATCACAAAACATACCATTTATGGATTTACTACTAAATATAATTTTAATCAAATATATTAATTGATATAACACATTATATCAAGTATATAATAGAAAGAAAAAACTATTTATTTTGAATAAGATTGGTTAACGGGTTAAATATATGTAACAAATTACATAGTTGCCCCTGGGGCTTACTCATAACTCTATCAATCCTCCACTTGCACTTGGGGCAAATTATGGAATCTTTATCCTATCCCTTCAATCAGTTTGATGAGAACTGATCAAGTTAGACCCTTCGTGAATGGATCTGCTATGTTGGTTTAAAATCTTACTTGTTAATCAACTCTCTCCGATGTTGATAAACTAATATTATCATATGGAACTATTCGGAGTATGTTTCTCGACTTCTAATTAGCTCTTATTATTACATTGTTATCATCATATAATAATGGTTAGTATTCTTAATACTTGGAATAACCCCTAGCTCGGTTATAATTTTGTGTGTGTATATATATACATATATTGCTCTTGTTGTAACGCTATTCAAGTCGATACTTAGTATTTCATTGAATCAACCACAATGTTTTGTTTTAGAACATTTCCAACTAAAGCTTCTTAATTAAGATTTGAAAATGAATTTAATATTGGTATATTATACTTAATAGCATTTATGAAGTTCGAATCCAAACACTCTTTCATAAAGAGTTTGTTGTTTCTATAAATAATTCTCTAGTATTTAAAAAACACTCGAGAACACTCTAAATTACCATTAAGTGATATTAATTCGGATTTGATATTTTATTCATGCATCAAATACATAAGCAAAATATGATATTGTAGACAATACAATATGTATGATAATTCCTGTTAGCAATGCACAAGGAATCCATCTTACTTGTTTCATATTAAACATTTTAATATGGTGTTTTTGCACATCGTTTTGGATATCCCCAACATGCTTTATAATTATTATTATTACAACTCTAATATCGGGTATTGAACAACCAAACTATTACTAATTTTAACATAAGTACATCGTTAACAATCAGTAGTATATTGTTTATTTATGATCTAGAAATATCTATGTACATTTTAATGGTTCTTTCTTATGGATGCACGCTACCTCTGCATTTTGGCTGAAAATCAAACCATTCGAGATTTTTATCAAAAACTTATCCAATTCCGATGCATATAAAATAATACTTTTGTATCATTTCATGGATCGTATTCTAGACTCACAAATGCAATACCCCTTCAATTGACTTCGTGACACATTGGTTGTTATGTGCAAATAGTGCACTATTTAAATTTGAATTACCATTTAATAGCGAATTATTTCAACAATTGAAATTTACGATGTTATTTTTATTAATGTCGCTCATTTTATTCTAATACACTGGTCTTTCTCTTCAAGACTCATTCATGGCCGATGGATCATATCCCTTTTAGTACAATTACCAAAATCATATTTTGTTAATGTACTTGGAATCCCTTTTGGAATTGTTCATCGTACCATATCATTGAGTCAATGCGCTTAATGGATTAATTGGCAACTGAGGATTATGTACTCTCGACATTAATAGGAAACTTATAGTTTCTCTTTCATGTGTAAGGATGCTCATTAGATACTCTAATGCGATGTGTTTGTTTAGGTTAAGTTAATTTCATCCGCACGTAATCATTTTTATCTTTGGATAGTATCCAAATCCATTTTAATACCAATAATTCTCAAAAAATTCCTTTGCTGCAAAATTGGTATTTCTTGAAACAATGGTTGTTTCTCAGTGCAACAAAATAGGTATTCATAAATACTTTATGGATTGCCTTATATATAATTGATTTGCTTTTATTTTGCAATACTCATGTTCAAATAGAGCTTAGTCATCCAATGGCCATCGTTCCTAAACATCTTTTTGGGCGATTCATTAAAGCTTCCTCATAGTCTTTCGACTCATAAAACCTGCTAACTCCTTCATCTATGATATATTAGGGTTTCTTATAAACCCTAATCTTGTATAATTTTGTAAACTATTATTTAAATGAAATTAATTTGAACCTTGTTCACTACTCTTAAGTATACGACCTTATAGAAAGAAGTTAACTCAACTCACTCACAATTAATCGAACTTTGTCCAACAATTTTCGATAACTCTTTATTGATACATCATTATGTTTCATAAGGAGAAGTGACTTTTGGAATCAAATCTCTATTTATTTTAGGTGTGTTTAAAACTCTTTCCAATACACTCAACCATTTGATCAAATTGAATCAAATTTATTTTCTATTGCATGTTATTTTATTTACTTTCGTCTTTTATTCTATGAGCTTATTATAAACATACTACATGTGTATCAAATACACATGTTCATGTCCATGATAACTCAATAGTGAATACATCGAAGTATGTGGAAACATTTTGATGTTATCAAACTTATGATTGCATACATCTGTATGTATTAATCTGAATAGTTCATCAACTTTTATCATGCTTCCACTAAATAGTGCTTTTCCCTTAATTATTAGAGATATGACTCAGTAATACCATTTGACACATAATAATATATTCAACGATTTTTTTCTCAAGCTATGCTTAGTCCATAATTCCAGTATAATTGTAAATAAATTTAGATAGTTTTGTATTTTCCAATGCATCACAAACACCACTCTTATAGTTTTATTTTAGAACAAATATTCATACAACTCATATTGAAATAAAACTATATCTATTTTTTAGTCAACGCTAAAAATAGTTATTGTTTCGTAAATAATGTTTGATTCGTTTTACAAAAACAATTTTCATAACCTGATGCAACCAATAAGTGTTGTATGGCATGATCTCATTATTTCCACCATTACTATAATAGTATGTGAAATATAAAGCTTCATTCAACCACTTAATATATGATGTTTATCTCATTTATTATAATTGGCTTATACTCTAGAATTTTTAAATCAAATGTCTTAAATTCAAAGAAATAAAAATCATAGAAAACAATTTCCGATGTGAAAATACTTTTGGAATAGAAATCACATTTCTCATTCTAATGTCAAGTATCTATTTTTATCTTACAGTTCTTATATCTGATTATCTTAATAAAGCAGAAATGACAATTTGCTCTCTTCATCTCAAATAGGCTTTAGGTTACATCCACTCTTATACATTTGATTTTCTTTCTAAACGGTCGAACCATTTAAAGAGAGTCCTTACTACAGTACTATAATGAACTCTTTAAAAGAGTGCATTTGGTCATCCTTAACTTTTAAGGACAAAATAAATTGCATTTTACGTAAACTGATCAAATTGATATTTCAAAGATCGATGACTTAGATTTGTCTTGTATCCTTTGGTCCAGTGTTATATATAACATGACAAGATCATTATTATAATCCATCATATTGAATACACGATCGCATACTACATTTTACTTGCTTATTTCAATGAACTAATTTCATCAAGGTTCCATACTTTATAAATTATGATCGTTTACCATATAACATTTATATGTAATCGTATATGGATCAAGCATCCATATTCTTATATTGTTTTTAGAGTTTGAAAATTATTGAAGATAATACACAGTCTCAGATAAATAAAATTATAAGTGATCAAGTTACAAATATATTTAGTGGTTGTATGATTAGGATCTTGCATAGGTCAACATGTAAAATTTATTGGTAGGTATATTTAGTATTTCTTTGTTAATATTTAATTTAGTTGCTTAACATATTTTAATTGATAAATATTTTTTCAATTATATTTATTGCACAAATTTATCAATGTAGATTATTATAACTTTATAAGGCTACAATATTTGGAAGATTAAATCTTACCATTTTATTTTTCTAATAAAGCTCCCACTAGTCTTTTGTGTTTCTCCAAACCCTAAGATGAAACATAAATGTCTTTCGACTTAACTAGTGGGTATTAGGGCTTATTTATTTTGGAATTCTGACCTTGAGGTTGCTCAACAAGTCATAGCCCCACAAACGATGGATAACTCTTTATCAGTTATATCACATACAATTCCTAACTCATGCTTTCTTGTCCTAATCTCATTTCGACCTAGAGTTTTCTCAAAAAATGGAAGGAGATTATTCAATCGTACTTATCATTTCGCGATGGCCTAAGTACAGTATATGTACCTTGAGTTTGCTCAAAAAATATATATAGTTATCTTACCTCGCCTATTTAATATATATAATAATAATGATACATATAGCATCTTTAGCTTGAGTTTTCTCAATAACCAGAGAGTACACAAGTAATTTATTAGTATATAAATGCAATTGGACAACATTTATACCAAAGATTCGTAATTTTTAACATATTTAATTGAGTGATGTCGACTTATATGGAATAATGTATTTCTTATTAAATACCCTCATGATTTAAATGTCAAATACATTAGAAATCGTGATATACATACCATATATGTATGTATATTTAATTAATTCACTAATTTATTAATCTAATTAATAAATAATAATTTTGAAATTAATTTTATAACATCTTCAAACATTTTGGAAAATATATTATAATTTTTTAGTATGTACTTTATTTCAATTTTAACTTTTAAATTTAAAACTTTTATTTTAATTTTCAAAACAATTTTAAAATCTATAATATAACATTTATAATATTTTTCTTATTTTAAATTTAACTTTTAAATTTAAAACTGTTATTTTTAATCTCAAAATTTTTTGAAATTATTCCAAGGCCCGATTCAAATTGGGCATTTATTATTAGGAGCAACCTTTGGACTCACATAACTATTCGTGTCAGGCCGATAGCTCGGTAAAACATGGTGCTTGATTACCCAACATTCCAACTTAGACACCACCTTTCTTAGATACCTTACTAATTAGGTAGTAAGGTTAACTTTTTAGCCCTAATATAAGTAATTTAGACAACATAAGCAATTGAGATCTGATACCATTATTTGAATTAGAACAGCATGCAGCAAGGTAAATAAGTAATTTTTAAAAAAATTATTCCAAATTGGATCTTATCGGGCCTATGAAGTCAAAATTTATTAAGATCTTATCTGATTTTTTTATAAATAAAATCAATATTTTATTTAATGTATAGTTAAGGATGGGACATCAGTAGTCTCAGGTGGTTTAAGCAAATAATCCAACAGGAATTCGCTAACCCCGCAAGCCAATCCGGTGTCTATTTATACCTCTCCCTCAATCTTATTCGTGATAAATAAAGTTTTATTTATTTTAAATTTATATTATATAATATAATATGTGTACCATATACGCATAGCTGTGTACTTGCACATGCAACATGAAAGGTGTACATAATTTGACATGACCTTATATAAATGTTGGAAATTACACCACACAGACATGTCAACCCTACTGTATACGTGTTTGATGTCACTATACATGTATATATAGTTCATAAATTAATTATAAAAAACTAATATAAAAAATTAATATAAAAAATTTATAAATGAAAATTCAACTATTAGATTCAAAATTTTAAATTTTAAATTTTAAATCTAGATCTAGATCTACAAATGAAATATTTAGTATTTTCAAATTTAACTGATATAATAATTTTTTGCAAATACATATATAATTCAAAATCATCTTTTTCATATGTATGTACCATATATATTTATATTAAATGATATCTAGAAATGCTATATGTATGCATAATGTATACTTATAAATATATTTACAGTATAAATCAATATATGTATAAATATACGGTTTTTGGGTCAAAAAAGCCTTCTTTTGCTTTACTTTGTTTTTATCAAAAAAAGATTATTATTTATTTATTTGATTACCAAATGGAAATCTGCAAAGAAAATTATTATGAAAACAATATATGTATGTATTATGTTCATACTTATATAAGCACATTTATATAATTTATACTATGTGTGTTTGTGTATGTAGATATAAATTTTAGTTTAAACAAAATACTATACTATACTATACTATATTAAAATATAAAATATTATATGTAAAAGAATTGTTTTTCCGAAACTATAATTGTATATGAATATATTAGTGTAAAACAAATTTTACTTAACATTGTTTATTTTAATTCATTTTTCTTCAAATCATTTTTTATTATTATTTTCGAAAAGAACAATTTTTCCATGGCTGCTGGCAATTTGTTATATATGTAATTTTTTTTAATATACACACACATATATACAATCCGTCTAATGAAGGCGGCACAATGTTACATAGATTCGTGATATATTCAATTGCTGCCTTAATAGATATATCATACAATGAACATTATACACATTAATATATTATTGTAAAATAAGAATTTTACCTTTCACGTAATGCCCAGAGAGTACACCCTGAAACGTAGAATCATAACTCCTTCAGATCATTTCATAATCCAAAAAACACTACTAGACTGAATGCAGCTACCATCGGTGTTGAAATCTTAGTTTATCATATGTTTTAAGCATGAAAAATTCGAGAAGGGAGGCTGTTTGGCCAAAGAAGGGAAGGTGTTTGGCCGACCATAGTTGTAGCAAATAGAGGAAAAGGGTCAAAAAAATGAGGGGTTAGAGATGAAATTATAGTGAAGATCTAAAGAGAAAAAGAAGGATCATGATCCACTTTTCTCTCTTACCCATTTATTTTTTGAATTCAAAATTCAAGTCCTCATTGGCTATCATATTGTCGGCCACCCTATGCCATCATATCCATACTCAACCAGTCTCATCATGGGCCTTAAAATCACTTCAAGCCTGATCAATAAATAACACGTTTAAATTCAATTTAAATGTGTATCGATGTTGTATATCAATTAGTGTATTTATAACTATTATATACATACTTGTAATACTAATCAGCAAATATCAAGTAAAATTCTATAATTAATATTTAATAAATTTTAGCTAATTTAATTATTTATAATAATTATAATTTAATTAAATTAGGTGGTAATAGGAATATTCAACGTTTTGGTTGTATGCTCTTGGGTGTAAATTCGATCGGCGATTAATATCAGACGATTCAAATGTTCATGTTCACACATCACATAGCAAGTGGTGTAACATTATAACTAAATTTGTCACTTACTTGGCTTTGGTAAAATCCATTTTTGCTTTATTTAAGCGTTACCTGGTTGTGACAATTATTTACACCAATTCTCTTTGTCAAACTATATCACTTTGGACTTATGAAATTTGGAAAAGGTGAAAATTCCAATATCTTCCATATTCAACTCTATAGTCTAAACACAAAGTCCTTAGTTTAATTATCACAATTATTATTAATTGAAATGCTCTGACCGGGGACGTTGACTTTGAGTTGATTTCAATTGACCATGATACTAACCTTATATAACTTAAGGGACGAATCCCTTTATGAATTGTGTTTCTATGCTTCCACCAGACCCAACTATATTTGTTTGATTGACGTCGTTCCATGATTTAACTATAATCAAAGCGAAGCTTTCACTTTGAAGATCAACGGTATTCTCAAGTTAAGAGAATTGAGTGATTTTGTCACATTGATATTTTCCTTTTTATCCTAGTTATATTAACCAATATAAAAACTATTAAGCGAGTCATTCCATAGCTATCCAATAGCTATCAGCGTGTAACCCCTTGGTTCCCTCAAGCATTCATGAGTTATACATTGCCCAACACTGGAGAGAATTACGTACGCAAGTCTCAACGGATTTCTCGATATCAAATCTCGATACATCTTAACTATGAATATTTAAAATTGTATGTTTAATTTCATTGTGATAATTTACTGATGGCCATAATAATTTATAACTATTACCATAAAACATACCATTTATGGATTTTCTACTAAATATACTTTTAATTAAATTAATTAATTGATATAACACAATATATCAATTATATAATAAAATGAAAATACTTTTATTTCGAACAAGATTGGTTATCAAGTTAGATATATGTAATAATAACATGATTGCCTCTAAGGCATACCCTTAACTCTATTAGTTAGAAATATTAGCCTCTTTTGAAATGCACTGTAAGAAAAATGCTGAATTAATCAAAGATCCGGGTATGTTAGTAAGTTAGGAGGCAAGTCCAACACTTATGGATAGAAATGCTAGAAGGCAGAAGGATGACTCATTAATAGTAGAAAGATGTAGATGATTAAAGGTGGGGGCGTATGTGGAAGACCTAAAAGTATTTGATATGGACTCGAAGGGATAACTTAAGAAAAAAGAAAGACCATGCATTCCAAATGTAGGAGACCTTCAAAAAAGTCTGTGAAAAAGTCGTCGGTCTAAGTTTGCCGTTCATCCCAATAGCATGAAGATATATCATGGTATGAAGAGAGTCTTCTTTTGAGAAAGGAAGAGGAGAGACATAGGAGAATGTATGAAGAAGTGCTTCACGAAGTGAAAGCTGAGCATCAAAAGCCGAGCGGTTTATTTCAACCTTTGAAAGTACCGGCTTGGAAGTTGGATTTAATGTCTATGGATTTTGTAGATGGGTTGCATAGGCCGAGGATGGAAAATAATAGGATTTGGGTGATAGTTGATAGATGGATTAAGAGTGCTCAATTTATTTGTAATGACCTTGGATTTCGAACCATTCAAAATCATTAAAAAACTCGTCCGTTCTAAAACAAACAAGTGAAAAATACCAAAAGATATGTCATAATCTGATTAATATACAACACTCAACTAAATCTATGGGATGTAATATCGATAATAAAACCTATCAGAGTAATCATAACAACCAGATGTATCTGATAAATGTATAGGACAGGCTGTCATACCTGTCCAGCATGATGATAGTACTTAGATTAGTTACCCTATAATCTATGTATATGAGAATTGCTTTATGTATTATCTTTTGATATTATGTGTTATCATTATGTTGTGAAGTTTTGATATTTCTGTCCTCCTCCTTTTTGTTCATTTTCTTTTCTTATTTTTCTTTACCTCAACGTTCTGTCTTTCTAGCACTTGGATGCTTAGGATGTGAATACCATGGATATATTTGTGTTGACATTTGAAGGTTGAAAAGACAGTCATTAGAGGATATAGATATTAATTTTGGAAAGGCTGGGACCCAATTGCCTTACTATGGGAGAAAACCGCCCGAATTGGTTGCATGCAATTTGATATGCTTTTATAGTAATATTGTATAATTATCAGATGATGGTGTGTATTAAGTCAGTAGTTGTCATTTTTTAATTTTAGAAAGGGTGGGATTTCGACGATTTTGACTGGTCCGAAAATCCAAGTTGTTACATTATCCCTGAAATCGACAAGAATGACAGCCAGCTTAGCAAAGCTATACATGAAGAATGTGGTGAGATGGCATGAGATTTCAAGTAGTATTATCAGTGATAAAAATCCATTGTTCACTCGTGAGTTCTGGAGAAGTTTTCATAATGCATTAAGTATAGAGTTGAACTTGAGTACGACTTATCACCCATAGACTGATAGCCAAACCTAGAGGGAGAACCATGTGCTTGTGGATTTTGTAAGGGAATGTGTTTTGAATTTTGGAGGATCTTGGAAAGATCATTTGCATCTAGTAGAGTTTGCCTAAGATAATAGTAACCAATCAAGTATTGGGTTGAGACAGTTTTAGGTGCTTTTGTAGTTGATTATTTAAACTACTCTTTTTTGGTTAGACATGGGGGACAGACTCATTTCGGACCTAATTTGACAAGGGATGCTATTGAGAAAGTAGAATTGATTCATGCTAGAATAAAGGGAATGCAATTAATGCAGATGAGTTATGCTAACAAGAAGAGAAAAGGCTTGAGTTTGCAGTACGCGATTATGTGTTTATTAAGGTTTCTCCAATGTGAGGAGTTATGCACTTTGCGAAGATAATAAAATTGGCACCTAAACTTCTGGGACAGTTTCCAGCGATTGAGAGGATTGGTAAACTCGCTTACCAGATCGAGTTACCAAGTAGTTTAGAATTTGTGCATGATGTTTTCATATATAACATTTGAGGAAATATGTGCACGATCCAAGTTTTGTAGTGAAACCAAGCGCGATGGAAAATTTATCTATAGAGCCAGATTTGACTTATGATTGATGGTTGAAAAGGATAGTAGGTCAGGATACAAAGGAGTTTAGGAACAGAGTTATCTAACTTAGTCACGTCTAATGGAGTAACAAAAAAGATGATTGTGCCTGAGAGGAAAAGGAAGGAATTAGGAATATTTATGCCGAGTTATTTTAGATATATATGTACATAGCGGGGTTCTTTGTTTGTCTATTATATTTAATAATGGTGGCTTTCGTGAATTCGTGTATGATATAATCATGTGTTACTATTGCACCAATACACTTTTGTTTGATGATTGGTGACTTACATTAGTAGGGTACTAGTGTAGCCTTGTGTACTTATACGATGATGATTTGACATTTTTAAGGTATTAGTGTATTTTTGTATTCTTCCTTATCTAAATTTCAAGGACAAAATTTTTATACGAAGGTGAGACTATATCACTCTATATTTTAAAGTGCCGTAATATGGAAGATTAAATTAAAATTATTAATAATATAAAAAGAAATTGACAAGCACCATTGTCCAAGTGGTTAAGTAATTCGGCTTTGATGCAAGAGGTCACAAGTTCGAAACTTGCGTAGCGTGATTCGAACATTTATTGACATTTGATATGCTGTCCCAGTGACATGTTGTATATAAAGTACCATTTCAAAAAAAATATAAGAAGAAATTATTAGAAAGGTAAATTAAATTATTTAATTACAAGAATTGCCTAGAAAGACTTGGTTAATTAAGTGTATGACATTTTAAAAATTAATTAAATGGACCATGGGTAATTAGAGAAATTAAAGTTGGCTTTGCTAATAAAAGTAGGTAATTAAGTTTTTGGAAAGAGAAGAATTTTGTATAAGGAAAATATATTAGTGAGATTAGGCAAGGAGGGAAATTGGCCCAAGCTAAAATCAGTAACATACCATGTTTAGCTATATTTTCCTCATTTAACTTCACTTTCATTTTTAAACAAAACCCCTAAAACTATTACAAGGCTTGCCATATTTCTAAGCAAGAGAAAAAGAAAACAAAAGATAGAAGATTCAAGCTTTCATTCTAAGAAGAAAGGAGATTAAATTAATGTTTTCAAAGCTAAGGTAAGTACAAATTTCCCTAAAACTCTTCTTAACCCATTTGGGTTTGGATTTGGTTTTGAATGAATGATTTTGATGATTGAAATTATGTTTGAACGATTAAACATCGTTTTGAATGTGTTTCGGAACTTAAAGAGAAAAAAACTTAGTCATGTTTTAGGGTAAAACATGACTTAATCATATTTAATGCTATGAAAATTTAATTCAATGTTTATAATGATAAAGGAAAATGGGTTTTAAAATTCACAGTTTTTGGAAATTATCTTGAATTATTATGAATTTTCTATTTTAAGAAAATGCTTAGTTTCAAGAAAATTAAATATACGAGAAATAATTATTTAAACCTAAAATTTTGTTATGAGGTAAAATATGATAATTTGGATTTTGGGTGAATTTTCGGCATTTTCCTATTATTTTTTTATTTTATATGAATTGTTTGCCAAAGGAAAGAGTAATTAATTTAAGATAATTAATTAATTAATTAATTGAGTATACAATTAATAAATTATGAAAAAAAATTGTAAAGGTTTGTATAGGCCGGTGAGAATTTGACACAAAATGAGGTTTGATATAAAGTAATTCCTTCGAATGATGATAACATAGTTTTCAAGTTAATTACAGATTTTCCATCTTAATTGCGTAGCGTATTTAATGTCAACCTTTGATAGTACTTGATCTATCAATATGAGATAGTCCCTAAGGGCTCATCTACTATAGTTATTGTTGTTCAACTTGTGATAACCTATAAGGGTTCAGCTTGTGATAACATACAAAAACGTAAATTTGCGATAACTACTTGGGGCTCAATATGCGATAGCTTATAAGACCTTAATTTACGAGAGCTAATGAAACCATCAACCCGCTACAACTAGTTGAGGATCAACTTGTGATAGCCTAGAAAGATCAGCATGTGATAGCTTATGAAGAAGCTAACTTGCAACAGCTAGTCTAAACTTGTGATAGTTTATATGCAAGTGAAATCGTGACAGTTAGGCTAACATGCGATAGATTAGGAAGTTAAAATATTCTACGTAAAACAAGAAAATACTTAGTGAACTTTGATAGACGGTTTCCAAGTTATGATTGACTAATTCATAGGGACCAAATTATTGAAGAATTTAATGGGTTAAAATTCTGTTAACATATTTTGAAATGGAAGAAAGCTTAGAGAAGCTAAGAAATAGAAAGGTATCATTTGATTAAATATAAAAACATTTTATCTAAAGAATGCGTAAGGTATACAGTAAATAAGTGAAAGAATGGGGTTTAATCAGGATTGTAAAGATACCAGCTCATAGAGTTATTGAATGTCAGGGTGCCAAGACTACTAAAGTCCAAAAATCAATTGTATATGGCAAGGTGCTACGATAGAGTTCAATCCAGAATTTTTTTAACTTTAATGTAGGTTTATGGCAGGGTGCCAAACATCACGGTGGTGTTATAAATAATATGAATCGACAACGTGAAATGAAAATGTTTCAAGATTAAGAGTTTAGTAAGAATGCTTACTACAATGTATTCATGGTGCTTACATTCAACATCGTAGAAGAGTCCGGATAGGGCTGTCAATTTCCTACACGACCCGAAACACGACCCGAAACCCGCACGGAAATTAGCAGGTTAACCCGACCCATTTAATTGGCGGGTCATTTTCGGGTCAACCCGAATTTGACCCGTTTATAAACGGGTGGGTTTCGGGTTGACCCGCTAACCCGAAACTGACCCGTTAACAACCCGTTTATACAGTATATAAGTTAAGCTGACCCGTTTACGACCCGCTCTGACCCGTTTATGACCCGTTTGTACCTTATACGGGTTGACCCGACCCGTTTACGACCCGTTCCGACCCATTTACGACCCAATTATACCTTATACGGGTTGACCCGACCCGTTTACACCTTATACGGGTTGACCTGAGCCATTTACGACCCGACCCGACCCGACCCATTTATAATCGGGTTACACGGGTTGGGTCGGGTCAACCCGTTAATAAACGGATCGGGTTCGGGTTGAGCGTTTTCGACCCGTTTAATAAACGGGTTGACCCGACCCATTTAAAATCAACCCGAACCCGACTTGACCCGACCCGACCCGACCCATTGACAGCCCTAAGTCCGGATGACTCTAGTCAGGGTGCTCCAATGGTGGAATGAGTGATCATTTCATCAAATGACGTTGTTCGAGAAAAAGATAAATTGGTGATAGATAAGCGTAGGGAGGTAATCTCTAAAATAAGTTGATGATAACTTAAAAGACTGACACCTAAAATAAGAGATTAGGTATTGTTTATATGGATGGTTGATAACTATATGGCATGTTCATAACTAAATATTAAATATATGGTATGCTTAATTTGTATGTGACAAATATTAATATGATATGGTTCATAATTGGATGATGAGTATTGGGTGTACCTATGCATTGAATGTGAAGTTAATGTATACTAATGATTGAAGCTTGTTTAAATATATGATGAAATTGTAGTGTGGTCTCACTATGGTTGATTAAGGTGAAGATTTACTCGTATCAGATTTTATAATTGGCCTTTTTTTTTTATTATTTCGCATAAACTCATGGGTGCTCATTCAAATAGGCTAAGTTTATGGTTTGGACATGTAACTTTTGAAAAGACGAATAAAGATTCTAAAGACGAAGCAGAAGTCTTATCTAACAGATAAAAGTTATTTTGAAGATTGCGTTGTGTAAAAGTAGGTATTATAACCGGTTAAGTGTCGTGCCGACATCTTTATTTGTCAGGATGACACTATATTTATTTCTTATATATTTACTCCCACATGAAAATGAGATGGGTTAATGATGATGTAATTAATTATGTAAAAATAAATTGATACAATGAAAATTTATTTAGCTGCTTAGTTTACTTAATGATGTGCAAAATAAATACCGTACTTACTTTGTCGCTCGAAAATAATTTTGATGGCCATTGCAGCGTCATCGCCATCTATTTTTGAATCTTGAAGTGGTTGATGTTGAGATATTCTAATTGAACGTATAATATATTGAAAATGATATACAATCGCTAAACTATAATGTGCTTTAATATAAATTATCAATTTAGAAAATAATGTCATAAACCTAAAATAGTTGGTTGGACTTGCAAAATTATCGTTTAAATTGTTTATTTATATGAATATATTCATCTAATTATACTAAAAGAGAAAGTGAGCATAACTAATTATTCAAAATTGAAACAACGGAAAACGGAAAGACTTTGATTCATAATCTGCATCATTTTAAATATGAAATTAAGAACGGCAATAAAGAAGTTAAATAAATTTTTAAATAAATATAAATTTAATAGTTGAATTCTATATTGAAATGTTTTCAACTTATTTAATTCATTACTCACCGGTGAAAGTGAAACATTGATGATTACTAGACCAAGGAGCTGAAATAAATGACATGGAGACATGAATAGATCAAACATTACATGTGCACCCCTTAGTTTACTTATCAAATAACTGGTACACCTAATAAGTATATTCTTTCACATTAAACATGAAAATAAGATAGAGTTACGGTTACTTGTAATCTACTAGTCAACCTTGTTGTCCTCCTATAACTAAGATACTTTCCTATATTCACAAGTCAGCAGAGAGTACTTGAATCAATTTTAAATGCTATACTATAATGCTACTTTTAATGATCCAACAAATAATATGAGTTAATTTAATACTCTATTTAATCCAACGCAGAAATCGATGTACATGGTTTATTATGTTGTATGGAAAACTTCTGAAATTTGATCACCTCAAAATTAACTTTGTATTAAATAATATTGTAAATTAATGTTTGTATCTAGTACGTAAAATCTTAAATAAATTATAAAAAATAAAAATCTTAGTCTGTCTCGCCACAGCATGTTTTTTAAGTAGTAATCACCTACTTCTCCAAACAAGTCTTCAAAAATTATTGACAAATTGGAATGTGTGTAGGTGAGCAAACACAACATAACGAAACAACTCAAAATTTATATTCTCACTTCATCTAATATATTTATATTTACCGTTGAAAAATATTTGATGTGCATCATTAAATAAAATAAACAATACAGTTTTATAATTAAACAATCTTAATATAACATATTATTTGGGTAATAAAACTGTATTAATCATTTAACGGACGGTAATAACTGTATTGAGACATAGGCGACAAGGATTTTCTCTTCCTACATTTAACACTTTGCACTTTGGATCTGCCCATCTTCTAATTAAATAACCTTAATTAACCCCCTCCCAAAAATACATCACATACATAAATATAGCTTCCATCCTTCGAATTCTTCATGTGAAAGTAAAGCACTTTCTTTTTCACTCGTTTCCTGTTTGCAGTAAGCACCTCCTGCAAAAAAATGAAGAAGAAGACACATTGCTTTTCTTTCATTTCCTTCACAATGGTCATAACATTAATGAGTACGTCATCATCTTCATTGGACTACAAAGAAGCACTTTCCAAAAGCCTCCTTTATTTTGAAGCACAACGCTCAGGTCATCTGCCTTACAATCAAAGAGTTCAGTGGCGGGATCATTCTGGGCTCACCGATGGCCTTCAACAAGGGGTATTTAGTTCTTCTTTCATTTCAACATCATTATTTTGATAGTTAGTTCATCATTTATTTCATGAATATAGGTGGATTTAGTAGGAGGGTATTATGATGCAGGAGACCATGTGAAATTCGGACTGCCAATGGCATTCACAGTAACAATGCTATCATGGAGCGTTATAGAGTACGGGAAAGAGATCGAAGAAGCAGGAGAGCTGAAACATGCTTTAGAAGCCATCAAATGGGGCACTGACTATTTCATCAAGGCTCATACTCATCCTAATGTCCTCTGGGCAGAGGTGCATTTCCTTTTTTGTAATACCCAGACAAACCAAATGCTTGCACATCTTCATTGACATTAATTAATTTTAGTGTTTATCATAATCAGGTAGGAGATGGAGGCACGGATCATTACTGTTGGCAGAGACCAGAAGATATGACAACATCAAGAAAAGCCTACAAAATCGATTCTGAAAACCCCGGTTCAGACCTAGCAGGCGAGACAGCCGCCGCCATGGCAGCCGCCTCAATAGTCTTCAGAAAAATCAACCCTCATTATTCTCATTTACTTCTCCACCATGCCCAACAGGTAACGGCTAGTGTTGATATACATTCCTTAATGAATGTTATCCAAAATAAAACATTCCTTGAATTGATGACTGCGTCTAGTTGTTCGAATTTGGGGACAAGTACAGAGGAAGCTACGACACGAGCATTGGGGACGTGAAAAGTTACTATGCGTCGGTGAGCGGATACAGAGACGAGCTACTGTGGGCGGCGCTGTGGCTGCAGAAGGCAACAGGGGAAGTAGAAGAAGGGAACAAGTATTTGGAATACGTAATTGACAAGGCGCACTGCTTTGGTGGGATTGGTTGGGCCATTACAGAGTTCAGTTGGGACGTTAAATTCGCTGGGGTTCAAGTCCTAGCTGCCAAAGTAATTATTCTTTCTTCTTTTACATCTTTTCACTTTCAAGTCCTAACTGCACTGCAATAAAAGATAGGAATGGAGAGGGTAAAGAATAGGGTCAGACAGACCAACTGTTTATTGCTGCTCTTTAATGTACGGAGACAGAGCTAATTGATTCTTTAATGAAACGATGGTCTACTCCATCAAAAGTATAGAACCATACCCATGCCCTACATTAAGACACCTGTCCTTAATGCGAATGGGGCACACCCTTCATGTGCTTAAATCCTGATTTCAGTCCAACCTTTCTGTGTCGGTCTCTGAAGTGTTTGAATATAACTTTATTTTTACCATTGTCTTGTTTTGTCTTGTTTACAAACAACAGCTATTATTGGAGGAAGAGAAACTATCTCAAAAGCATAAGCACGTACTAAAGCAATACAGAAGCAAAGCAGATCATTTTGTTTGCGCTTGCCTGAACAAAAACAATGGAAGCAACGTTGATAGAACACCTGGAGGTCTACTTTACATTAGACAGTGGAACAACATGCAATACGTTTCCGGTGCAGCTTTTCTTCTTACTGTCTACTCCGACTACCTGTCTCAATCTCACCTGACGGTAAAAATAAAAAAAATAAAATTAATTTTTATTTCTTTTAAAAACTATAATATGTGGTTTATAACAGATGGGCTGCCCAGACGGCCCAGTGGGCCCAGAAGAGTTGTTGCAGCTAGCGAAGGCCCAAGCGGATTACATAATTGGAATGAACCCAATGAATTTGAGTTATCTAGTAGGATATGGAGAGAAGTATCCTTCAAGAGTACATCATAGAGCAGCTAGCTTACCGGCTTACAAAGAGGATAAAAGATTTATTGGATGTACGCAAGGGTACGATGAATGGTACGGACGAACAAGCCCTAACCCCAATGTGCTTGTGGGTGCCATAGTGGGAGGACCGGATTATCAGGATAAATTTAAGGATGTTAGAGGGAATTACATGCAGACTGAGGCGTGTACTTATAATACTGCGCCTATGGTGGGTGTTTTTGCAAAATTGAATCAGAGGATCGAGGAATTTGCAGTGAAGATTGGAATGTATTCTTCTTCGTAGTTCCTATTGTACACATTTTTTTTATATATATATATTTTTTTTCTCTTTTTTATATGTCTATGCAGAGGCTGGGAAAAGTTATTCCTGTTATTATATGAGTAATTTGGTACATACATGGAAGGAAAACTTGCCTTCGTTCTGTTGTTGCATAAATGTTTTTGTTTATGGCAGTGTGTATAATTTTGTGATAAACATAATGGAAAAGGAAATTTTATTTTTAGGTCTTACAATTATATGGTATTGCATATTCACCATTTAATCAACTGGTTAAACTTCTCTGTTCGAGCTTAATTCAATCAGTAATAAAACGATTTAAACGGCTGTTAGCGTGAATAAACTAAACGAAAAAAGTTTGCAACGGTTTTGTGATGGATCCTACGTCCAAAAATTCAGATTTCAACAAAAGAATTACCATATATTTGGGAACTTGAGTTATATTATTACATTTCATTTGTAAAGATCGTGTTTTCATTTGTTGGATAAATATTCTTCTTCTGTAGCATAGCATTGGTTTACTTGGACAAAGGTTGCTTGTCATGGAAACTTTACTGCCAACAAGAATAGAGGGCTTTATACAACATATTATTGACAACGTTTTAAAATGCGTACATTATATCAAAATCATCGTTCCTATCATTGGCATCTCTAGCATAGCATTGGTTTTTAAAGTGAGAAGGCTCAAAAAAGGATGTTGATTCCTCCCCCTTCCAACAACGAGTTGGAGGAAATTAGTAATTAAAAAGAATGGTTTTCAGAAAATCGTTCATACAATCGTATATAGACGGTTTTTAAAAAACGTTTGTATATTTTTATAGTTAATTCGGTGAGCACTTTAAACGGACTTAAAAAAAATCATTTATCCTAAATGGTTTTCTAAAATCCGCTTAAGGTATCCACACTGTAAAAGGAATTAGAAAGGAAAAAATTTCTTTTCAGTTCTCAAATTTACGCAATTGAAGCGTGAGAAGGGTAAAATAAACTAGAATTTCTGCTGCCTTTTCATCTCCAACAAACGATTAAGATGTTCATAGTATCTTTTATCACCAATACAACATTTGCTTTCTCTTAGAGCAAAGATATTTTTAGTGTGTTATAGAACACCGTACTTGTATCTAAGATGTATCTATTTGTTTTCTTTTCTTTAAAAAATAATACAAGCGGTCCTCATTTCGATGAGAGCAGTCAAATAATTTTTCTATATATCTTTATTAATAGTTGGAATAAAAGTATAATCCTTTAGCCCAACCGTGAACTTTCCAAAATATCCTTATATATATACCTTTTTAAATATTAAATTGTTATTTCATATTATCTTTTCAATAAATTAGGAGATAAAATCCTCTACAATTACTTTAGACGTATTCAAACATAATTATAATTAGACTTCAAAGAATGAGGTAAATATATATGACTGCATTAGAATAGGTATTGCAAAATCTTTCTAGATAAATCAACCAAACTATAAATCTTTATTAATGGTTGAAATAAAAACACAATTTTTTGGTCCGACCGTGAAATGTCAAGAATGTTTTTCCATGCAAACAAGAGGTCTTGAAATCAAATCTCACTGTGAACAAATATTAATATCTATTTTCAAATAGAAATTTTAAACATAAACAATGTTACAAATTCAAACCATATTCCAACAAAAAAATTACATTTTTTTTATGTTTTTCATTTTTTTATCAAAATACATAGCACTTTCAAATTTAATAATTTAAGAAAGAGCATATATGCACATGCCAAAATATATATACTAAATGGCATACACACGTACACATGTATAATTGTTGTATATAATCTTTATTAATAACTAAAATGGAAACGTAATTTTTTGATCTGACCGTTAAGTTACAAAAATTAGACATGATTTCAATGCAAAATATGATTAAATATTTGCGTTTTTTTAATAGGTCTGACTTTATCTTAATAGTTCCTTAGAGCCAACATATTAGAAGAAATTGTCATCAAAACGCAGTAAAGCATTTAAATTACAAGCATATAACTAAATTAAATCTGAAGCAAAACAGAAACATCATCATCGAATGCGTAGATTTAAACAGCCCCGATGAACATTTGTGGTTCGACCTCAGGAAAAGATGCGAAAAATCGAGCCTGATAGGTATAAACTAACGCGACATGGAGCTCCAAGTTGAAGTATTGTAGACGTGAAGAGTGCCGGATCTAGAAGGTAACCCCGTGGAATAAAAGGGTTGATTTAAAAAAAACTCTTGCATTAAATCCACCCAAAGATCAATTATGTGTATCATGGAAAAATATGCAAATTATATTAAATCATATTTTATATAAATTTAATTTGATTAATTTATAAAGTATTTTGATAAATAAATTTAATTAAATTATGCGAGTTTCAATATACTCAACATACGTATTAGTTTAATTTTAACGATACACACACGCGTGCACATATAATATTTATTTATTGAGATTTGGAACTACATATATATGTGTGTGTGTGTGCGCGCGCACGCGTGCACATATTACAAAGGCAACTACACAAACACGTATATGTGTGTATTTATTTATTTATGTAGGTATGTCTATATATATACGTGTATGTATGTATGTATATGTATATATTCATTCGTTTGTTTACTTATTTATTTCAAGTTTATTTTAAATATATATTTAGCGAACTATAAAATATACATATGTGACTCTGTGTGCGTGTCTGTGTGTATGTGTATTTAGTATTTATTTTCAAAAATATATATTGGTATTTACATATTATATGAGATATATTTTGCGTAGTGTTTTGAGATATCTTTCCTATTAAATAGAACCACCATATAAGTTTAATTGGCTATTAGTATATACCATATATATTAGATCTTCATTTATGTCTCACTTGAAACAAACACATTTGACCCTCCTTTTCTCCATATAGGACCAGCTAAAAATAGGTAATCAATCTCTATTGATCACTTAATTTATGGCTTAATTTATGGCTTAAAGATATGTGCATTATATATTTTATTTTAGCTCCTTCAATTAATCAAATACACATTTAAATTATATTAGATATACGTACACCAATTGCATATATTCAACTCGATTAACTTTAGTGATTTAAAAATTAAATTATTCACGTATACACACATAGCAATTACACACATATCTGTACAAATAATCCCTATAATAACTTATAACCATTAATATAACAACATTTAGGTCTAATCTATGAGTCTCCGTTGTGTGACTCGTACGTTTATCTTTAGTCCTCGGTAAATATCAAAGCGTGCATGGACTTTGCTAATGCATAGAAAAGGTCACAAAGTCGTACACTTATCAATCATCTAGGCGGAGTCCTGCGTCATAATCGATTTAAAGTTGCACCCTTATACAATATACATATGCACATTTGTCTCCTCATCAAAACCATATCGTTAGACATCTAATGTTAGGTTATCATTCAAAACCATATGATATCCTTATTGCTTGATTTTGTCGCAATAGATATTAGGCCCGCAAGTTGAGCTCCCAACAGTATAAACCCGCATCACTTGTGAGTAACTCAAAAAATTTAGCTTACGAGAAATATTGGATTTCGATCATTTGTTGGGTTCAAACAATGGCCTGTTAGAATATCATTGTCAACAGGAAGCCTGGGGCCTCATATGCAACCCTAGCCCATCTCATCGTTATACGATTAGTTCGCAACATGCATGAGAGCCCCTATGCCTAAACCAATTTTCCTGAGCCACTTTTTCTTGACTCCACAGACATTTGACAAAAGTGTTTGTTTATCCCTACATAAAGAGATAATGACCCCATATTGTTCCCCTGATAAGATCAATATAAAATTACACTATTCATTTAACAAAAGCATTACAATAAAACAACCACCCTATGTCCTTCACAATCTACATGGCAATGACATCAGTGTACACCAATAATTTTTTTTTCCTTATGTAACCTTTCTGATAAAAGCATGCCTTGGTACAGATCACCAATTGATCCTTATCTGATTCATTTTCTACATCTAGCATCTTGGCTTTCACACATTAAAACAATACAACTTCATTGAAGGTTACGAGGATTCCCAAGGCTTAGTGCTTTAGTTTGAGCTCTTGAAACAAGATTTTAGCTGCTATAAATAATGTTCTACATGCATATATACATGGATCAAAATTTCATTTATTGCTATTAGTGCTAAATTTAGGTTAAGACAATTCAAGATTCTTGTGTAGGATTTTTCCCTTAGTCAAGTATGTTGGTCATGAATTCATGAGAAGTAATCATACATTCCAGAGGAATCGTTGTTCAATTTATTTTTTGTTCAAGGCTTTTGTTACAAAGTCATAAAATTAGGGTTGCTCAGTCCTCCATTAATTCTCTACATTTGAGCTTTCTCTCTGACTCAAAATAAAATGAAAACGAGGAAGAAGATGGAATTAGAAAAACTGTCCCTCTTGGAGGGCGGTAGCCCTCTATTTATAAAAAGCTTCAACCTATGGTCTTGTGCCTCATGTCAGTTGAGGGCGAGTGGATGGCAGTTATTGATCTTTATGGAAAGAATCTGGCATTCGTGGAATAATATTGTGTTGCAACTTGCTATGTGATGACTTAAAGAAACATTCAGTGATAGCTCTTCTTCTCACGATGGTTCGTATTCTTTATGACGGCTATAAACGTTTTGTTCCAACACTTCATGATGGTTGACTCAATCCCACGATGGCTCTTATTTGTGACCTTGCAATGGTTTACAGGAATAGATTTACGAAGGCCTTTGTGCATCATCAAGCGAGGACTACAAAATTATCCTACAAAAGCTCTCATGCATTTTTTTATAGTTTCCTTAAAAGTAGGGGACCGATAGTATTAATTTCTTATCCCACAATAGCATGTCGTTCATTATCTCATAATGACCTTCAATAGTGGTGTTTGCGTCAAAAATGGTCACAAGCCCCAAGTATTTTGAAAGCACCAAACAATGAATATAAATCAGCAATATTCAAGCACAAGTTGTAGATCTCAGCAAATAACAAACAGCAATTCAGAAATTACAACCAGAAACACAAGATTTATAGTGGTTCGGCTATCTCCGGCCTACATCCACTTCAAAGTTTATCTTTTATTGATTATCCTTGCTGGTTATAGATGATTACAGCAGTAGCAATGGAGAATTTCGAGTACAATAGTTGTATTGAAGTGTAGAAATGAATCCGGCCGAGTCTGGGCGTTAAGTACGCCAAGCTCCCCTTTCCTGTAGGCTTCAGAGGGCTATTTATAGGCGTAGGAGGCTGATATCGAGCTCAAACTTCGGGAGACTTCTTCTGGCACGTGAGTAGGCCCACGCGACCGACCCCACCAAGTTTTGATTCGATCTGTGATCGATACGAATCCATTTCGTATCCATCAAAAAATGATCCAATCGGGATGATACTTGGCAGGAACATTCTTTACCTTGTATGCAAGCTGCTGTGAAAATTTCGTTGCATTTGGATCAGCGGTTTAGGAGATATGATCGATTCAATCTCGTGTTTTCCATGCCGATTTCGAATCCATTGGTTCGAATCCATCCTCTTCGTGTCGTTCACAAGCATGTGCTCGCTCGATGACGTGGAACGATAAACCAGGGGAGATCCATATTGTTCGCCGTATTGACCGAGGCTTTACCCCTTCTTTCGCATCCAACGGTAACCTTCTATTCATACCCATTTGACCTAGCCCACGTTCGCCTTGATGAAATGTCTTTCGTATCGATCGTTGCAATACGATTGATACGAAGTGACTCGTTTTGAGGTGGATACGAACAAGGGCCATATGCGTATGGATACGAATGGCATTCATCCCATGATCGTTTGCGAACGCAATCGATTCGAACAACCATGCACCGCTTGGATACGAAAGAGAGTTGTAGAGTGGATGGATACGAACCAAGCTTACCAGTGATCGATACGAATGCATGGATTCGAAATATGCCGCCTGCCTCCAACCCGATCGACACGAATGTCATTGATTCGAACAAACCACCGCACACTTCCTTACCAATCTGGGTCTACTGCTATCGAGTCAAAATCCTCTTGGCCTTCCCACTTGATCGATACGAACGCCATCGAGTCGAACTAAAACCTGATCGATTCGAACTTCATCGAGTCTAACCACTATCGATCGATACGAACCCAATCGATACGATACACCCTCTGCTGATCGATGCGAAATGCATCGATACGAACCAGTCCTTGCACACTTTAATCCATCCGTATCTCGAGCATATGAACTCCGATCGACCTGAAATTTAAAATGTAGATTTTTTTAACCTCGATCATCATCTCCCATCGATTCCGTCCTGATCGGAGCTCGACCAAATTTTAACGACATTGATTGCAGCCTTGTTTCCAATCGATCTCCAATCCTAATATCCGTTCTTCTTTGCCAATTTGTTGATATTACAGCTTTGACCAAAAGATGGGATAACAGGTTTGGCATTACATATGCACGGCTACATGAGGATGTGAAGAGTTTGGGAGTTACAAGGTAGGGAAGGTCAAAGGACAAGGCAAAGAGGAAGGTTTGGTGCACAACTAGGCTCAGCCTAGTCATCATTTGGGCTCGGCCATACATGGTTCAGGTCAGGTTAGAGGCATGTGATGGTTAGAGGGCAGGTCATCAGATGGTGGTGGTTCTAGGGGTGGTGGCCGAGGCAAAATATGAAGGGGATGGTGAAATATAGGTCGGCTAGGCATTGTTTTGGTGGAGTTTTGCAAAGTTTGTGGTGTTTGCTTCATATGGTGGTCACGGCCAGATCTAGACAAGGGAAGAGGAGGTGGTTGTTGTCGTGGATGATACAGGGAAGGTGATGGTGGTGGTCGGTGGAGACGATGGTGTTAATGGCCGAGCAAACACAAGAGGAAGTAAGGCAAAAAAAATGGAAAATGAAGAGAAAAGTAAGAAAAAGAAGCCATTAAAACTTATAAAATATTTCTCGAATGAGATAACCGTGAAATGTGAAGTGATGAGAAAGTTTCTCACATGAATAACAATTGAAAACACATGGCTATTGCAAAGGAAAATGTATGGCCAAAGCAAAGAAAATGAAAGGCCAAAAGAAATGGAAAGACAAGGCTAATGAAAAGTCACAAGTTGTAAAAGCTTGTCTCTTCAAATTTTCAATTCTTTTAATTCAAGACAAACAAATAAAAATTAAGTAAATAAAATAAAAATGAAAACAAAATAAAGTAGAAATGAAAATAAATAAATATTTTTAGGAAAAATAGAAAATAAATAAGAAAATAGTTTATTTAATTGAAACTAGAATTTAAAATTGTAAACAATATACAATTAATATTGAAAAATTACCACTACACTTTTAAAATGTTTTAAAAATAAAATCTTGAAATAAAATCAATTTTAAAAATATTTTCAAAATAAAATAGAATCTAATTTAAAATATTTTTAAAATGTAGGATTGTTACAATCTCCTCCACTCAAATCTTTTCGTCCTCGAAAAGAACGAACAAGGAAAATAAGGAAAGCAAGATAGAAAGGCAGATAGTACCTGAAAAAAACAATTCCAGATTCGAAGTATGAATGCTCGCCTCCGTCTCCTAGGTACAATCTCGATCATCAGTACTCCACTGTACTTTGACCAGACTAACAGATTTCCTTCTTAGTTGCTTCGTACCTCTGTCGACAATATGAAGTGGCTTCCTCTCGACAGTCAGATTAGGCTCAATATCCAAACTATCAAGAGCAGAAGGCTAAACAATAAGAGATGAGTCATGAAGGTACAGACGAAGATGTGAGACGTGGAATACATCATGCACTCCAGAAAGCTTCTTGGGAAAATCCAGACGATAAGCCAAGAACCAACTCTTTCCACAATGCGAAAAGGACCAAAGAACCTAAAAGAAAGCTTCCCTCTATGACCAAAGCGAATGACATTCCTTAAGGGAGATACCTTAATGAAAACCTGATCATCAACGGCAAACTCTAAACTCCGCCTACGCCTATCAGCATACTTCTTCTGCCTATCCTGCGCAACCCTCAACTTCCTCTTAATCTCGTCAACTCTCTCAGAAGCCTCCAAAACCAAATCAGGACCAAGAACCAAACGATTACCGGATTCAATCCAGCAAGATGGAGACCTACAAGGTCGTCCGTAAAGAGCAGCAAACGGAGACATTTTAATACTGGCCTGGATTCAAAGATGGAATGAGATGGATAAAGGATTAAGATAAGCTTAAACAGAAGATTAGATTATACCTGATAACTATTATTGTTGGTGAATTCGACAAGATGGAGATGATCTTCCTAAAATCCTCCATAATCAAGCACACAAGCACGAAGAAGATCTTCGAAAATCTGATTCACTCTTTCCGTTTGACCGTCGGTCTGTGGTTGGTAAGCAGTACTCAGATTCAGATGAGCACCCAAAGATTCCTGAAAAGCTTTTCAAAACTGACTGTTAAAGATAGGATCACGGTCACAAACAATACTGAGAGAAACACCATAGAGACAAACATTCTCTCTCATTTAGATCTCAGACAAGCTAGAAGTAGAACGGGTAGACTTGACCGAAATGAAATGAGCGGACTTGGTCAGTCTATCCACAATAACCCAGATACTCTCATTACCCCTCCTAGTCCTCGGTAATCCACCAATGAAATCTACGGAAATCTGTTCCCACTTCCAAATGGGAATCTTAAGGGGCTGCGACAAACCAGGGGTCTTCTGATGATCGGCCTTGATTTACTGACAAGTCGCACACCTACTAACAAAGATAGAGATATCCCGCTTCATATCCTTCCACCAATAAAACCTCTTCATGTCCTGATACATCTTCGTCACACCTGGATGGATAGAAATTCTGGATCGATGATTTTCCCAAAGTAGCTCTTGCCTCAATCCATCAACATTCGGGACACAAATCCTACCATTAATCCTCAAAATCCCTCTATCATCGATCTAAGCTCCACTACCATCATGGCTACCCCCACCAACTCTGCTACGAACACTCTCCTTCATCAACCTAAGCATCTCATCCTCATCTTGCTTAGCCTTGATACGATCCAAAAGAGGAGAAGAAGAAACAACAAACTGACACAACAAAGCCTTCTTCCGACTCAGAGCTTCAGCCATAGCATTAGCTTCACCGGGAGTATAGCTAATTTCGAGGTCATAAGAAGCCAGAAACTAAAACCAACGAACTTGCCTCTAATTCAAATCCTTCTGGGTGAAGATATATCTCAAAGACTGATGTTCGGTGAAAAGCTCAAACTTCGCTCTCAGAAGATGATGCCTCCAAAGCTTCAAAGCAAAGACAACAGCAAGCAACTCTAAATAATAAGCAGTATAATTAGCCTCATGGGTTTTCAACTGATGGCTGGCATAGGCAATGACCCTATCATCCTGCATGATAACAGCACCCAATCCCTCACGACTAGCGTCAGTGTATACCGTCAATCCCTCACTTCCATTCGAAACAGTTAGAACTGGTGCTAAAGTAGGCTTGCTCTTTAACTCATCGAATGCAGCTTCACATATCTTATACCAGATAAACCTAGCATTCTTACAAGTCAAAGCAGTGAGAGGTGCAGCAATCCGAGCAAAATTCTCAATGAATCTCCAGTAATAACCGGCAAGGCCCAGAAAACTACGAATCTTAGAAGGAGTCTTAGGAGTTTCCTAATCCTGTAGCAGAATAAGGAGAAATAAAGACAACAGAAAAGATAGCATAATTAAATGACGAAGGAAAAAGAGAAAGAAAGAAAGACTTACATTAATCACAGCGATCTTGACAGGATCAACAGAAACTCCATTACAAGAAATAATATGTCCAAGGAATCAGACTTCATCCTTCTAGAAATGGCATTTAGAAAATTTAGCCTTCAACTGATGATTTTTAAGAGTCTCCAGAACAGATTTCGAATGCGACTCATGCTCTTCCTTGGTCTTAGAAAAGACAAGGATATCATTTACAAAGACTAGAACAAATTTATTAAGCACATCATGAAAAACATGATTCATTAAATCAACAAAGAAAGCAGGAGCATTAGTCAAACCAAAAGGTATGACTAACCATTCATAAAGCCCATTCTCAGTACGGAAAGCAGTCTTGGGAATACTTTCCTCAGCAACTCTGAGTTGGTGGAAACCTGTGGCAAGATCAAGCTGAGAGAAAACGGTGGCACCATAAAGCTGATCAAACATATCATTGATACGAGGCATTGGGTATCTGTTTTTCATAGTGAGCTTGTTCAGCTCCCTATAATCAACACACATCCTCAAGGATCCATCGGACTTAGTGACGAAAACCACCGCTTCTCCCCATTCTGAATGCTTAGGTCTAATCAGACCTTTGAAGAACAAGTCCTTACTTTAATTTCCCAACTCAACCTTCTCGCGGGGTGCCATTCTTCTAGGATAGGTCGAGCTCCAGGAATAAGATCAATACGGAAATCAATTTCCCGCTTAGGAGATAAAGCGGTGACTTCACCAAATACATCGGGATAGAATCTGACCACACGGGTCGAATGAAGATCACCAGGAGAAGAATCCAAAGAATAAATAAATCTGCCAGCAAAATCCTGAGGCATGAGACACTGGATAGTAAAGGGATTTCCTTGATCATCAACAAGACAAACAGACCGGGCTTTACAAGAGATATGGGCATCATGCCTACCCAGCCAATCACTTCCAAGCAATAAATTAAAAGCATCGAAGCCTAGAACATAGAAATCACCACTAAAGCGATGATTAGAATAGAGAAGTTTCACTTGCTTACAAATCCTATTAAGGTTTGCGAGGCCACCAATGAGATTTGAAACACATAAAGGTACAGAAGCATACTCAGAAGAAAAGGAGATGCTCGAACTTATCACACAAATCAACAGAAATAAAACTATGGAAAGCTCCAGTATCAAATAAAACACGAACGAAATGCTGAAATAAAGAAAAGGTGCCCTAAAGAGTACCTTGGTTATCACTAGGAGCAGGAGCTGGAGAAGATGCAGAGGTGATAGCAAATATACCGGAAGGCTTATCCTTCTGCTGGGTAGGGCAATCCTTTCTGAAATGGCCAGGCTAAAGACATATATGGTAGAGATCACGTCTCATCAACTGAGCAAGAGGTGGAACAGCAGCACCAGCTAAAGTAGGGCAACTATTGGCATAGTGTCCCTTCTGATCACATTTGAAGCAGGTGATGGTAGAAAGGTCAACAGGCTGCCTCTGAGAAGGGGAAGATGATGAAGATCCCAAACCCGGGTTCTTGTGCCAATTCTTCTTCTACTGCTAGAAATTAGGCTTCTTCTTCTTTGATTTAGCAGAGGAAGATTGAGATAAAGGAGCACTAACAACAGAAGGACCCTTAGAAGTAGGGTTCTCATAACGAATAGCCATATCCATAAGTCCAGTGAAAGGGCTATGAACATGGGCAATAAGTCGATCATAGTACTCAGGACGAGCACCAGCTATAAACTTCTCATTCTTCTTGAGAGGAGCGTCTATCAGGCTAGGTCCGAACTTAGAAAGTTCGTTAAACTCCTCTCATACTCAGAAAAAGACATGCTTCCCTGCTTGAGATCCATGAAGTCCCTATAAAGCTGGGATTTCCCGGCCTCGGGCATCCACTTAGCAACGAAAGCATCCCTGAAAAGATGATAGATAACCTTAGAAAAGGCACGAAAGGGATAGAAAAACAGAATTCAAAGAAACACAAGTAAATACCTAAACTGCTCCCAAGTAAGATCAGCCTCGACAGTGTTAGCCGTAACAGACTCCCACCAATCTTGGGCAGCCTCCTGAAACTGCCTTGCTGCTAACTGACGCTTCTGAGCATCAATAATCTCAAGACCAGTAAATATCCTCTCTAAACTCCATAACCATTGCTGTGCTTCAATAATGCTTTCTGAACCGGTAAACTTGGTTCCACCAAGTTGAGAGAATTCCTTACAGAGAACAGTAAACCTAACAGGTGCAGCAGGCTGAGGAGCTGGGGCAATACCACGACCCTTACCTTTGGCATTTCCACGATTCATTCTAAAAGGTCAAGAATGAATTTTAGGACAAAGGTAAAGAGAATACAAAGATAAATTTACTTGGAAAAATATCCTATAGAAAGAAAATACTAACAAGGCAGATACGAAAGGAAGGAAGTTTAGAAAAAATTTCCTTTAAAACAAGAAAATTTTATATCAAAATAATCTTTGAAAATTTATTTTAAAAATCAGTTTATACTTTGAAAATATGTTCTCTCACAAAGAATGATTCTGAGGTTGATTTCACTCATTTTAAGGTATTCCTACCCTATCTCTAATGAGTTTTTGCTCCGTAGGCTAAGGTTTGCCTAAAAACCAAAGCTCTAATACCGAATGTAACGACCCACTATTTTGGACCATTCAAATCGACAATAATCCACACATGTCAGACTTGAATAATTTAAAATAACATATTGTAATAAAATTTGGAGCAAATAAAATCAATCATAGAATCACAGACATAGAAATATCAGAATAACTCGCAGCGGGAAATAAAATACCATAGTAGTTCATGAAGCTACTATAACAAAGTCTCAAAATAATTACATAATATGAGTCTAAAAAAACACAATAGAAATCTCAAATACACAGAGGTCCACTAATACAAGAGCTGAACAACTGAAACTGAAATACATAAATAACTAGATAAGCAGAATCTCCAGTGATTCCTAGCTCCAGAAAGAGAAATCCAAAGCTGTGAATACTCAGGCTGACCCGAGCGTAAATAAAACACAAACACTCAAGTCAAGACATACATACTTATACAATGTAAACAAACTCAAGTGAACTGCGATAAATGTACAAGTAACTTAAAGGATGCTTGGGATCGTCCATCCTCTAAGGATCCGTTAAAGTATTTACTATGTAGTAATATTCTCTATTATAATAATGTCTAATAGTAAAATAAATATACTTTAAAATAGCGTCAAGGGGTTACCCATATAGCCCTTAACACGTAATAGTGCAAGTAGACTACATAGTACATGCTTACCTCCAGATCGGGAAACTACGAGAAGATACTCCATAGGTACGACACAAATTAAACTTATAGTAAAGCTCGCTATGGTAGGTGACACGGCACACAAGGCAATGTCAGGGTAGATATACCAATTACGCATACGGACTGGTGGTAACGTAGTAGCCATTAGGCCCATCTCGGAACACACTCCCAAATCAAAGGGTGGCTACCAAAACAATCATAATGTAATAGAATGGCACCGAAGAAATGTGCCCGAGTAGAGGAGCTACCCCTTTTTGGCTTGAGATCGCTCTTGTTTTAGCCACATTAAGCCAACTCACGGGAGTCGGGTCCACATTCATACCACTATAGGATCGTCGCCACCGTCCTACTTCATTCTGGAAACTCCACCGCGTACATAGTTGTTAAAGTGGTTTACGGTATCGACAGAGAGTATGTCTATATTTGATCCCAGTCTCTTTAACAACCAATCGTTATTATAACCCATAGTTATACATTTCAAAATGGTATTTTATACTTCAATAATCAAATATCATTTCAAATTCAAATCTTTATCGGAATAAAGATCAAATCACTTCCAATCCATTTCAAAATATCAAAATATCATATCCTTTCAAAAACTCATTCATTTTTTTTAAATACCACTCCAAATCACATTTCAAAATGGTTTATATTTCAAATGAAAATACTCCATTTAAACTATTTAAAAGTGAAGTCATTATACCTACGAATCAAATATTCAATTCCAAAAAATATTAGCCCTTTCTGAGCTCATTTATTCAGTTAATGACTATAAAACATTGGACTTTCAGCTTTTCACAGCACTTAGAAAATGCTGCGGTAAGTTATATTTGAAAACAATTCATTTCAGCAAAGACATCATTTATGACTACTGTAGTAGTTCAATTACACTTGAAAAATCTCATTTCAGCAAACTGCAGCACTTATCAAGTGCTATTGTAGCATTTTTATTTGTTTCAGATTTTAGTTTTCATTCTGCAACCACAACACTTACCAAGTGCTGTAGTATCACTTACCAAGTGTTGTAGTATCACTTAGTTAAATTTTAGCCATAGTTTATTTGCATCAACCACAGCACTTACAAAATGTTGTAGTATCCTTTACTTTAGATTTTAAGTCAACTTCAGAAATGATAGCATTTCTGAAGTGCTATTAATTCAATTTCCAGATTTTTAATAAAATTTTAAAAACAATTAAACTTTGAATTTAACCATTTTAACTTATAAAAATCATATTTTTCCACTCAAAAATGTTCATTTTAATACCCTTTAACTTATGATTTTTATAAAGTAAAATTTTATAAATAAACTCAATTTTTTTAAATAATTCACTTATTAAATTCAAGCGTACAATTTTCTATTCTTTGCATTTTAAAAATTAACTTAACACTTAAATTTTAATTACCATTTCAAAATATAAACTTAATTTCCATTTTATTTACTTAACCTAACTTCTTCTTTTTAAAAAAATCTCAAATTTCTAAATTAAGATATATTCAAATTACAATTTTACCATTCATTTATTTAACGTATTTAACTTATCGAAAAATCACTAATCCTTTATTTAAACATTTTAAATTCAATTTAAATCAAATTATCATAAATTTACATTTTTAAAAGTACTTAAAAATTTCAAAAATACTTTATAAAATAACCATGGGTCTGTATAAAATTTTCTAACCTAAGTCAAGTAATACGGATAGTTTATCATTTTAATCCGCAATTTACAAAGAAAAATCTGGGTTCTACCATTTCAAACTCACAATCCCAAGTTAAATAAAATAAATAAAAATCGCTCAGGCCTATCATTTCAGCCATAACGATTTTTCCCTATTCTGAAGTCCGTTCGGATATGTATTATTTCAATCCATAGTGATTCTATTCTATAGGAAACTTGCAGTGTGAGAATATAATAAAATAAACAATATAGCAACATATGGCAGTATCAGATGCTGTGACAGGTTTATAAACAAGGGTTAACATCATATGATTTCATATCACAGGCAGGTATAACATGGTATAACAATTCCATACATTCACTTGTTATCACTTCACAGTTTTATAAGTTTGAATGTCAAGCGTGAATACTCACCTTTTCAAGCTGGAGTTAGCAAATCAAAACACACAGATAAATCCAGAAAGCACGATACAGCATGACTTTTGATTCAAGCGGGTAGAGAGCCAAGATGTTGATCTTGTAGACAACAAATAAAACAAGACAATATAACATATATATTCAACACAAAATTTAAATTGAAACAATTGGAAATTAAATTAACAAAAGAGAAAATGGCTTAACCATGCTTTAACCACTCAAGTGCTCAGCCTAAGCGAATCATATGCTTGGCCATGATTGTGTTCTGGTGGTAAGTGGCTCAGGTTTGGCATCACATATGCATGGCTACATGGGTATGTGAAGAGTTTGGGAGTTACAAGGTAGGGAAGGTCAAATGACAAGGCAAAGAGGAAGGTTTGGTGCACAACTGGCTCGGTCTAGTCATCTTTTGGGCTCGGCCATGCATGGTTCAAGTCAAGTCAGAGGTCATGTGATGGTCAGAGGGCAGGTCAGCAGGTGTTGGTGGTTTCTAAGGGTGGTGGCCGAGGCAAAATATGAAGGGGATGGTGAATATTGGTCGGTTAGGCATTGTTTTGGTGAAGTTTTGCAAAGTTTGTGGTGTTTGCTTGATATGGTGATCACAGCCAGATCTGGACAAGGGAAGAGGAGGAGGCTGCTACCATGGATAATACAGGGAAGGTGATGGTGGTGGTCAGTAGAGATGATGGTGGTAGTGGCCGAGCAAACACAAGAGGAAGCAAGGCAAAAAAATGGAAAAATGAAGAGAAAAGTAAGAAAAGGAAGCCATTAAAACTTACAAAATATTTCTCAAATGAGATAGCCATGAATTGTGAAGTGATGAGAAAGTTTCTCATATGAATAACAATTGAAAACACACGGCTATTGCAAAGGAAAATGTACGGCCAAAGCAAAGAAAATGAAAGGCCAAAAGAAATGAAAAGACAAGGCTAATGAAAAGTCACAGGTTGTAACAGCTTGTCTCTTCAAATTTTTAATTCAAGACAAACAAATAAAAATTAAGCAAATAAAATAAAAATGAAAACAAAATAAAGTAGAAATGAAAATAAATAAATGTTTTAATGAAAAATAGAAAATAAATAAGAAAATAATTTAGTTAATTGAAACTAGAATTTAAAATTGTAAACAAAATTGGAAGTCAGAAAAGAGTTGCCGTGGAGATCAGGAGCAAGCTGGATGGCGTAGCGTATCACTAGTATATGTTATATTTTCTTCGGCTGTTGTTGTTGCACACTCTGATAATGTAATGTGATGTAATGTAATAACTGATATAGTGATTCTGTTTAAAGATATTTAATTATCTATTATATTTATTCTGCTGCAAAATGTGAGATTCTGTTATTGTTTCTGCTCTTCTTCTACCTCTTCGTTCTTTAAACCCTAACGGTTCGGTTTTTCGGCATTCGATTGCGCGGCATTTCATACAGTGGACGTATAAATGTCGACTTTCGAAAGTCGTAAAGTCGGGTCGTTACAATGTGGTATCAGAGCATTTGGTTAAGCGACAACCTTGGCTCTGTTGGGTGTTACTCATTAGAGATAGAGCTAGTAGTACTCTAGAATGAGTTTGAGTGTAATAATAGATATGAGCGCGTATTTGTTAGTAAATATAAAAATTGTTTTATATTGTGTTGACTTATCGGTTGATTGTTTATAGATTCTGGTCGGTGTAATCTGGCCAACTGTATCGATAGGGGTTTCTAAACTCTTAAAACAAGATAAACCGACATGGTATTGTGTTAAAATAGGGTAAATGAAATAATTTTACCCAAAACTATTTTCATATATAAAAAGAAATAAATTTTCTGTGAATTATTATAATATATGGTTGCTTGGTTGTTAGGAAGCAATAATATTAGATTATTATCATCGTTGTATGAGAAATTGAAATCAAAACCAAAAGCTAAGAAAATAAAAATACAAATGAGATTTGTAAATGTAAATTTTAAATGTAATTTATAATTTGGAATAAAATTCATTAATGGAATGAAATTGGTAATGTGAATGTATAAATGGGTTTTATAAATTGAAATGAGATTTGACTTGGATCAAGTTGAGTAAAAATCCAAACTTGGGGAAAAAGAAAAATAAAATGGATTGAATTCAAGTAAACTAATATGATAATTAATCAATTCATGAAATAAGAAAGTTAAATTAGTTAAATCAAAACTTGAATTGTGAGTTAAATAAAAATGGTTTGAATTTGCAGATAAAATTCAAGTAAGTAGAAATAAATTGAAAATTACCTTGTTATTGATAAAATAAATTCGAGATGGATTGAGAATGGAAATTTGAAATTAAAAATGGATAAGTGGATAAAACTAATCTAATTAAATTAGTAGATGGAATGGAATTGATAAATGAAAATCAAATCAAGGGTTTAAAAATTGGAAATTGTTAACAGGGAAAATGAACTTGAGTTTTGAATTGAAATAACATAAGTAAATATTGGATCAAATGGAGCTAAATGTTAGTAAAGGAATTAAAATTAGTTAGTGAAACTAACTAAAAGAATGACAAATTTAATATGGTTCAAAATGAAATTGAATTCAATATTTATAAATGAAAGGTAAAATGAATTCATATGGAATTTGAAATCCAGTTTAAATATAAGAAGTATATAGAATAATAATCTTGAACTTAAGAAACAAATGGTATCAATTTAAATTAGTTATAAACTAGATTGGATATTCTATTAAGTGAATATCGTCGAATTTGCATAGAAATGGTTGTTGTTTGACGCAAACGAGTATGTATAAAATTCTAAGAGTTAATAAAAGCAAATCAAATTGATTTTTAAATCAATTGAAATAGATATGAGTTTATTTCGCTTAAAAATAAATTGAATGAAAGAAAGTGAGTTGTAAATCACTTGAATTGAATAGAAATGGTATGTGAATTGATTATAAGCAATTAAATTTGTATCGGAACCATATAAAATGCTTATGGGAACTATTTTGAATGTATTGCTTGTGAAAACTATGTGTTTACTATTGGAAATAAATGAAATGTGAATAAATTTATTATATATGTCACTTATGTGTTTAAACTGAGTAAATACAGGTACAGGAGGGCCGTTTGGCTGGATTTGGTCGTGCTAAAATGCTAATAATAAACCGCTTTGCTTAAAAATGCTAAATAAGGTACGCCTACGCAATAAAAATAGGAAATATGAACTGTTTTTGCTTTTCCGACCGGGTGGGTCGATGTATATATATTTATATCTTTTGTCAAATTGCAAAAGCTCCTCCGTACAAAGGAGACCCTGCCAAAATTTTCCGAAAATTTTGGGAGTTAGAAAATTTTTGAAAAAAATTGTTAGCGACAAACGATTTCAAATTGTAAATTGAAGTAAATTAGTGAATGAAACTGAATTAAAATAATGATATGAATCAGTTATAATTGAAATAAAATTCAATATTCATAGTAGAAGATAAATTGAATTCAAATAGAATTGTAGTGTAAATTGAATTAAAATAGAAATTGAAAATGCAAGATTGAATGAAAATGGATATGTAACTTCAATAGTGAAGTAAAAATGGTACAAGAAGCATATATATTGAAAATTTTGTAATGAGAGGTGCAAAAATGATATTTGAACATTGTAATTGGATATTATGGATATCAGGATATACAGGTGTATTAAAGAAAAGGGAATTGGGATTTTGATTTTAACGATAAAATAGAATCGCTCGACAAAATGGTATGTATTTCAATTTCAGTATGAAATTTGGTGATTTTCTTGTCCAGCCGCTTGGCTTTTTGTTTTCTTTTGGGATTTGAGGGCCCGTGGTGCCATTTTGTAGTCGTACCGAGCTAGCCGTGCAAAGGAGACGCCGGCGAAATTTTTCGAAAATTTAGGGTGTTAGAAATTTTTTAGAAAATTTTGAAAGTTTGAAAATTGAATTCAAATCTAAATTTGAATTGGGAAGTAAACAATATTGTTTGAAACTTATAATCAAACTTGGAAAGTTAGTTGAAATGGTTCTTTAATAAAAAGATTTGGGTTGATAAATTGATAAAACTCTTTGGGTTGGAAAATATTACACGGCTTAAGGTCCATTCTTCTTAACTAGTAATTTCGGGACTAAATTCTTTTAAGGGGGGAAGGATGTGACGACCCAGAATTTTGGACATTTGAAATCGAAATATTTAATTGATTTTAAATGTTTGGGGTTGATTCAAACTTGAATTTCAGATATCAGAATGAAATTTAGCAATTTAATTATCAAATTTAATTATAGAAATTTGGGTAAAATTGTAAATCTTCAATTTTGAGCCTGTTAAAAATAATTAAATGGCTTAGAAAATTTATATTGATAATACTGAGGTTAATAGAAGCTTCAGAATTTAATTTGAAACTGTTTTATTCAGTTTTGAAATTTTATTGTTTAATCGATATTTAAAATAGCCTTCCGAGGCACGGTCTCGGAATTAGATGAAACCAGTTCTATTGGATCCGTAATATCGTATTACTATCGGATTTCAATTTTCGTAGTGTTTGGAGTGATCGTTTGACCATACGATAAGCAAACACGTTGAATTTTATATCTAAATTTAATTTGATAACTGGTTCAAAACGCTATCTTCTCCATATGATCGAGTTTGGACCCGAAACTTTTTCCATTGCGTTCGGAATGGGCGTATAACATTATAAACGCCTGGCGGCATGCCTCGATAGGAGTTCGAATTTTAAAGTGCGTTTTCAAGGCGATTTGAATTCGAATTTAAATTTAAACTTAAGTAATGCAGTTTCATTTATAACACTATTCCAAGTCTTTACAACATGTATTTAGACTTAAAGCATGTGTCATTCATAGGTAAACATACGTTTTTTTCCATCAAAACCGAGCATTTGTTTTAGAAAAAAAAACGAAACGAAACCATCTTTGTTAAAAAAATTGGCAGCCGAACTCGAGATAAAGAAATCGATCAGAACGAACAAAACAAAAGTTGATCGAAATCCCTCTTTCGTTCAAATTGAATAACGGCTAGGGCAAGGGCTCGGCAAAGGCGATGGTTGGAATCATGGGCGGCTCGATTTGTTTGGCACGCAGGCGACCTCAAGTGACGAGTAGCGGTGGCGGTTGCTGGGAGGATGGGCGCCGCGGCAAGGATTAGGGGCCACGATGTTTGGCCAGAATTGCTCGCGAGGGTCGAGCGGTGATGATTGGGCGACTCGAGTCGCTGCGTCTCGAGCACAATTTGGGCAAGTCACGATCACCAAAATGTTTCGAGTGGGAAGCGTTTGCTGTAGGGTAGAGGAGATCGATTGGGAAAGGAGGCTCGGCTCGTGGTGGTGCTGCGTGACTCATGGCATTAAGGTATAATTTTTGTTTAATTAAAATGATAGATATTTTAATTTAAAAATGATTACAGTAAGGTGATTATGTAACAACCCGGCATTTGCATCAATTAAAAACCGACATTAAACGATAAATATTGTTGCAAATCGCCTATTGAAGTTTTTAAATTGAATTAATATTCTTTTCTAAAGTGTTAAAAAGATTAATGGGCTTTGAAAATTTAATTGTGGCCCATGTTTTAATTGTGGCGGAGAAAATTTACAAAAGAAAGTAGCCGTCCCTTTTTCTTCATTTTCGTTCGACCCAACCCCCCTTTCTCATTTTTCGTTCGAAATCCCTAAAATAAAAATCGAACGTTAATGGTGGCCTCATTCGTTTCCCCCCCTTTCGAAAATTAGGGCATTCGAAGGCGCTGGCCTCTGGTCGATCGAAGCTCCCTCCTCGTTGCTCACTTCGGCAGCTTCTTTTGGTTGAGTTCGCCTTCGCATCGGTCAAGGTGAGTGGTTCTCCCCTCACATCTAATTCGAGTCGTTTTAATGATTTCTGGCTTGTTTAAATTCGTGATTTTTGGTTGCTTGATTAATTGATTCCCACGGTTTAAAAATTTGTTTGCTGTGGTGATGATTTTCGGGTTCACTTGTTTTGGATTTCTGGCAATTGACTTTTATGAAAATTTCGACTTTTGCTCGACCTAGTACTGTTAAGTTTTGTTCGACCCTACCATCACCATTGTAGTGATATTGCTTCGGCCACCCCCGTGTTCACCTCTGTAGCAATTACGACTTGTCTTCGGTTTAACTTTGACCTTCGTGGTTAAAACTTGCTACTGTTGACTTCATTGTGATTCCAGCTTTTGCTCTGCTATTTTGACTCATTTCTATTTGATTCGAGCTCTGCATTGAGTTACATTTGTGCATCAATTATGTTGTTCAAAACTGATCAGCTTATTATTGTGGTCTTTGTTTCTTTGTAATGTTATATACTGGGAATGGGTTCATATGAATTCTAGACATTGCCACCCAGTGACATTTGTTGGCATCCTCATCCTTGCGGTTCCAGTGATTTATACTTATATAATAATTGGGTTTTTCTGGGTGTCATTACTTTGGATTACTCCATTTTCAACACTTTTATGCACTTTGTAGCATTATATCTGGGATTCCTCGATTGTACACAAGACGTTGAGGTACTCGCTTCATTTTGATGGCACTGCCCAGTTTTAATTAGTTGTTTACTTGAGCAATATGTTTTCACTGCATATATGTTTGAATGCTACTGAGTTGTATTTTTGATGCAGTCTCCATACATTTGGTTTTACTTTGAGTTACAATTTGTAACCCCCCTCTGTTTTGAGTTTTGCAGGGCACTTTTGTCGATTCACTGCAACTTCTGTCTGCATATTATATATGCAGATAAAATTGAGCATTAGTAGTTGCACTGCAACTTCTGAATTCATATTTAACATGCAGATAAACTAAGCATTCATAGTCTTGCCACCTCTGTTTGCATTACTGATGAGTTTGCATTTTTTTTACCACTAGTGTTCATGTAGCTCTTTTTGCATTCTTAATGCCTTGGTTTCATTTAGGCTTCACTGGAATTTAGTTCGAACAACGACTTTGTTATTTCAGTCATATAGACATGAATAAAGTCACTTTGTTGATTGGTCATTGGCTTTCAATACACTTGTATGTGCTGGAAGCCCTGGTACATATGTGTATATGAGTTTGGTTTCACTGGTGATATTATTTTCAATTTGAAGCAACATGGTGGTTTCATTCTTACTTGAGTTTATATTTGAGTGCACTGCACTTGAGTTTGTGTCTTAGTACTCAAGTTTGGTACTTGCATATTCATGTACCATTCTTTTGCTCACCTCTGCACACCACTGTCACTATTGCATTTGTGTACTGTCATGTACACTTGTGTTCAAGCTTGCCTTTTGCATCTGTACTACTCTGTAGTTTGGTCTGGTCATCTCCTTGTTGACTTCACTGTGTAGTTGCTGTGCATTGTGCATGTCACTGCACAGTATCGTTTCACTGTTGCAGGATTATATGCATTTCTTTGAACTGTGCATTCATTGTTGTGATGATTTTAACATTTTTATGTGGCGAGGCAGTGCACGCATGCGTGTACTGCAGCCACGCAGTTTTAACATTCTTTTGTGGCGCGGCAGTGCACGCAAGCGTGAACTGCAGCCACACGGTATTTATTGGTTACATCATCACTGTTGTGGCGCGGCAGTGCACGCAAGCGTGAACTGCAGCCACACGGTATTTATTGGTTTCATCATCACTGTTGTGGTGCGGCAGTGCACGCAAGCGTGAACTGCAGCCACACGGTATTTCTTTGATTAATATTCTATCTGCTTTTGATTTTAGGATATTTTTCGTATTATTACTGCTTCTATGCACTAATAACTGAGTTTGAATTAGACTGACCCGGGTATTATTTTCTTTTGAATTTAATACTCGGGTCAGACCGAGTATTTACAGGTTGTAGATTTTTAGCTTCGGGATTGCTGCTTGAGCTATGAAGTTCTTTCATATCTTTTGGAGTAGTCGTCATGTATAGTAGTCGATATAATTGTATATGAAGATATGTATTCATGTAAATTATATTGAAAATGTACTTGTATGTATAACTTCCTGAGTCAACTGTTGTAATTGTATCATATGTACCGTATCAAATGTATTGTAACTGCCATCAGTTATTATATATATGAGAATTTTCTGTTTAATCTGTGTTCCGCATTTATTTATATTCTTTTGTATTATCGTGGATCTTGTTAGACCACTTCTCTGATAAACACTTTTAAGTGTGGTATATTCATATCTATTTCCGCCGTTGTGATATGAATTATCTGTGACTGATTTATGTTATGCTTATTTCTATATTCGTTTCCGAAGATTATATATAGCCACCGCGTGATAGCTTTGAGTTTGCATCGGTATGTCGGATTTCCTCCTTAAATGAAATGCATGCTATACTATCTGACATATCGGTGCTCGCGCAAAGAAATTATACGGATGGTCGCTCCTCAACAGCCTTATTCTCCGTGCTAGTCGACAGCATTACATCGTAGTGTTCTTGGCTAGCGTGGGCATAGAGGTGGGGCGTCACAGCTTGGTATCAGAGCCAAACTTCGGAACAATATGGAATTACTATAACAAGGATCATCGTCCTAAGTCTAATTTAGGAGTCGTGCTTTAGGATTTAATTCGGGTCTTCGTACCGTTCTATCCTATTCTCTTTATGATTCCTTGTTTTATCAATCAAGTTTGATTGAAATTCATTTTTTTGTCAATACCATTTTCTTCTTCCTTCTTTCTTTTCTTAAAGAAGAAGAATTGGTTGGATCTGGCAGTCTTAGTGCTATTCAATCCAGTAGTCCATCTCTGGATGGCATATTCATATCTGCCCAACAACTTTTGGATCTTGTAAAGAATCAAAAGTTTATCAGTGCTTAGTTGAGATAGAGTCGCTGACTTGATCGACTTTTGCCCTGCTATTTTCTGTCTCGAGTACCTTGCTCGTTTTGCTTTGATTTTTCCAATTGATAATCGATTCTTCTTTTCCGTTTAGTTGTTATCGCCTTTATCGACTTTGATAACTTCTATTTCTGGAATTTTTGGGTATTCCAACTTTGACGGATTTGGAATCGAATTCTTTGGATTTTTATTCACGTCTTCGAATGTGAATTTTAGTGAATTGATTTGATTTCTAAATTTAATCAATTCTTGATTATTTCCCGGTTTGTTGCTATCATTTATTAGCAACTTTGATGACCTTGTCTTCGGGATTTTTGTGAACATACTTTTTGAAGGATTCAATATTGATTCCTTCGGATTCTATTCACATCTTTGCATGTGAATTCTTGTGAATTGATTTGGTTTCCAAATTTTAATCGATTTCATTCGATTCTATTCACGACTTCGAACGTGAATTCTTGTGATTGATTGTTTATACAATCATTTTTGTGATTTGTCACTTTAAAAATATAAAGGTTTTAATACTAGAAGTAAATATCAAAACTCTTTCTTCCAAAAAATTTCAATTCTATTTTTAATTACAAAAGCTCTTTTCTTAAACCGTTTTTCAATCTACTAGTATATACAAATCTTTATTTCACTCGGATGAGAAATCTAATTAAACGGCTTAGTAAAACAAGTGGTATGAAACGCTTGCGTTTACTTCGTCGGTTAATTCTTGGACTTATTCGATTGAACCTCTTGTGACAATTATATTAGTGAAGATTTACAGTTTGTTCGTAAATATTTAAGTTAAGCTAGTGGTTATGGGACATGAAGCTAAACTTTTATATTCACTAACTTAGTGTAATTGACACTTCTCGTTGATCATGACGATCATTCTTATGATTTAGACTAGCAATTGTGCGATGTCTCTTTTCGGTTAGCCTAGACACCATTTGTGTGATTTTGACTCACACATATCTCTTTGTCGGCGTGGATAGCTTAGGCCTCGTCGGTGTGATTTTGACTCACACATATCTCTTTGTCGGCGTGGATAGCTTAGGCCTCGTCGGTGTGATTTTGACTCACACATATCTCTTTGTCGGCGTGGATAGCTTAGGCCTCGTCGGTGTGATTTTGACTCACACATACCTCTTTGTCGGCGTGGATAGCATAGGCCTCGTCGGTGTGATTTTGACTCACACACATCTCTTTGTTTGTGAGGTTAGTCTAGACCTCAATCTGTGTGATTCCGACTCACACATGTGGGGTAGCGCCCCACGGTCTTCGGGCCATTCGTGTGTCAAAATTTGTGGCTTGCAACCATGAGATAGCGTCTCGTTATGCGTTGCACGTGTTGATGAGTTTTCATGCTCATGTGTAGGTGAGATTCCGTGCTCCCGTTCTCGCTTTGCGTTGCACGTGTTGATGATTTTTCATGCTCGCGGGTAGGTGAGATTCCGTGCTCCCGTTCTCGCTTTGCGTTGCACGTGTTGATGATTTTTCATGCTCGCGTGTAGGTGAGATTCCGTGCTCCCGTTCTCGCTTTGCGTTGCCCGTGTTGGTGATTTTCATGCTCACGTGTAGGTGAGATTCTGTGCTCCCGTTCTCGCTTTGCGTTACATGTGTTGATGAATTTTCATGCTCGCGTGTTGGTGAGTTTCCATACTCTCCGTTTGAGTTTTCATACTCTATTCGAGTTTTCATACTCCGTTTGAGTTTTCCTACTCTGTTCGAGTTTTCATACTCCGTTTGAGTTTTCATACTCCGTTTGAGTTTTCATACTCTGTTCGAGTTTTCATACTCTCGTTTGAGTTTTCAGACTCCCATTTGAGTTTTCATACTCCCGTTTGAGTTTTCGTACTCTCATCTTGTGATTTCTGGATTTCTTGTGTAGTCTTCTGGAATTTGTGCTTCACCAATTTTCGTGATTTCTACTGATAAGTTTTATCAATTTTTGTGCATTGGTGAATTCTTGTGTCGTTGACTTGTTATGAATACAAGTTTAGGGTATGATATCCCTTTCTATCTTTGAGAAGATTCTTGTGACATCTTTTATGAATGAAAATTCATTGGTATTATATTTTGATGCCAATTGCTACTGATGTCGCTGTTTTAATCACGTGTTAAAAAAAAAAAAAAAAAAAAAAAGTTTTAAAATAAAAATTGTTTTCAAAATTTTTACAGTTTACGCTTTCAAAAGAATGAGGAAGCGATTTAAACATTTCAGCAAAATCGAGGACTATGACCCCTTTCTTTTACTGATTCGTTTAATTCCGGACTTGTCCGTTTGAGATTGGAAATTGTGAATTTCTTTTATGAAATTAAAAGATGATTTTGTGATTGCATTGCCCATTAAGTGCTTTAAGTATTCTGGTCGATGCGCTTGATCAACGTTATCGATAGGAATCTCCTAGACGCTTTGATGAGACAATCAGACACAGTAAATTGAATTTTTAAAAAAATGTAAATTTTTCTAAAAAGATAATTACATAAAGTAAATTGTAAATTTCGAAAGTTTTAGCTTTTCGGGAAAGAATATTATTTAAAACAACTCTTTTCCGATACTTCTATTCTTGCGATTCCCGAGTGGAATCAAGACCTTATCTTGTGTACCAATGCTAATCGTATTGGTTTGGATGTCGTTCTCTTGCTAGAGAAAACATGCTATTTCTTGTACTTCTGAATCATTTATGCCTATTGAGACTAGATATGCCACTCATGATCTAGTGATCGTGGCTATTGGTTTCGCTTTTTAAAACTTTGGCATCATTATTTTTGGGTGAGAAATTTGTTCTCTACCATGATCTTGATATTCTTTACCACTCCCGGATGGGGAATCTTGTTACCGATGCACTTGTCGTAGGCAAACAAGTGGTTGTTCTTTGATGATGTCTGAATGGAATTATCTTTTTACTAGGTTCATCAGACGTTTCGATGTACTTCGTTTTATTGAGCTTCGTCTCATTCCTTTTATGGACTTACGTCTGATGTTCTTTTATGTTAATCGGTTCGTTGGACGTACCGTTTTTGTACTACGTCGGCGTTCCGAATTAATGAAGCTTTGATTCATCTAGCGTATCGTTATTGTACTACGCTGTTGTTCCAAATTATTCGTGTTTCACCTACGAAAGGTGTTGTGCGTTTCAGTCGGTCGGGAAAGATAGTGCCTCGTTATATTGGGCCATTTCCTATCACTGAACGTATTGGTTTCTTGGCTTATTGCCTCTTATTACCGGCTCAATTTTCTGTTATTCATGACGCGTTTCACGCGTCTTTCTTTTACGGGAATGCCTTAGGGACTCCAATTTATATTCTTGAGCCCGGTGTTGTTGAAGAAATTGAAGTTTCACCGGATTTGACTTTGAGCAACATTCTATTCACATCAATGTTTCGGGGGTTCAGCACCTTCGAAATAAAGATGTTCTTCTCGTGAAAGTGCTGTGGTTCTCAAATCCTATGGATTTCACTTTGGAATCCAGAGAATTCATCGAGCAAACACGTTCGGGCTTTTTCTTTCATGCTCTACATGGTGAACTTCTTATTTTCAAATTTCGTCATTCTTATGGTGATAGGCTTTTATGGTTGTTACCTTTTGTCCATTATTCCTTATGATTGCGAGGACGCAATTTCTTTAAGGAGGGGAGTCTGTAACAACCCGGCATTTGCATCAATTAAAAACCGACATTAAACGATAAATATTGTTGCAAATCGCCTATTGAAGTTTTTAAATTGAATTAATATTCTTTTCTAAAGTGTTAAAAAGATTAATGGGCTTTGAAAATTTAATTGTGGCCCATGTTTTAATTGTGGCGGAGAAAATTTACAAAAGAAAGTAGCCGTCCCTTTTTCTTCATTTTCGTTCGACCCAACCCCCCTTTCTCATTTTTCGTTCGAAATCCCTAAAATAAAAATCGAACGTTAATGGTGGCCTCATTCGTTTCCCCCCCTTTCGAAAATTAGGGCATTCGAAGGCGCTGGCCTCTGGTCGATCGAAGCTCCCTCCTCGTTGCTCACTTCGGCAGCTTCTTTTGGTTGAGTTCGCCTTCGCATCGGTCAAGGTGAGTGGTTCTCCCCTCACATCTAATTCGAGTCGTTTTAATGATTTCTGGCTTGTTTAAATTCGTGATTTTTGGTTGCTTGATTAATTGATTCCCACGGTTTAAAAATTTGTTTGCTGTGGTGATGATTTTCGGGTTCACTTGTTTTGGATTTCTGGCAATTGACTTTTATGAAAATTTCGACTTTTGCTCGACCTAGTACTGTTAAGTTTTGTTCGACCCTACCATCACCATTGTAGTGATATTGCTTCGGCCACCCCCGTGTTCACCTCTGTAGCAATTACGACTTGTCTTCGGTTTAACTTTGACCTTCGTGGTTAAAACTTGCTACTGTTGACTTCATTGTGATTCCAGCTTTTGCTCTGCTATTTTGACTCATTTCTATTTGATTCGAGCTCTGCATTGAGTTACATTTGTGCATCAATTATGTTGTTCAAAACTGATCAGCTTATTATTGTGGTCTTTGTTTCTTTGTAATGTTATATACTGGGAATGGGTTCATATGAATTCTAGACATTGCCACCCAGTGACATTTGTTGGCATCCTCATCCTTGCGGTTCCAGTGATTTATACTTATATAATAATTGGGTTTTTCTGGGTGTCATTACTTTGGATTACTCCATTTTCAACACTTTTATGCACTTTGTAGCATTATATCTGGGATTCCTCGATTGTACACAAGACGTTGAGGTACTCGCTTCATTTTGATGGCACTGCCCAGTTTTAATTAGTTGTTTACTTGAGCAATATGTTTTCACTGCATATATGTTTGAATGCTACTGAGTTGTATTTTTGATGCAGTCTCCATACATTTGGTTTTACTTTGAGTTACAATTTGTAACCCCCCTCTGTTTTGAGTTTTGCAGGGCACTTTTGTCGATTCACTGCAACTTCTGTCTGCATATTATATATGCAGATAAAATTGAGCATTAGTAGTTGCACTGCAACTTCTGAATTCATATTTAACATGCAGATAAACTAAGCATTCATAGTCTTGCCACCTCTGTTTGCATTACTGATGAGTTTGCATTTTTTTTACCACTAGTGTTCATGTAGCTCTTTTTGCATTCTTAATGCCTTGGTTTCATTTAGGCTTCACTGGAATTTAGTTCGAACAACGACTTTGTTATTTCAGTCATATAGACATGAATAAAGTCACTTTGTTGATTGGTCATTGGCTTTCAATACACTTGTATGTGCTGGAAGCCCTGGTACATATGTGTATATGAGTTTGGTTTCACTGGTGATATTATTTTCAATTTGAAGCAACATGGTGGTTTCATTCTTACTTGAGTTTATATTTGAGTGCACTGCACTTGAGTTTGTGTCTTAGTACTCAAGTTTGGTACTTGCATATTCATGTACCATTCTTTTGCTCACCTCTGCACACCACTGTCACTATTGCATTTGTGTACTGTCATGTACACTTGTGTTCAAGCTTGCCTTTTGCATCTGTACTACTCTGTAGTTTGGTCTGGTCATCTCCTTGTTGACTTCACTGTGTAGTTGCTGTGCATTGTGCATGTCACTGCACAGTATCGTTTCACTGTTGCAGGATTATATGCATTTCTTTGAACTGTGCATTCATTGTTGTGATGATTTTAACATTTTTATGTGGCGAGGCAGTGCACGCATGCGTGTACTGCAGCCACGCAGTTTTAACATTCTTTTGTGGCGCGGCAGTGCACGCAAGCGTGAACTGCAGCCACACGGTATTTATTGGTTACATCATCACTGTTGTGGCGCGGCAGTGCACGCAAGCGTGAACTGCAGCCACACGGTATTTATTGGTTTCATCATCACTGTTGTGGTGCGGCAGTGCACGCAAGCGTGAACTGCAGCCACACGGTATTTCTTTGATTAATATTCTATCTGCTTTTGATTTTAGGATATTTTTCGTATTATTACTGCTTCTATGCACTAATAACTGAGTTTGAATTAGACTGACCCGGGTATTATTTTCTTTTGAATTTAATACTCGGGTCAGACCGAGTATTTACAGGTTGTAGATTTTTAGCTTCGGGATTGCTGCTTGAGCTATGAAGTTCTTTCATATCTTTTGGAGTAGTCGTCATGTATAGTAGTCGATATAATTGTATATGAAGATATGTATTCATGTAAATTATATTGAAAATGTACTTGTATGTATAACTTCCTGAGTCAACTGTTGTAATTGTATCATATGTACCGTATCAAATGTATTGTAACTGCCATCAGTTATTATATATATGAGAATTTTCTGTTTAATCTGTGTTCCGCATTTATTTATATTCTTTTGTATTATCGTGGATCTTGTTAGACCACTTCTCTGATAAACACTTTTAAGTGTGGTATATTCATATCTATTTCCGCCGTTGTGATATGAATTATCTGTGACTGATTTATGTTATGCTTATTTCTATATTCGTTTCCGAAGATTATATATAGCCACCGCGTGATAGCTTTGAGTTTGCATCGGTATGTCGGATTTCCTCCTTAAATGAAATGCATGCTATACTATCTGACATATCGGTGCTCGCGCAAAGAAATTATACGGATGGTCGCTCCTCAACAGCCTTATTCTCCGTGCTAGTCGACAGCATTACATCGTAGTGTTCTTGGCTAGCGTGGGCATAGAGGTGGGGCGTCACAGCTTGGTATCAGAGCCAAACTTCGGAACAATATGGAATTACTATAACAAGGATCATCGTCCTAAGTCTAATTTAGGAGTCGTGCTTTAGGATTTAATTCGGGTCTTCGTACCGTTCTATCCTATTCTCTTTATGATTCCTTGTTTTATCAATCAAGTTTGATTGAAATTCATTTTTTTGTCAATACCATTTTCTTCTTCCTTCTTTCTTTTCTTAAAGAAGAAGAATTGGTTGGATCTGGCAGTCTTAGTGCTATTCAATCCAGTAGTCCATCTCTGGATGGCATATTCATATCTGCCCAACAACTTTTGGATCTTGTAAAGAATCAAAAGTTTATCAGTGCTTAGTTGAGATAGAGTCGCTGACTTGATCGACTTTTGCCCTGCTATTTTCTGTCTCGAGTACCTTGCTCGTTTTGCTTTGATTTTTCCAATTGATAATCGATTCTTCTTTTCCGTTTAGTTGTTATCGCCTTTATCGACTTTGATAACTTCTATTTCTGGAATTTTTGGGTATTCCAACTTTGACGGATTTGGAATCGAATTCTTTGGATTTTTATTCACGTCTTCGAATGTGAATTTTAGTGAATTGATTTGATTTCTAAATTTAATCAATTCTTGATTATTTCCCGGTTTGTTGCTATCATTTATTAGCAACTTTGATGACCTTGTCTTCGGGATTTTTGTGAACATACTTTTTGAAGGATTCAATATTGATTCCTTCGGATTCTATTCACATCTTTGCATGTGAATTCTTGTGAATTGATTTGGTTTCCAAATTTTAATCGATTTCATTCGATTCTATTCACGACTTCGAACGTGAATTCTTGTGATTGATTGTTTATACAATCATTTTTGTGATTTGTCACTTTAAAAATATAAAGGTTTTAATACTAGAAGTAAATATCAAAACTCTTTCTTCCAAACAATTTCAATTCTATTTTTAATTACAAAAGCTCTTTTCTTAAACTGTTTTTCAATCTACTAGTATATACAAATCTTTATTTCACTCGGATGAGAAATCTAATTAAACGGCTTAGTAAAACAAGTGGTATGAAACGCTTGCGTTTACTTCGTCGGTTAATTCTTGGACTTATTCGATTGAACCTCTTGTGACAATTATATTAGTGAAGATTTACAGTTTGTTCGTAAATATTTAAGTTAAGCTAGTGGTTATGGGACATGAAGCTAAACTTTTATATTCACTAACTTAGTGTAATTGACACTTCTCGTTGATCATGACGATCATTCTTATGATTTAGACTAGCAATTGTGCGATGTCTCTTTTCGGTTAGCCTAGACACCATTTGTGTGATTTTGACTCACACATATCTCTTTGTCGGCGTGGATAGCTTAGGCCTCGTCGGTGTGATTTTGACTCACACATATCTCTTTGTCGGCGTGGATAGCTTAGGCCTCGTCGGTGTGATTTTGACTCACACATATCTCTTTGTCGGCGTGGATAGCTTAGGCCTCGTCGGTGTGATTTTGACTCACACATATCTCTTTGTCGGCGTGGATAGCTTAGGCCTCGTCGGTGTGATTTTGACTCACACATACCTCTTTGTCGGCGTGGATAGCATAGGCCTCGTCGGTGTGATTTTGACTCACACACATCTCTTTGTTTGTGAGGTTAGTCTAGACCTCAATCTGTGTGATTCCGACTCACACATGTGGGGTAGCGCCCCACGGTCTTCGGGCCATTCGTGTGTCAAAATTTGTGGCTTGCAACCATGAGATAGCGTCTCGTTATGCGTTGCACGTGTTGATGAGTTTTCATGCTCATGTGTAGGTGAGATTCCGTGCTCCCGTTCTCGCTTTGCGTTGCACGTGTTGATGATTTTTCATGCTCGCGGGTAGGTGAGATTCCGTGCTCCCGTTCTCGCTTTGCGTTGCACGTGTTGATGATTTTTCATGCTCGCGTGTAGGTGAGATTCCGTGCTCCCGTTCTCGCTTTGCGTTGCCCGTGTTGGTGATTTTCATGCTCACGTGTAGGTGAGATTCTGTGCTCCCGTTCTCGCTTTGCGTTACATGTGTTGATGAATTTTCATGCTCGCGTGTTGGTGAGTTTCCATACTCTCCGTTTGAGTTTTCATACTCTATTCGAGTTTTCATACTCCGTTTGAGTTTTCCTACTCTGTTCGAGTTTTCATACTCCGTTTGAGTTTTCATACTCCGTTTGAGTTTTCATACTCTGTTCGAGTTTTCATACTCTCGTTTGAGTTTTCAGACTCCCATTTGAGTTTTCATACTCCCGTTTGAGTTTTCGTACTCTCATCTTGTGATTTCTGGATTTCTTGTGTAGTCTTCTGGAATTTGTGCTTCACCAATTTTCGTGATTTCTACTGATAAGTTTTATCAATTTTTGTGCATTGGTGAATTCTTGTGTCGTTGACTTGTTATGAATACAAGTTTAGGGTATGATATCCCTTTCTATCTTTGAGAAGATTCTTGTGACATCTTTTATGAATGAAAATTCATTGGTATTATATTTTGATGCCAATTGCTACTGATGTCGCTGTTTTAATCACGTGTTAAAAAAAAAAAAAAAAAAAAAAAAGTTTTAAAATAAAAATTGTTTTCAAAATTTTTACAGTTTACGCTTTCAAAAGAATGAGGAAGCGATTTAAACATTTCAGCAAAATCGAGGACTATGACCCCTTTCTTTTACTGATTCGTTTAATTCCGGACTTGTCCGTTTGAGATTGGAAATTGTGAATTTCTTTTATGAAATTAAAAGATGATTTTGTGATTGCATTGCCCATTAAGTGCTTTAAGTATTCTGGTCGATGCGCTTGATCAACGTTATCGATAGGAATCTCCTAGACGCTTTGATGAGACAATCAGACACAGTAAATTGAATTTTTAAAAAAATGTAAATTTTTCTAAAAAGATAATTACATAAAGTAAATTGTAAATTTCGAAAGTTTTAGCTTTTCGGGAAAGAATATTATTTAAAACAACTCTTTTCCGATACTTCTATTCTTGCGATTCCCGAGTGGAATCAAGACCTTATCTTGTGTACCAATGCTAATCGTATTGGTTTGGATGTCGTTCTCTTGCTAGAGAAAACATGCTATTTCTTGTACTTCTGAATCATTTATGCCTATTGAGACTAGATATGCCACTCATGATCTAGTGATCGTGGCTATTGGTTTCGCTTTTTAAAACTTTGGCATCATTATTTTTGGGTGAGAAATTTGTTCTCTACCATGATCTTGATATTCTTTACCACTCCCGGATGGGGAATCTTGTTACCGATGCACTTGTCGTAGGCAAACAAGTGGTTGTTCTTTGATGATGTCTGAATGGAATTATCTTTTTACTAGGTTCATCAGACGTTTCGATGTACTTCGTTTTATTGAGCTTCGTCTCATTCCTTTTATGGACTTACGTCTGATGTTCTTTTATGTTAATCGGTTCGTTGGACGTACCGTTTTTGTACTACGTCGGCGTTCCGAATTAATGAAGCTTTGATTCATCTAGCGTATCGTTATTGTACTACGCTGTTGTTCCAAATTATTCGTGTTTCACCTACGAAAGGTGTTGTGCGTTTCAGTCGGTCGGGAAAGATAGTGCCTCGTTATATTGGGCCATTTCCTATCACTGAACGTATTGGTTTCTTGGCTTATTGCCTCTTATTACCGGCTCAATTTTCTGTTATTCATGACGCGTTTCACGCGTCTTTCTTTTACGGGAATGCCTTAGGGACTCCAATTTATATTCTTGAGCCCGGTGTTGTTGAAGAAATTGAAGTTTCACCGGATTTGACTTTGAGCAACATTCTATTCACATCAATGTTTCGGGGGTTCAGCACCTTCGAAATAAAGATGTTCTTCTCGTGAAAGTGCTGTGGTTCTCAAATCCTATGGATTTCACTTTGGAATCCAGAGAATTCATCGAGCAAACACGTTCGGGCTTTTTCTTTCATGCTCTACATGGTGAACTTCTTATTTTCAAATTTCGTCATTCTTATGGTGATAGGCTTTTATGGTTGTTACCTTTTGTCCATTATTCCTTATGATTGCGAGGACGCAATTTCTTTAAGGAGGGGAGTCTGTAACAACCCGGCATTTGCATCAATTAAAAACCGACATTAAACGATAAATATTGTTGCAAATCGCCTATTGAAGTTTTTAAATTGAATTAATATTCTTTTCTAAAGTGTTAAAAAGATTAATGGGCTTTGAAAATTTAATTGTGGCCCATGTTTTAATTGTGGCGGAGAAAATTTACAAAAGAAAGTAGCCGTCCCTTTTTCTTCATTTTCGTTCGACCCAACCCCCCTTTCTCATTTTTCGTTCGAAATCCCTAAAATAAAAATCGAACGTTAATGGTGGCCTCATTCGTTTCCCCCCCCTTTCGAAAATTAGGGCATTCGAAGGCGCTGGCCTCTGGTCGATCGAAGCTCCCTCCTCGTTGCTCACTTCGGCAGCTTCTTTTGGTTGAGTTCGCCTTCGCATCGGTCAAGGTGAGTGGTTCTCCCCTCACATCTAATTCGAGTCGTTTTAATGATTTCTGGCTTGTTTAAATTCGTGATTTTTGGTTGCTTGATTAATTGATTCCCACGGTTTAAAAATTTGTTTGCTGTGGTGATGATTTTCGGGTTCACTTGTTTTGGATTTCTGGCAATTGACTTTTATGAAAATTTCGACTTTTGCTCGACCTAGTACTGTTAAGTTTTGTTCGACCCTACCATCACCATTGTAGTGATATTGCTTCGGCCACCCCCGTGTTCACCTCTGTAGCAATTACGACTTGTCTTCGGTTTAACTTTGACCTTCGTGGTTAAAACTTGCTACTGTTGACTTCATTGTGATTCCAGCTTTTGCTCTGCTATTTTGACTCATTTCTATTTGATTCGAGCTCTGCATTGAGTTACATTTGTGCATCAATTATGTTGTTCAAAACTGATCAGCTTATTATTGTGGTCTTTGTTTCTTTGTAATGTTATATACTGGGAATGGGTTCATATGAATTCTAGACATTGCCACCCAGTGACATTTGTTCGCATCCTCATCCTTGCGGTTCCAGTGATTTATACTTATATAATAATTGGGTTTTTCTGGGTGTCATTACTTTGGATTACTCCATTTTCAACACTTTTATGCACTTTGTAGCATTATATCTGGGATTCCTCGATTGTACACAAGACGTTGAGGTACTCGCTTCATTTTGATGGCACTGCCCAGTTTTAATTAGTTGTTTACTTGAGCAATATGTTTTCACTGCATATATGTTTGAATGCTACTGAGTTGTATTTTTGATGCAGTCTCCATACATTTGGTTTTACTTTGAGTTACAATTTGTAACCCCCCTCTGTTTTGAGTTTTGCAGGGCACTTTTGTCGATTCACTGCAACTTCTGTCTGCATATTATATATGCAGATAAAATTGAGCATTAGTAGTTGCACTGCAACTTCTGAATTCATATTTAACATGCAGATAAACTAAGCATTCATAGTCTTGCCACCTCTGTTTGCATTACTGATGAGTTTGCATTTTTTTTACCACTAGTGTTCATGTAGCTCTTTTTGCATTCTTAATGCCTTGGTTTCATTTAGGCTTCACTGGAATTTAGTTCGAACAACGACTTTGTTATTTCAGTCATATAGACATGAATAAAGTCACTTTGTTGATTGGTCATTGGCTTTCAATACACTTGTATGTGCTGGAAGCCCTGGTACATATGTGTATATGAGTTTGGTTTCACTGGTGATATTATTTTCAATTTGAAGCAACATGGTGGTTTCATTCTTACTTGAGTTTATATTTGAGTGCACTGCACTTGAGTTTGTGTCTTAGTACTCAAGTTTGGTACTTGCATATTCATGTACCATTCTTTTGCTCACCTCTGCACACCACTGTCACTATTGCATTTGTGTACTGTCATGTACACTTGTGTTCAAGCTTGCCTTTTGCATCTGTACTACTCTGTAGTTTGGTCTGGTCATCTCCTTGTTGACTTCACTGTGTAGTTGTTGTGCATTGTGCATGTCACTGCACAGTATCGTTTCACTGTTGCAGGATTATATGCATTTCTTTGAACTGTGCATTCATTGTTGTGATGATTTTAACATTTTTATGTGGCGAGGCAGTGCACGCATGCGTGTACTGCAGCCACGCAGTTTTAACATTCTTTTGTGGCGCGGCAGTGCACGCAAGCGTGAACTGCAGCCACACGGTATTTATTGGTTACATCATCACTGTTGTGGCGCGGCAGTGCACGCAAGCGTGAACTGCAGCCACACGGTATTTATTGGTTTCATCATCACTGTTGTGGTGCGGCAGTGCACGCAAGCGTGAACTGCAGCCACACGGTATTTCTTTGATTAATATTCTATCTGCTTTTGATTTTAGGATATTTTTCGTATTATTACTGCTTCTATGCACTAATAACTGAGTTTGAATTAGACTGACCCGGGTATTATTTTCTTTTGAATTTAATACTCGGGTCAGACCGAGTATTTACAGGTTGTAGATTTTTAGCTTCGGGATTGCTGCTTGAGCTATGAAGTTCTTTCATATCTTTTGGAGTAGTCGTCATGTATAGTAGTCGATATAATTGTATATGAAGATATGTATTCATGTAAATTATATTGAAAATGTACTTGTATGTATAACTTCCTGAGTCAACTGTTGTAATTGTATCATATGTACCGTATCAAATGTATTGTAACTGCCATCAGTTATTATATATATGAGAATTTTCTGTTTAATCTGTGTTCCGCATTTATTTATATTCTTTTGTATTATCGTGGATCTTGTTAGACCACTTCTCTGATAAACACTTTTAAGTGTGGTATATTCATATCTATTTCCGCCGTTGTGATATGAATTATCTGTGACTGATTTATGTTATGCTTATTTCTATATTCGTTTCCGAAGATTATATATAGCCACCGCGTGATAGCTTTGAGTTTGCATCGGTATGTCGGATTTCCTCCTTAAATGAAATGCATGCTATACTATCTGACATATCGGTGCTCGCGCAAAGAAATTATACGGATGGTCGCTCCTCAACAGCCTTATTCTCCGTGCTAGTCGACAGCATTACATCGTAGTGTTCTTGGCTAGCGTGGGCATAGAGGTGGGGCGTCACAGATTAAATCACTAGTTAACTGAGTTTGAAAATATTTGAATTTTTTTATAAAATAAAGTTAAAATTCACTAGTTTATTTTGAAAATATTTTATTAAAATAAATTTAGTTTAAATCTGATTTTTAGCTAAATAAATTAATTTAAAAAGGGATTTTTTTAAAAATTAAAAGTATTAGTTTAAAAATCAAAATTGGCTAGTTGATTAAATTTATTAAAGGGGAATGAGTTTAAAACAAAATTCTTAGTTAATTAAAATTATAAAATGCTGATAGATTGTTTCAAAGAAAAGAATAAGAATAAAATATACAAATACATATTTTTAAAGCACTGTTAAGTTTTAAAATCAATATATGTATGGACAATCTCTTTTTTATTAATTAATAGTGAATTATTTGTTTTGTTAATCCATTTAATTGTTTTGTTAATCTATTTAAAAAAAATTAGTTTAAACCAAGATTATTAGTTTAAGATATAGTTTTTGGTTAATTAATTTATTTAAAACGAAATTTAATAATTAGTTAAATAAATTTATTAAAAGAAAATAAGTGTTCAAATTTATTCGAATATTAATAAAATCATATAATTGTTATGCAAGGTCTTAAATCGAGAAAATCGAGTCAAGATGGAAATGGATTGCATGCATAATCCAAGGTGAGATCTTCTCGCTCAAAATTTTAATTGAAAATTCCAGTTATTGATTGGTTGTGGAATTGTGATAGGCAAATTAAAAATTGATTGATTGTGTGTTTGGATAATTTATTTATTATTAGATATATTAGTTTAGACCCAATGCGCCGCATAATAGCGGAGGTTATTATATTAAACCCATATACCGCGATATTCCACCTCGAAGTGGAATTGGTATTATATATGTATTTGGAGTTGTTGATTTCCCGCATTATATAGCGGATGAGACCCTATTGCACCGCATAATAGCGGATAATATTTTATAAATCCATACCGCGATATTCCACCTTGAAGTGGAATGGGCATTTAATTATTGTGCTAACGTCTGTGAATGCAGGGAAACAGGTTGGAGGGATCCAACTGGATTCCTCAAATATTTAATTTGTTGCTTACGTTGTGTGTTGATTTTTTTTATTCGTGTGAATGTTTGTGATTGAAACCGTGAAGGTTGTAATTTAGCCAAATATATTTTTGGTATCGTAGGATACCAGAAATATGAAATTGGATTTTTGGAAATTAAAGTAGAAAAGTCTAGACCGTTATAATTAAAGTATTAAGCTGATTTTTATAATCCGATCGAACTGATTCCAAAAATATGGGAAAATATTTTAATAAAGGAATTTCGAGTAATGTTGTTTAATAGTTGAAGGATTTATTTAAGATACGTGTTTTAAATATTCGAAAGAGATAAAGAAATTTATTTCAAAAGGAAATAAATTTAGAAATTAAATTTGGAATTCAATTTAGGATTGAAATTAACGTTAGAAACCGATTCGGGAATAAATTTGGAGTTAGAATAAATCTTAGGAATCGATTTGGAAATTTGGTTAGATGCTTTGGGAATAATTTGGGAAATCAATTTGAAATTGATTTCATTTGTTATTGGAAAATTTATTTGGGAAAATCAAATTGGGATTTGATTTTGTGTTTGAAATAAATTGAAAATCAATTTGGGGTTTGATTTTGTTTGAAGGTGTTATATGGAAATCGATTTAAAATTCATATATCAGTTGATATTTGGAATGTAAATTCACAATGGGAATTTATAAAAGAAAGAGAAATTGTTTAAAAAAATATTGGTTTATTTTTGAAGTGTGGAAAGAAATTTACAAATTGGAATGTAAATTTAAAATAAATCAAGAAGATTTATAAATTTATTGGAATGGTCCATTTTGTAATGGAAAAGAAATTCTTCCCTAGAAAGCCGAGTATATTTTTAAAATAGCTTTTGAATAAAATTTAAAAGTTTTAGATTTGGTTCTAAAAATAATATTGTTGGAGAAATTAGTTTGGAAATTGTTTAAAGTAAAATTTATTTAATAAATTATACAAGGGGTTATTTTAAAGATTTAAATTGATATCTGATTTGGGAAATAGTTATTTAAATTTTTTATACTCTATCTTCAAATTTTTATTTTAAAATTAGTTTTTGGACTTGAATTTTGTATGAGATATTAGTATAATGTCCTTCATAACTAATATTTAAAGCAAATATTCTAAAATAATTTATTTTAAATGCTTCCAAGTACATTTTGAATAAGTATTTTTATATTATTTTAAAATATTTGAAATCGGCAGATTTTCAGTGGAAATGAATAAATGTTTGGAAATTGATTTGAAATTTATTTTCAAAGGATTGAAGTGTGAAATTTTATCTTGCGAATATATATTGAAAAAATAATTAGGGGAAAATTATTTGAAATCCAGTGACTGTTGTGAATGATGATTGATAATTAAATAACCAACTATCAATATTTGCCTTTTTAAATGGCATTTGAATTTCGATGCGACCGGGAGTCAAATTTCAAATAGATATTCGAAACCCACATCGAACCTTTGTGATTGTGATGGATCTTTTGTTTAAAAGATCAAAATGAAATTATTGTGAATTGTTTGAATCTGAATGAACACCTATTTTTAAAATAAGCGCTCATTATTCGGATTAGCCGAGAGAGGACCTTGTGTCATAAAACCCATTCCGAATAACGATACGACGAAATGGGATTGCAATTGAAGATGGTGTTGAAGACCGGGTATTTTCGAAAGCGAAAGGATACCTATCAAATGTCTCTGCACCGGGTTGCTCTGGTATAGAGATTTTATCACCCTTTGTGATGGGGATTCCGAACGTGATTGGTGAATATCCGGATTGTAAGGACTTCTTTTGAAGTGCCTTCGGTTCCGTTCGATCCCGGAACGGACTTGTATGGATGTGTGTCTGACGTTACACTTTGAGATGTAAAGCTAGTTTCTATCAAATTCATTTCTGTTGATGGCGGAGAATTTATTCTCTTAGCTTAACACCCTTCTCTGAGACGTACGAGCTCAGAGGTTATGTAGTTGATGGTTACTGGTAATACATTCCCAAATTGGTAATGTGGCATACGAAGTGCTGTTGATTATTTGTTGATTGAAGCACGACTTTTGTGAAAAGCGTAGCTTTGTGGACGAGACTTCGTCGGACCTTACACTCTGGAATGGTCAAAACAGGAAGAATGCGGCAAGGTTTTAGGGGGTAGCGCCCCTTAGGGTATGTACATTTCCTTTTGGATAGAAGTGGTATCATGGTATGGAGCCCGGATACTTAACTTATGTGAATATCGCAAATATATATTACTTTGTGATTGTTGTTGTTGAGGATCCTCAGATAAAGGTTGTTTACAACCGGGGGATGGCATACTCGTGTCAGTAGTTACCTATTTTTGCAGAGGTAACCCGGCCTTGTGTTAGCAGAGATCCGGTTAGATTCTCAGGGCGTCTATCCAGAGGCGTACCCATGTGGCAATGGAAAGTTCCTTGGTCTGACCATTTGTTGGAAATCCAAAGAAACAATACGCGCCATGTACGGTTTTAGTTGTATAACCTGCCATGGAATATGACGGTAACCTGCTATTGAACATGGTAGCTACAGTAGGCATAAGTGCGGAATGTCTATGCTGGCTAAGTTTAATATTATACTTTCAAAATGTTTTCCACTATGCACTAATAATAATAATATCAAAAGATTTTGCGTATCAAGCATGTTTGACTATCATAAGGAGAAATCTCCTCCAATTCTGCGTTTGCATTGTGTGTGTGGCGGGAGGCCTTATGGTAGTTTCATTTTCCTAAAAGCATTGCAGATTTCTTTTAAATTCTTTTGTTTTCCTTTTATTAAAGAATAACTGTTTTTAGGATCTCACACCAGTCCCATGACTGACCTAGAGTTTATTATTCCCTTTCTAAACTCTTGGTGCCCACAAATTTCCACACGGGCAGCCTAGAGTCGGTTATCAGGTCATTCTAGAAGTCAGAAAAGAGTTGCTGTGGAGATCAGGAGCAAGCTGGATGGCGTAGCGTATCATTAGTATATGTTATATTTTCTTCTACTGTTATTGTTGTACACTCTGATAATGTAATGTGATGTAATGTAATAACTGATATAGTGATTCTGTTTAAAGATTTTAATTATCTATTATATTTATTCCGCTGCGAAATGTGAGATTTTGTTATTGTTTCTGTTCTTCTTCTACCTCTTCGTTCTTTAAACCCTAACGGTTTGGTTTTCCGACATTCGATTGCGCGACATTTGATACAGTGGACGTCTAAATGTCGACTTTCGGAAGTTGTAAAGTCGGGTCGTTACACAGCCCATGCCGAACGACCCATGCCAACTGACCCATGCCGAACGACCCATGCCGAGCCACCATGACAACCGACCCATGCCGAGCCCCCATGTCGAACGACCCATGCCAAGCGACCATGCCGAATGACCCATGCTGAGCGAGGTACGATGCCGAGCGACGTCCAATGTCGAGCGAGGTACGATGCTGAGCGACGTGCAAACGCCGAGCGAGGTACGATGCCAAACGACATCCAACACCGAGCGAGGTACAAATGCCCAGCGACATTGTACTCACTCCAATGCCGAGCGACCCTGTTCTCACTTCAATGCCGAGCCGCCCTCTCTTACGGCCTATCCGAATGCTAGGCCGCTTCCAATGCTGAACCATTACCAACCGACCTGCCTGAACTTCCATACCATGACCCAACCATGCCGAACCACTTTATTCCGACCGAACGGCATATCCGAGTGAGCTTCATCCTTTTAAAATGAATCCATCATATTCCAACCTCGATAACCGTGAAGTCGACTTAGTTAAATCCGCCTGTCCGTGGCCTTGCCGAAAGGCGGGTTAACATTTGCCCCCAAAACACGCCTTGCTGTTGGAAGGTGTGTTTTGAATAGCCTAAAGTCTGATATCCGAAGTATGTATGCTAGTCACATCCATACTTTCTAATTCATAATCCAATCCATTTTATCCAAGTGCCATCGCTGTATCCTTATCCGAGTCTACGACTACTCTGAGTCAACATCCGGTTCTGAGTCAGTAACCAAATCCTCTACCAATTCCATATTAGTATGAACTCGAACAACCGAGTTCTAATCTATCCATATCCAATGACGAATAACCACGTCCATGACCTCTCCAAATCGATGTCCAAATCCGAGACCGTTCCGAGTCCATGCCCAAAACCTTAGCTGTTCATAGCCAATCTCCAAATCTATAACCTCTCCGGGATCTTGCCAAGCGCAATCCACACTTGATGACCTATGTTAAGTAATCCCATGGTGTTCATGGTTCAGTGTCCCTGAACGCCGAATAATGCATTGGCTTAAGTCCTAAGCCGAATCCTAGTCGCTCCGGACCCTTGCCAAGCATAGTCCATACTCGACAACCTGAAATAATAACCGATAATATAGGGCCTAAGTTATAGGCCGAATCCTGGTCTCTTCAGACTATTTCCAAGCATAGTCCATACTCGATGACTTGTAATAATAACCGATAATATGGGGCCTAAGTCCTACGCCGAATCCTAGTCTTTCCGAACCTTCACCGAGCATAGTCCATACTCGACGGCCTTTTAGCCAAAATCCAAAGGAAAATCTAATCAAAATTCAATCCTAAATCCAAATCCAAACAAAGAACCAGAAATCCATATTAAAAATCCAATCCCAAAAACAAACATCCAACCCGAATCCAAACCAGAAAACGAGCAAAACAGGGAGTTCAAATCAAACTCCAAAACCAAACCAGAAAAAGCAAATGTCCAAGTCAAAGGATAAAAAAGAAATCACAAATTGGAACGTCTCGGCAAACCATCATATTAGAGCATGCCTGAGGGTTATCTGCGACCACTTACATGAGTAAGTGATTTAGCCGTTTGCCCGGAGTTTGTTGCTTATTCCAAAACATCAAGATTAGTTGATGACCAATTGGCCACCATTCTTGGGTCTCATGCCCTCGTCGTTTAAGGTAGATGCTGGCTGCTTCTGTTCCACCGTCGCATTCCGAGTTCTGACATATTGTCGCAACTGACCATTCCTTACATGCTCCTCGATTATGTCCTTCAAATGCCGGCAGTTGTTAGTATCATGCCCGTCCAGATCATGAAAAAGACAGTGCCTTCCTAACGCCCTTTCACGTTCTGAGGGCTCCCTCCTCGTCCGCCTTCAATAAGGAAGGCGATGTCGAGTATTCAAGAATATCCGCTCCAATGTTGCATTCAGTCCTATGTAAGTGGAGAACTTTGGTTCTCTCCAGCGCTTCCTTTTCCCTTTATCCTTGTCCTTATCCGAGTTTTGGCCGGGTAGTCCTCCATCCTTAACCATGTTCACTTCCTTTGACCTCATGTACAAACATGCATCCTCTTGTCGAAGAGATCTCTCAGCTTCATGGAAGAATTCCTCGAGATCCAATGGTGGGTCCCTTATCAACGATACTTTGAAATCCGAATTATCTTTGACTCATGATATCGCAGCCATCCGAACCATTGATGGATTCGGCTGATCCACAGAAGCAGTTGCTGCATTAAATCGAGTTAAGAAAGTCTTGAGCGATTCATCTGCCTCCTATTTCACTGATGTCAATGTCATTATGTTCTAAGGCCTTTTTATGTGAACTCGAAACTGACTTAAGAACCTATCCACCAGTTCTGTCCATGTTCCAATGGATCCATCCTCCAGCTTCCTAAACCACATGGCAGCTATATCAGTCAAGAACGGGGGGAAACATCGGGCCATAACCTCCTCTGTTGCCCCCAGCACTTCCATATACCTAGTGTACCTTATCAAGTGGTCAGTGGAATCTGTCTTTCCATTGTACACTTCCAGAGTGGGCAGTTTGAAATCGTGCGGATTCCTAGTTGTCCTGATGTTCCGGGTAAACGGGTTTTTGTTGACTTCCTTCGAATCCCTGTTTGTCAAACCACCGCGAATAGTCCGCCTGATAATGTCAGCCAATCCAGTGTTTCCAACCAAGGGTTGCCCCCTATCCATGTTTCCAAACTGCCCTCCAAGTCCCTGAGGAAATTCTGGCACATATTCCTCATCACGTGCTCCTGTATTCCTATTAGCGTCGGGTTGCATAGCGTCATCCAGTATCCCTCCATGAACTAGTCCAGCATTACCCGGTGGTATGCCCCCGAGTCTAGGCCCATCCATATTGTTAGTCGTTTGTTGATTAGGAGTTGCCCCCTACTGAACCACTCCATCCGTCTGCTGGTTGAGTCCCTCTGGTCCAGTTCCAAGAACTTGAGCACCTGCAGTTCCGGGTTGTCCAAATTGCCTTAGAAGAGTCTGCATCACCACCTCTTGTCGTTTCATCATCTGCTTCCGCATATAATTCATCATGACCTGCATCTCGTCCCGAGTTATGTAGACGGATGCATGATCCTCTCCAGCTCCAAAAGAGGCCGCTTGACTTCCTTCCTGATTGCTCCTTTCCGCTGCTTGCTTCCTTGTTGGTGGCCTAGCCATTGCTTTCTAAAATCCGAGTTTCCAAGCTTTTAAATCCAAAATCCAAGCTCTAAAATCCCCGAGTGCTAGCTTTCTCAGTGAAAGCACCAAAATATTAGCACCAAAATCAGTCACTAACACCCGAATCCAGATGAAAGCACCAAGTACCAGTCACAGCTCACAAATACATTGTATATAGAGAGTATAAATATGAAGAACAGTAAAATTAAAATGAAAGCAGTAAAGAAAAATAGATTTTATAGTGGTTTGGCTAACTCCGGCCTACGTCCACTCCAAAATTTTCCTTTTTATTGCTGTAATAATCGATTACAATTACAATCCAAAGTTTACAATGGCTGAGTGCCTTAGCCGTCGAGAAGAGAAAGTGAGAGAGCGGAAAGAAGATCCCTTTTCTGAACCCTCTCATGCTGTATTTATAGGAAAATCCTGAGTTGGTAGGCTTTCGGAGTGGTACAGGCCCATCAAGATTCTTGCCAAACCAACATTATCGAGCCACCCTGACCAAACCTCAACACCGAGCGACCCATGCCGAGCCACCATGCAAACCACCCATGCCGAGCCACCATGCCAACCGACCCATGTCGAACCTCCATGCCGAGCCACTATGCAAATCGACCCGTGCCGAGTGACCATTCCGAACGACCCATGCCGAGTCAAGTACGATGCCGAGCGACATTCAATGCCGAGCGAGGTACAATGCCGAGCGACGTTCGATGCCAAGTGAGGTACCATGCGGAGCGACTTCCAATGTCGAGCGAGGTATAATGCCGAGCGAGAGGTACAATGCCGAGCGACGTCCAATGTCGAGCGAGGTACGATGCCGAGAGACATCCAACACCGAGCGAGGTACAATGCCGAGCAACCCTATTCTCACTCCAATGCCTAGCGACCCTGTTCTCACTTCAATGCCGAGCCGCCCTCGCCTACGACCTATACAAATGCCACGCCGCTTCCAATGCCGAACCACTAACGACCGACCTGCCTGAATTTCCACACCATGATTCAACCATGCAGAATCACTTTATTCTGACCGAAAGGCATATCCGAGTGAGCTTCATCCTTTTAAACCGAATCCATCATATTCCAACCTAGATAATCGTGAAGTCGACTTAGTTAAATCCGCATGTCCGTGGCCTTCCCGAAAGACGGGTTAACACACACACACACACACACATATATATCCACTTATAGTTTACATTCATAAATAAAAAGTATGCCGCTAATCCATATAAGGTGGCAATAAATGTAAGAGTAAATTAGAAGAGCGTAGATGGAAAGGTAAATTACGTTTCAATTAAAATCCAATCAAGTCTAATGAAAAGGAAATAGTCAAGTGAAAATCTATTTTACCCCATTAAAATCTCCTATTAACATTTAATTTAGAACCATATGAGATTTCAAACCTAAAAAATCCTTTTTTATATAATTGGATATGAAACATAAGTTTATATTTAGGTACAAACATATATGCACTAAACCAACACTAAAATTTGAAACATGAACTAAATTAATTAGAAATAAAGCACCCAATTTAAATTTATTTCAATGTACGTCTACAATTAACGACTTCTCTCTTTTTAATTAAAATTTGCAATCACATTAATTGCCACTGATTTCTAAGTTAAATTTTAAAAGAGAAACGTGACAATTCAATTACTTTCATAGTAATTTAATGTATTTATGGAATTATTATATACAGACCAAAAACTATTAATTTCTTATTAACTAATTGATTTCTTATTCCTATAATTAATCTGTAAGCTAAAATACATTTCAAATAAATAAACATACGTTTACTTCTTTACTAAACTTATTCACTTTTATTCTTTTATTTTTGATTTAAATGTTCTCATATTAAATCAACTATCACCTTATGAAAGTTTTCATTTTATTTCACTCGACACTATAATTAACATTTTTTCTTATATTAACTGAATATTCAATTATATTTAATTTTATTGATTTCCAAATTGATTTCAATGGACTAAATAATAAGATGATAAGTAGAACAATATTTATGTTTAAGTAATTTAAACACATTTATAAATCTATTGCTTACAACAAAGGTCACTGAACCTACATGCTAAATAATTGGTTTCATATTGCATGTTAAAACCAACCAAATCAACTAAAATTGATTTCTCTTTTTAATACGACGTTCAATTTTATTCCTTATTAGCTTTCATTATTACCATTAATTGAAATTACATTAAAATAGTTGTAAATAACATTCATACTACATTATTAAATTATATTGTAATCAAAAAATTTCCCATATATAATTCATAAATTTTGATTTCTTACAATATTAAATTGCAAATAATCTTAATTAATTTAATATTTTTAATTATTGAAAATTACGTGTCGTTACATAAAGAGAAGCCTGGGCTCAAATAGGCGACAGGTTCGGCGATTTCGAATCTTCAACATTCATGAAGAGTTGCTTTGAATCGGTGTTTTAGACAAATTAAGAGAGTTCGTTGTGATGAACGTTGAAGTGATTCCCTCCGATCTGGCATACCGACAATGCTCGAGAAGGAAATCCATCATAGGTTCAATGATGTTTAGAAAGAGTGGCTACTTGAGTGGATAATTTTGAGGCCAATGATGAGAGCGGTGAGACATATGATTCGGTGTTTCAAACATGAAAACTATATTGCTGGTTGGAGACTCAATTTTTGTAAACTGCACACACACACAAATAAATATACATGTAGGCTATGCTAGGCGTTATTGCTCGTTGACAAGGCGAAGGTGGGAAGGCGGAGATACGTCGAGCCTGGGTTGCTGCTATGGCACGACAGTGGTAGGTGACCGGAGCAATTGTCAGTGTGAGGCGGATGTTGCTCGGAGATGTTCATGGATGGTGACAGTCTATGTCAGAGGCAAGGATCTGGGGTGAAAGCATATATGCAATGAAAGCCTATATGGCAGTTGCGTGGCGTATGCTGCTCGACGGGTTGTTAGGGAAAGGGGAGGCGAACTGTGCATGGCAGGTCGGGAAAAGGTTTTGCAGGAGTGGTCACGGCAAATAAAGCAGGAGGAGGGAAGTGAATTGGCTGACATGGAAGGGAAAATAGGTGCGGTGCTTGGGGAGGGTGACGCGGCCGTGGTGATGGAAGGAAGGGCGAATAGGGAGGCTCGGATGTCAGTTTGGTCAGAGGGTGTGGTGTGGAGTTTGGATCCGAGGCTGATGGTGGGTGCTCAGACTATGGCCAGGGCGGAGGGCGACGCTTGTTCGGTGATGGGTGTTCGGGCGGTCATGTGGTGGCCGGAGGCGGAGTGGTGGCAGTTGTCGCTTTACTTGGGGTGAGGAGAATGGGTAGGGCGGTGAAAAAATGGCTTCGTCTGATGTTTGAATAGGCTCGGGAAAAATAAAATTTGTAAATAAATGAACAGCATTCTTATATATTATTGCATATAAAATATTATAGAAGAGGAAGGTTTTGGCCATGAGGGGAAGATGGCGGATCAGAGTGCTTGGGTGGAGGGTTGAAAAGGAAAAGTTGAACAAGTTTTTGAAACAAAAATATGTATGTTTTATATATTCTCAGATGGGATAGCAAAATCAACAGAGGGAAGGGAAATGAACCGTAAAGAGAATGAACCAATAAATATGCTCAAATAGTTCAAACTAAAAAGTCAGACGTGAATATCAGGAACATAAATGTTAAAAGCTATTCAATTTCAACCAATAGATAAATAAAAGGGCATAAGAAACCAAAAGGCCCGAATACGGAACCGATAAGGCATTGATTCCGCGGAACATACACCAAAATACATAAATGAATATACTGCGAAGATAAACACGATGAGACGAACAGAATGATACAAAAATATCAGTGATGCGGGCATCCTATCAAAAGTCGATATTTGCTGTCCAAAATGCTGCTAAAACGCCAAAAATAAGACAAACACGGCTGGAGCGGTCCAAATTTGGCAAAACGAAATATGACATCTCCCTCAAAAAACAATTTATATTTTTATAATATAAAATATTCATGTTTCATAAATATTTTATTTCTACCAATTTAACTGATTTAAAATTGAAAATTGAAAATTTCATAACTGAATAAACTTCCATATTTTTCAATAAAATTTTGACATTTGCTATGTTAAAATAGACGCATACCAAACATCAAATTTTCGTTACTAAATTTAATTATATATTTTCGAGAATTTTTTTGTTAATTACATTATTAAAATCATCAAAATTTTCGAGTCGTTACACTTTTGAATATACTTTAATCTTTAAAAAGAGCATTTTAAAGATAATGGTAAGTAGGGCATAACCAGTGGGTTTAGCTAACCAAAGGATAAATCAACTCCATATTTAGATTTTCTAACAATTGATGTGCACAGGGGTTGATGGTACTAGGTATCACGTGTACGGTGTGGACTGGTTATGTTTTTCTCTGTTGCATATTTTATCTGAGATATACATCGCTTCCGATGGTAGTTTCCAACCATTGTCAAGAGACCACCTCGACATACAATGGGCATCTCCAATGAAAATCCATATGCAAACATAACCTATCGCGTTTTTAGTTGTATACCTAATATTGTTGTTGTGTGAGATGCAAGCAGCGCAATATTTTCTTATGTATATTTTACACCTTAGACATGTCTATTATATCACTTTACTTATTAGATGGTTTTGGTTATTTTGAGGGGAAAACCATTTCGGTGATTCGGTTAGTCTCAAAGGATGTTGTTATATAGGCATGTATTTCTTGAGTTTCTTACTGCAGATGTATGTCTCACTCGTTCTATTTTTCCCTTAAATCCTTGGGTGCTTTTTTGAGTAGTCTGAGAAAAGCAAGTTTACAGTGGAATTTCTTTGAAGCTTTAGGAGATGAGTTAGATGCTTTCGACTATCTCTGTATTTTTATTTTTGCTTCAATTACAGTATGTATATATTAGAATTTGTGAGGACTGACAGTTATAACTGTCCGGCCAATGATAGTATTTAGGATAATATCTATGAAATTACTCTATATCTTAGAGTAACCCTTTATATTGTCTTTTTGGATATTATATATTATCATTCCGTCGTGAGATTCATGTACTTTGTTCTTTCTTACTTGTTTGTTTTCTTCTTGCCTTTTCTTTTTACCATACAATCTGTCTTTCTAACACTTGGGTGATCGGCACGTGAATACCGTGGATGTATCAGTGTCGACATTTATGGGTATAAAAGTCGCTTTTTTATATTTGGTATCAAAGCTGAAGTTTTGGAAAATACCTTTGTTTTGGTTGGGTAAAATCATTAGAGATCGGGTAAGCGATGCCCTAGACATATATATATATATATATATATATATATATCTGTGTGTGTGTGTGTATTTGTATTTGTTATAAATGTATGCCATAAAAGTATTCCAACTACGAAAATCAGAAGATCTTATATATAGATAATTTATATAAGTATATTTTGCAAGATGTAGCTTAATTAATATATGGAATAATGATGGTCATTTTTATCCCCCATCAAATAGTTTAGCTATGCTCGGCCGGTTTATGAGCATTGTTATTATTTGTAAATTAATTAGTCATGATCAACCAGTTTATGAGCATTGTAATCATCTGTATATTGATTTGTCATGCTGGGCTAGTTTTCAAACATTTATTATTATTTATTTATTATTGAATTATGCTCAACCAATTTATGAGTAGTTTACCTATTTACTACATTGGTTGAGTAGACGATAATTATGGGTGCATCGAAACTAACACTTTGTGATTATAATTTCATAGTTTGACTATAAAGCATTTGGTGGTAACATTGGATTATAAGTTTACTTTAATAAAAGAAAATTAGTATAAATTTTCCAAATAATCAATTTACATAAGTATGATTTATAAAATATGATTTACAAACAAAGATGGTTTAAACCTATATTTTGAAAACTTAAATCGCGCTGCCATTGAAAATAGTTTCTGAGATTTTAAAGAAAATAATAACAGTATTTCTAAAAGTATTTGGAAATATTAATATTTTCAAAAGAGTTTTAAGATTTTTTTAAGCTCGAGGTTACTTTTGGAACCTAGTATCAATTCGGGAACAAAGTTTTTTTTTTTGTTATCCGATTCGATAGACTCAAAAACGAGTAAAAATGGGCGAAAAGTGTTTGGTTGGTAAGCACTTCTCCTGAGTATTAATCTTTATAATAACGGGATATATTACACTACTTGGCCATACCCATTTCCCTAGCATCGTTATGGTGTTACCCAATCTATTTGCATATTTTCTATGGAGTTCAAAGCAAATATTTGGGAAATTGGTTTATAAATTATGGTCATGATACTTAGTATTGCTGTATAAAGTATTTGATACTGCTTTGAAAATGATTTTTATTTAATTTTGAAAAGTATGATTTGATATACAAAATGTACATGTATATATTATCATTTCAAAGGATTTGAAGTAAAACCTAGATATTTGATTCTAAAATTTTCTTTAAAGAAATCCGATATAAAATATAAAGTAGTTTAATACATATTAGTTTTGGTAACATAGATTTTGAAATGAGAGTTTTGTATAAAAAAGATTTATATGTATGATATGTAGGGAGCCCAAGTAGTAGTGGCATAGCCCAAATAATTATAAAACCTTTTCTTGTTTTCCAGTTATTGTAAAGTGCGTCTATTAAATAAGTGAAACTCCAATAATTTATTTTATTGACGCACGTATCCTATACATTTAGGACAGTGCGGTGTATTCATTATATTATGATGTGTTTGTTTGGCAGTTTTTACTTGTTTGAACGAAATGAATTTTTCAACTATTTTTCATAGTCTGAAACTTCCGGATCGTTATGGATTTGAAGCAAAGTACTTTTAAATATATAAAGATGAGTTTATATAACTCTTGAATTGAGAAGGTAGTAGATTAAAGCAAGTTTAAAATTGGTTTGACATACATGTTATGTAAACCATTTGATGTTATTGGGCTAACTAATCAATGTCTTTACCTTGGTGGCGTCTAAAGAGAGTAGACTCCGGGCCTAAGTTTGGATACCAATGTCCTATTTTTTTCGACCTACTTGTTTGACCTGATAGATAAAGAAGTCGAAAAGGTTGACTCGGTTATAAGACCCAGATTTATTTTGGAACTTCATTTGAATTTTAAAAAGTAGAATGAATAGGATGTTTTGTATATACTCGTAGGATGCAGTAGAGTATATACGAGTATAAACTTGAGGTATGATTTTATGAAATGTTTTATAAACAAAGGTATATTTTATGAAATGCTTCATAAATAATTTTAGTATTGAATGAGATATTATTTGTGTGAATCACTACTAGAATGACAGTAAATAGCGACGGAAGCTTCTAACGGCCGTCGACGGCTGACGATCTCCGTGGCGTTTTCGTAAATAAAATACAGTGACCATCGCAAGGTGTCGAAAACCGAAGTAAATTAGCCGTCAGTGGCCGTCGCAAGCCATTGGAAACAGCGTGTATATAGGCTCCAGGCTGAGAGCAGCTTCATTATCTCATTTCCCCCCAAATTCATCAAATCCCTAACTCCACCATCTCCTTCACGTCGTTAGCCAGCCGCGCCTCCCCGATCATCTCCAACTTTATCTTTCTCCACACTCGACAAGTCTAGGCCCTTCATCAATCTTCAATCAGGTTATATTCCTAAACCCTAATTAATTTTGATTTGTTAAATTAGGGTTAATTCGTTGTTGTAGTCTATAATACCCCATTGATTGTTTGTTATACCCTATTGAATGCTAATTATGTTGTTATTATAAATTTTTTTTATTTAAATGTTAAGGAAAAAAATTTGTTTAGTGTATATGTGCGTTGATTGGTGTATATGTGTTGATTAATTAGTGCATACGTGCATTATGGCTAGTTTGGATTAATTAGAGTCGATGCTTAGGATTTAACTTATGCATTTTTAAGATGACGAAAATGACGATTTAGTATATGCGTTTCTTAGAATGTAAATAAATTATCGTAAAAAATTGTTGTATAATACGCTTTACTTTTTATAAATCTCTTAGAGAGTTTTTGGCCTTGTCTGACAATTATTATATATGATCGTTGTATAGATATTCGTTTTTATCACAAAATGGACACTTATATTCATCAGATACAATATTTGTCCCTGTATTGGACAGGTTACAAACAAATAAAGTAATTATATTTCGTAGATTATTTCATTTCAAACAGTTCATAAAATTTCGACAACACTTTCTTTTTGTTTCCTGTGTACACGCATATGTATAAAATACAGGAAACAAAGAAGAAGTGCTGTCGAAATTTTGTTAAATCGTTTAAAATGAAATGATTTATAAAATATAATTACTATTGTGTTTGTAATGGGAAGTAGGATGACCAACCATCAAAGTGTAAAATAATAACCTAAAAATTGTAGATTATATTCATATAATTATTTGTGTAAATCCATTTGAAAATAAAATTAAATAAAATAATACTATATATTTGTGAAAAATTAAATGTATGATTTAATTGAAAAATAAATGTCAATATGTAAATTATTTTATCGATCGGAGCTGGATGTATCAACGAAGAAGAGATTGGAGGCTCAATACGTGAATATTTTCAAAATAATGCACACGTCTTTATTGAATTCGCTTTAAGTAATAATGGAAACGATGAAGAAATTTGTTGTCCATGTAATAGGTGTAAATTATTGAAATATTTGATACCGGATATGGTAATAGTTCATTTGCGTCAATATGGTTTCGTGCCGAATTATTTGGTGTGGGATCGTCATGGAGAACTTATAGCACCTAATCCCGTACATTCGGAGGAGAAGTTGGATACTGAAATTGTTCCGACGAATCTCATAGAAGATATGGTTGAAAATGCAGCACGTTCAATGTTCCCTACTGTGGAAGTTGATGGTAACGATGTTAATGTCGAAGACGAATCAAGTATTAGAGAAAATTATGATTTATTGGATGCTGCTAAGAAATCCTTTTGGGATGGTTATACAAGCGGTACTCAAGTTTCAGTAACTAGAGAATACATTGCGAAATACAACTTCACAGTGTCGGGTTTATAGTTATAATACAAGCTACAAAACGGCATATGCCACTCGACAATTTAATGTACGAAAACCATTATGAAGTGAAAAACTTATGTCTGCTTTTGATTTGCCTTATCAAAAAGTAGATACATGTTTAAATGGTTGTATGTTGTTTTGGAAAGAAGACGGAATTGTAAATATGTAACCAAGAAAGATACAAAGCAAGAAAAAAGAGGGAAAAGCAAGTTCCGTACAAGCTTATGCATTACTTACCCATCACTCCTAGGCTTCAAAGGTTATATGCATCTTTTGTAATGGTGCATCATATAAGATGGCACTGCATGAGAATAGAGGAAGAAGGTACGTTAACATACCCGACTGATGGAGAAGTATGGAAGCATTTTGATAAGACATACCTCATTTTCGTAGCGGAGAAACATAATGTTAGACTTGGTTTATGTACGGATGGATTTTCACCGTTCTCTCAATTTGGTTCAAAATATTCATCTTGGCCTATAATCGTTGCCTTATTGGAAATTTTTTCTAGTTCGTCATAATATCGACATGATGCACAATGAGAAAATATGTTCGATAATGTATTTAACACATTTCTGAATGTTAAAAGAAAGACTAAAGACGATTTGAAATCAAGACGTGATATAGAGGCAATATGCAATCATCCCGAGCTTCATATGAAGCCAGATGACATAAAAAAACCTAAAGCATTATATGAGCTTGACAGTAACTAAGTTAAAATATTGTTAAAGTGGATATATGGATTAAGATTTTCTAATGAGATTTCCTATAATCTTCGTAGATTTGTCGACTATAAGAACGGTAAACTGAGTCGGATGAAAATTCATGATTGTCATGTAATGATGGAGCATTTGTTACCCGTCGATTTTAAAGAACTATTGCCCACAAAAGTTTGAATGATTGTAACATAACTTAGTTTGTTTTATAAGGAGCTTTGTTCAACTACATTAAAAGTTGATCGTTTACGTAAACTTGAGGAAGAAATTCATATACTTCTCTGCAAATTGGATAAAATATTTCCTTCGGGTTTCTTTAATATAATGGAGCATTTACCTGTTCTTCTTTCGTTTGAAGCACGTCTTCGAGGTCATGTGCAATATGGATGAATATATCCATTTGAAAGGTATTAATATTGACTACGTTAAATTTTAGTTTAATTACATATAATAAAATTTATTTATAATTATTCTTAACAGGTACTTAAATCATCTAAATAAAAAAGTGAGACAAAAACATGAGTTGAAGGTTCGATATGCAAATCATTTGTCGAAGAAGAAGCTTCATTCTTTCTCTCTCATTATTTTAGTGACCATGTGAACTTATCTTTTGAAAGTGCTATGCGAAATGATGAAGATATTTAACAAGATTCTTCGAAATTAGTGCTATCTATTTTTAGATAGTAGGGCGCTCTGTTGCGTGTGGAAGTATGATTAGACGATAGAGATTATCATGTAGTCCATACATACGTTCTTCTTAACTGCGGAGAAGTTGTGCCATTTGTTAGATATTATTAAATAACACATCTAAAATTATTTACTTGAATAATACGTGTGTATGTTAGTTATGATGAAATATATTATCTATATATGTAGTATTTACGAATCACAGCATCCAAGCGGCGATAATAGCAAAAAAATTGCTGCTTGGTTTTCGAACCACGAATATGATCTAGTAAATTTTGTGGACGACGAAGGGCTAAAATATATTGCGATGGGACCAAAAGGAAAAGTCAAGACATATCCAGTATTCTTTGTCAATGGTTACAAATTCAACACCAAAGAATATGAGGCTGAAAAATTAACTAACAATACCGGTGTATATGTTAAAGGTGGTGATTATCCAAATGATCACACAAATAATTTTTACGGCATATTAACTCAGATTTTGCAATTAACTTATTTCACCAGACCTGTGAAATAAGTTTATTTGTTTAGATGCAACTGGTTTGGTAATGTTCCAGAATCTGGAATCAATGAGCACCAAAAATATAATGTTATTGAAATAAAGCATACATCACATTATCATAAGTATGATCCGTTTATACTAGCAAAACAAGCCCTACAAGTTTATAATGCTCCTTATCTATCTATAAAAAGAGATAAAGCATATTATTCGGCAGTTTTGAAAACGAAGGCAATATTTACGTTTGATGGAGAAAATATTCCACACGAATAAGCATACCAAGTGAATATTGAGAAAAATGGCGAAATTACAATAATAGATGATCAAACCTATTGTGGACCTTTAAATGATGAATCAAATGTATTGGTAGAAGCATTTGAGACCACTAAGGAAAATAATATAGAGTACGAGACCGAGTCTGAATCAGAAAACGACAAGGACCGATTTAATAATATACATGTTGAAAAAATATAATTTGTGGGAGTATTGATGTTACATTATTTTGCATGTTATATGCGATTATTGATGTTAAATCTTGATATATTCACTCATAATTGAATGATATGTTTTGCCATAATAAAATAATATGTATATGACAGGTATTACGGATGTCTTTCATTTGCCGGTGGAGTTCTTCATAGTCCGGTTCCTCCTCTTCATCTCAGAGAGGGACCGTTCGCAGCAGAGGTGATGAGGCGATGGCTCATCACAGGAGGCACCGGCATACAGTGGTTAGATTGCTATCGAAAGCAAATGACACGTAAGCATAAAATTTACTTTAGCATTATAAATATTTTGTATGATATATTAGTCATGATTTGTCTGTATCATATTTATTGCATGGGTTATGAGCTTGAGCCTTCAAATATAGTGCTCGGCATATCTAAGCAGGCATACATGAGCCGTGTGACTATGTGCTGGTCGAAATGGTGTAGGATCCCAAAGCATGTCTGGGAGAGCATCTTCCAAGTCTTCCCGGTAAGTGTAAAATTATATATCATGATATATAACCACTTTACAATTTGCTGACTAAGTATAAATGAATAACTTATATATTTTTTCAACGTATATACATGGTGCGGTAGACCTACAAGAGGAGGATTTTTCTCTTTGCGTGCGCTACTGGCACTCCGGAGTTGTAAAGAATTACCAGGATACGATGTCTACTATCGAAAAATCCAAGAAGAAGCCAAACCGGATGGGTGCCAGTGTACAGGATGCTTGGGTCGTATGGTGGAGTAGCGATGAATTCAGGGTTAGTCTATCTGATGTCACCTTAATTTATTCAGTGGAGAATACATAATTTATACCTGTAAAATATAATCTTAATTTTTAATTTTCAGGCGGAATTAGACAGGAACTCGATGAACAGGCGGAAAAATCCAGTCACACACCATGGTGGCTCGAAATCATTTCAGCATCATCACGAGGACCTGATAAATTGATTAATTGCAATCACAAATAGTTATTACATTTTTTGTATAAATTTGTATGAATAATATACACCAATTATTGTAGGAAAGTGCGTGTGGGGCTCCTACCACGTATATGGACTTATTTGCACATACCCATGCCGTTAGGCAGACCGGCGTACAAGGATCGGTGATGTATGCCTGGCATGAGGATGATAAAGCATACACCGCACATGTAAGTGTATTTTAAGCTATAAGTTATTAATTATGATCATTTTATTTAATTAGTTATAAAATATTATAATAATGTCATGTAACATTTAACTGTATTTAATTTTGCATTGCAGGAAAGATTTATGCTAGCACATGCTTAGATACTTGAACATTTAGGATGGAAGCAATTGACCACTGATGAGGAGGACGCTATCTTCGACTCCGTTATAGACCCGATACAGAGATATAGGCGCTACAACTATGGCAATCAATCGGTAATTTATAAAAATTAACTAAGTTGTAAAAAATTGCTTAATTTTTATAAAAGTTATGCAAAAACTTAAACATATTTTGACTTGTTTTGTATGCTCGGACCTCACAAAAGGCCTATCAAAAAGCTCAGAATGTTGTTGAGATTAATGAGCTTTAATAGCAGGTTGCTCAGCTGTAGGAGAAGGACTGCCTTTGAGCAGCGCAAATGGAGCAACTAAACCAGCATTTGGCCAAGTATATGGAACGTCGTGGAGCATTTCCTTCGTTTGGTGGTTCCAGAGACGACGACGAGTCACAAGGTACGTTTTACAGTTTTTGTTTTTGAAACTTGTGTATATATACAATGAGAGATGGTGTGGTTGATTTGTGGACATGCGGTGTTTGATGTTGATTTATGGAGTTTGATGTTGGATGCATATATTGTACATTGATGTTGGATGTAGATATTGCAGTTGGGTGATGATAGACGGTTTGTTTTCTATTGATTGGAAATGTTTGAGTTTGAGATGGTAATGTTTGAGTTCTATATTATTATTGATATTGATTTTAGCTTATATATCTGCTATATATATTGATTTTGATGTGTTGTGTTATATATTGATATTGATATGCATTGGGCTGCTAAAAAAATTACTCAGATTTCTGATGGGTTATAGGTCGAAATATTCCGACGGCTTTCGTGGGTTAACTGGTCGAAAATTTATGGGATCGATTTCACCCTAGAGGGGGATAAATAGGGTGATGCTAACAATAATAAAAATTATTATGGAAATATATATAATAATTGCAGCACAGATAATAGCAGAATAATAAAAGCAGTAATAGAACAACACAGATTTACCCAGCTTCGGCAAAACTTTGCATATGTGCTACTCCCAAGGTTTCCACTAGAAATTAAGTAGTTAGACGCTTACACACGTAAACTTGCGACACCCGCTATCGACTAACCTAACTCTACGCTCAAAACCCTGCCGTAACTCAGCTACTGAGTTGCGAATTCTCGAACTACAAAACCGTAGCTCATAACGTAATTATACACACTAGAATTTGAAATTTTTAAAAGTAAATTACAATTTAAAATAAACACTTAAAAACAAAACCCAATAGTTAAGCCCAAATATCAATAACCGACCCAAAAATAAAGATAACTCCCTTTCATTTTATTTCTTCTGTGTTAGAACCTCCGGCCGATCTTTTTCATTCCTTCATTCCTTTTCAAAATTAAGGCTTTGCTTTGTTGAAGCCCTGCTTATTCTTTTGCTTCGATTGAAGTATGTGTTTGCTTTGGATTGCTTTGTCGACCGATTGCTGCTTCGTTTGTCTTGGGTTGCTCCAATTGTCGAAATCAAATGATTATAAAATTGGTATACGGTTTTCCTTTTTCAAATTTTGATTATTCTTGACTTGATTCGAGTTTTATGATTTATTGCTTTCGGTAATTGCTTGAACTCGAATACCTTTACCGATGATGATTTTTGGGTATTTATAGGGATCGAACCCTAAATTATCATTCGTATTTACTTTGTTTGAATTCTTTACATCGCTATGCTTGGCCACTGATTTTCGATTGAACGGTGTGATTAATCCTGACTGATTCAATTCATATACTTTTCCATTATGCTTTGCTTGGTGACCACGTCTTGCATTTGGTTTTTAGAATCTGTGATGCTTGTTCATCATGCTCATGACTTTTGTCGAATTTGTTCATCTCGGCCTTAACTTGGTCATTGTAATTCGAATATTCATGAATTGCTTTGGTCAGTTCCTATGACTTTGGCATTTGAGATTGTCATAATATTTTAAGATGAAAACTGACTAGTTCAATTCGTATGACCATTCCCATTTTATGTCGCCTTGACTTTTTAAAACCCTTCTTGACTTGTTCATTTTGAAATCTATGACTCTCTGATGTATTCATATATTCGAAAGTTCTACATATATATTTCGAATATATTTCCCTCATAAAACTGCTACATATTTCGAATTTTTTGGATTTCTGAGCCGTAATCACTTGTTGGAGTCTGATTTGATGTGTGTCACCTCCATGTATATATGTGTGTGATGTGCCTATGCTCTATCTTATATGTAGAACGGGTGCATTTGAAGTCTTCTACTTTTATTCTTTGGTTGATGGTCTTCTTCGAGTAAAAATGCCTTTGACCTGATATATCTTTATGAGGTCTAATTGAAACTTTTGATTCTTTAGCTTGTTCATTGCTATGTCTTCTATTTCGTTTACATGTTTTCTGGTCCTGTACACTTGGTCCATGGTACCGGTGCCTTTTATTGATGTTGCACTTGGTTGCACTGTCTACTTTGTTGCATATGTTTATCTGAGTTTGATTCGGTCCCTTTTAGATTTGATACATTTTTGCATATGCACTTTTGTTCAAGTGCTTTGCACTTGAGTTCCATTATACATATACTTGAATTTGTGAACATGCATATGTCTTTGAGTTTCATTCTCTGTTGCTTAAAGTTACAATAAGATTTGGTTTAGTTCATCATGCTCATCCATGCTTGAAATGTTGAGTTATTGTTTGCACTTCTTTGTTGTTTGGTTGAGTTCAATTGCCATTGCACATATATGTATACATGTCTGAATGCATGCATATCCTATGGTTTTCATGTACCTTGTCTGCTCTGCTCCAACCATTGCTGTGTTGTCTCTCTTATATTCAACCGAGTTGTGTTACTTTGTTGTGTCTGCTGCACTTTGAATGCTGGTCATTTCATTGATGTGTCTTCAATTGATCACTGTCACCGTGCTCGTGTGCTCTGACCAATCTGGGTTCATTCATGTTGAACTGCTATGTACTTTGGTCCATGGTTTGTTTTATGTTGATTTTGGATTCTTGTTGCATGAGAACTTGTACTTGACAATTTTGTGATGTTTTTGTATTGCACCTGAGTTGAATCCAACTAATGGCTCAGGTTTGACCTTGTGCTCACCTGTCCCTGCAATTTTATCAAGCGTATATCGGTGTGCACGACCTTGTGGCATGTATAGTGATACACTATGCATGTCACAAGTTGTTCGTGTATGAATGAATTAAAATAAATGATGACGAATAACCCAAAATAACCGAGGCAAATAACATTATCAAAACACACGCTTTAATTTGCAGTGCAAAATATTTTCTTTTTCAATTTTACCGCGCTAGTGTTTATTTTGCAGATAGCTCGGATGCTGGATTCAATCTGGAATGCAGTTGAAGATAAAATACGGATGAATGAGTGATATGTAGCGAGGTGAAGATTATAAAGTGAAATTTGTGATGTAATCGAAATTGTAATGTAATTGAAAAATGTATATATGTAGTGAGAGCTCAAATTTGTACTATTCAAAATTATAACAAAATATTTGTTTGGATAAAATATTTGTTTGAATTTAAATTCTGTGTTATTTATTTTATTCAACAAATATTTATTTAACTATATGAAAAATAAAATAGTACAGTAACAAATACATTTAAATTAATATATATATATATATATATATATCATCAAACAAAAATCATATACTATCATATTCAACAATCTTCCCCTTTTGATGATAACAAACATATATTTAAGATTTTAAATTAATTAAATGTATTTGGTTATTGATGAACTCTATTTGCTCCACCTATTTAAATGCTCCCTCTTTACAACAAAGCTCCCCCTTTATAAATGCATGAAAATAAATAAAAATATGCAAATAAACCTAGATGAGAATATGCAAATAAAAAATAGAATATTTGAACTTTATTTGCTAAAGTCTTAACTTTTCTCTCCCCCTTTTGTTATTAGAAAAAGAGTAATGGTGTTAGAAAAATAGAGATAAAGTGATAGACATTAATACAATATTAATACCCAATCGAATATAAATATTAAATTTCAATAGAAAACCAAACAAAAATCATAAATACTCTATTAGGCGCATATTCCACTTTAGAGTGATAGGGGTGATGTCGAGATATAAAACCATATAGTTGTGTCTATTTGTGGTATATTTATATCAGGAATTTAAATATCTACTAACCATGCATAACTGTTAGGACTTTTGAATGAGGTTAGTAGTATTCCTAATTTTTATATAAAAAATGAATTTCAAGCATCTTCAAACCACGCATAACTGTGAGGACTTTTACATGGGATTATATTCAACTTGTCTATTTAATAATAAATTTTGATATGTGTTCCATATATGCATAACCGTGAGGACTTTTAAATGAGCATGAAAGTACATAAATAAATATTCCAAATAATTCACCCATGCATAACCATGGGGACATTTAAACGGGAGTAAATACTTTGGATGTTTTTATTGCTAAAAATAGAATAAAATAAAAACGAATAATTTTCCATTTAAAATACCACATATTGACATACTATATTGGATGTTGATGAGTGACGGTCGTTAGAAATATAATAGAAACAGAGATGGTCATGGAATTTTTACCAATCAAAAGTTATTATAAATCTTGTTTAAATTTTTAAAGAAAATTACTAAATATATTGTCTCCAGTCATAATATATGATTAATATCGACAATCATCACTATTTCAATTATTATTTATCTTTTCGACAATCACTAGGGAGTCAGATTAGTTAATGTAGTTATTTAAGATCAAAACCAAAAATAATTATAAAATCAAATTTTCTAAAATGACTAATCTGAAACAAAGTCAACAAAAACTATTTTCTGGAAGGGGTTTTATAAGAAAATGTCTGCTAATTGAAAATCAGTTGAAATGAAAAATATGCAGATATTTTCTCTGAAAATGTGATGCCACTAATGGATGTCTCTCCATATAACACGTTCCACTAGTAAATTTTTCTATCAACTAGACAACCAGTGTAATCTGCATTTGAATTTCCCTTTAACTCAATGTAGTCATTAGATAGATATTATAGACCAAATCATGGAGCGTGCAACAAATACCTTAAAATCCTTTTTACAGCTTTTAAATGAAATTCTTTTGGATTTGAATTGAAACCATGCAAATAAACAAAAACAAAAACCAACATAAACAACTAGTGACATAATGTCAGATCTAGAAGTAGTGATATAAATAAATATATCCATGTGTATCTAGAGTAATCATCAACTAATAAAACAACATCATTAGTCCAAACAAATCTATATGAACTAGTTCAAAGACTCTAAAGGTACTTATAGTGTTCTCGGCATAAAAAGATAATTGGCCAACAATTTTGCTTCAATCAAAATCAAAATCATCATCCATTTCTTTATCACATAACTGACTGAATTAAATCAGATTATGGTGCAGATTTTCACATTTAATATATCATTCAAGATAAATATACCGTTACCTATTTTACCTTTGCCGATAATATTTAGTTGTTGCCTATTGTGATTCTGCCACCTTAATACTAGGCTAAGAAACTTTGATTTATCGCCCGTCGTGTGCCGGGAACAGCCATAATTCAGGTAACACTGTTGTTGTTCCTTAGCTTGTCACCACACCAACACGAGAAAATATATTTTTGACCTATTTTTTTTTATAGATCCATGGTTGTTAGTGAGAAAATATTTTGAAAATTATGTTTGAGTAGAACCCTGACAATTTATATTTGTTCCTTTCGGCATCCAGATTTGTTTGACTTTAAGGAATTTTACATTCGTGCCTTTGGGAGCTCAAATTGGAATGGTTTTCACGTGTTTGGGTCTATGCCAGCAGATATTGCGATTGTGCCCAGTTTTTTCACAAATCGTGCACTTTGAATTGACTTAATTAATTTCGTTTCTAACACGTTCAGACTGATTATACCCAAGTCCTTGTCTAACAGTATTAACAGTTTGTTTCACTAATAGCATATTTAACGATCTTTCTCCTTTGGAAAAATTTCCTAAAGTTGTAGAAAATTGTTGGACTTGTATTTTGAGAGATTCATTTTCATTCAATAATTGAGTGCACTTATTAATAGAATTTTCTCTCCTAGTATTTTCACTTTCTTTCAAAATCAGAATTTCATTTTCAAGTGATTTAATTTTAATTTCTGATTTTTAAATTTCTTTTTCAAATGATGGACACTTATCACACTTAGGTCTCTTCTTTTGATATTTTTTAACCAATTGATCAATCTATTTATTTAATTCTATCAAACCATCTCTTTGTGATTCAATTTTAGCGTACTTCTCCCTAAATCTTTCAAAACAGCCATTTACTTCATGAAAATATATAAGTAATTCCGAAAGAGTAAGTTTTAATACCTCACTTAGCTCATCATCGTCACTGTCAGTTGTTTTTCCTTAAAAACACAGTTTTACTTTTTCATTTTCTCTGCTATTGCTTTCATCACTTTCATCGGTTTCATCCCAAGTAGTTGCTAAAATTCTCCCTATTGGTTTCTTTCATTGGATGAGTCAATTCCGAGGACAATTTGGCTTGATATGACCAGGTTTATTGCACTTGTGACATATGATCTCTTACTTTTCTGAGTTGTCTAGTACTTTGACTATTTTGCTTTTCAATTGTTGACTTAGAATTGGATTTCCTTACTTGTGATTCCACGTATTGAATTTCTTTATTATTAGCACCAGTTCGGCTGCACCACCACCACCATCATCATCATCATCTTCACTTTCCGTTATTCCTTTAAGAGCTATTGATTTCTTTCGAATATCGCCTCCTTCACGTTCTTCCTTGAGTTTGATTTCTAGCCCATAATTGGTGAGATTTCCGATAAGTTCTTCGACTTTAATTTATTTCAAATCCTTCGATTCTTGAATAACAGTGACTTTGGCTTTAAAATTTCATAGTAGAACTCTGAGGGTTTTTCGGACTATTTCCAATTCTGTGTATGGTTTTCCGAGAGCTTTTGATTTGTATACGAGATTAGTAAGTCGTCCATACATCTCATTGACATTTTCATCCTTGGCTATTGTGAAGTTCTCTATTTGCTACTAAGCATGGCAATGCGAGATTCTTTGACTTGAGAGGTTCCTTCTGAGTCACTTCAAGTGTGTGCCAAATTTCCTAAGCAGTTAGACAATGTGAGATACTATTAAATTCAATTTGATCCAATGAACATATAATAGAATTCATAGCTTTAACATTAGCATTCTGTAGTTTATTTTCAAGATATGTCCATTGATCCATCGTTTTTCAATTTCCTGGTTATCTTCCACTATAGTTAGTGTCTTATATCATGTCTCAACAATATTCCAAGCATCAATGGTTTTTAGAAAAAAAATCATTCTATTTTTCCAGTAAGCATATTCATCATTGAACATAGGTGGTCTAATTATGGACTGACCCTCAGCAAAAGCATTATTAAAAGAAGCCATTTTAAAAAAAAATCAAATATTTGAAATAAAAATTGGTTTTTGAAAAATCAAAATTTTAAAACAATGGTTTTTGTACCTAGCTTTAATACCACTTCTGGATCGATTTCACCCTAAAGGGGTGAATATGGTGATACTAATATAATAAAAATTAATGCGGAAATATATATAAAAATTGCAGCACAGATAATAGTAGAATAATAAAAGCAAAAATAGAACAACACAGATTTATCCAGCTTCGGCAAAACCCTACCTACGTGTTGCTCCCAAGGTTTCCACTAGAAATTAAGTAGTCAGACGCTTACACACGTAAACTTGCGACACCCGCTATTGACTAACCTAACTCTACGCTCAAAACTCTGTCACAATTCAACCACTGAGTTGCGAATTCTCGAACTACAAAACCATAGTTCGTAACCTAATTACACACACTAGAATTCTGATGTATTCATATATTCGAAAGTTCTACATATATATTTCGAATATATTTCTGTAGTAAAACTGATGCATATTTCGATTTTGTTGGATTTCTGACCCGTAATCACTTGATGGAGTCTGATTTGATATGTATGACCTCCAGTACATACATACTATATATATGTGCATGATGTGATGTGCTTATGCTCTATCTTATATGTAGAAATGGTGCACTTGATGTCTTCTATTTTTATTCTCTGGTTGATGGTCTTCTTCAAGTTAAAATGCCTTTGACCTAATATATGTTTGTGAGGTCTGATTGATACTTGTGATTCTTTGATCTTGTTCATTGTTGTGACTTCTGTTTCATTTACATGTTTTTTGGTCCTGTGCACTTGGTCCATGGTATTGGTGCCACTTGTTGATGTTGCACTTGGTTGCATTGTCCACTTTGTTGCATATGTTTATTTGAGTTTGATTTTGGCCATTTTAGGTTTGATACATTTTTGCATCCGAACTTTTTATTCAAGTGCTTTGCATTTGAGTTCCATTATACATATACTTGAATTTTTTGAACATGCATATGTCTTTGAGCTTCATCCTCTGTTGCTTAAAGTTACATTGAGATTTGGTTTAGTTCATCATGCTCATTCATGCTTGAAATGTTGAGTTATTGTTGCACTTCCTTGTTGTTTGGTTGAGTTCATTTGTCATTGCATATATATGTATACATGTCTGAATGCACGCATATCCTCTAGTTTTCATGTAGCTTGTTTGCTCTACTCCAACCATTGCTGTGTTGTCTCTCTTTTGTTCAACTGAGTTGTATTGCTTTGCTGTGTCTATTGCACCTTGAATGCTGGTCATTTCATTGATGTGTCTTCACTGGATCACTGCCACCGTGCTTGTGTGCTCTGACCAGTCTGGGTTCATTCATGTTGAACTGCTATGTACTTTGGTCCACGGTTTTTTTTTATGTTGATTTTGGATTCTTGTTGCATGACAACTTGTACTTGGCAATTTTGTGATGTTTTTTATTGCACCTGAGTTGAATCCAACTAATGGCTCAGGTTTGACCTTGTGCTCACCTGTCACTACAATTTTATCAAGTGTATATCGGTGTGCATGATCTTGTGACATGTATAGTGATACACTGTGCATGTCACAAGTTGTTCGTGTATGAATGAATTCAAAATAAATGATGATGAACAACCTAAAATAACCGAGGCAAATAACATTTTTAAAACACATGCTTTAATTTGCACTGCAAAATATTTTCTTTTTCAATTTTACCACATTAGTGTTTATTTTGCAGATAGCTCAGATGCTGGATTCAATCTGCAATAAAGTTGAAGATAAAATACAAGTGAATGAGTGATATGTAGTGAGGTGAACTTGTAGAGTGAAATTTGTGATGTAACCGAAATTATAATGTAATTGAAAAATGTACATATGTGTGAGAGCTCAAATTTTTACTATTCAATATTGTAATAAAATATTTGTTTGAATTTAAATTGTGTGTTATTTATTTTATTCAACAATAGAATAACAAATACATTTAAATGAATATGTGTATATATATATATATATATATTTATTATCATCAAATAAAATCATATACTAGCATAGTCAACAAAATTCCAATGGCTTCTGACGGTTTTCTGGCATGCTTTTAAGCCACGTAGACGACACCATCGTTGGAAAAAACGTTGGAACTACAGTCGAAAAAGCCGTCAGAGGCCGTCGCAAATCCATCGTCAATTTCATCGGAAATGGATGAAATTCGTGTTTCTGTAATCCAACAGCTCGCGGCCGCCGATGGCTTTGAGCAATCGAAAATCACTGTGTATCTTGTAGTGAATGAATGTAATATAAAATGTAATTAGCGTAGTTGAAGAAACCAATGAGAAAAAATCTATCAGTTGTACGTAGATCATTTTATTCGAATGGTAGTTCTTGTACTAGGATTCGAGTACAGGGTTTCTAAGTGTTTACACCGGCTTGAATTAAAAAAAATTATTCGATTCTCGACGGCGAACACTTGAATTGATTCCTGAAATGATCCCAAGGTTTTCTATTGTAGTATATGGTCATGTAAGGAAAACAGAGGTATATAATCAAGGAACATGATTGGAGTTCACACTATAGAGGTCAGGTGATCTGCACTGGTTTGGATGTGAAGTTTATGCGATCGAGCAAATGATCAGATCAAATGTCGCATACGAATGATCCATGCACATAATACAGGCCTAAGTGTATATTAAGTTTTGTTGGCTTAGGAGATTTCAAAGGATAACTTATCGATTTGTTCTAGGGTAGTTGGAATAATGTTTTAAGTAATAACGCAAGGCTGGTGAGCGTAAAGTACGCTTAGTAAACTATTTATTGTCCCTGTGCGATCAAGAACGTTTTTGAACCTGAGCAAACCTTAAACTTTGTTTTCTAGTAAGTTTGAATACTGTTAAGTAATGGTATGTGTTTGTTTCTTTTTTAATTGACCGTGTTGGAATTTCGAGGACGAAATATTTTTAAGTGAGGGAGAATGTATCAGCTCGTAATTTTAAACACTTTATATTTAAATATTCGAATTATTTAAACATTTGAATCTTGGTTAAACGTGTTAAAATTGATTTTATAAACTTGATTAACTCCTTTTAATCAATAACACATGATAGTAAACTCACGAGTAAAATGTTTTAAAAATAAACTTTTTGAGAAAAAATCTATAATGTGACAGAAAATCGTTTTAACAGTATACGGGTTTTTACTCGATAAAAGCCGCTCGGAATTTTTGGATATATCTAATAAACTATTGGAGTTACTAATTTTAGTTAAAAATAATTTATTGCTTATGGCTAACTAAAGGTGTTTAGGGGAATGGTTAGTGGAGTTGTTAGTGGATGGATTCGAGAAGATATTTTAAAGTGATATTTAGGAGAAGATATTTTCCAAAAGAGATATTTTGTGTTCATGTAAGGGGGAGCATGCATGGAGATCTTCTATAGGAGGGATAAGGGGAAAGGTTGACCTCTTGAACACCTCTGTATAAACACACACATAGCTCACAAATTTAAGCACAAAAACTATGTCTCCATGCTTCTTATTCTCTTCTCTTTAATTCCAAAACCAAAGTAAAACAACTCCAACCTTCAAATCAAGCAAATGACATAACACAACATAGAAATATAAACTCAAATCTCGAAGGAAAGGAGCACAATCCCCTACACTACATGTGGTCATGAGTTTTGGAAGGTAAAGGGAGGCGACTATGAGCATTTCAAGAGGAAGAAAGGAGTTCGTGGGTTTTTGGTGATGGTAGGAAACGTTCATGTGTTTATAAGGGCATGTGCTTGGAGTTACCAGGATTATGATGAGTTCAATCACCATTCAAAAGTATATAATGTAGTATAATTTGTTTGCAAATCTATAGTAATGACATTAACTAATTAAAATTATAACTTTAGACCCCTTTTGCTTTGGAAAGAAAACAATACTTTTATATGTAGTATATTCACTTTTATTACCCTCTGAAACATGCGACGTGGCCTAGAGTTGATGTTTACATGCTTGGTTTGGGTTTTGTATGAATGTGGAAGTAGGTGTGCGATTGTTTGACACGAAAAAGATCGCTATAACCCCACTTTGTAATCTCTTGTGTTTAAACCTCTTTAAAGTGGTGATATGTAAATGTATTTTGACAAAATATATTCTGGTTGTGCTTTATGTTTAAATAGTGTATGTGACAATAAAGAAAAGGTTTGTAGAAGTGTAAAACATATAAAACAAAAGTAACAAAAGTTAGAAGGTGAAAATGTCACTATTTGTGCATTTGGAAATATGATGTTTACTATGATTTAGAAACATATCCTTGGGGGTTTCTTTTCATGGTTATTGTTTACTATAAGTATATTACTTAATATAAAAAACTTAGACCTTAAATCATTTTTTAGCATAGAGAAAACATGGCTTTCAAGCATTTTCAACTATTCTCGGCTAGGTTTTCTTGATAGCGGTTAACAACAGCACTTTTTGACCTTACGGCAATATTTCTAACTTTTTTTAGCATTGTCTATTGTTGTGTTGTTATCAATTTTAGCGGCTAAAATGAGTTCGAATCGTTCAGTTGATTATTTTTGTGATATCTTTTTAGGGATGACTAATGACATGTTTCAAAGTATTTTAAAAGTAATTTCAATACATATTTATGAATTTTTAAAGTAATGAGTTTTCTTTATATGTAACATTTATTTAAAAATGGGTTTTAGTAAATTCTAAATTAACTATTTTTTACATAATATTTTATATGAATATTTATAACATATTTGCAAGTATTTTAAAATTATTTCTATATATAAGTTTGGAAAAGTGAGATAAATAATTTATAAAAGAGAAAAGGTGTTTATAGTAACCATGTTTGAGTAATATTTGTTTTAAACCTCTTTGATTGTACTTTTGAATATACTTTGATCTTTAAAAAGAGTATTTTAAAGATAATGATCAGTATGAAATGTTTTGAGAAAAAGCTAGAAAATGTAATGATTTAATTTATAAAAGGAGAAGATCAGGTTTATAGTAATAATGTTTGAGTAATATTTATTTTTAATCTCTTTGATTATACTTTTGAATATGCTTTGATATTTAAAAAGAGTATTTTAAAGATAATGAAAAGTACAAAATGTTTTGGAAAAAGTTTGAAAAAGGAACGGTTTAATTTATAAAAGAGAGAAGGGTTTGTCGTAACAATGTTTGAGTAACATTTGTTTTTAACCTCTTTGATTATACCTATGAATGGAAAATATTCTCAAATGATTTGTGAATATTTTTATACCTTTGAGATAAGTATTTGATTATCTTTAGAAGAATGAAAAAGTAGAATAAATAGTGAGTAGTAGTATATATGTATGTATCATTTATAAAGGTATTTAATCATATATACAAGTATTGACAAATAAGTATTATTTGGTAAAAGGGGATTATAAGTCGCTTTTGTGATTTGATCATGTTTATGTGTTTATTCATTTATGGAAAGTTTTTACTCTTGTACTTTGCACTAAAAGTCAATAAAGTAGATTTGTTCTATCTATAAGAATTAGGATGATGTGTCAAGATAGGGCTATGCTGTAATAAGTGTTCTAACCTATCTGGCTTCACCCTTGATCGAGGGATGACATAAGTTGCGAAGGTCGGAAATGGTGATAAGTATATGAGACTCGATTTCCATATGCGATCGTTTTTATTGCTATTGAACTTGACCAAAGTTTACTTGGGATGTATATAAAAGCTTCATGGATTTATACGGTTTGAGGTCCACCGGGGAGGACTCATTCCTATGAAACTTCTGTTGCTTTAAGAACGTATATTTGAGATCCCCATGGAGGACTCCTATATATCGTCCTCTTACTTCTAAAAGAACTAGAGTTAAGTTAACCGAAAATTCACCAAGTGAGTATACTTATATCAAATAACTCAAAACCATGACCACTTCAGAATTAATATACGAGTTCTATGTTATAGAAGCAGCCATGGAGCGAAATGTTATAAAGTTGGACTATATATCTTGAGGGTAACTTCGAGGGAGAGGTCAGCATTAACATTTTGAACGATGTTACGTTTTGTACTATCTATCTCGAGGGTGATTCCAAAAGAGAGGACATTGTTAGCATTTGTCGAACGACTTATGCTCGAATCCATGTAGAAGTTCATGAACTGATCAAATGATATTGGCTCTTATTACAGGACAAGGGAAACATGACTTCACCGTCGAAAATGAAAAAATACAAAGTAGGGGCATAGCTAATGGGTTTAACTAACCTAATGGTATATCAACTTCATGTCTGGAGATGCTTACAGTTGATACGCGTTGTAGTTGATAGGACTTGATATCACGTGTTAGGGCATTGACCAATTATGTTTTCCTTTATGGTATATTTTATCTAAAGATATACATCGATTCAGAAGGTAGTTTCTAACCTTGTCAGGAGGCCCGTCTGGATGTATTAATGGCACCTCTAATAAAAATCCATATGCGAATGCAACCCTTTGTGAATTTAATTGTATATCTAATATTGTTGCGATGTGAGATGCAAGCAGCATATCTATTTTCTGATTTATGTTCTATACCCTATATACTATCTATTACGTCGCCTTATTTTACTTAGCAGATGGTTTTGGTTCTTTTGAGGAGAAAACCATTCCGGTGATTCGGTTGGTCTCAAAAGATACTATTACATAGGCCTGTATTTCTTGAATTTTTCATACCAGACGTATGTCTGACTCGTGGTTTTATTTTTTCCTTAAATCCTTGGGCGCTCTTTCGGCTAGTCCGAGAAAGGTAAGTTTACGTTGGACATTCTTTAGAGCTTCAGTAAATGAGTTGAATGCATTCGACTACTTTTGTATTTTTATTTCCACTACACTACTAGTATGTATATATTAGCATTTATGAGGACAGATAGTTATAACTGTCCAAACTGATTATAGTACTTAAGATAGTAACTCTAAAAATACTCTATATCTTGGAGTAACCCTTTGTATTGTCTTTTTGGATATTATATATCATCATTAAGTTGTGAGATTTATATACTTTGTTCTTCTTACTTGTTCCTTTTCTTACTGCCTTTTTCTTTTTACCCTAATGGTTTATCTTTTTGGCACTTAGGTGTTCGACGCATGAATACCGTGGATGTACTAGTGTCGACATTTAGAGGTCGAAAATTCTGGTTGTTAGAGTAACAATATATTGTGTATGTTTTCATTTCGTCGCCACTATATCAAACTCTAATGATATCCGTAGTTAATTGCGTAGTACATTTTCAACGCCCTTGGTTCAGTTCGATAAGTTTTATCGGTTATCCGTTTACTCTGCCCATTGATTTTGACTTTAAATTGACCACCAACTACGGTGGTGCTAACATTCTACAATGAAGGAGATGAATCCTCTCTCGAGCAGTGTTTCACTTTAAGTGGTTAAACGAATACCCAACTATGGCCATAACATGAGAACCATGTAGTGCGACTAGTCATAATCAAAGTACAACGAAGACATTTAAGATCTACACCACTCTCAAGTCTGAAGTCCAATGCACATTATTACACGAGATCCTTTATTTTAACTTAGTTGTATTTAACATATAAAAACCTCATTGAGTTGCTCTACAATTCTTCCAAACAAATACAAGTACATTAATTATTTGGTGTCCCCAACAATCATTAATAATTCACCATCCACCGTATAGAGAGCATTTTGTACATTAGTCTCAACGGAAGTATCAATATCATTTTCTTGAAATATCTCGACCAAGACCATTTAAGGACATGTATTTTAATTACACGATTCAGCACTCATAGTTTCGAACACATTGCAGCTGCAATTGAATAAATAATTTTCACTAAGGGTTTTTAATGGTATGAAAGAGATGGAAGGAAGCCTTTATATTTTTGAAATTAGCCAGAAAGAATGTGAGAATGGTGTTTTTGGAAGAAAGAGTAATAATTTCTTACAATAAACCATGTATAGAATAAATAGTTCTTCCCTTGTAAATTTATCCTTCTCTTATATTTTTCTCCGTATTAATCCACTTCCTTGTTCAAAATAACTCTCCCTCGTGCCAGTGCTTATACGGTTAACAATTTATATACTTATATAGAAAAGCTTTTAACGTTCCAACTTAGATATCTATACCACTTTTCTTGTTTCTTATTTGAATTTAAACATCATATATCATATAAAAACAAACAAAATTTCCAAGGTTAATATTTGATCATTCATTTAACTTTAACAAATAAATAAATAAAATAAAATAAAGTAAAAAACAATTAAAATTAAAATCCTGATCATAGTTACACTCCCCCTTTCTCATTCTTCATTATTTTTTGGGTCCCCGCAAAAATTAATATCTCACTTTGTTTAGTGCCACAAGTAATGAGCGCAACAGGAAGGCATGAACAGAAAAAGCTTAGCGGCTCTAATGAGAGCTCGAATGAGAGGAGCTTCCGCCGCAAATCAAACCCCTAATTTTGTTCCCAATCTTCTTCCCAAAGTAAGCTCCTTTTAGGATCTCCCCCAACTCTCCGCGAATTTTGACTCTAAGTTCTTTTCTTTGTCCAGGATAATGAAAATGCTTACTCCAATGTTGATAATTCTCAATCCAGCAAGTAGCAGTTTTTTTCTGTCTATTTTTCCTATAATACATATAATATTCGGTGTTTTTTCTTCTTATGGTTTTTGATATTTGATTGGATGTAACTGATAGAGCATTGTTGAAAGACGTAAAGGAATGGATGCAAGAATCTGTTTTGATTCCCTCCGGAAAAACTGAGTCTCTTGATGTTAATCTTCAAGCTTTTCTGCAGGTTTGATTCACTTCTTCGAGTTTCTGACCATTTTAAAGTAACTAGTATATGAATGCATTTATTTACTGGCTACAACTGCACATGGTTTATCAATGGTTTATCATATACGATGAGTAATTAGAGTCCTTCAATATCTAGATTTCTAACAAGTGTATGCTTATTTCAATCTTTTAATGACATGCCTATATTCTTATGTGTTGGATGCTTTCTGATCAGTTGCATGGCATTCTGGTCCATTCAGCAATTTGTTCCTCATAATCAGTGGTATTGTATGATTGTTTTTTTTTTTACTCTGCAAGTGTATTTTTAACTTAGCCACTCTGCCTCAATTCTGTGAACCATTTTCTATTCATATGAAAAGGTAAATGCGCTTTTAGAGTTGGCAATGACAAGAAGAATATCATTTTGTATACCAGGACCTAAGTAATGAATGAATAAGAAAACACCATTTTTCCCATGTACTTAGGTGGATGCGTTTCTCTACACACACACGCTAGGTGGGAACCCATGCTACACATGGGTTAGTTGTCAACTATGTTATTGTCATATAATAAACTATTATAATGTTTCCATTTAGTAGTATTTGAGAATGATAGTAAGTAGTTGTATTATTTCTCGATTCATAGTGACAATTATTATTTATGAACCTTAGATGAAAGTTGCACAAAACAGCCAAATATAATGCGCGTGTGCATGTGCCATGTATTGACTATGATCAGTTACACCTCAAATCCTCTGATTTCAACCACATGTTCCGATTTAAATAACAGAATGAAGTGAGAAGAGAAACTATAATTATTAAAATGGAACACGCGGTTGAAATCAGGGGATTTGAGGTGTAGCCGATCCTTGACATATATGTATGTATATATATATATATATATATAATATGTCACATTCAAAAATAAATAAATAAATAGATAATATGTATATATGATTGGCTATTAAGGCACAAGTTCATACACAATCAACAATGGATTCAGACAGTGAATCTCCATCACATAAGAAGCACAATAAAATCTAACGGTTGATATCTATTGTGTCATCGGTTCGTGTCCAACTATTATACATATGTGGGCGCGTGCACAATCTATTGTGTCACCAACTTTGTCATTTTCTTTTGTTCAAAAAAAACTTTTCCACATAAACTCACTAATGCAACATACTTCTACCTACACGATCGACAACCAAAATGGAAGAAAGAAAAAATGTTACATAGACACAGTGAAGAAGATTACTATGCATAAAATTTATGAAACATCACACTTTAAAGTTTTAGCACTTTCAACCAGAACGTCTTACATTTTAAACAAATATCGTTTTTTGTTCATATGTAGTAAACCGGTCAAGGCCTTCCTTATTCAAACTACTTGAGTGATCATGTCCTACTCAAGCCTAACTAAGATTTTTCTTACATTCTTCAATTTTTATTTATTAGAATATATTCTAAAGTTCATGAGAGAGCTTAAACAATCATAGTGTGTGTATGTATGTACATGTGTATGTATGTACATGTTTATGTACGTGTAAGGATTGGTCATACCTTATTTTTGCTACACCTCAATCCCCACCAATTTCAACCATATGTTCTGAATTAAACAATATGATGAAGTGACAAGAATTGTATTTAAATCGGAACATGTGGTTGAAATCAGAGGGATTTGAGGTGTAGCCGATCCTGGCGTTATATGTATGTGTGTGTGAGCATGTGCATGTATACATATACATATATATTATAATAAAGTTCAAAGCATATTATACAAAATCATTTAGTGATATTTGTAACATTAGTTGTAAACTTATAAATCTCTCAACTAATCTAAAAGGTAACAAAAATATATTTGAGCTTTCTCACATTAGTCTAGGAGTAACAAAGTCATCAAAATCATATCTTAGCTTAACCTTAGCTGATTCACATAATGCGGATCACAAGATATTTGTTCATTTGTAGCATCAAGTTTATTTGACAGCTTTCTCAAACTTCGAGTAGATGAGTCAAGACATTATATCATCTCACAAGTTTTGTACTGCTCTGGATCCTTTCTGTAACTGGCCTTTCCATCTTTTTGACTAACCGTGCCTCATATTTCCCTATCTTGATACATCTTAAGCACATGCATCTCAGCATATTTTGTATTATTCAAACGGACTATGCTGGCTATATCTATTGGTGATACAGTCAAGTAAGTTTGAGATAATCCTTGGAAATCGTGTTTGTTGTAGATGATAAGATCTATTTCACTAAAACAAGACTGTTATCAAATTGGAATTTATCTTGGTCTATATGGATAGTTAAGTTTTGGTTTATCTGGATAATTATGTTGCCTTGTATGAAGCAACCTACCCTTTCCTTCAAGATAGAATCCCATGGGTTCATAATCAGTTCAGGCCTTTAATATTTAGTAATACTATAAATGATAAACGATGTTTATCTGTACAATGATTTATAATCTCAGTTGTCCAACCATACAAAACATATATCCTTGACCAATGTTAATAAACTTCTACACTCCACTCGATCTATTTCCATGGGTGAAGAAAGATTTTGAACTAAAAGCGCATAAAGCCTGATAATCACATTCTTCAACCAAGATAAAAGCCCAAAAAATATCTCATGTTCATATGCGAAAAATGGAGGCCAAAAGAGTCAAAACTAAATAGATTTTATAATGAATTAACTGCCATGTTAATCCTATTATTTGGATTCAAGGTTAGGTATACATAATACTAAAGGTGGAACACACACTTTGCAAGTTGTAGCAGCGAGAAACAAATAGTAGATGTTTTTTGGAAGGTAATGATAAGAATACTTGCTTTTATTTTTTACGAGGCCGTTATTTAGGGTTATAATCAATACAAAAATTGGCTCACTAAAACCATAGGGCACATACCTGAGGATATTGAAAAAAAAAAAACGGTGAGTGGTAATTTCAGCAGCGACCCTTTGTCTACTGCCTGCTCGTCGGAAGTTTAAGATTAATATTTTGATGTAACAAAGAAAAGATGAAGATTTAATGTAAAATAGTCATAAACATGCAGAGATACAAAGAACACGAATCAAGATGCAGATACTGTAGAATATTCTTTGATTGTGTTTCTTATCACTGTTGAATGTGATTCACAAAGTGTCATGTAAACAAATTTAACTAGGTAGTGAATTTCAAAATTAATTATATGTGATAAATGTAATTGAACGGTATAAAATCTGACATGAACTTGTGCACAGTCTCAATATAATGTTATGCAGACATTAAACAACAAATACTAAAATATTATGCAAACAGAGACACCTGAGTAAGTACCACCATGGCAAAAACAAACATTAATAAACATAAGATACATTAGAAAAACCATAACGAAAGTAATTGAGTTTCCACCTCAAGGTGGTACCTTTTATTCATTTCCACCACAAAACTCTTCAACAAAATATTATTTTCTTCACAAAAGAATAATTAGATTCTAGGTCAAGCGGCAAAACAGCAAAAGATGAATGGTTACCGAATCATTATAACTATACTGAAAATACATTTGTTGTGATCTTTATATTCAGTAATGATTAATAGCCAACATCGATAAACATATTTTTGCATCAAATTTTACAATCTTACTAAATTTATTCTTGTGCACATACACACACACACCTTGTTATTAATATAATAAATATTTATATTAGTATCATCTTTCACTTTGTTTTGGCCAAATATTTATAACCACGGACTTACTTTTTCTAAAGGACAAAATTTTAAAATGAGCTTGCAAATAAAATAAAATATTGTAAGTATAGGCTCATATGAAAACTAATTGTGGAAATATGTCTGGTTTTGATATAGCTTGCGCATTTATGGAATGCACAAGTTATATGTTAAAAAAATAAATTTAACTTGCACATTCCATAAATGCGCAAGTGTATACATTGTATTTAAGCATTTATATAATACACAAATACTATTTCGAGCATAAGATAAACATCAGTGCCGTTTTCATCCCCATTTCCTTTCTTCCTTCTCCATTTCCTTTCTTCCCAAACCTTATCTCCAACCTCATCTAATTTCAATTCTAATTCCCAAGTTTAATTCGAAAACAAAATAATTTATAATTTGAGACGTCTTCTTCGTTGCAAGGTAAAAGAGCTAATCCTAGTTGGTTATTAAATTTGTTTAACATAATTTGTTTATTAGTTAAATTTTGTATATTATTTTTGTTTACTTTATTTTGAAGTTAGACATGGATGATTGAGAGATTGACAATGAAACGTTGATGAAATATTGTGATGAATTTGAAGTGTAAAGAAGTAATGCAGCGCAGAATCACATTGGCGTTAAGCTGATTATGTTTCGAGGACACAATTTGATATATTACCGCAAAAATTAGATTGTGGAATATCAAGGTTAGAGCCTCGTTTATGCGAAGTTTTAGTGAATCAAAGATCAGGTAAACAAGAGGTGGAGCCTTAACGCAATAGTTAGGTCACCGGCATGTTGATCTAGGCGTCCAGGTTCGAGTTCAGAAACAGCCTCTTCGCAATGCGAGGGAAATGCTGTGTATATTATCGACCTTTACAAAGCTCGCTATCGTGTAGGAGCCTCGTGCACTGGGTTCCGCCTTTAAAGACCAGGTAAACAAATTTGCGTTGGTCAGGATGTAGTTAATCGCCAACATGTTGTTACTGCTATGGCAATCTAGCAACCGACATATCCATTTGTTACTGTAGAGTCGAGTGTGAAGTTGTTTGTAGGACTGAAAGGAATGCAGGGTGGCGATTTTATGGATGTAGTGCACATAACGATTACAAGATGAGGCTTGATCAAGTTGATTGATGTAATTATTTTGACTGGCTCGGTCCTCCAATGTGTGCTAGGGGAGTTGAATATGTCCTTAAAATGCAAGCCGAAGTAAGTCGTTTGGAAAAGTAGAATCGTGAACTAAGGGTAAATAATTGGCTCTTTCCCACATTTGGGCCCAACTCTGCATTGTATGGGCACAACAACCCTGGGCTACTGGATTAAGGAGAGGACAAGCCCCAAACTAAGTGTTACTTTTCAACAAATACTAAATTCTATTTCAGGCAGAAGGAGCTGTCACATGCTACAAAATAGGTTTGCTACTTCATAGTATCAATATTATTATTAGATGTCATAGGAGTAGAAATTAGGTAACAACAAAATTGCCTGTACTGCTATGTATAACAGAGCTTCTGAATGGAAACAGATAAAATTATCTGCAAATTTGTTTACTCCCTTAGTGTCTGAAGCTTCTCTGTATTCTTTTGCAATTCTAAATTTATTTGCATTTTCAGTGCTTCCCATGGTGCTTTTACTGTACCATGTCTCTGATTCTTATACATTTCCTATGTACTCTCTCTTGAATTTGTTACATTTTCTTTGTACAAGTAAGAAAGGTTAAGACAAGAATCCTTACCATTTGGTATTAGAGCTCATATGTGTTGGTCTAGAAATGTTTAAACCAACTATGGTAATCGTATTCCTTAATTCTATGAACTTAAAGATTAATTTTACGCTCTTGCTATCTCAAAAAATCTTCAAACAGTCATTATTTGATTCTGCCAAACAAATAATCATCAATCTTGCTTTTCAAATCTGGAATATTTGTATTGGCTTCACAAACCTATTTTCAGGAGCATGATACAGATTTTAATGATCATGGGTTTGTTGCTATTGACTTACCTATTTTGACAAAGCACACTAGCAACACCGTAAGTTGTGACGATGTCCGAGATGATAAATTTGAGTTTAGATCTATTTACAATTTCATGGATGATACAGTGGAGATTAAACCAATTTTGAATTCTTTCTTGCGATAAAAATATTTTCGAATCTGTGCTAAATAGTATATCTATGTTCCAATTTGGGAGTTCAGCTAAAATGGATAGAACTTCGGAAATTTCTAACTGTTAGGTGTGGCTCGCATCATGGATGTATAAGTTGGACAGATTAGCCCCATATCGCAAGAAATATGACATATAACGTGGATATATATGAGATTGATGACACGTAATATTGAGAATTCTTTTTATTACAAGTAAGTGTTGTCAATACTATGTATGTGCTTGTTGGGAGGCGATGAAGGGATATTCAATCGGGACGCTGACACATTGAAGCTTCATTAGATGACGCCATCACACACAATGAAGCGCGCGTACGTAAGGACGCGTTGGAATGTTAAAACTCAACATGATATCAGAGCCGATGGTTCGATGGACCATTGGATGATGCGAGAGTGATCGAAGCATGACTCTTTAAGGCTTGAGCAAAGAAGAATGACTCATCAAGGTGGAGATATGATTAAGTAGTCTGATACCACTGCTAGAAGATGACTCATGGATACACAACCTCCTGCACTGTGTTGAGGACTCGATATCTCTAAAATGACTTGAGTGGAAGTTTTCGCCTTACGATGGAGATGGAAAGAAGTGGAAGCAGTCCGGCCTAACTGTAGAGCTTCTTCAACATGCTCGCCAAGAAAGTTTGAGGAAATGCTCGTCAATGTGGAGATTGTTAAGTGCGGCTCGCATCGTGGGTGCATGGGTTGGACGGATTAGTCCTATATCGCGAGAAATATGGCGTATAACGTGGTGTATATATGAGATTGGTGGCTCGTAACATTGAGAATTAATTTTGTTACAAGCAAGTGTTGTCAAGACCATGTATGTGCCCGTTGAGAGGCAATGAAGGGATGTTCAATTGGGACGCCGACACATCGAAGATTCGTTAGGTGGCGCCATCACACACAACGAAGCGCACGTACATGGAGACGCGCTGGAGTATAGAAACTCAACATGGTATCAGAGCTTCATGACTCGAGGGACCAGTATGACGCAACATGATCGAAGCATGACTCCAGAGTTGCTTGAGCATGAGATGCTCATCAAGGTGAAGATGGTAGTAAGCAGCCTGCTCCCACATCTTATGAGAACTTGGAGTAGCATCCTGACCCAACTGCGAAGATGACTCGATGTAACTTCAAGGTGACTTGAGCAATGCTTGCCAAGGTAGAGATTGTTAGGCGTGACTCGCATTGGAGATGGAGTGTGTGTGGATTAAAAGAAGTAAAGTCCGACATCACAAGATATTTGAAGTAATCGTGGTATATTTATGAGATTAGCGTGTAATAATGGGGATTTCTTTTGTCACAAGATGTATTGCGAAGACCAAATTATATGCCCGATAGGATGTGATGTTAGGATGTTCAATCCGAACACCGGCATAAGTGACTTCAACCATTGGTGTTGCCTAGACACGATGAAGTGCATGCATATAGATCTGGATACGCAGGAATGCTGAAACTTAATATGTTACAATAAAGTGTTGCCATGACCACGTATATGCTCGCTGGAAGGTGATGAATGAATGTTCAATCGGGACGCTGACATCGGGGGCATTGACCGTTGACGCCTTCTAGACACGATGAAGTACAGGCGTACGGTCATACAGTATGGACATAGATACGTAGGGATGTCAAAACCTCGCAGTGGTATCGGAGCTTCATGGTTTGAGGGATCGATATGATGCAGCATGACCGAAACATGGATCCAAATTAAGGTTTGAGTGAGGAATGCTCGTCAAGGTGGAGTGACTTGGTTAAGCAGCCTTTTCCCTGCTGAAAAGAGGACTCATTGATACACAACTTGACTTCATTGCGTTGATGACTCGATTTCTCCAAGACGAGTGGAAGTACTCGCCTTAAGGTGGAGATGGAAAGAAGTGGAAGAAGTCTGACCTAATTGTAGAGCTTCTTTAGCATGCTCATCAAGAAGGTTTGAGGAAATGTTCGTCAATGTGGAGATTGTTAGGTGTGGTTCGCATTGTGAGTGCATGGGTTGGACGGATATATCCTACGTCGCAAAAAATATGATGTATAACGTGGTGTGTGTGTATGAGATTTGTGGAACGTAACATTGAGAATTCATTTTTTTACAAAGGAAGTGTTGTCAGGATCATGTATGTGCTTGTTGGAAGGTGATGAAGGGATGTTCAATCGGGACGTCGGCACATTTGAAGCTTCGTTAAGTGACACCATTACACACAATGAAGCATGCGTACGTGGGGACGCGCTGGAGTGCCGAAACTCAACACTAACAATGACGCTATTGATGCTTACACAGATGTTTCTTGGGTTAATGAAAGAGATAAGAATTTTGGATTTGAAAGAGTTAATATTTAAAAAGTTACTTATGCAATTCTATTTGATGAAATAAGCGATAAACGGAAGTATGTAATCATCTTTGATCCAGAATGTTACATTCGAGGTAGAGTACATTTTTATAGTGTTGTCTAGACTCTATATATGGGGATGCTCAACTGGAGGATGACTTTGACAAGAAAATTGTTGACTGGCTTGAACAAACTGGGTAGGGTTGATGAAGTGTTTGATGAATGCACTATAGCTATTTCATTTTTGATGATAGGATGATTGGTGGTATCATTGCCGAGTCCAGAGCATACTTCTCTTACCAGAGGAGTAGCGCGATTCAGACCCGGAATTTCGACCTTGACAAGGTCATTTCTTGACGGGTGGAAATTATATTCAACAATACGAATAACTACATGCACAACAACTGCAGGCTGCTAGATTAAGAAGAGGACAAGCACCAAACAAAATTCTACTTTTCAGCAAATAATAAACTTCGTTTTAGGCAATATGAGTTAAATGAGTCACTTGCTACGAATTTCTTTTATAACCTTTTGGTATTGCTATTACTATTATTAGCTGTCATGGGAGTATAGATATGGTAACAATAAATTTATTTGTACTACTATATATAACGGAGCCTATGGATGGAAAAAACAATGAATATTTGCAAAACCGCATCCTCTTGGTTTCTGAAGCTTTTCTGTTCTCTTCCTTTCCGTTCTGCAATTTTAAAATTTATTTGCATTGTTAGTGCTATCTGACTATCATTCGGAAGTTGCACATAAGTTTTCATTTGAATGAGTACCGCAAACCATACTCTCAAAGTCGCAAACATTCACGTGTTAACCTTAGGCTCTAAACTTATGAAAACTATTGCAGGGTTATCTTAGTCTGCCCCAGGATGACAGACAGCTTCTTTTATTTGCACTTGCAAAAGATCACGATGTGAACAGAACAAGAGTGCGCGAACTGATGCAGCAGTATCTTAGCCTTGATATTGATAGCTGTAAAAAAAGAATTTAAAACCAGCAAGCAATTTCCTCATCTTTTTACATACCTTATGTTTTTATTACCAGATCTACTTTTTATACTGACAGCTGTTAATGAGAAATCTGGTGGTCCTGAACATGAAAATGCATTGTCCTCTTTATATAGAACAGAAAGGAACCTTCGAGATGCTTTAAAGCCAATGTATGCTGCATTCTTTGAAAGATTGAATGCACATCATGATGGGTTAAAATTATTGGTTATTCTTCGCGCCGATCTTCTCTCTATGCTTAGGTAAATTTTAGGTTCTCTCACTTACTATTCTCCTTTACCTTTTTCTTTGCATAACTAACAATAATCTTAGAATTTTTGTTACTTATCTTCCGAATCAAATTTAATATTATCTTAGGACCAAAGTTTAAATCAGCATCTGAAAATGAAATGGTACCTTTGCATTGCAACTAACAAAATCATGTATCCGATGTAGCACCATTAGGAAAATGTTGAATATCGAAATTTCACATTAATTGTTAACAAGGCTAATGCAAGAGAATGTAATGTATATGAATTATTTCAAATAATAAGATCAGCTTCTTATGCAATGGAAAAAATTAATACCATCCATGCATATGCACACTATTGAATGATACAGCTGTAAACTTAAATCTGTTCTTTGACCGTTTTTGTTTGTTTAATGTTAAATGAATTTGCATTCTCGTTGGTGTTTTATAGTATTTATCATTGTTTTATAAAACTTGTCTTGATACTCGCCTCAAGGAGATTCTCAAGGCAAGGGGAGATAAGACGCGTCGAGGCTTTCTCATAAGGCGTTTTTACTTCCATCTTGGCAACTTGAGGTATATGAAATATACAAAACGTACGTCTCACATGCTTCAAATTGCCGAGGCATGCGACTCAAGTAAATTCCACTGTCAACTGTAAATATTGACGCTAACAGAAGTTATTAAACCTCAATTATTTGATTGTAAGAAAAAATGAACAAAATTTAAGATAATGAAGTGTTTTTTTACTTTTCAATTTCAATATCAACATGATTAAGTAAGATTGTTTTTGAAACAACGACCAAGAGCTATGTAATGGATTTTCTCTATTGCTATTTAAAGAAAATTTCTGAATTATCATCATTGAACTCAGAACAAATTTTATGGATTGATTTAAATTGGTAAAAGAAAAAATAAACAAAATAATAACTTGCATGATTTCCTACTGCTTGTAATAGAGATTGCTTCCACTCGAATCGATCAAAGATCATTTTCAAAAATCTAAAAATAAATAAATCAAAGACAAATAGTGGGAAGAAGAAAAAAAAATACATACCATTACGGAGTTGAAAACTGAATTCGAATTCTTCAAACATGCTAATAAGGATTGAATCACACACACATGTAAAGTGCCTAAATTTTGTTTATTTAATCTTAATTATTTATACTTTTATGAATGAATAATAACGAACGATTAAGATTGAACTCTTTAAAATTAAGTGTTTATACTGTTGCTTGTCTACACTTTTATACGATTAATTGTTAAGTTTTATTTGTTAATAAAAAATTAGCAATAACAAAGCAATAATAACCTACCCCTCAGTGTTTACCCGAAAAACTTACATCTCAACATTTTGAGGTTTATGCCTCGCCTCGCGAGCAAAATAACGTGTACTCTTTCGCATTTTAAAACTTTGGTACCTATATATTTTAATTCCTGCAGCAAAGAAAACGCACCATCTGTTCGATCATTAGAGTCATATCTGAAGGAAAAGCTCATAACTTGGCTAAGCCCTGCAGCTCTAGAGCTTCATCAAATAACATGGGATGATTCTGCATCCTTGCTTGAAAAAATTGTAGCATATGAGGTTAATTTTCTCCCTCTACATTTCTTAAAGAAAAAAAGAAAAAGAAAAAGGAAATATACTAAAGCAACCTTGGGTTAACTCCATTTTCTGAGAACTACTTCCATTGACCTTTAGTTTTTCATAGGCAGTTCACCCTATCAGAAATCTGCTAGATTTGAAGCGACGATTGAGTGTAGGGCGACGTTGCTTTGGATATTTACATCCAGCCATACCAGGTTTTACTGAAGCTGTCATATGATTTATTAATCTTTCATGTTCATCTTGCAAATTGCTGGTTTAGCACTAACTTGAAATCACAAGAGCTTAGGGAAAGTATCGCCCTACAAATACATACAACAATTTCTACTGCTTTCAGCTGATTTTTAGAAGGTTTATACTTCTTTTTGATCAAGGTTTTAAATCTCGGATTTCAATCACGTCTTGTCTCGAGAATTTTACACATAATATCTCGTATCGGACGAGATCTCGGATAAAATGAGTGTATCTCGGGTGTACATCTCAAATTAATATTTTGGATTTTAAAGTCCATCTCGGGACTATCTCGGAGTAACTTAACCATCTAAAATTGACATTTTGAAATTTTTTATAATAATTGTTATTCAGATATAAACTTTTTAACATATACAATTTATTTAAATAGCAAATTTTCCATTTTAGAATAAAGTGGTAACAAGGTTGATGTTTGTTGATTGAATAGATTCTACACATCTGAGTATTAAAATTAAAAAATCTTTTATTTTTGCTTACTTGCTAAAAAATAAAAAATTGAATTAGAAGGTTAGTAAAATATTAGTAGAGTGCAATTTTCTTGGATCTTCACAAGAAGTAAACGAAATAATTAAATAAAAAAGCATAACTTCGTATAAGTTCTCATATTGCGATCTTACCCCAAATTTCGCTTGAGATCTTAATATCTTGGACGTCACGAGTGTCAAATAAGATTTAAACAAATTTGATGTCTCGTTTCGCTAAATCTAGTCTCGTTCAAGTTCGAGAATGAAATCTCGAGCGAGATCTCGAGTGAGATAACCAAGATTTGAAACAGTGTTTTTGATGTAATAAGTTTTTGTGCTAAAAAACAGTTGGTATTCTTTAGGGGATATGCATCCAATCCAATAAATATGATTGTTGATCTCACAAGATTTTCACAAAACAATTTTAAATTTTTGTGCAGATATGAACATCTTATCAATTTTGAGTCTATTCCTTAAAGCTTTTACATTCTGGTGCCATATTTCAGCCATTCAAAAAACTAGTTTATTGAGATCAACCAACATTTAACTTGTTTTGAAACAAAATCATGTTATCAAGAAATTTTGATGGATTAAATCGTCAAATAATCTACATTCTACTAAAAAAGGGTGGAAGACTACAGTTCTGAATGTTTTTCTTTTGTCTTAACTTAAGGTGAACCTCTAATTTTTATTGAAGTCGCCCTTTTGAAAGAGATCGCAAAATCTATACAGGTAAGTTAGCTTCTTGTAATTTATCTGAATGACACATGTAAATGATTTCTGAACCGTGCTGCTTGTAACCTGCAAAAAAATAAAAACGATGATAGTACAGGAGGTTCTATGGGATGTTCCTCCTACACCAGAATGTGATGCAACATGTGCATTATTTTACTCCATCTCATCAACTCAGGCAAGCACATTCTTAATGTTTCATGAACCATCAATCAAATGAATTGTAGTTGTATTCATTTCTTTTTTTCAATTACCAGATCCATTACAAGTTAAAAACAAAAGGGGAAAAAAGAAAAGAAAAGAAATAAACATATATAGTCACTCAGCAACGAGATACACTAATATTGGTATGGATATCTTGCAGCCAGGTTTATCAGGAATCAACCTTGGAAAGTTTCTTATCAAACGTGTGGTCGACCTGTTACGAAAAGAGATGCCTCATATCACAGTGAGTTTTTTGTTTATTAGTTTATCGTACCATGTAAGAGTTGGATAAGTGGGTCTAAAAACCAGGAAGCAACAGCGGATAATTGCTTGACACAATGTTTTTAAATCGCGACTTCTCCTTTGTGCATCAAGTTACCTCATCTTTCATATGCATGCTAGTTATATCTATACAGGTTTTTGCAACTCTTAGTCCTATTCCTGGATATATGCAATGGCTTCTTTCCAAGTTAGCATCTCAGCTGAAGCTTATGGAAATAGAGTCCGAATCTACTGGAACACCAATTTCAACCTTTAAAGAGAATTTGCTTATTGAAGAAGAAGAAAAAATGATACTCGACTCTGTGAAGTACGTTTTAACACCCTTGTGAATTATCAGTACATATTTATCTGCGCTTTTCTTTGATCACTGAAAAAATGATACTCGACTCTGTGAAGTAGTTTTAACATCCTCGTGAGTTATGGGAATAGAATAAATCTCTATTATATTATTAATATATATATATATATATATATATATTAATAATGAAAGTTCAGTTAATAGAATTTCTACCGCGCCCTTTTGAAATTCCAAAAATATTGTAGATAACATCCCCTTTACGACATTCATCAACGGAATATCACTATCAATCTGTAGCATGCACCACCAACCCCTTCGTTCATCCATCAACATGATCTTATTATCGATTTGCAATCTCCACCACTAACAAGACTGCTTGAAATAAAGACAGCCTTTGACCATCAAATATTTTTCACTTATAACACACATGATAAAAACAACATTATTGTAATAAAAATTGTTTTGCTGCATCAAATATTTCTTAAATAAAAAGTAAATATCTTTATTTATTGGACGCATACAGGGGCATGCATTTATACTTAATTGTTAATACAAGTAAAAACATATATTTTAAGCTCCAATCTAATATGTAATGACATTACTGCTTTTTATTTGGCTCAAATAAAATTAAAGGCTATGTTATAAGTAAAGTATTAATAAAACAGGCAACCTAAAGTGGAAGTATCTATGACAGATGTTACCCCCCATCATGATAATAACACGCATTTCATTTTGACTCTCTCTCTCTTTTAGAAAACTACTTGGTTATTCACACAATCCATTAGTCAATGTGAATAATAGTCTCTATATTTATACAGGATCTTTTTTATATATTTTCCCGATGTTGGAAACTAAAAATGTCAATAGTGATACTTGTGCAAATTTTTTAATTACTTTGCACTAACTCCAAAACTGCAGCGGAATGCTAAAGCGCAGAAACAATCAAAAGAAGGATCCATCTTGTCGATTAATTATTAACCATCAATTCAATGAAAAATAATTACCAAACAAAGAAAAACAAAAGAGCAGAGAATACAAAGATCTAACGTGGTTCAGCTAGATTGTCTACGTCCACGTACCCAACAGGTATTCTTTATTTCACCAAGAAAGAGAATACAAAAGAGAGAAATTACAAAATTATAAGTAGTAGTGGAGAGACCAACATATTATTACAAATTGAATAATCAATTTATTCAAAGATTTATTTACGCTCAAAACCCCTAATTGATTGACTTAGAAATTAGGATTTACTGAAGAAGAAGATAACGGTGGACGCTCTCTCACATTCATGTAGATGAACTTCTTTCATTTAAATAGGCATGAAAATGAAGGATGCTTGGAGATGAAGAAAATTAATTTTCAGATTATGTGACAACCTTTCCAAATTACTTGATTTGATTCCAATGCACATAAATGACAAAAAAATCTATGTTTCTATAAATTTCCATTGCTTAAATCAATCTTCATATATAAACTTGTCTATCTTCATACAACAGATCCGATTAATTAATTGATTAACAATTAATTAATTTACTTTCTCTAAAAGATATCACACATATCCTTCATCTTTATCTTTTCATATATAGCCTAATTAATTGATTGGATGAATCAATAAATTATTTTCTTGTCTTCTTTGGAAAATATTCGAATCGCATAAATTCAACACTCCACCTCGATTCAAATATAAAAATCTGCATCATCACATGTCGACAAATTGTTGGGTCTACGTCAACAAGCTCAATGTGAACTAGTTTGGGCAAATAGAACTTCCAAATCTTTCCCAAGCACAAAAAAGGTAGTATGCACATCAACAAACAAAATGCATACGAGCAACTACCAAAATTCTTCAACAAATCCGATATTGGAGATGAACATGTAGATACTAAGCTTCGAGAGATCAGTGGAGACATAACAGCATGCTTCAACTTCTCAATCCCATATTGAGTAAGGACGTACTCGATATTGTCTACGTCATTTCCTAAGTCAACATCAGTACATCAATCTCCTCTATAAGAATTTTATTAGACTTTCCTAAGTCAACATCAGTATGTCAATCTCCTCTATAAGAATTTTGTTAGACTTTCCTAAGTCAACATCAGCAGACTCACCAACAAGCTCCACAACATTCAAAGTATAAGATGAAGAATCATCGCTACAAATATGCTTATAAATAGGGCCAACTGAATCAAAAAATCTTTCCAGCAAGTGAGCTCCACCTAGAGTCTGAACCTATGTAATCTTTTCATCAACCATGGTATCATCGGAAATACCAATATCTCTCCGAATATGGATTCAATCTGATGACTCCAAACGTGTTTAGCAATTTTCTATCCTTCCAACGTCATTGCTTGATAGAGGCTCCACCTTCAATAAAGACTTCTCATCAAATATCGCATGCCTGCTAGTCACAATTCTCCTAGTTGTTTTACACCACAACCTATTCCTCTTCACTCCTTCTTTATAGCTTGACAAAATGTGTTTGCTTTCCCTAAACTTCAACTTATCATGTCTCTCATCTTCTAAATATGCTGAACAACCAAACACCTTAAAGAATGAAAAATTAACAAGCTCTCTTTTCCATATTTGTTCTAGGATCTTCATATCTATGACAATTGAAGGTGTATGGTTGATGAGAAAAACTGTCATACATATCGCTTCTACCCAAAATCCTTCTTTTAGGCCAGCAGTCGTTCTCCAGCTCATAGCTCTCTCCCATAATATTCGATACATGCTCTTCGTTATTCCATAACAATGTGACTCAACGGAAATAGAAAAATCTCTAACTATTTGCTTGGACCCACAATAGTTAGTGAATTCTTATGACATAAATTCACTATTATTTTTAACTTTGAGAAACTTCAAACGCTTTCTTGACTGCTTCTCTACCAAGGTCTTCCACTTACAAAATTGGGTAAATATTTCGTCTTTGGCCCTTAAGAAATAGACACAGACCTTACGTGAGAAATCATTCACAAATAAGACGAAGGAACCGGCTCCACTTAAAGATGCAACTGGTGTGGGTCACCGCACATAAGAATGAACATACTCTAGAAACTATATAGCTCTAGGTCTTTCAATATTAAATGTGACATGCTTCTTCTTTACAAAAGAACAATCTCCACAAGAGTTAGGCTTCGACTGACAAACACTATCAATAAATCCACGCTTCTTTAACACTTCAATAATCTGCTCATTAACATTTATGTGAAGATGCCACAACTGTGTAGAATTTGGAATGCTAGAATCAGTAGAAACTACTGACTCTTCTAAGACCGTCTCTTCATGAAGCACATAAATATCATTAACTAGCACCACTTTCATCACTATCAATGAACCCTTCGTCACTCTCAAATTCTCTCCATCTATTATTATCCTTATACTAAGTCTACTCAAAGCTCCAACTGATAACAAATTTCTACACAGCATCAGAACATGTCAAACATCCGTGATAGTCCTAACAACACCATCATGTATCCTAAACCTCACACTTTCAATGCCAATAACATGACAAAATGTGTCATTCTCCGTATGAACTGCTCCGCCATCAATTTTCTTGTAACTGACAAAACATCTCATATCTGACGTCATATGACAGGAGGCTGCAGAATCAATCACCCAACTATTATGCTCTAAAGGTGAAATACTAGCTGAAAATAATGATATGTTACTATCACTTCTATCCGCATCTGATCTAACTGCTGGCAAAACTGAAGCTTTCTCTTTCTTCTCTCTCTTCATTCTAAGAGCCGGACAATCCCGTATTAAATGCTCCTTCTTCTTATAATAATAGCAAGCACCCCTTCTAAGACCCTTAAAGTGAGACTCATGCATATCTCTACCTCCAAGGTGCTTCTGGCTTTTATCTCTTTCTCCAGATGAACGAAGTTGTTGCTGAAGAACACCGTCATTAGTCTTAACCTTTCATGTCCCTACAACTTCTTTTGTAACATATTTGATGATGCCATAATTTTTTATACCACCACTAAAAGAATTTACCATTGATAACTAATCTAGAACAAGACAACCTGACTTCGATACCAATTTGTTGTGCAAATTTTTTAATTACTTTGCACTAACTCCAAAACTGCAGCGGAATGCTAAAGCGCAGAAACAATCAAAAGAAGGATCTAGCTTGACGATTAATTATCAACCACCAATTAAATGAAAAATAATAAAAAAAACAAAAAAACAGAGAACACAAAGATTTAACGTGGTTCGGTTAGATTGTCTATATCTACGAATTCAACAACTATTTTTTATTTTACTGAAGAAAAAGAGTACAAAAGAGAGAGTACAAAATTATAGGTAGTAGTAGAGAGACTAAACTATAATTACAAATCAAATAATTAATTTATCCAGTGATTCGTTTACGCTCAAAACCTCTAATTGGTTAACTGCAGAAATCAGAGTTTACTGAAAAAAGAATAATGGTGGATGCTCTTACATTCATGAAGATGAACTTTCTTCATTTAATTAGACATGGAAATGAAAGATGCTTGGAGATGAAGAAAATTAATTTGCAGATTATGTGACAACCTTTATAAGTTACTTGATTTGATTCCAATGCACATAAATGATAAACTTGTCTATCTTTATACAACAGATCTGACTAATTAATTGATTAATAATTAATTAGTTTCCCTTCTCAAAAAGATATCACACATATTCTTCCTCTTAATCTTTTCATATATAGCCTAATTAATTGATTGAATGAATCAATTAATTATTTCCTTGTCTTCTTTGGAAAATATTTGAATCACATAAATTCAATAATACCAGAGTTAGAATTATAACTAATACGGATGTGCTTAACTGCCATGTATGTGCCGCGCCATCCAAAATATTATAATCACGTAGTTGCTTCAAATACACCACATGTGAAGAGGGCACGATGAAAAAATAATAGCCCCACGCCGGAAGATATATAACCAAGATCCTTTTTAAATATCAAGAGACCACTATTCAAATTGACCAATTGGTCTTGTGAAAAATTAAGTAGTTCTCTAAAAAAATGCTGCTTTTTTCTAGAACATGACTTCTATTTAAAAATATGATACGAGAGCAATACCTACTGAGCAAGGTATTGTTTTGTTGATCTTTCTTTTGCAGGATCTTTAAATTCATGTTTCCTTTTAGAGTTTCTGACATAACTCCAGTATACTAGGCCCAATCCCTCAGTGTCTATTTTATTAGATTTCCTTCTAATATCTCAGACATTATACCAAAATCTGTTAAAACCACACCTAATCTTTCAATTTCTTTTGTACTGTATATGCTAGAGAAACGGTGGTAAGTTTAACAAATGTTAAATAAACATTGGAAGGTTAGGCCTAATATCACAGTTAGCATGGACGTCAACGTCAAGTCAACAAATCTTTTCTTTTGATGGTACGTTTTAACAAATAATAATTCGAACCTGATTACTGTAACAGATCAAGGCTAAATATCGTACATTCTAGTTGCTGACAGGTCCTCTGATCCCCTATAAGCTGCTAGTCAGAGTATTATCGAATGAAAGAAATTAGGTTGCCTAGGAATTTTCATCTCATTTCAAACAATATAATCTCAGTCCAGCTAAAAATATGTTATAGAGTACGTACTTTGTCCCATAATAGATGAGTTTTTGGATGTGTGCAATCAGCGGTGTCTCAAAAAAGTCTGAAGCTCGAAACAAAATTTACTGATAGGTCCCTATTTTTTTTTCTTTTATCCCTCTTTTACATTAAAAGCCATCCACCTTATTCCCATCTTGGATATGACAATGCATCGTTAATTTGTTGCAAGCAAATAATAGAACTACTTATAGATGAATTTTAAGTTTTTTCTCATTTAGTTTGAATTATCTCTTAAAATCCTAATAGTTAATTATTTTAATGGCATTTTTAAACAATTTATCATATATATTAATATTACATTAGTAGTTACAGAGGTGGACAAAAATATCATTTCACCAAATTAAACATTTCAACTTATTATGTCAGGTAATTATAGTCTGTACACCAAATTCATTTGTTAATAATCATCACATCCCTTTTGAAAATATATTGTTCAAATAGGCAATTCGAAGAATAAATAAATCATCAATTTTTAGTAAAAAACTGAGATATTGAATAAATTAATGGCTAATATAATTAAATAAACAAATTTAAAATGCTAATCACATTTTAAACTCTTCTGGTAATTCACTTCAAAATCAAATAACACCCAAAGTGCAATGATTAGGATAGAAATAGCAATGCCAAATAAGGAAAATTAGGAAATGTTATGTCGTCCAAAAGTTTGAAAAATAATAAAATAGATATGTCTAATGGAACAATAAAAGGAGGCTTAAAATTGAATCCGTGTTTCATTTTTTAATTTAGGTTTGACATTATTTTATTATGTATTAAGGAGAATTACTTAGGTGGTTATTTGGATCATTTGAATTGTCCCACATCTCCTGGTTCCCAAGACTTGATATTTATAATTATGATAGCTTACATGACATTTTGATTCAACCGTTGGGGGACTCCTATATTTGTTCTTAAATGCAGGCTTTTAATCGGTAGGTAATATGCATATGGGTCGACATGACCTTAAGAACTTTGAGGCACTAATTTTTTTTCCTTGCTGGTATTAAAGTTGAGCTGGTTCTATTCGAGAAAATCTCTTCAGATGATCAGTCTAAGGGAATAAAAAACCTAACGCAGTGGAAAACAACTGGATCGTGATTGTAGTGAGATGGAACAAACAAAAGTTGAACATCAGAATAGACAGTCACAGATTTATGCAATGCAGAAAAATAAATAACACCGGTATTTATAGTGGTTCCACTACCGCTAGGCAGTGTACATCCACTTGGAAAGAGGAGATTTTACTAATCACTGAAAAATTAGAGTTACACGATTGATTCACTTTTGGAGGCTACACATAAGAATTAACAATACAGACAAAATTCTGCAGAGTTTCAGCTCTCTAGAATGACTCTGAAGTTGGCTGAACTTAACTTTCAATTTCGGCTACCATTGTTGTCCAGAAGCTCCTCTATTTATAGAGTGAAGAAATAAGAAGGGGTAGCTGCTATATCTCGTTCGGCAAATTACCGAACGAAATATCTCGTTCGGCAAATTACCGAACGAAATAATTCGTTCAACAACTTACAGCTTCAAATTGCCGAACAAAGCTTTCTTCTCTCCGCTTCAAATTGCCGAACGAAGCTTCAACTACCGCTCCAGATATGGACGTACATCTGCTCCTCCACTGAACCAAAATCTTCCACTGCCGATTCCTTTTCCACGACTCTCTCTTCTTCTTCTTCTTCATGCTTTGATTCTTAGGGTTTCTTCCTCCTGATTTGAAGTTTCAGGTATCAAATTCAACAATCTCTACCTTGATACCGAATTCCAAACAAGCCTTTCAACTTCATCTACACCTTCATGCTCCAAGCAATGGATACCTACCCATTGAGTTTCGGCAATGTCATCACCCATTATACTTTGTCAACGAACTCCGGCAAGGCCATCGTCCGTCAACAAAGTGTTCGAAGTACTCAGTCTGTGTAGAATCTATCAATCTCCACCATGAAAACAAACGTCTTCACGAACCATCTCAACTCTCTCCACGTGCCACTCCATGGCATGTAGCACTTCATTAAGCGAATCAAGTCCGAGCAATGCTCGAACTTAGCAACATGGAACGACTTGGTAAACATGTCTGCTGCATTCTCCTTTGTGTGAACTTTCTGAAGGTGAACTAGCTTCTCTTCACTAATCGAGACAAGGAATGACTCTCTCACCTCAATATGTTTCGTCCTCGAGCGGAAAGTCAGATTTTCAGCTAAGTGAATTGCACTCTGACTATCACAGTACACATCCACGCCGTCATATACGAAGCCTAAATCACACAACAGTCGCCTCAAATAAAGCGTCTCCTTAGCTACTTCAACCGCAGCTATGAGTTCTGCCTCTGTAATAGACAAAGCCACAATCATCTATAACCTCGTTCTCCAACTGATCGCTGTCCCACCAATGGTGAACACATCCAGATGTTGACTTCTTTCGATATTGATCACCTGCATAGTCGGAATCACAAAATCCAACCAAGCTGAAATCTTTTCCTTTGCCGCCAAAGACAAGTCCATGATTTGGAGTTCCTATAAGGTATTTAAAGATACACTTCACTGCTTTCCAATGCGTCCTTCCTGAATTCGCCATGAACATACTAACAAATCCAACCGCTTGTGCAATGTCGGCCTGGTGCAGATCATGACATACATCAAGCTGCCAACTGCACTTGCATATGAGATCTTTATCATATAAGTCTTTTTTGAGATCGGAGAGCCTTTACTAGAAAACTGTATGTGCAAAGGCATGAGTGTGCTGATTGTCTTTGCCCCTTTCATGCTAAACCGAGCAAGCACCTTTCGAATGAACTCCTTTTGAGTAAGGCTTAAAAGTCCTAGCTTTCTATCCCTTTGGATTTCCATATCCAAATTTTTCTTTTTCTCCAAGGTCCTTCATTTCAAATTCCACTTTCAGCTTTAGCTTCAAACTATCGATTTCAGTCTTATTCTTGGAAGCAATCAATATATTATCAATGTACAAGAGTAGGTACACCCATCTACCATTCTTTAAATGCTTGAAGTACACAGATGGATCTTTGATGCTACGATCAAAACCAAGTGAAAGCATAAAAGACTCAAACCTCTTGTAACATTGTCTAGACGACTGCTTAAGTCCATACAATGACTTCTTCAATTTGCAAATCCAATTTTCTTTCCCATCTACGACATATCCTTCTGTCTGCTTCATGTAGATGGTCTCATCCAAGTCTCCGTGCAAGAAAGCGGTTTTCACGTCCAGTTGCTTCAGCTCCAAGTCATGAGCTGCGACGATAATGAGCAAAATGTGGATGGACATATGCCTCACTACCAGAGAGAATATCTCATCATACTCCAATCTCTTTCTTTGTGAAAATCCTTTAGCAACCAATCTAGCCTTGTATCTCCCATCATCCTTCACCTTGAATACCCATTTACAACCTATGGCTCGGCTTCCTTGAGAAGGTGGTACCAAATCTCAAGTCTTGTCCTTCTTCAACGACTTTAATTTCTCTTTCATATCGCACATCCACTTTGAATTGTCACATGACTTCAAAGCTTAATCAAGTTTAAACGGCTCCCCAAGAAGCACATGTATGGCATAGTCAAACTGATCACCAAGGCTAAAGTTCGCAAACTGTCAATCAACATAGCTTTTGGACAGCCTAATAGTCCTACGACTGACCTGGGTAGGTACTGCTTCGCCTAAACTCCTTTTAACTCCACATTGAACTGAACTTCCTCTAGATTCATGCACATCACCAGCACTACTAGAAGGTATGAACTATCCTGTGATGTTTCATCAACTGTGTTTTCCTCGACAGCACAACAACAACCTACTCTTTGGTTGGAACATGAGAACTTCTTCCATCTTCTTAGGCCTATCAGAATCTTCTGATGTGGTAGATTGCTTCTTCTACGGATCGAACATAACAAACTCATTAGAAGTAACATGTCTGGAATGAACAATCTTTCGATCAACATGGCTTCAAATTCGATACCCTTTGATATCATCGGTGTATCCTATTAGTATGCCCTAGTATGCTCTAGCCTCCAACTTGTCATCACTTGTATGGTGAACGCACACGAGACAACCAAAAATTCGGAAGTAACCAAGATACATTGCTTTACCTATCCACTACTCCTCTGCAATCTTTCCATCTATGGCTGAGCACGGAATTCGATTTATGATATGCACAACAGTTGATAATGCCTCAGTCCAAAAGCCTTTAGACAAGCCCGCCGTCAATCTCAAGCAACGAGCCTTCTCCAGTAGAGTTATGTTCATCCTTTCTGCAACTCCATTGAATTGCGGATCTCCGGGTATAGTGAAATGTCTCTGAATGTCATTCTGTCCACAAAAGTCGAGCAACTCCCTAGAGACAAATTCATCGCCATTATTAGATATCAGCGCATTCAACCTAGAACCAGATTAGTTCTCAACAAGTGCTTTCCAGTCTTTGAACTTCTCAAAACTCTCTGATTTGGTCTTCATCACATGCACCAATACTTTTCGAGAAAAATTATCAATGAAAGAGATGAAATACTTTGCTCCTTCAAGAGAAAGAGTAGCAACCGGTCCCCATACATCTGTATGCACGTACTCAAGTACTCGCCTCGATCTACGGAGTCCAACTCCAGAAGATACTTTAGTTTGCTTGCCTAAAACACACTCCTGACAAAAGTCCATCTCGTCGAACCTTTCTCCTTTGATCATCTTCCGTCTCCGAAGCAACTCTAAACTCTTCTTTGAAATATGACCCTACCTGAGATGCCAAAGTTTTGTGGCATCCAAATCACGAGAACTATCACATACACCAATACTTTTCGAGAAAAATCATCAATGAAAGAGATGAAATACTTTGCTCCTTCAAGAGGAGTAGCAACCGGTCCCCAGACATCTGTATGCACGTACTCAAGTATCCGCCTCGATATATGGAGTCCAACTCCAAAAGATACTTCAGTTTGCTTGCCTAACACACTCCTGACAAAAGTCCATCTCGTCGAAGCTTTCTCCTTTGATCATCTTCCGTCTCCGAAGTAAGTCTAAGCTCTTCTCTGAAATATGACCCAACATGAGATGCCAAAGCTTTGTAGCATCCAAATCACGAGAACTATCTATTCCAACACACGACTCTCCAAGAACCGTGGTTCCTTTCAGCAAATACAGATCTCGGAACCCATCTCCTTTTATAAAAACTAGTGCATCTCTCGAAACCTTCAGACTATCCTTCTCGATAGTTATCTTGCATCCCAAAGATGTCAATTGTCCTAAATAAATTAAGGACTTTCGAAGACCTGCAACATACCGGACACCTGTCAAAGTGCATATCACTCTGTCAAACATCCCGATCTTCACTGTACCTTCACCCATTGCTCTACAGTTAGCATCATTACCCATAAGAATAGAGCTTTCCTCTTGTCCAACGAAAGAATTGAAGTAATCCTTATTAAACGTCATATATAAATATGCCCCCGAGTCCAGCACTCATTGGTCTGAGACATCCAATACTGCTGCGGACAACACATCGTCAGATACAGACTTTCCACCGCAAATGATAAAGATTCTTCGTCTTCCTTCGAATCTGGACAATTTTTTTATTCAATGATCAGGTTTCTTGTAGATAAGCATTTCCCGTACTTTGACTTTCCTCTCCTGCCATTACCGGGCTTCCTGAACTTGGAACGTCCTCTAAAGTGCCAATTCTTCTTATCTTTCTCTATCTCTTTCAACAAACAGGTCGTGACCACTACTTCCACCTCTACTTAACTTATCTCCTTCATCTGATCTTTTAAGCCCTCAGATAGAAGACCCGACTTCACATCTTCCACTGTCAATGTGTCTCTAACGAAGATCAGGCTGTTAGCGAAACTTGTGTATCGCTCCGGAAGAAAACATAAAAGAACCATTGTCATTTGCTCCTCATCCATCTTCAAGTCAACAATCTTCATCTTCATCATGAGATCATAAAAAATTAAGATGTTCTTTCACTAAAGTACTCTCTCTCATCCGCGTGGTGGAAAATGTCTACAGCAATATCAGACGGTTAGTTAGAGATTTCTTCAAATAGAGATTCTCCAGCTTAGTCCAAACGCCCCTAGCAGTGGTCTCACTGTTAATCTCTGATATAACAATCTATTGCATAGCTAGTTGTAAAGTAGTAAACGTCCATTTTCCCATCTACTTCCTTTCTGCGACTGAGATTTAGCCGTTAACTCCTAGGGGCAAACACTACTAGATGGACTTCATTCCTCATTAGAACATCCTTCATCCTCCATTGCTACTTCTCGAAGTCTTTATCCACATTCGATTTCTCAATTGCCAACTGTGATTCTGACGCGATACAGATCTCTCTAGTATAGGTTCTTGTAATAACTGGAGTCGCTTCATCTCTTGGCATAGCGTCTAACGCTCCTCAATCAACCTTGCAGCTCTGGTATCAGACCGTTGGGGAAAATCCCTTCAGATGATCAGTCTAAGAGAATAAAAAATGCAGCACAGCGGAAAACAACTGGATCGTGATTGTAGTGAGACGGAACAAACAAAAGATGAATATCAGAATAAACAGTCACAGATCTATGCAATGCAGAAAAATAAATAACATCAGTATTAATAATGGTTCCACTATCGCTAAGCAGTGTACGTCTACTTGGGGAGAGGAGATTTTATTAACCACTGAAAAATTAGAGTTAGAAGATTGATTCACTTTTGGAGACTATACATAAGAAGAATTAACAATACAGATAAATTTTTATAGAGTTTCGGCTCTTTAGGATGACTCTGAATTGGCTGAAATTAGCTTTCAATTTCGGCTGTCATTGCTGTCCAGAAGCTGCTCTATTTATAAAGTGAAGAAATGAGGAGCGTTGGCTGCTATAAAGCAGCCATGCGGTTTGGTTTGGCATATATCTGGTTTGGTTCGGCAAAACGCCGAGTGAAAGATTTGGTTCAGTGTCAAAATACCGAACGAAATATCTCGTTCGGCAAATTACTGAACAAAATAATTCGTTTGGCAAATTACAGCTTCAAATTGCCGAAGAAAGCTTTCTTCTCTCCGCTCCAAATTGCCGAACAAAGCTTCAACTACCGCTCTAGATCTGGACGTACATCTGCTCCTCCACCGAACCAAAATCTCCCACTACCGATTTCTTTTCCACGACTCTCTCTCTTTTTCTTCTTCATGCTTTGATTTTTAGGGCTTCTTGTTCCTGATTTGGAGTTCCAGGTATCAAATCCAACGGGTTCTGTGTGCTATTGATACTAATTTTGACAAAAAGTAAAACCTGCGGCTATAATTTTCTTGAAAGTGTGTTTTCGATTATTACAAAAAGTGAGAAATTTATGGTATATAGTACCTAGCAAGGCATCATTTCTTCGGTTTCAGATGTGATTATAAACTGCACATATTTCATTTGCATTCAATTTTATGCGATGCATCTACAAAAATATAGTTCATGAACTTAATACATTGTTTTTTGATTTTATGTTAATACATTTAATGTGACACAAATCAAATTTATTTCTAGCAGTGAATATGACGAGGGCAGAAATGCCATTGAGGTTCTATATAATTTGCTATCCTCAACTAACAAAGAGTGGACCAAATCAGATCAATTGTTGACTACTCTTCAGCCTATCCTTATGCGCTTATGTGCAAGGTATATGTTTGATGTAGCGGCACAAATCATATCCATGTTGTTGATTAATATCTTTTTTAAACCATCTTATGAAGCTGATTAAAATCTTACTTTTGAGCACAAGTGTACAGTGATTAGCCTTATCTTACGATTTACCTTTATTATTACTGTTATTTTATCATGTTACCAGTTTGATGTAGCGGTCAGCAGCAACCTAATCCTTTGCTACTTTGGTCTACCATCATTCTCTCAAAAATCTACTAACTTCTTAATGTTCTGTTTCTTCGTCGTAATAGTTATATTTTTTTTTTGATAGTTTCCTTTACATAAAGTTATCCATGACTCACAATATATATAATTTGCCCAAAATGTTATGCTGTATGGTATGATGTCGGGAAATCCCCTCTATTTGTTTTACAAGGAAAAATGCCTAGTTCATTAAAATGCCATATGCCATGCACTAGCAATAAACATGTCTCATATTATACATTACATCACAGTTGAAATTTCATGGGTGGTCAGTTAAACAACTGTTGGGTGTTAACTCACAAGAATGAATTGCTCTCAGTACATATTATAGCATCAGAATTCATAACGTTCTTTTATCTGTTACAATCACATGTGTCTTAGTTGGTAGTTTGTTAATTACATTGTACCTTTTTTTTATATACTGAATTTGTTTCAGGTACTTGCTTAAAGAGAAGAAGAGGGGGAAAGCTCTTGATGTGGTTGCAAATTTTCACTTGCAGAATGGAGCAGTAAGGATAATAATCAGTTTTTAATCACACTAGTTACAATTATATGAAAACAATCTTTAGTTGCTACTTCACACCCTACTTTTCAAAAATCAACAAAAACAGTTATTTTGGGATCCTAGGGATATGTTCTCAAAATGATGATGGCACTAATGAATGTGCTTCTGTTGGTATGACGAACATCTCTGTACACCTGGTATGGCACAAGACAGCATGCACACAGCAACACACAATACTAATGCACATGCACTACACATGCACATTGTTGTGCACATCCAAAACATAAGAATAATGATTAGTGAATGTAGCAAGTACACATGTAAATGCATACAAAATATTTAACAAGGGTCAGTGCTTGGGTGCCACTTTTAAACTGAAAATTAACCATTCTTCAATTTCTCTGCAAGTATCCATGCATTCCAAAAATTCACTCGCCAATGTGTTGAAACGACTGTTTGCTAGGCAATGTGATTAAACAATTTTTTTTTCTTGTCTAATATATAACTATTACCATACAAATTTAAGTTATTTGGCAACTGATTGCTGAATTAACTGGACATAAAAATTATAATTTTAACAAATTTGAATTTCGTAGTGAGTATTTTAATGTTTGTATTTTGAGGACCATCGACTAACAAAATGCTTGTTATAACTGTTATTATGGTTGTGACTACCATATACAAATGGTAGCAAAAATATGTTTATTTGTGCATGTGAGCTAGCCCACCCCCCCCCCCCCCCCCAAAACCCCCCCCCCCCTATGTGCCAATCTTAACACACATACCGATATACTTTAAATATCAGCCCAAACAAATATTTAACCCACTTCAGTAATTACTTTTTTACTCTCTTCATTTATTACATGCTTCAATTTCTAATACATCTTTAAAGCACAACAATCGAAATTATGAATTACTACTAATTTTCAAAATTCAAGCTTCTTTTCCTAAAATTGATTTTCCTTTTCAAAGTTTAATGTTTTTTTCAAGTTTATTTTTTTTCCAGAATTCTTTTTTTCTCCTAAAACTTAACTTTCTTTTCAAAATTCTCTTTCATATTATTTTTCGAAATCATTTTTCATAACTTGAGTAAAGTTGCACTGATTTTTTTTTTCTTTTTCTTGGCGCAACCTGGTGGGTTGTATTGATTTATCCAGTGCAACCTGCGCTGCACTGGCTTTTTTGGAGCAATTTGGGTTGTACTGACTTTCATTGGTGCAACTTGTGTTGCATTGAATCTTCTCCAATGCAACTCTGGTTGCACTGACTTTTTACTTGGTGCAAGTTGGGTTGCACTGGCTATTCTTTCGGTATATCCTGGGTTGCACTCTTCTAGGGTGAAAGAAACCAAAAAATGGAAGTCTTTTGACACTCTAAAACTGATATAACAAAGTATCACTTTCAACATTCATGCAGTGAGCTTGCTTTCTCCAATTATAAACCGGCTTCTAAAACATCCAACTCCGAAAAACCAAACCAAGACTTGAACAAATACCAAATTAAATTGCTCATATAGTTGAGTGCGACCTATCTACAGAGCTATCAGGGTTGCTTATTTTTATGTATGGGTGGATTCACAGAAGGAGATATCAATGAGAGTCCGGTAAAGTTTAAATAATAATCGCGTTATTGTCGGTTTGCTCTTGAAGTATTAAGGACTCGAAGAGTTAAGTAAATGATCGCATTACTTGAGGCACAGATGGCGTACCTTTTGTTTGACCACACTTTCATGTTTCACCTCAATCTCGGTTTTGCCAGCAATATAGTTTCCAATTCAATGGCCTTGATTAAATTTTTTTAGATGAAATGATGTGTATACTTGTCCAAAGCAACAGACAATAACAAGCTATGATCCATCAAAAGAAAGCTCCTAATTTTAATCTTTAATGGAATCATGATGTTATGGCAATTGTTGTGGAGTTTGTAAATCGAGCAAAGAATTGGAACCAATCACAATGAAAGGAAGAACCCAATCACAATTGAATTTTTTTATGAATCCAATTGTAATAAAGAGATTCTGTCAAATGCGATTAGATTCAAAAAGTCGTACATGAAACCTATGATGTTGTTGTACTATTGGGTATTTGCATAGTTGATGGTGACAAGCCAATCAGAATAAAAATTTATCCTAATTGCAGCATTTTCGTTCACTGAACCATAAAGAACAGATTACTTTGTATACCAATACGAAGAAAAGATGGATTGTTGACTTGAAGGTTTGAACAGTTTTGATCAATGTATGTTTCAATTTTTGGAATTTAGGGTTTTTGATTTTGTCAATCTAAGAAGAAGCACAAGAACGAAAAAGCACCACTGAGAGATGATGCATGAGAAACTGAAATCCTAAATATAGGAAGAGTGATAGGAAAATGCAGAGAGAAGAAATTTAGAGCATTGTCAAAAATAAGTTTTCTGTACGCGAAGATGCTAAAATAGGATGCCCTTCATAATTTAGGGGTTGATTCGTTTAATCTATCGTAATATCATGTTACGTTAGGAATGTGGCTCATTGAATCACTCTCCTATACCTGGAAAAAAATTATATCCTTTGATCTTATTGTTTAGGCCATAATATCTTTAGTTAGATCATATCTCATGACCGGTATGTGATGTTTCAAAAATACCAGGATGATACCGATATCGGTGAAATATAGTTAAGGACCAATATGCAATGTTTTGAAAATAACAGGATAATTTCTGCATGTGTTTTTTGTTAGAATGTGGAATATTTAATGTATTTTTTTACAAAATATCCATATAATTTTGAAAGACCAAAATGACAATATTGTCTCAGCCGACATCAAATATCTGTCCGATATAGTTGATATATCACCTACGTTATAAGATATTGACTGCATATCGTGAGATAAGTAACCTTTTTGAAGTTGTGAAGGCAAATTCTTTCATAATCGGTAATTATAAACAAATATTGATATGTTCTTAAACAACATGATGAACCCAATCAACGTATTAGATGGGGTTTAACATATAGTATAGAGAAAATACAGGATAATGGATGATACTTCTTCCTTGTGCATTTTATTTCGAAATGAATTGTACAGATTAGTGACACGCTGATGTAGACATACACATTTCGAAAGAATAAATTAAGTTCACTGATATAGATGGCGCTCACTGATGTTGATAATGCACGCATTTCGGAAGAACAAATTTAATTCGCTGATATATTTCAGTTGACATGAATGAGACTGTCAGAATTTTGCTTAATTGCAAGATAAAGTTTTAAGTATGTTGTCACATTTATTGTAGTTAATCAAGCCGCATACCTCTGCGATGATATTTTCATTTTCACACTTTAAGCATGAGTTCATTCATATTAAACATTTTACTGAATTTTTACGGTGTGTAGATGGTTGAGAGGATAAACTGGATGGGGGACAATTCTGAGAAAGGCATTCAGCAAAGCGGAGGCATTATGGTGAACTATGTGTACAGGTGTTTATGTGTAGAAAATCAAACTTATGACCTAGTTTATTATTATTTGGAGTCATGTGATGTTTACTGTCTGTCCCCTTCAGGTTAGACAACATCGAAGCATATGCCCAGTCATATTCTGAAACGGGCCATATTCATGCATCACCCAATCTTGATCAGTATACCAGCTGACGTGTGAATAAAAGCAGAGTTATGTTATATAAATTTTTGGTTATATCATTCGTGACATTGTGTAGTATGTATTGCCATTGTGTATTGTACTGATGTGCATAGCTACTCTAGAGATACCTGAAAAAATAATGAATGCAAAATAAACGGGTTAACTCAAAAGTGGACAATGTAGTATTGTCTTAGTTTATTTTGTTTCCACAAAGTAATAACATGGCAGTTGCAAGTTGTGTCATGAAGTATATGCATCAGTCAATGTATAATGTGTAAGATGGAGCTTGACATGGGCTATTTGGTATACTAAAACATCAATAGCTCGATTATGATTAGATAATTTTATGGACTAGTTTCTGTTATAACTCGGTAGGAACAACGAAAAGAAAAGAAACAGGTTCGCTATTATAACTTGACATTCCTGAACGAGCTGTTGCCAAATATGTTAGGTCTGTGGTTGCATTGGTTGAAACTGGGAGAAAGCTATCCATTTATGTGCATGGAAGTGCCTAGCTGTTTGATTAATCATTTGTTACTTCAGTTGTAATAACTTTAACAAATATAGGACATGGATGAAGTACGTAGATCCGTCTCTGTATAATTGATTGTTACCAGAATAAGAGGATAAATATTTTTGAAGTACATTAGCACGCTCCTGTCTAAATAAGTAAATCCATGCGAATCAAAATCCAATGGATTTAGATAAAGGTTGATCCAATCCAATTTACAATGGGTTTTTAAAATTTTGGTCGGCATTCGGTCCGCTTTTAAATAAAAATTATTGAATTGTGATGAATTTTAGATTTTTGTAGAATCTATTACTTTATAATAAAGCAAGAACTTTCATCTCCTGACGTGGATTATTCCACATTTCTCATTTCAAAATGCTAGTCTACTGTTCGCTTTCGCTTTTTTTTTCCTTCCTCTCACGTGTTTTTCCTTTTTCCCTTTTCTCCTCTTCCCTTACCTCATCGTCTACAACTGCTCCATCACGTGTTCTGTCCACTTTCTTCGTTTTCCATTTCGTTGCCAGTTTATGTTAGAAAAATAATTGTTATTGACGACTTTATGTATGAAAATTGCGGGGACGCAATTTTTATAAGGAGGGGAGTCTGTAACAACCCGGGGTTGTGTTCGTATCCATTTGATTTTTTTTGTTGTAATGCTATGGCTATCTTCTGACTTGTTCAACTTCGATTGGATTCGACTTCCATTTTTATGTTGACCCTTCTTGGTGTTGCATTATTTCGAAACACATACCGGTTGCCTTCCTTCGTTCGCTACCCTAAATCAAAATGTTGGGCCACATTCCTTTTTGCTAGTAGGTTTTCGAGAGATTTGCCGTTCCTTTTTCTTTCGCATGTTTTTATTTTGTTCGACCCGACCCCCCTTCTCGATTCATTCATTCGAATCTAACCCTAAAAACATTCAAACGAAAATAAATGGCGGCTCGTCTCTCCCTTCGTGCGTCCCTCTTCCATCAAAAGTAGGGAATTGAAGTCGAAGGCTATGGCTACAGAGGTTCGAACTTCGTTCGTATTCCTCCTTTCTTCGGTTACTTCAATTTGGTCGGCTTCATCTTCACTCCCCTGGCAAAGGTGAGTAATTTAAGTTACTCGCATCTAATTCGAACTGTTCGAATTTGTTCGCTTGATTGTTTGTGGTCTTCGGCTTCTATTTGATTTTTATTCAATGTTGATGCATTTTCTTGATTTCCAAGGCTTTGAATCCTCTGGCCTTTGAGTTGATTTCTTTGACTACCACGATTTTTGATTTTCTGTTTCTTTGATTTCGTGAATTTCTGTTTGAGATCGACTTTTACTTGATTCTTCTTGTGTTCATTGTCCTAACCATGTGACGCTTGAATTTGGTCTCTGACTTGGGTTGATACATGAGTTTGTCTTCGTTTACCTTGGTCATACTATTTTTTATATAACTGCTATTGGCCACTGTTTCTTAGTCGAATTGGTTACCACCAGTCTCGAGCTTGTTTTACTGATGCATTGAGCTCGTGTAGTCTTCATTTATGAGTAATCTGTAGTTACCTTGCCTCTGACTTTTTAGGCACCCAGACTTCACTTTGTTGTCTGCATTTTGGTCGTTTGTGTTCATTTGGGTAATTTCAGTGGCATGAGAAAATTTTCTAATCCATTTGATCTAGACATTTCAACATGCATTCATTCTATTAGAGCATATCTAGTTAGTATGTTCGATCTTTGTCTTGCTAAAAAAATTCACGCGCATTCAATCCAGAAATTGTTGTACTTGTGTACTTCATAAACATGTGTGTCAGTTAGTGCATCTGCTTGTAGTTGTTGAGTTTTCATTATGGTCTGGGCCTTCGTTTGGTTGCTTGTATATATAGAGACTTGACTCATTTATATTTTACTGCATATACCTTTGTTGTTGAACACTTGCGGTATTGTGTCCCTGACCTGATAGCATTTGATCCAGAATATTTTTGCTCTTTGGTCTACATACTTGTTGCACTATATGAATTCATATGTACTGATCATCTCCTTTGCCCTCTGTGCTTCATTGTTGCCAGTTGCATTGCATTGTTGCCAGTTGCATTGCATTGTTCAGTTCGTACTTGAGTCTGTCTCAATTTGCCTGTACATTGTAGTTCAATTTGTACACTGACATGAGTTATAACCTTTTTCACACAGTTTGGTTCATATTGCATACACCTGCATACCTGTTAATGTCGACATTTACATCGCTACACTTGTTTATGTGTACCATTTGGACTTGTTGTATTCATCCAGTATAGTAGCTTCATGTGAATGAGGCCAGTTGAACTGTTATAAATCTTTGCCTGCTGTCTTGAACATCTGCTATATTACCATACATGTATACATGTATATTCATGTATCACTTGAGTCTGCACTTGTTTTGTCCAGTTTGACAGTTGTAATAAGTTGCATTCACTATTTATACTGCTATGTCGTATTTGCATTGCCTCTAACCTTTTGCACACAAACTTCATTTCATGTTGAATACATGTTGTGGCTATGCAGTTGTAGTTGACTTGTGTTGTATTCCTGCCTTTGTTCTCGAATTTGGTCCAGTTTCATTAAGTTGTTTCTCTGTGCACTAATGCATTTTGTTTTCAATAAGCACTGAGTCAATTCTCATGTGCATTGATGCCTTTATTTTCGTTGCACTGTGATTGATCATCTCGGCTGTGCCTTGCTCTTTGGTGATTTCTTTGCATTGCTGAGTTGTCCTTTGTGTTTGTCGTACATATGAAATTGATTCATATGTATGCTAAACATCACATCTCAGTAACATTTACTTGCATCTATATGCTGAAATGATTTAGTGTTGTTATGCTGCCTTATCATGGGTACATATGCGTATCTTATCTGTAGCCGTGGCTTTGTACTTGTGTTGAATCCGATATTTTGGATTTGACCTTGTGCTTAATTGTGAATTTTCATTGTGCACATATGTGCACATTTTCCATGTCATTTTGCTTTGACGATTGAGGCCGTGGCACCGATATTAGATTCCTCATTGATTTTAGTTCGTCGATCTTTTGGGTACATCATCACCGTAGTGGTAAGGCAGTGCACGCAAGCGTGAACTGCAGCCACACGGTATTCGTTGGGTACATCATCACTGTAGTGGCAAGGCAGTGCACGCAAGCGTGAACTGCAGCCACACGATATTGCTTTTATTGATATTTCAATTACTTTTGATCCATTGATCTTTTGCGTATTTCATATGCCGTATTGGCGAGGCAGTACACGTTAGCGTGTACTGCAACCAATTAGAATTGATGTTTTTAAGTGATATTTCAATTGTTTAAATTTTATTTAGTTTCATTTGATCATTTTGTTGTATTCTAATTATCTCTTTGATAATTAGATTATGAGTTTCTAGTTATTTATTAATAATTAGATTTTGATCTTAATTGCCTATTTGGGAATTCTGATGTTCTTCTAAATTACCTTCATTAATAATCCTTTCTTCTATCTTCGTTGATAAATTGAGTTTGTTGAATTGTTGTTTAACACTATACGTGTTATATTTACCGTTATCCGATTTTCTTGTTAAATGATCGGATAGGTGAATTTATTTTGACTGTCGTCTAATTTTTATTTAATTATTATTGCTTATGTGCACTAATAACTGAGTTTGAATTAGACTGACCCGTGTATTATTTTCTTTTGAATTTAATACTCGGGTCAGACCGAGTATTTACAGGTTGCTGATATCTTACTTTGGGTTGCTGCTAGAGCTATGAAGTCTTTTCTTACTTTTTAGAGTAGTCTTTGTCTTAGTATAGGATGCTGTATACTCATGTATATTATTTACAATAATGTACTTGTATATGTAACTTCCTGAGTCGACAGCTGTAGTTGTATCATATGTATCGTTTGACATGTATTGTAACTGACATCAGTTATTATATATAAGAGACTTTCTGTTTTATCTGTGTTCCGCAATTATATTATCTGTGTTATTATTATGTTTATTGTCCTAAACTATTATGAACCATCGTAGTTCGTTTTATATTGGAATTGGATATGTCGATGGGAGTAAATAATAAGAGATGAAAAAAATTAAAATTATATACCACTCCTATCGAAATAACCAATACTAATGTAAGGCCTAACTACGGATGGCCGCTCCTATCCAGCCTTATTCTTCGTAATAACAGACAGTATTACTTTTAATACCCTTTGTTATTGTAAGCATAGAGGTGGGGCGTCCCCAAAAACCCTGCTTCCACTTTCTACCCTCCCTGCAGTCTCCGCCACGGCATCGTCGCCTCCTCCCACACCTCCACGTCGGCCAACTACGTTTCCCTCTCTTCTCCCTCTCTCTTCTCCCTCTCACGGGCTGTCTTCTCCCACTTAGTGCTGTCGTTATGAGGTTCTCCCTCCTCAGTGCATCGACAACTACGGCCTGCCTTTTCCCCCACCCTCCTCCTTTCCACTGCGTTGGCTATACAGGTAATTGCTTGCTTCGTCGATGTATTCCAACTTTTAATTTCTTCTGCTCCGATTGATTCCAACTTACCGTGCATCTTCATTTGGTTTAATAAATTATTTTTATTTCCGGTAATGCGTACTGTTTACCAACGTTTTCCACCCTAAACGAAAAGCCATTCGTTATGAATCATGCTGGACGCTTTTCATCCCACCATTTTGTTGACTTGTGTTTATGTATCATCGTTTAAAAGGTATATGACATGTTTGTATGAATGACTGATTCATATTGGCTTACTACTATTTACATTCCTGCTTGCATAAATGGATATTGTATGATAGTTTCTTCATGTCATGTTTGGTTCTTGCTAGCTTACTACCGTTTAAATTCCTACTTGCATAAACGGATATTGTATGATAGCTTCTTTATGTCATGTTTGATTCTTGCTAGCTGTTGGTAAACATTTTGATCGATGTACCTGAATTTTTTTATGATTTTTTGGATTCATATCCACAGTAAACCTATAGAAACGTTGACAGTTCATGTATTTAACTTCAGTTCAGACACTCCTGTAATAAGCACTTGGTGTTCGAGAGTCGTTCAGTACAAATATGACAGTAAGCGTGGTCATACGACTGTTTGACAGTTCGTGATTTTAATTTAAGATTAGCCGCTACCCTACTATGTGTTTGGTGTTGCAGAACATATACGAACGGACAAGGTGTACAGATTTGTGAATTAGTTGACTATTAGTTCAGCATGTCCCTGTTGTTGAAAAAAGTCATTTTGATTTGGTTTCTACATTGCACCCTGTCTTCACCAGTTAGATCCTTTTTTAAAAGACAATGTTCGATTCTGCAGGCACCCTGGCTGAAATTAAGTTGATGTTATAAAAATATACTAAATAACAATTTTTTCCTTGATATAACTTGTATAGTCGTCCATCTATTGCCTTTTCTGAAATAGCGTTTACCCATGTATTACTCGACGGTTGACATTCAACTATCTTTTGTTGCTCATGCTTATTACCAATTCATAACAGTTCGTTAGTGATTTAAGGTAAGAGGTAATCATTTGTCTTCAGCACTGCCAAAAAATACGTGCACTTAAATGAACATTACTAGCAAGTAGGTAAGGTATACCAATAAATGTTGTGCAAAAATACTTATTTCCTATTTTCCACCCATACTAGCTACATTCCCTGCGATGTTGTTCAAAATAAAGTTCCACTGTTTGATGGTAAGACGTACCTCGGAAAATAAAGATTAGTTGTGTAAATATTATGGATCAACCGCCGCTTTAGATGGTGGGGGTTGGTCCAAAATCTTAAAGTGTTAAGTCGATCATCGTTTATATACGAAACAATGATAGAAATGTTTATTACCACTTTTTCGACCTAACCACCACAGAACGTGATTAAAAATGGTCATGAAAAAACGTACAATGATTGCCTAAATCCATTGTTTACGATTGAATTATGTGGTTTCCGTTGGTTGTGATGTACAATTTTCTAACGAATATACTGTAATCCTTAATGCAGTTTTATTGTAACTGACATTGTCAATATATTACTCTTTCTGATAGTTTTACAGAAACTGGAGTTTGTACTACGATTACACTTTTACTTACTGTCTCTAAGCGAAACTGATACATTGCTTATTTTACGTTCCAAGAATATAATAAAACCATGGTAAATACCTATAAGTTATAGAACAATTTGAAATATTGTTCTATCACGGTCAGCATGAAGGCTATGTATAGTTTCAGTGGTAGTGAAACTAATAATTCAAAAATAACATTTATTTGCGGACTGTAGTTTATGTTTCATATGTAATTCTACTTTACGAGTTGTTTTGATTTGTAAAACATACAGTTTCAGTGGTAGTGAAACTAATAATTCAAAAATAACAATTATTTGTGGACTGTAGTTTATGTTTCATATGTTATTCTACTTTACGAGTTGTTTTGATTTGTAAAACAACTCTACTAAGCACCACAAACAGCCTAAAACGTTAAAAACATATGATCTATTACTCGGTTCCTATATTCATCCCTCAGAAGTTGCATGCTAAGCTACATGATGTTTATTTTCTTCGTCGCCCCGCAGTCCTGCCAATGTTCAGTAGTGTTGAATTTAGATTTTTGCTCCGGCTGCTAACGCCAACCTGTCGTAAACAGTCCGTTCTTGATTTGCACTATTGTTGTCTAATATATTTTCGGTGCATTTTGGATACCATTCAGAATTTTGTTTGACTATTTATCCACATACGCCTTACCCATATTTTCTTCATTTATATGTTTATGGTGTATGTTAAGTGTAGTGTTACTGACCAGTTTTGGTACATGTCACCAAGGATCATCATTTTTTGTTATGTTACAGATTGTATGCACCAATTAAACGCTGGACTTTGGTTATGGAGGCAACGCCTCTCTGTATGGTGGGGGTGTTTCTTGGCACACAGAGTTTCTGATTTCTCAGTCCACAGGTCCATAGAAATAAGGTTTATGAGTACATAGTCTACGACAGGTTGAAGCACATATATCTTTCATCTTTTTCATGGTTTTATTCATTCTGGACATGCCTGTTTTTACTGACTACAAACATGACAGTTTTCTTCTGTGTTTCTTATACTCCTTTCGACCTCCGCCTACTTTATGGTCTTAATGCAAACTGGGAGAATGTTGCATAGGTTGTTGTTTATTTATCACCAAACTGTGGAAGGCTGGATGGTTGGTTTTGCTGTCAGACATTAGCATGTTGCACACGCGTGCATGTCAGCAGTCGGTACACATGCTTTTCATACCATCTTTGAACACATTGCTATGCCGTTTGCACGTACATTAATGTTTCTTTAAGTTCTGCATGCTGTCATATTGATGTTGCTCCATTTGTCCTGACGCTGGGTTAATCTGTATACCCAGATATGCAAGTCTGTTAGAGCGAGATGCAGACTGCTACTGTGATGGAAACAGACAAAAAAATATCCTACAAATAGATGGATGAGGTGCAACAACTGCTGTCATCATTTCATAGACATGTCCCTGCATAATTTCTCCGACTTTCTTTATCGACGACATGAGGAGGAAGCTATCAAATTGATTTTTATCAACCGATCTTACCGTCGACAGAGTTAGTATCCTTTTACTACCCTTTTTTTTCGTCTGGCTATGCATACTATCCACGACCATTAATGAATTGTTGTTTTCTGTTTGCAGTCTGTCAGATAAATCGCTATAACAGGCTTCAAAAACCGAGGCACAAAAAATTGAGGACAGCAGCTATGGGTAAGACTGATTTTATTCTTCATTTACTATGGGCCTCTGACAGAGCACCGAACGTCTCCTTTACTGTATGTCCATTGTAGGTTATTCCATGTTTTCAATGTTCTTAGCATTGTTATATGTTATTGCAGAAAACCGCCAGCTGACAAGGTGTCCCCCCAACTCATTGCCGACATCGTTTTGCTTGGCTCAACGTGGGAAGGACATACCTCTGTCCGCTGCATCGCAATGTACCCGTCTTCCTGCAGTTGAGAATTATGGACAGCGAATGTAGTGTACATTTACTTGGTTGGTATAAAATGCATTGACTGTGCAAATAGTTTCAAGTTTTTTTTGCAAAAATGCAGGTAGAATGTTTTCTGCTCACAGTTTTGGCCCACCTTCATGCAAATTTTCATACCGCGGAGCATTGCTTTGGTTTGAAGAAAGAGTAAAGAAGGGGAGTACAAAGTCAAACCCAAAATTTTCAATCTGTTGTCAGAAGGGAAAGGTTCAGCTTCCGTCCTACCAGCCAGCCCCCAGTTATTTAATGGACCTTTTGGACTACAATGGAGGATCTGTTTCAAAAGAATTTCGACGACATATACGAGTTTATAATTCTATTTTTGCTTTCACGTCAATGGGTGGGAATGTTGATAGCTCCGTCAACAACAGTCGTGGTCCTTATGTTTTCAGACTGAATAGTCAAAACCACCATCGAATTGGCTCGCTTCTTCCGACGACGGGTAAACCAAAATTTGCTCCGTCATATTTCTATGACACCGGTAATGAAGTCAATAATCGGGTTTCGTCATGTGGCGAAAGTGTGACAAAAAATTTAGATGTGGGTATTGTCAAAAATTTAATATGCATGTTCAACCACTGTAGTGAATTGGCGAAAGTGTTCAGAATGGTTAGAGAAAGATTTCATGCGTTGGAATACCAGCCTATTACCGTCAGACTGTTGGAGAGACGTTGTACGGATGGACGACGGTACAATTTACCAACTTCATCAGAGATTGCAGCATTGATTGATAACTCAAATACGGATTCGTGTGGCTGTCGTGATATTGTGGTTGAAGACAGGATTGGGGTACCGAAAAGGATTAGTGAAAAGCACCCTTCTTTTATGTCAATGCAATATCCGCTTTTATTTCCTTATGGTGAGGATGGTTTCAAGTGTGATATACAATATAGAGAATTTGATGTACAATTAGAAACTAAAAGAACGACCATGACAATGCGTGAATATTACGCGTATGTTATTCAGCGCAGAGTAGAAGATGGCTCCGTTCTGCTGTGGGGTGGTAGGCTTTTCCACCAGTTCATTGTAGACAATTATACATGTATTGAAGAAGACAGACTATCGTGGGTAAAGAATAATCAAAGTACATTACGATGTGAACTGTACAAGGGTTTGCAAGATGCTATTACAGCTGGTGACACAAGTGCACGCACGATAGGAAGAAAAATTGTTCTACCCTCCTCTTTCACAGGAGGTCCTAGGTACATGGTGCAAAACTACCAAGATGCTATGGCCATCTGTCGGTGGGCGGGATCGTTAGATTTTTTTGTAGCGTTTACGTGCAACCCAAAGTGGTCTGAGATTGAAATGGTTTTACTCAACATTCTCGGCCAGAAAGATGAGGATAGACCGAACATTGTTTCCCGTGTTTTGCATATGAAGCTTATGGAGCTATTGCGGGACATAAAGACAGAATGTCATTTTGGTAAAGTCAAAGCACGCAAGTCTGACAAATTCTTACTATTTTCACACGTTTTTAAGATGATCTCTCACCGACTTGGCTTATATTTTGTTTCTATTTATTTTTCTCCCAGTTGTTTACATAATTGAATTTCAAAAAAGGGGACTACCACAAGCTCATATACTTATATTTCTGTTTGGCGATCAGAGACCAAGGACTGTTAGCCAAGTTGATGCAGTGGTTAGTGCTGAGATACCAGATAAACATGCAGATCCGTTTGCTTATCAGTCGGTGTATCGGTACATGATTCACGGTCTATGCGGTTACGCAAATCCTGGATGTGCTTGCATGGTGGAAGGTTGTTGCTCCAAGCATTATCCTAAACAGTATAGGAGTGAAACCAGTTTTGATGTATGTACAGACGCCACAACAATGGGTTGTCAACCGAGACGTCAAATGAGTTTGTGCAGGACAATGATTGGGTTATACCTCATAATGTTGATTTAGTTGTCAAATATCAAGCACATATCAATGTAGAGATATGCAATAGAGCAAGGTCTGTCAAATACCTGTTTAAGTACATCAACAAGGGGCATGATAGAGCAATTGTTTTCATTGAAGATATATAAACAAAGAATGCACGTTAGTTCGGGAAGTTGATGAAGTAAAAACTTATTTGGACTACAGATATATTTCGGCTTCAGAAGCATCATGGCGAATTTTTGAGTTTGATGTTCAGTACCGCACTCCAGCAATGGAGAGGTTAATGTTTCATTTGCCAGGAGAGCAAACTGTGTATTTTGATGAAACAGAACATTTGAATGACGTACAAGGCAGGAATAATCTATGCAAAACTATGTTCACTCAGTGGTTGGAGACCAATATAATGTGTCACGCAGCTCGCCAACTTACTTATGTCGATTTTCCTACTAAGTGGGTATGGGATAAGTCTACTAAGGACTGGAGGATGAGGCAGAAAGGAGAGTGTATATGTCGGATTTATTATGCACATCCTACGTCGGGAGAGAGGTTTTATATGCGTATGCTTTTAAATGTTGTTCGTGGCCCTACATGTTATGAAGACATTAGAGCAGTAAATGGTGTTGTTTTCAACACCTTCAAAGACGCATGCCTTGCACGGGGTTTGTTAGACGATGACAATGAGTGGGATGAGGCATTGACCGAAGCTGCTTCATGGGCTACTCCGAACTGCATGCGAGAAATGTTTGCAACATTGTTGTGTTTTTGTGAGGTTTCAAACGCGAAGCAACTATGGGAATAAACATTGGCAGAAGTGTAGCGAGGATATGGAATGGAGGTACGTACGCAGGAACGATTGTGGGTCTCAAGAGATGTCTTCGAATAAGGTCAGATCAGAAGCATTAATTGCTTTAGAAAAGCTAATGCTCAGAAACAATAGATCGATAGCCGAGTTTTGGTCCGTAATGGAAGTCGACCTTGGAAATTTTCATTCGGTGGATAACACTCTTCTACAAGACGAGGTGGACTATGACTGTGATTTCTTACACATGGAAGCGCAACAGTCAGTGCCACTACTAAATTCAGAGCAGAGAATGGTTTTTGACGCTATAGTTCACTCTGTTCGTAACCGTACAGGAGGCTTTTACTTTGTCTACGGAAGTGGAGGGACTGGGAAGACGTTTTTATGGAATACTTTAGCCTACACTATGCGAGCGGAAAGTAGAATTGTATTGGCGATAGCATCTTCTGGCATTGCATCACTTTTACTTCTCGGGGGACGAACTGCACATTCAAAGTTCAAAATTCCTATGAACCTCGATGACATGTCAACCTGCAATATCTCCAAGCAGTCGTGTTTGGCCGATTTGCTTAGACGTACGGATTTGATTATTTGGGATGAGGCTCCCATGGTTCACCGAAATGCACTTGAGGCATTCGAGCAGTCATTTTCAGATATAACTTCTTCCGGCTCGAATAATGAAGTTGGTCAAATATTTGGAGGAAAGACAGTTGTACTGGATGGAGATTTCAGGCAGACACTACCTGTTGTTCGTAAAGGCACCAGAGAGATGATTGTACGCTCCGCTATATGTTTTTCGCCATTGTGGCAACGCTGCAAAATTTTCACTCTAACAATAAACATGAGATTGAAAAATAACAACTTATCAGCTGATGAAAAATCAAAACTGTTGTCGTTTTCTAACTGGATATTAAATGTCGGCGAAGGGAAGGTGAGGTCTATGTCTTTAGATCTGGGCGAAGAACCTACATGGATTCAGATACTTGATGAATATATTACACCGAACTCAGATAATGCCATTCATACAATTGTGGAAATGACGTATCCTGATTTGGATACGAATATATTAAAAAAATCTTATTTGCAAGAAAGGTGTATTCTGGCTCCAACGAACGATTGCGTTGAAGAAATTAATTCATATGCAATAGATCTTATAAGTGGTGCCATGCAAACTTATTACAGTGCAGATTCAATCAGCCCTGTGTCTGTCACAACCGAAGAACATCATCTTCTTTATCCTCCTGAATTTTTAAACACGTTAAAACTTTCGGGCCTGCCAAATCATGAGTTACGCTTAAAGGTGGGTGTGCCAATAATGTTGATTATGAATCTTAACCAAAGTCTAGGCTTATAAAATGGAACGAGATCAATTGTTGCGCAATTGTCGAAGAAGGTTATTGAAGGTGAGATCGTAACAGGAAAGAATGTGGGTAGGAAAGTATTGATTCCGAGAATAGTTTTAACATCCGATGAAACGAAATGGCCATTTGTCCTGCGTCGACGTCAATTCCCTATTAAAGTTTGTTTTGCAATGACAATTAACAAAAGTCAAGGACAAACTTTGGAACAGGTTTGAATTTATTTGCCAAGACCGGTTTTTAAACATGGACAGTTGTATGTAGCACTGTCTAGAAAAACTTCCATGTCTGAGCTGAAAATATTGCTTGGGACTTCTAAACCGGGTTTTGAAAATTACACAGAACGTTGTATACAAGGAAGTCTTCAGGAACATTTCTGGTATGAATTTTTTTTCATCCGTCATTTGTAATTTTAAAGTGCTGTTTTAAAGACCACATACACCTGATGCGAGCTGACGTTGACAGTGTTTCAAATTTAATAGGTATGGAAGGCGCAAACGAACCGGATGATGATTTCTAACAGACGTCGCATAATTCTGAGTTAGATATTAGGTAATTTGGGTACAAATAGCAGTTTATTTGACAATTTGAAATCCATGTGTTGTTTACTGTGTACCTCTGTTGCATTGTTCATCGCATTATTTTGATGCACCTGCACCTACATAACTTCTTACCTTCATGAGTTGTAATTGCTAAATGTAAATGCTCTGGCAATTTCAATTCAGTTGTTTGTTTTCCCTCTAACTTCCTGATATCAACTTGAATGTTAATTTTGATGAAAATACAGTGCTAACAATTTGTGCAATTTTAACACAGTTGGTATCGAATATTTCAGACTATTACTCTAACCTTTTGTTGTATTAGGTATGATTTGTCGATTTTGTTTGGCCTTCTGAGCGAACTGCATCTGAAGATGGTTGAACGAGACGAACGGAAGCATACCTGCTCCAGTGCTCATTTGAACTCTAATCCTGCAGCAAATAGCACATTTCAGTTATACTGCATATCCAGTGGGTATTACTGCATTTTGTGTCCTCCTAGTGTCTACCACTGTTGTTTTTATTACGTAAGCTTCATTCGTATCTTCTACGTCAATGCGACAATATTTTAACTGCGGGATGTTTCTGGACTGCTCTGACGTAGTTCAATGAGTTTTTTTGCTGCCTCCTTTCCTATGCTGTCCGTGTCAGTTTTGTACTTACTATTACGTACTATTCATTTAACGGACAGATCATGTTGTCTGCTGTTTCAAATGGTAATTTTACTGCAAGTATAAAGGTTGTGCAAGTTAAGCTGATGACATTGAACAGTTTATGTATCTGCCTTTTCTGTTGTAAGATTTGTGCAATTTTTTTCAGCAATTTTGGATGGCCATACGGTCTACATAACTAATTATAACCAAATAACGTATTTTACTGCACACCAATATAGTGTTTGTTAACACATAATTTTTTTAGATTTAATCAGATGTATGTCATCTTGCGACTGTTGATTTATAGTACTTCCTAACAGACTGCCTGCTATATATAACCACTACATATTCAACAGTACTATCCATTTAATACACTAACAGGCACTAGCACAGTATTAATTTATCTCTCATAAGTGACTGTATGAAAATGATGTAGTAGAGCATGTTTGTTTCGTATGCACCAAATATATAGGACATATCAAACACATTTTTAGACCTATCAGTTCTCCGTCTTTGCTGGATATACAAAAAAACAAGTGACGTATGTGTACAGAAGTTTTTCAAATATGTATATGAATGATTTGTTCATCAATATGGACCTGAACTTTTACACCTTTTTTTTAAACATTCTACCAACGTTTTAGTTTTCAATTTTATTGGACTGTTAATAAAATGAGGTTTGTTAAACTGTGTACATAATGCATATAACCAAGTGTACAACAATTGATGCTGAATAGATTGTACAAAACATGATGCGTGAGTGTACAGCGTAATTTTGAGCCATATGCAGTATGTTTAAATGCCTTATCTGTGTTAATACTCATTTTCACAATGTACAAATTAACTTTCACTCTGCTACACTATACACGAATCATTAAAGTTACAAATCATTAATACTTACTTCTTGATATGTAATTTTTTTTAGAAAAAAAAGATATCGCCAGTTGAAATACATATATTGAATGTTAGGCATTTAGCTTTGAATAAATATAGGTGGAAACAGTGAATTTTAGTTCCTATTAACTAAGCACTGAATAACATAAAAAGTTACCTAACTGCTAGCAAATCTGCCAAAAATACTTGGCGTTGTAAATCTTTGTTCTTAGTTACAATGAAATGATTGGTGCACAACATGGGATAGGTAACCGTAAGTAACCGAATAACATTGCTTTACTATACAATGGCTGTGCAAATATTTTTTGCTATACCAAATTACTCAACTACTCCGGTTGTATTAATGGTGCACGCAGCAGTTAAGGTCAAATTCAACCTCATCGTATATTAGCACTTAATTTTTTTTTATGTGGCTGCGTACAACATTAACTGATTATTCCTTTTTAACACCACTTCTTAACTAATCCTTTTTCGATACAACTGTTGCATGACGTAACGCAAACCATGGATTAAAATCCAACATTTATATACCGAATTAAATTAACTAAACACACATTTGTACTGATTTGCTGTATGTTTGTGCTGACTGGAACCAATATTCTGTAAGCATATGTATTTCAGCTGTGACGCCCCACCTCTATACCCACGCTAGCCAAGAACACTCCGGAGTAGTGCTGTCAACTAGCACGGAGAATAAGGCTGTTGAGGAGCGACCATCCATGTAATTGCTTATCACACGGTGGCTATAAATAATCTTCGGAAACAAACATAGAAATAATCATATCACAAATCAGTCATAGATATCCATATCACAAAGGCGGAAGAAGATATGAATATATAACTAACACATGAAAGTGTACATCAGAGTAGTGGTCAGTAAGATCCACGATAATACAAAAGAATAGCAACACGTGCTATACAAAAGAATACAACTATGAGTCTATATCTCAAGTGTATACAACAAAAACTGCTAATCTAAACAGTTAGCCAAAAGTCAGAGTGATGAGTCCCTGGGAAGAAGTCAAGCAGAAGCACCTGTAACATCTCGGTCTGACCCGAGTATTATTTAAGAAAATAATAAACGGATCAGTCTAGCTATAAATATCAGATGACATGAGATAACATAAAAGATATGGCATAAACATAAACATCCATAATGACATACCGCTATAAGTATGTAAATAATGATCAACAGAAGATCAATCAATAAGAGATAATCAATATCACAAGAATCTTCTCAAAGATTCGGAAAGGGCATCATACCCCAAACTTGTACTCATAACAAGTCAATGACGTAAATTCTAGAAATCAATGCAAGAAGTCCAGAAATCATAGAAAAGAGAAAGAGGCCTATCACATGACGGTCCGAAGACCAAGGGGAGCTACCCCACATGTGTGAATGGAATCACACAGATTAAGGTCCAGACTAACCAAAAAGCAAAAAGGTATGTGTGAGTGGAATCACACAAGTGGTGTCTAGTCTAACCTCGCAACAAGAGACATCGCACAGTTGCTAGTCTAAATCATCAGAATGATCGTCATGATCAACGAGAAGTGTCAATTACACTAAGCTAGTAAATATAGAAGTTTAGCTTCATGTCCCATAACCACTTGCTTAACTTAAATATTTACGAACAAACTGTAAATCTTCACTAATAAAATTGTCACAAGAGGTTCAATCGAACAAGTCCAGGAATTAACCGACGAAGTGAACGCAAGCGTTTCATACCACTTGTTTCACTAAGTCGTTTAATTAGATTTCTCATCCGAGTGAGGTAAAGGGTTGTATATACTAATAGATTGGAAAACGGCTTAAGAAAAGAGCTTTGTTATTAAAAATAGAGTTGAAATTGTTTGTTAAAAGAGTTTTGATATTTACTACTAGTATTGAAACCTTTATATTTTTTAAAATGACAAATCACAGAAGAGATTGTAGAAACAATCATCACCAAGATCACATTCGGAGATGTGAATAAAATCCAAGGAAATCAGCTCAAAAGCATCAAAGTGGAAGTTCCCCAACGACCAAACGTGGCCGAGATAACCAGAGATGGTTTGTCTCGAAGAATGGTCAACTCAGCATCTCAACAAAGCAAGTTCTGTTGAATGTTTTTCAGATAAGATCGCCTACGGAGGGGGGGTCCAGGGGGGGTGGCAACCCCCCAAGGTGGGGGTGCGGGGGCAACGCCACCGCTTACGGGGTTCGACCTGCCCGGTCAGGTCGCGGGGGTCCAGGGGGCAGCGCCCCGACCAAAACGGTACGACCTAGTGAAGACAAAATGAGGTCTAACGACCTAACGACTCATGGGTCATACGACCTAACGACTCAAGGGTCATACGACCTAACGACTCAAGGGTCATACGACCTAACGACTCATGGGTCATACGACCTAACGACTCATGGGTCATACGACCTAACGACTCAAGGGTCATACGACCTAACGACTCAAGGGTCATACGACCTAACGACTCAAGGGTCATACGACCTAACGACTCATGGGTCATACGACCTAACGACTCAAGGGTCATACGACCTAACGACTCAAGGGTCATACGACCTAACGACTCAAGGGTCCAACGACTTAAGGGTTGCACGACTTAAGGGTTAGGCCAGGAGCGACCTAACGAGATAAGGTCCAACGACCTACGAGTTAAGTGTCCAGCGACCTATCGGGATAACTCGTAACCGACTTAAGGGTTGCACGACTTAAGGGTTAGGCCAGGAGCGACCTAACGAGATAAGGTCCAACGACCTACGAGTTAAGTGTCCAGCGACCTATCGGGATAACTCGTAACCGACTTAAGGGTTGCGTGACTGAAGGGCTGCACGACTTAAGGGTTAACTCGTAAACGACTCACGACCTATGGATGAACGACTTAACTCCGAACGAGCTAAAAATGGCCAGAACGACCTAGGGTTAACTCGTGAACGACTCACGACCTATGGACGAACGACTTAACTCCGAACGACCTAAAAATGGCCAGAACGACTCAAGTGCAGAAAATTCAACAAAACGCTAAAAATTGGAGTTTTTCGCCAATCCAATCCAAACCAAATGCTAACATGCATGCAAAAATGATAGGGAATCATTCCCAACAGTCCAATATAGTTATAGGCTAGAATTGTGAGATAAAAATCTCACCTTTGCACCAAATATCAATGAAAATGAAGTTTTAAGCAAGCAAGAATCAATCCTTCTTCTATTTAAGCACAAGAAGCTTGAATCCAATGTCTTCTTCTTGAATTTGGAGTAGAAAGATGGATTGCAATTGAATTTGAGTTTTGGAATTTTAATTTCCCATTCCCTCCACCATTAATGCCAAAGCTTGATTAGTTAGGAAATTTATGAAGAGTGAGGAGAAGAGGGTTGGAACTTGGGCTTAATAGGCTAAACTAACCCAAAGTCCAAAGCGGGAAAAGTTAGTGAAATTTCACTAACTCCAAACCTATCGATGTTTATACTTAAAAAAGTTGTAAATAACATTTCGAACTCAATGGAAGTGGTCTCGAGTCCTAATTTGACCGTTTGCAAAAAGTAGCTTTTCGGACCAAAATCCGATTAACGAGTTAATATTTAAATAAAATATTTAAATACAAACTCGATAAATATGCGGGTTGTTACATCAGCGTTCGAGATGACAGCACAAACAACTATTTTTTATTTACTTTGAACGTGTGGACGATACCCAATATCAGCAGGAAATTAGTACAAACTAATTAGCAGTTGCCGGATAAATTGGAACAACGTGAACATGGTACCTGCAGTTTACCAACGTTCCTTTGGAGCACGGTTACTTACTAAGATGGTCTGAAGTCTTCCTTTTACCTGACATAAAATTCCAAAAAAAATTCTACCTTTCTTCTCAAATGGTTTTCTACAATGTCCGCAAACAACTTGTTGCTGTCAGAAGTGGTGTTTGGTACAAACTGGAGTACCGTCCGTGTCCGGGTGGCTAGGCTATGGAAATTGATCAGTCAGGGAACGAACGAAGTTTACGCATTAAACATGCAGCTTATCGACGACGAGGTATGTTACTGTCTACTGTTATTATTCAGTCGCTTAGTGTGCTTCCTTTTTTCGAAGTCGTTTAACCTCAGAAGCTATAATTCGAATAGGATGCTGCTCATAAGTTAAATTCGGCGAAACTTCAATTTCTTCCACAACAGCAGGCTCAAGAATAGAATCGGAATCCCGAAGGCATTTCCGTAATTGAGAAACGTGAAATACATCATGCATAGCAGAAAACTGAGCCGGCAATGTAAGGCGATAAGCCATGGAACCAATACGTTCAGTGATAGGAAATGGCCCAATATATCGAGGCGCTAACTTCCCTGATCGACTGAAACGTAAAACACCCTTCATAGGTGAAACACGAATAAAAACAGGATCCCCAACAGAAAACTCTAATTTCCTTCTTCGATTATCGGCATAGGATTTTTGTCTACTCTGGGCTTCTTTCATCCTATGTCGAATAAGTTCAATCTTTTCCGTGGAATCACGAATAAAGTCTGGACCTAAAACCAGCTTCTCACCGGCCTCAAGCCAACAAGAAGGAGATCGGCATGGCCTTCCGTAGAGTGCCTCGAAAGGTGCCATACCAATACTAGATTGGAAGCTATTATTATAGGAAAATTCAACAAGTGAAATATGATCTTCCCAACTTCCACCAAAATCAAGCACACAAGCACGAAGAAGATCTTCAAGAGTTTGATTCACACGCTCGGTTTGTCCATCGGACTGGGGGTGATAAGCGGTGCTAAAATTAAGCTTCGTTCCTCAAGCTTTTTGAAGACTCTTCCAAAATCCACTAGTAAACAATGGATCACGATCGCTAACAATAGAAGTAGGAACTCCATGCAATTTTACAATTTCCTTAACAAATAGTTTGGCCAAAAGAGGAACGGTTCGGTTAGACCGAACCGGAATAAAATGGACGGATTTAGTAAGGCTATCAACAATCACCCATAAGCTATCATGACCCGAACGAGAACGAGGAAGGCCATCTATAAAGTCCATGGAAATTTGATCCCACTTCCAAATTGGAATTTCTAAAGGTTGCAATAACCCACCAGGCCTTTGATGTTCGGCCTTGACAAGTTGGCAAGTCATGCAACACTTAACAAAGTTAGCAATATCAGATTTCATTCCCTCCCAATAATAAAGTCGCTTCATATCAGCGTACATTTTACTACTACCGGGATGAATGGTGAATTTAGAACGATGGGAATCTTCTAAAATATCTTTACGAAGATCTCCAATATTTGGTACGATAAGTCTACCAAATTTTCGAATGCCGCCACGAGAATCAATATCAAAGTCTTTCAAACCTTCAATATCAATTTTATCCTTAACATTTTTGCCAAGAAGAGCCAATTCAGAATCTAGCCCTTGAGCTTCAAGAATGCGGTCTAAAAGAGAAGGATGAGCCTCAAGGCTACATAAAACAAGCGATGAGCATAAATCGGATACGCGCTCTCGAATCTCACAAGTGGATAAGATCTCGAGATCGTTCCATTCGGATATCATCATAGAAACAACTGCTTGTTGTTTACGGCTAAGAGCATCGGCGACACGATTACCCTTACCGGGGGTATAAAGAATATCAAGATCATAAGGTGCAAGGAACTCGAGCCAACGCTGTTGACGTAAATTAAGTTCTTTTTGAGAAAATAAATATTTCAAAGACTTATGATCCGTGTAAAGAATAAATTTCTCTCCCAATAGATAATGACGCCACATTCGAAGGGCGAAAACAATAGCCGCGAGCTCTAGATCATGTGTGGCATATCTAGTCTCGGCCGGCTTCAATTGCCTAGAAGCATAAGCAACAACACGTTCTTTTTGCATAAGAACGACACCCAAACCAACGTGACTAGCATCGGTATAAACAACAAAATCTTGATTCCCCTCGGGAATAACAAGAATAGGAGCATTGGAAAGGAGTTCTTTCAATTTCTGAAAAGAGGCTTCACATTTGTCCGACCAAATGTATTTAACTCCCTTCTTAGTCAAGCCAGTAAGAGGCACGGCAATCTTAGAAAAGTCTTTAATAAAACGACGGTAATAGCCCGCCAATCCGAGAAAACTACGAATCTCTGTCACACTCTCCGGTCTCTTCCAATCTTGAATCGCTTCAATCTTTGAAGGATCCACGGATATCCCGGATTCGGAAATAATATGACCGAGAAACTTCACACGAGGTTGCCAAAAGTGGCATTTAGAAAATTTCGCCTTTAATTGATTACTCCTAAGTGTTTCCAATACAATCCGAAGATGTTTCTCATGTTCCTCCTCGGTTTTTGAATACACAAGAATATCATCAATGAATATAAGAACAAACCGATCGAGGAAATCTTTGAAAACTCGATTCATGAGGTCAACGAAATAAGCTGGAGCATTCGTTAACCCAAATGGCATAACAAGCCATTCATAAGATCCATAGCGAGTACAGAATGATGTCAAAGGAATGCTATCCTCAGCGATACGAAGCTGATGGAAACCGGTAGCCAAGTCCAATTGTGAAAAGACCTTAGCACCACTAAGCTGATCGAATAGATCATCAATCCGAGGTAAAGGATATTTATTTTTAATAGTAAGATCGTTAAACTTGCGATAATCAACGCAGAGCCTCAGAGTACCATCGGATTTCTTTACGAAAATAGCCGAAGCTCCCCAAGGCGAGGAACTAGAGCGAATAAATTGCCTCGTCTCCAACTCAGATAATTGTTTACGCATCTCCTCATTTTCCTTATTGGACATGCGATAAGGAGGACGAGTAATAGGTTGAGCTCCAGAAACAAGATTAATTCTGAACTCAATTGCTCGTTTAGGTGGTAAACCTAAAACGGGCTCGAATATGTCGGAAAATTCACGAACAACATGAATACGAGAAATAATATCATCTTCATCATCATCATCGTTATCACGAGGATTTAAAGAATATAAAGATGCCACCAAACAGGATTCTGAATCTTTAAGATTAACAGAAATCTGATTAACAGATAGTGGATGTCGGAGATGAATAGTCCGCTCAGGACATAGGATATGGGCTTGATAACGGTTAAGCCAATCCATTCCCAAAATTATTCCAATGCCTAAGTAACGCATGACATGCAAATCGGCTAGGAAAGAAAAATCGCAAAAAATAATCTCCACATCTTTACAAAGCAAACTAAGAGTTGCGGATCCACCAACAGGATTCGCAATTTTTAAAGAAGTCATCAATGCAGTAACACTTAAGGAAAAAGTGTCTACCAGTTCCTTTGATATAAAAGAATGGGATGCACCCGTATCAAAGAGAACTCTAATAGGTTGACCATGAAATAAAATAATACCATCAAGAATGGAATGAGAAATACCTTGGCCACGAGATGTGTTGCCAGGGGCTTGAGCCACATTCAACTTTCCTTCCTTCTTGCCTTTACGCTTGAGGCATTGATGTATGTAATGATCCGGGCTCTTACAATAGCGACAAGATTTGGGCTTAGAGCACTTATTCGCATAATGATCCCCAGACCCACAGTTGAAGCAACTCGCACCACTAGGAGAAGGAGACTTTGCCGCAAGGGTTGCCTGCTTACCCTTTTTGTTGGGATAAGGACCCTTGAATTTGTTTGGCCTCTTCTTGTTGTTGAAGTTTGGTTTAGCGCCTTCCACTTCAACATCACTCTCTCTATCAGCCTCTTCAAGACGAAGAGCGATATCGACGAGTTGATCAAATGCGACTTCTAGTTTCAGGAGCAGTGGCTTCTTAAGATTCTTATTTAAGCCATAAACGAACCTCTGGTTCTTCTTCAATGGGGTGTTGATGTATTCAACCCCATATTTGGAAAGCGACTCGAAGGCTGCGACGTAATCAGTCACAGAAGATTGACCTTGAACAAGGTCTATAAAACGTCGAGCCAAGGTTACTTTCCCAGCTTCTGGTACAAACTTTAACTTGAAGCGTCCCTGAAATTGCTCCCAGGTGAGATCCGCTTCATTAATTTCTGAAATAAGGAGTTCGTACCAGTCCAATGCTCTCTCTTGGAGCATGCTGGAAGCCACCTGAACGCGGTGGAGATCGATAAGGTTCATGCGAGAAAAGATTCGATCGCATGATTTTAACCAAGCTTGGACCTCGATGATATTTTCCGAACCTTTGAAGGGCTTCCCACCCAAGTTGGTGTAATCGCTGCACAAGCGTGCAAATCCCGACTTTGGGTGAGTAGGTTCCGGGTTAGCTCCAGCTGCTTGAGCATTAGTTACTAAATCAAGAAGCTGTTGAGCAGTCATAAAAACTCCATCCGGAGGAGCAGCACCAGATGATCCAGTTTTGGGACGGCCTGGCCTAGACATTCTCTTCCTTTAAGAAAGAAAGAAGAGAAGGAAGAAGGTTATTTACCAATGAACATCAAGCAATCTTGATAGATAAAACAAGAAATCATAAAGGAAATAGGATGAATCGGTACGAAAACTCGAATTAATCCTATGGTATGACTCCTAAGATAGACCTAGGACGATGATCCTTGTTAAGTTATTCTACATTGTTCCGAAGTTTGGCTCTGATACCAAGCTGTGACGCCCCACCTCTATACCCACGCTAGCCAAGAACACTCCGGAGTAGTGCTGTCAACTAGCACGGAGAATAAGGCTGTTGAGGAGCGACCATCCATGTAATTGCTTATCACACGGTGGCTATAAATAATCTTCGGAAACAAACATAGAAATAATCATATCACAAATCAGTCATAGATATCCATATCACAAAGGCGGAAGAAGATATGAATATATAACTAACACATGAAAGTGTACATCAGAGTAGTGGTCAGTAAGATCCACGATAATACAAAAGAATAGCAACACGTGCTATACAAAAGAATACAACTATGAGTCTATATCTCAAGTGTATACAACAAAAACTGCTAATCTAAACAGTTAGCCAAAAGTCAGAGTGATGAGTCCCTGGGAAGAAGTCAAGCAGAAGCACCTGTAACATCTCGGTCTGACCCGAGTATTATTTAAGAAAATAATAAACGGATCAGTCTAGCTATAAATATCAGATGACATGAGATAACATAAAAGATATGACATAAACATAAACATCCATAATGACATACCGCTATAAGTATGTAAATAATGATCAACAGAAGATCAATCAATAAGAGATAATCAATATCACAAGAATCTTCTCAAAGATTCGGAAAGGGCATCATACCCCAAACTTGTACTCATAACAAGTCAATGACGTAAATTCTAGAAATCAATGCAAGAAGTCCAGAAATCATAGAAAAGAGAAAGAGGCCTATCACATGACGGTCCGAAGACCAAGGGGAGCTACCCCACATGTGTGAATGGAATCACACAGATTAAGGTCCAGACTAACCAAAAAGCAAAAAGGTATTTGTGAGTGGAATCACACAAGTGGTGTCTAGTCTAACCTCGCAACAAGAGACATCGCACAGTTGCTAGTCTAAATCATCAGAATGATCGTCATGATCAACGAGAAGTGTCAATTACACTAAGCTAGTAAATATAGAAGTTTAGCTTCATGTCCCATAACCACTTGCTTAACTTAAATATTTACGAACAAACTGTAAATCTTCACTAATAAAATTGTCACAAGAGGTTCAATCGAACAAGTCCAGGAATTAACCGACGAAGTGAACGCAAGCGTTTCATACCACTTGTTTCACTAAGTCGTTTAATTAGATTTCTCATTCGAGTGAGGTAAAGGGTTGTATATACTAATAGATTGGAAAACGGTTTAAGAAAAGAGCTTTGTTATTAAAAATAGAGTTGAAATTGTTTGTTAAAAGAGTTTTGATATTTACTACTAGTATTGAAACCTTTATATTTTTTAAAATGACAAATCACAGAAGAGATTGTAGAAACAATCATCACCAAGATCACATTCGGAGATGTGAATAAAATCCAAGGAAATCAGCTCAAAAGCATCAAAGTGGAAGTTCCCCAACGACCAAACGTGGCCGAGATAACCAGAGATGGTTTGTCTCGAAGAATGGTCAACTCAGCATCTCAACAAAGCAAGTTCTGTTGAATGTTTTTCAGATAAGATCGCCTACGGAGGGGGGGTCCAGGGGGGGTGGCAACCCCCCAAGGTGGGGGTGCGGGGGCAACGCCACCGCTTACGGGGTTCGACCTGCCCGGTCAGGTCGCGGGGGTCCAGGGGGCAGCGCCCCGACCAAAACGGTACGACCTAGTGAAGACAAAATGAGGTCTAACGACCTAACGACTCATGGGTCATACGACCTAACGACTCAAGGGTCATACGACCTAACGACTCATGGGTCATACGACCTAACGACTCATGGGTCATACGACCTAACGACTCATGGGTCATACGACCTAACGACTCAAGGGTCATACGACCTAACGACTCAAGGGTCATACGACCTAACGACTCATGGGTCATACGACCTAACGACTCATGGGTCATACGACCTAACGACTCATGGGTCATACGACCTAACGACTCAAGGGTCATACGACCTAACGACTCAAGGGTCCAACGACTTAAGGGTTGCACGACTTAAGGGTTAGGCCAGGAGCGACCTAACGAGATAAGGTCCAACGACCTACGAGTTAAGTGTCCAGCGACCTATCGGGATAACTCGTAACCGACTTAAGGGTTGCACGACTTAAGGGTTAGGCCAGGAGCGACCTAACGAGATAAGGTCCAACGACCTACGAGTTAAGTGTCCAGCGACCTATCGGGATAACTCGTAACCGACTTAAGGGTTGCGTGACTGAAGGGCTGCACGACTTAAGGGTTAACTCGTAAACGACTCACGACCTATGGATGAACGACTTAACTCCGAACGAGCTAAAAATGGCCAGAACGACCTAGGGTTAACTCGTGAACGACTCACGACCTATGGACGAACGACTTAACTCCGAACGACCTAAAAATGGCCAGAACGACTCAAGTGCAGAAAATTCAACAAAACGCTAAAAATTGGAGTTTTTCGCCAATCCAATCCAAACCAAATGCTAACATGCATGCAAAAATGATAGGGAATCATTCCCAACAGTCCAATATAGTTATAGGCTAGAATTGTGAGATAAAAATCTCACCTTTGCACCAAATATCAATGAAAATGAAGTTTTAAGCAAGCAAGAATCAATCCTTCTTCTATCTAAGCACAAGAAGCTTGAATCCAATGTCTTCTTCTTGAATTTGGAGTAGAAAGATGGATTGCAATTGAATTTGAGTTTTGGAATTTTAATTTCCCATTCCCTCCACCATTAATGCCAAAGCTTGATTAGTTAGGAAATTTATGAAGAGTGAGGAGAAGAGGGTTGGAACTTGGGCTTAATAGGCTAAACTAACCCAAAGTCCAAAGCGGGAAAAGTTAGTGAAATTTCACTAACTCCAAACCTATCGATGTTTATACTTAAAAAAGTTGTAAACGACATTTCGAACTCAATGGAAGTGGTCTCGAGTCCTAATTTGACCGTTTGCAAAAAGTAGCTTTTCGGACCAAAATCCGATTAACGAGTTAATATTTAAATAAAATATTTAAATACAAACTCGATAAATATGCGGGTTGTTACATCAGCGTTCGAGATGACAGCACAAACAACTATTTTTTATTTACTTTGAACGTGTGGACGATACCCAATATCAGCAGGAAATTAGTACAAACTAATTAGCAGTTGCCGGATAAATTGGAACAACGTGAACATGGTACCTGCAGTTTACCAACGTTCCTTTGGAGCACGGTTACTTACTAAGATGGTCTGAAGTCTTCCTTTTACCTGACATAAAATTCCAAAAAAAATTCTACCTTTCTTCTCAAATGGTTTTCTACAATGTCCGCAAACAACTTGTTGCTGTCAGAAGTGGTGTTTGGTACAAACTGGAGTACCGTCCGTGTCCGGGTGGCTAGGCTATGGAAATTGATCAGTCAGGGAACGAACGAAGTTTACGCATTAAACATGCAGCTTATCGACGACGAGGTATGTTACTGTCTACTGTTATTATTCAGTCGCTTAGTGTGCTTCCTTTTTGGTACCCCTCCCCTACCTCGGCTAATATCCGTCAGCTTGAGTGAATGCGTTTTAGGCGTCCCATGCACTGTGAGTTGCTTTAACTTTGATTATACTTCACGTTGGTCCGCAGTACCGCTGCGCCTACTCCACACTTACACACCGGCAGTAGTTCATATTCTTCCATGTACATCCATTTCTCCCCTGCAATTGCATTTTCCACTTTGAGCGTTTGTACTGCACAGTTAATATATAGGTTCAATTTTTTTATTTCGCAAGCTGTTTAGACCCATTTCTCAAGTTTGCTGTGGAATGCGACAGGGAAATGAGAAGGTTGGCACGGTTCGAAAGCATATACTGCGTCAGTTCGAAGACGTGTTTGAAGAACCTTCGGTGTACGACGTGACACGGTTCAACGTTCAAAACGCTGAAGCAACGTACAGAACCATACATGATGAATGGATAATAGTTCTACGAAAAGATACACGAGCAGAAGGTGGAAGATGCAATGGATAGAGTACCATGGTACAAGTTTGCCTTTGCTGATGAAAGCGCGCTTATTACTCGACTATGCCGTATAGACAATCTTATGGGTACTCTTTCTTCCACCGTAAATATCATCTGTTCCCGTTATTTAATCTATGCACACTCGTGTTAATGATTTGTGGCTTATTGCAGATTTGGGTGGTCTGTTATGGGTTGTGACTAACATATTTCCTATAACTTCTAAAAATGGTACACAAACGCAAAAACGAGAGTTGCACGTGGAAGGCAATAGGTGGCGCCATTTCATTTTTTTTCGCTTAACCGAAGTCTACCAAACACTATACTAATCTTATTTATCACACAGTGGGAATACAAGTGGCGTATCACTTTGGGCGAGCCAAAGAGATTTACTTGACCAATTCGTGGTAGACAAGTTTAAGAATTCACCTACCGTTGTTGTCACCTCCCTGACAGTCGCTACCTACGGCCATATGCTTATGATCTCTTTACTTGCCTATTCCCGCCACAAAACAATTGCCTTCTAACTTATATTTCTCTTCTTCAGGTGCATTTACTTTCAGCTCTATTAAAGCAACAAAAATATATCTAGACATTGATTTGCCTGAACTAGATGTCATTAAGACCAGGTATTAATTTTTAACATGCTATGCATTTATTGACTGTTTCATTTCACATGCCTCTATTACTTGACCTGCACAGATCGAACCAACATGCTGGAAAAAAATTGAGCACATAGACTACTCCTCCGGTGGCCGTTCTACTGTACTAGAAAGAACAAACAACACACTCGCCCAGCTGTTGACTGACGTCAGGACTGCTGCCTGTCGGGTACGTTGCTCTTGCATGTAACGCACGCATAATCATAAACTTTGATCGCCACCGTCCATCCCCTTTCATTGATTGCACATAGTTCTTTTATCCCTGTCAATCATGTTCTGTTTGAATTCTGGGCATGCACCAGTTTTCCTCACTGCACATAACATCTGTTTCCATCCAAATGTTGATGCTTATCTTTTACATGCGATTGTTTTGTTGCACGGCAGTAACGTTGTCGTTTATACACTATCTTCCTTAATTTGTGTATTTGTCCATATTGCATTTGTACTTTCAGTTTGTTAACTACTATATTTATACCAATCTTTTTGTACACATTACACTTTTGATTGAAAAAAGGTACTCACGTGGGTGTACATATTTCTAGGTGTGTTGGAAATAATAAACATCCCATTTATACGATGCTTTTTTTTTGTCGACCATGCCTGCGAATTTTTAACCGTTACTAGATTAAACCACGCACTCTTCGTCACCTTTTTCTTTCTAAAAAAAGCATTACTGCTGGGATGAAATAATTTACATAATATTTTGAAAAGTTCTACCTGAAGAAGTTTACACTCATTGTTTAACGAAATTAGCTCCGTGCATTACACGCTTGCAAAACGTCTTCATTTCAGTTGATCGTGCTTAGACAAACAGTTATGCAAATGTAGCTCTAAATATATGTCAACAACACTTTTGTTCAGGGTAAAATATATGTCGTGCCAGCAACAATTGTGCAGTTGAAAAGTTCTTCCTGAAGCTATCTTTCATGCGCGGTCTGCAAGTCTACAACTCACTTTGAGGGCACCAAATGTTTCTGCTTCGGATGCCATCGAATGGTAGCTCATCCCGTAAACAGGTACCGTTTGTCGGATTCTTTGTTCCGCAGTTTTCCATTTTTTCTTGGAAGAAAATGATAAGTACGACTACTAAAAACATGTTTGTTTGGTACCATTTAAATGTTGACCGCTTTTGACAAGGAGGCAGAATGGCTACTTGGAAATAAGGTTGATGACATGTTTGCCGTACTTAACCCGGTAAGATAACATAATTATGCATTTTATTTTGCAGTTTCTATAACTATGTCCGTTGTAATCAAAAGTGAATGTACGTGGATGTAAGTTTATCATATTACAATCTCATTGCTTACGTTGGAGCAGTCATCTTTGGTCATGCTCTTTTTACACGGTTAACTGCACCAACTGCCTGCTCGTACTGCTTAGCATGGGTTGTAAATAATATTACCCAGTTAGACAACGGCCGTACTGTTATATCACTATGGGTTTCAACCTGTTCCTTAAGATGTACGTACTCCAATTTCGTTTAAATATGTGACCATTATTTCCCACGCAAATGCTCAACCATATTGTCAAATAATGCTATCCACTGACTGCCAATGTTGTGGACTAGAAGTTCTGGTCATCATGAGTTGTTGCTTCCCCATGCTTTACAGCGTACCACTGCTCACCCACTGTAGTTTACTCATCTTGGAACGTCTACGTGGTAGACACCCCATCTACACGCTACCAAGTACAAGTTCTGAGCGCACAACTATGTGAATATTTACTGTTTAAACAACTTTTATACATCTGCGCTCTTTCCATTTCAAATTGTACTGCCTCATTTATATTGTTTTTTCTACCCTACTCATTACTGTCCAGGTAGGCATGGCGTCATCCACGGTTGCAGTAGGTTGCTCTGCTTCATTTTTTGATACCATCTATATTATAAAATCAAACGTATGTACACTACTATGCATTGAACCCTGCCGACTTAACATTACTAACGGCATGCTACACCCACTGTGGTTTAAATCACTATTTCATGCTGCAGGAGAATGGGGTCCAAAAAATTTAGATGATTTTCCGCAACCTCTTGGGGACCGAAGCGATGTTTGAATTTAGACCAAACAACTATGAGATGAATAATCCAGATGCTTACCTCACTGCCAGAAAAATCACCAAAAACATATCTGCGACTGAGACGGTTTGTTCTCAACAATGATTATACATTAACCTATAATTTACATACTTAATTTATCGCTTACTGACATTTTCCTCTGTTTCGGAACACTTGAAAATTACAGCTCACTCCACCTAGCGATCAAAGTTCTAACTTATTTTCTCCTTCAATAACGGATAAGCAGGAGACACCGTCGGACGCAGATATCAAAGGGAAGAAACGTACTGATCAGGTTTGATATACAATTGTTACAATTATTTGTCTGTCCAACTGGTATCACAGAAAGGACGTTCATTTTTTTTGCTAGGACAACGATGGTATCATTCATCCAATCGTGCATGCTTCTAATCCACCAGTCACCAGAAAGACAATGCGAAGAGGAATTGCAATTCGGGTGCAGTTTTTTAACCTTTTTTTCACCCACTTCATATTGACAGTACTTAGTTCTACTAATTTGTTCTTTCCTTCTGCAAAGTAGTACGATTACTGACAATTACTATATCTCACACACAACGCTTAACTGATCCTCCTATGATGCGTTCTTCGATCAGTTCACATCGCACATATTTGTCCATATCGAACGTTGCTTGAGTAACGTATATATGAACACTCCTCCCTGTAACTGTTTCACCTTTTAAAACATTACTATGCCACTTCATATTCGGTTAATGTCGTCACCATCTGCTACCAACACATTTTTTATGCTTCTAAACTTAAGCCCTGTTTTTTTTCCCGTATCTACAGGATGATACAGAAGATCAGAATGCAGTGTCTACTGCAACCAAGATTCAAGAGAAGAAGCAACGGAATTAATTTGTACCATTTCATGATTTCACCACTGTACTGCATTCACGTTTTACCAGTCTGTACCTACCTCTTCTCCTTTTCATGTAGTCATCGACTCTTTTTTCTCCTTTTTTCGATATCTTTTTTCCCCTGTACATCGTGATGTATGACATTAACTTGGTTTGCTTTCATATGCGTTACATGTGTATTTTTTACAACACTCTGCTCTGACCCTAACTTACTATGTATGATTATCGTTGCTACATAGATTACCATTACAAGTACACACCATGTTTGCCCTGACACGTGAATTCGATTTGCATTGCACGTTAACATGTATTTGCAGTATATGCTAACTACTCCGATGTACCATTACATATCCGCTGCTGGTACTATGATTCATGTATTATAACAATGCGCGTGTGTGAAGCATGGACCACTCACTAGTTTTTTATTGAATTTATATATCCAAAAGCCGTCCTTATGGAAATCCGCGCTTGCTTAGAAAAACAAAAAACCTTTTAGTAGGAGGGTTAAGACCAAAAAAATTGCTATATTGATGTGTTTTTAAAGAAAAATAAAACAAGTATAATTAAAAAATTTAGCTTTCCTTTTCATATATATGTGACAAGTGTATTGCTGACTGTACCTTATTTAGCTTTTACTGACATCATTACTAAAAATACCATAAATTTTAACACCGCTCTTTTTAAAATTAGATTTTTTAAGGGAGCATCAAAGATATCACGTTCAACTTATTTTTCCAGGATGAAAAATCGCCGAGCAACACCATTTTTTATGGTGATTAGTCACTGACCAATAGTAGTTTGGTGGTTCGTAGTCATGAAAAATGATGTTGACCGGCGGTCGTTCGCCGTACTAAATGACTTTACGCGGCGATTGATTGCCGTGTGAAATGAATTGGTAGTAGGAAGCACAACAAATTTTATTGTTTTTGTTATTTTTCGAAGAGAGAAACTTTGTTTACTTAGCAACGAAGACCCAAAACAATGTGATGAATTTGAAGTTGAAATCAAAACATCAAAAAATTACTGATCAAAACTAAGCAAGAACCGAGAAATCTTTACTTCAAAAAAAGATTGAACCACAATCAAATATCAAATTTATCAATTTAATATGAACGATGAATGTTAGTTTTTTACGATTTAAAATAAATTGGATTTATTATCCAAATAGTTTTCGCCATTGGGATCCATCAATCCAGTTGTCATGATTGAAGCCCTGCAATTTGAATACTAACCGGTTCATTTTCAATTTGGGTTTGTTTCCATTCGCTTTGTCGGCCAACCCACATGCACCCTTAATCAAAATCATGCTCTTGGGGATACGTGTTCTTTGCAAAGTGAGGGTAGTCGAGAAATTTATATTTGAGTTAATTTGAGAAAGAACAAACGGGGAATTTAGAATTTTGTTTACGCACAACCGAGTTAAACATGGGGAAAGAAGTTGGGAAAGGAGATAGTTATTTTAATATTATGTCTTCGTTACTTTTTACTAATTAAAAGTAATTATTAATAGCATATATATATTCATCCATTCATTAGCGCAAGGATTAATTAATACTGCACGTATAATGATGCGTGAAATAAATTACATAACCACAGAAATACACCATAATACTATGAATACTAATTTGGTTCACATCCATCTATTTAAAAAAATTGTATCCTTTTTTTGCTGCTCATTTTTCAAATCTCTATTGTAATCCAACTCACAAGTACGTTGTTGTCAAGAATTTCATTAAGTTGGCTTATTGTGTGGGGTTTGTCAAAGAGACTCCAATTTCCGTGTAATTTTTTTTCGGTGTTTGACCCCTCTTATTTAAATGTAGAGTACCTTTGTAAATCCCTATTGAGTTGTATGAAAGTTTCAATCATGTCAAATCCACTCATTCATTGACTCCAGTCTTCACATAAGTTTAAGACGTTTCAGTAGAATCTATGCTATTATTCATAGGCCTGTCAAACGGGTTGGGTTGGATCAAAATGGGTTGGGTCGAGTTTGACCCAACCCATTTATGACTCATTTTCTTTTACCCATTTATGAACCAACCCATTTATGACCCAACCCACTTAATAAGCGGGTTACCCATTTAACCCATTTAAAGATTTAAATTTAATTTGACTAATAAAAAACAAATAAATATGAAATAATTCTAATTTTTATGTTTTGAGATCTGACAAAAATTTAAAATTGTAATTCTAATTTTCATCGAAATTTAAATATGGGGACGCGGTAATTTATTATTTTCTAAGTACAACTGTTAGTCCCCTTAGAGAACTACAGTGTGCATTCACACGATAAACTATCTGAGTGTTTCATATTATCCGTAATTTATGTGGTAGTTAATCGGTCGAAGTCCCGCCTGATTCTCAGATAGAACGAAAGATTTATTGCAGTCTGAACAAAAAAATAGCGGCTTCTGCACTAGGCGGAGTTCAAATATGGGGATGTGATAGTTTGTTATTTTCTAAGTACAACCGTCACTGCCCTTGGAGAACTACAGTGTTGCGTTCACACGATGAAGTATCCAAGTGTTCCATACTGTCCATAATTTAGGTGAAAGTTAATCGGTCGAAATCTCGCTTGATTCCGAATTAGAACGAAAGAGTTATTGCAGTCCGAACAAAAAAATAGCGGCTTCTGCACTAGGCGAAGTTCAAATATGGGGATGTGGTAGCTTGTTATTTTTTAAGTACAACTGTCAGTCCCATTGGAGAACTACAGTGTGCATTCACACGATCAATTATCCGAGCGTTCCATTCTGTCCGTAATTTAAGTGGAAGTTAATCGGTCAAAGTCTCGCTTGATTCCGAGTTAGAACGAAAGAGTTATTGCAGTCCGAACAAAAAAATATCGGCTTCTGCACTAGGCAGAGTTCAAATATGAAGATGTGGTAGCCTGTTATTTTTTAAGTACAACTGTCAGTCCCCTTGGAGAACTACAGTGTGCGTTCACACGATGGAGTATCCGAGTGTTCCATACTGTCTGTAATTTAGGTGAAAGTTAATCGGTCAAAGTCTTACTTTATTCCAAGTTAGAACGAAGGAGTTATTGCAGTCCGAACAAAAAAAATAGCGGCTACTGCACTAGACGGAGTTCAAATATAGGGATGTGGCAGCCAGTTATTTTCTAAGTACAACTGTCAGTCCCATTGGAGAACTACAATGTGCGTTCACACGATGAAGTATCCAAGTGTTCCATACTGTCCGTAATTTAGGTTGGAGTTGATCGATCGAGGTCTCGTCTGATTTCGAGTTAGAACGAATAAGTTATTGCAGTCTGGACAAAAAAATAGCGGCTTCTGCACTAGGCGGAATTCAAATATGGGAATGCGGTAGTCTGTTATTTTCTAAGTACAACTGCCGGTCTCCTTGAAAAATTATAATGCAAGGTTCGAAATTCTTATTTTTCAAATTTATATTAAATTTAATGTTTTTAATAAATGGGTAAATGGGTTAACCATTTATAACCCTTTTAAAAATGGGTCAACCCAACCCATAACCCATTTAATAATATTCGTAAATGGATTGACCCAACCCATTTATAAGTAGGGTAAATGAGTTGGGTTAATGAGTTGGGTCAAATTTTGACAGGTCTAATTATTCATGTGATTTATGTTATCAAAATCTTCATGAGATTTCTTCTTTTTTCCTCTCGTGGATCATGCCAATAATCTTGTTCTTCTTTTGTCGGTCTCAAGTCTCAACAGGAGAACGTCTTCAAGCATGTTTTCTAGCATAAATATTAGAACCTATGTAATATATTGCGTGTTGGAGTTTGCTCGGTATATTATATAGGAATCGCTAACAATTAAAACATTTGTCGAATGTCGATTGTTTGAGAGGATTATAATACCTTTTGAAACTCCAAATACTATCAAATTGATTGTGTTTATGGAGAGGTTTGCTAGGGTGGTTGCATATCCATAGACGAATGTTTTTTAGTTGCATTCGTCCGCAAAAATAAAGCTTCATCATATCAAATTTTCAATTAGTCATCTTCAATAATTTAAAATAAAACTTCTAAAATTCTACGAGTAAAAAGTTAAGGTAGCGTTTGGTTTAAAGTAAGTTTTGTGTTTTGAATTTTCAACTATAATTACAAAATATGAAAGGAGTGGAGAGACAACGGATATGATGGAAAGAAGGGAAAGAGAACAAGTTCAGGTAATTAGTTTATATTGGATTATGCAATTAAGTTTACATTTTTAAACAATTTTTTTTTTTGTTGACTAAGTCTATCAATTAGTTTATATTGGATTATCTAATTAATTTAAACGTGTGGATTATAATGTAAAATTTTAAGAAAGAACTGTGAAAGATTTGTACATAATTGTAGATACTTAGTAGGTACTTTAATGTAAAACAGTGTGAAAAGTTTAATTGAATAATTGTAAAGTGGTAAATTATATGATTTTGAAAATAAAATATACTTGAAGAGAATTAAAGAGAATAAAAAAACTCTTAGAATAAATGAAAGATCGCCAAATTCTTCTGCTTTAATATTATTTAATGGATGACAATTATAATAGGGTCAACATTATGCATCGCTGTTACTTTTTTGCTAATCATATGTTTGCTATGATTTCCTTGTATTAGTGGTTTAAGCAACTTCTCTTTTCCTTTTTTTAATGTATTTTTTTTTTGAAAATGCTACTTTATATACAACATGTCACTGGGACGACATATCACATTTCAATAAATGTTCGAATCACGCTACGCAAGTTTCGAACTTGTGACCTCTCGCATCAAAGCCGAAACTTAACCGCTTGGACAATGGTGCATGTCTTTTAACTGTATATCTTATTCCTTGATAACGCGTCCTCATCCTTGCATTTTTTTTGGGAAAAAATATGATTGATCATGTGAATTCTCATTGGCCATAAGATTCCATCTTGAATCATGTCTTCGGTTAAATTTTATTTATTCAAATCATTGATGATACTTTGTTCCTATGTTGACTTAGGTCTTGGTATTTTTTTTCCTTCCATGCAGATATTATCTGGCGAGCAGGGTTGATGCATTTAATTGATGGTCCAGACTGCTTGATCAAAGTTATGAGTTCGAACCTCGAAACTAGAAACTCCATAACAAGTATCCATAGTATGTGTTTGACAATCACATACATTACTAGAATTTATAAGCAGGTTCTCTGCCTAATTCAAATAATTTATTATCTCCTCTCCTCTTGATGTATCTCTGTATCTTTATGCATGCGTCGACATCATTTTAGTCTGTTTTTTCTAATTTTTCATATTTTAAATGTCATTTTGAGTAATTTCTTTCAATCTCTTAACATTCTTATATTACCAATATTTACTATTTTTTTTCCCTTTTTTAGTTAGCTTTTAGCATCTTAAAAGTCTAATCACCATTCGATGAAAGTTTCCTTTTAGTTTGTCTGTTATTTTGTTGTCACATAAAGCAGCACATGCTTGTTCTCATTTTAGTCAACTATTTTATTTTCATTCGTCGTGTCATTTGCCACCTCTCCATCTTCTTGTATTATCATTCCTAATTACTTAAATATATCTTTTTTGTTAACTGTCTAATTTTGTAAATATATAATATTATATTCTTAATTTCTTTACTAAAGTTGCATGACGTCTACTTTGGTTTAGTCCGTACTAAGTTCAATCTTTTTTATTTTGGTACAATCTTTTTTATTTTGGTACATTTCTCCATTTTTCGGTCCTTTCTATCTTTCCTTTTAAAGTATCTATTGCACGAGGTTATCTACAAAACATCAAGCAGATTTATTGTGGTTTTAAAACGTAATGAAATGAGATAATTAGAGTAACGACCCAGAATTTTTAGAAATTAAAATTTGAATATTTAATTAATTTTAAATATTTAAAAGTGAATTTTTAAGTCAAATAAATTTTTATTTGAATTATTGGATTTTATTGAATTATTAAATCGATAATTGAATACGTTAAATTATGGAAATAATTGAAAATGGAGTTAAATATGATTGAAAATGATTTGTAAAATTTTATTTTATCATGTTGAAGTTAGAATGATATTTTAGAACTTTTAAAATCGAATTTAAAGTTAATTTGTGAAAATTGAATATTTTAATATTTAATCGACTAGTGAAAATAGCCAATTTTTGAACAGTCTCAGAATTGAACGAAACTAGTTCCATTGGATCCGTAATAGTTAGTTATTACCGGATTTCAAATTTCGTGTCAATCGGAGTTATCGTTTGATCGTGGCAGCTCGAAACGCATCGATTTATTTTTAATTTAAATTTGACGAGCTAAAATAGCCATTTTTCAAAAAGTCTCGGATTTCGACGAAACCAGTTTCATCGGATCCGTAATGTGATATTATTGTAAGGTTTCAAATTTCAAGTCAATTGGATTTACCGTTTGTCCGATACAAATTAAAACGCCTAGAAATCGATTTAAATCGGTTTAATTTAAATTGAGCGTTTGTAGCCATAACTCGCACAGATGTCCGAATTAGCTTCCGAAACCTATTCCATTGTGTCCGGAACGTGGGGTAAACCCTGGAAACGCTGGTTACGGCGCGTAAATCGGAGTTCGGAATTTCCGGGTGAATAGTGTCGATCGGTTCTCTATAAATAGACCACCACCATCACAAAATAAAAAAAAATAAAAAATCTAAACCCTAAAAACTGCACAGCCGGCCCTAACCCATGAACGACCAGAAATGATCATTCTTCCCCCTCTCTTTTCTTCCAATCCACTAGCAATTACCACAAACTTTCAACATGAAAGATGTAGAGGGCAACGAGAGCTTGGAGATCAACGGTTGTGATGTAAAACGGAGCGATGTGGTGGCGTCTAGGGGTGCGCGTTTGTGGGCCGCACGGCCTCGTGGTGCGTGCAAACCATAGGGCCGAGCATAGGAGGGTTCTGGCCGTGGGTAGCTTAGGTTGGTGGCTTCGATTTGGTGCCTACGTGATGAGGTATCGTTGCGAGATGAGGTCGATAAAATTAACCCTAGTTTGTGATTGAATGGGTTCTTTATGCGGCCATCTACCTGTAGAAGAAGAACGTGAGGGAGAGGTAGAGTGGGGCACGGCCAAGATCAATTTGCAGTGAGATCCTACGGCTCTAGATGGAATAGGTTATAAATATAAAGAAAATTGTTGTAATTATTAAGTTTAAATTCGTACAAACTTTAACAATTCATAACTTTTTCATACGAGGTCGAAAAAATGCAAACTCAGTTGCATTGGAATCGTATGGACGAGCACTACGCGATGGAGTTGGTTTGGAGTCGTTTGGAGTTAGTGAGAATTTTAGGTAAAATTAAACGTCCGTTTAATTTTATTCGAAATAAATCGCTAAAACGGAAATAAAATCAAGGTGAGAACTTCTCACTCAATCGAATCAGTTTCGATTTTATTTTAAATAGTTAGATTTAAAATATTTGAATGCATGTTTGAATGTTGATTGATATCTATTGATTGTTAAAATAGACATTATGCGCCGTTAGTAAGCGGATGTTATTTAATAAAAACATATACCGCGAATATTTTATAAACAGTGAAATTGGTATTATATATAATATCAATATATATATATTGGCATATGTATATATTGAAGTTGTTGATTTCCCGCATTTTTTGTTTAGCGGATGAGACCCTATTACGCCGTTATTAAGCGGATAATATTTAATAAGAACATATACCGCGATAATTTCGTACTGGAGCGAAATTGGTATTGTGCTAATGTTTGTGGATGCAGGAAACAGGTTGGAGGGATCCAACTTGATTCCTCAACAGTTTTTATTTAATTTCAGATATTTTGATATTTGATTGATTATCATATCGGTATATGATATCGTTGTTGTCGTGATTGACTATTTGGTGTGTAGCATCATTGGACCCAGATTTTGGGATTTTAAAATGATTTTTAAAGTGATTTTTGAGAATATACTATATTTTGGAATTGATCCATTTTATATAAATAAACGTTATAATTTTTAAAGTTATAAAAAATTATGATTTTTGAGAAATATAGTTAAAAACTAATTTTTTGAGAATATGATGCTAATGATTTTATAAAATAGTTTAAATTGGATTTTTGAATTTATTATAAAGAGTTTAAATATAGGATTTATAAAATTTAATTATTTTATAAATCAAGAGAATGATGAAGTTTTTAAAGGAATTTAAAGACGTTTTAAAGAATAATATAAATTGATTTATATTAAGAGATTTATAAATGGAAATTTATAAATAGAGATATAGACATTATAAAACGAGTTTTTATAAGTATTTGAATGAAGTGAAAATGAAATTCATTAATGAATGAAATTTATAGAATTATATAACGGTGAAGTTATAAATAGAAATTTTATAAACAGTAGGTTTATAAAATTTGTAAAGTTCAAAGGAACGATTTTTGCAAATAAATAAATTATAAGTGTTTGACTTATAATTTGGACTTTTGGTTTATAATTAAAATTATAAATCGAATAAGTTAATAAAGAGATTTATAAAAAGGAAGTTTTTATAAATAAATAGAAATGGAATTTATAAACGTTGTTTTATAAATTCGCAAATGACTTATTTTGATAAGAAAATTGTTGAAACCTATTAAAGGAGTTATACTCACATTTTTGAATAGTGAATAATCCTTTAAAATAAATTGAATAGAAGTGATGAAATTGTTAACGAAGTTTATTCACATTTTTGAATAGTGAATAATATGTTAAAGAAATTGTTTTAGATATGATGGTTTAAATAGAATTAAAACTATCTAACGATGTTTTTAAAAGGTGTTGAGATTCGAACCATAGATTTCAACATTTATTGTTGAAATAGACGTTTTCGAGAAATGAAAAGGAAATAATGGACTATAACACTGTTGTTATAGTAAATGATTTCCGAAAGGAAATGTTTTGTATAGTATTGGGATTTATATATCTATTTTAATTTCGAATCCCTATACTAGTGATTTTGGATTGTCGTAACGATGTTTTACGCAACATTCGTTTTGGCCCAAATAAATATGTTCAAGTGAATAATTTCCTTAAAGAATGAAATATATACTTAATTTCGATTTAAGTATATTGAATATTTTCCAAGTGTTGAAAATAAATAAAATTTGTGAATTACTTATGAATAAATAAGTATGGAAATGTTTTCCAATATAAAGTGAATATTTTGAGAATTTATCTTTTTGAAGATAAATTGAAAAGAAAATTGAAATGAATAATTGAAATCGAATATTCATTGATATCTTGGAATTATAAATTCACTAAGGAATTTATAAAGGAACTGGAATTTGTTTAAAAATAAATATTGATTTATTTTTGAAGTATTGAAATTATATATCTTGTAAAGATATTTTGTGAAATAAATAATTTGAAAAATTATTTGGAAACTGGTGATGTGTGCATATCCAGTGATAGTTCAATAACCGACTATCAATATTTCCCTTTGAATGGGTAATTGATGTGATTTGTTTGAATGTGAATGCCACACTTATTTTTGAATAAGCGCTCACTATTCGGGTTAACCGGGAAAGGACCATGGGGTCGTATAACCCATTCCGAATATGTGATACGTCGTTATAATTGCATTGAAGATCGGTGTTGAAGACCCGGTATTTGCGAGAGCCATAGGATGACCTATCGATTGTCTCTGCACTGAGTTGCAACGGTATAGAGACTCCCTAAGTGATGGGAAATCCGATCAGGATTGTGAATATCCGGATTGCAAGGACTTCTTTGTAAGTTCCTTCGGTTCTGTTCGAGCCCGGAACAGACTTGTATGGATTGTATGTCTGACATTACAAGTTGAGATATAAAGCCGATTTCTTTCAAATATATTTCTGTTGGTGGCGGAGAATTTATTCTTTAGCTTAACACCCTTCTCTGAGATGTACGAGCTCAGAGGTTATGTAGTTGAATGTTATCAGCGACATATTCCCAATTTGGTAATGTGATATGCTGAGTGATGCTGAAATGATCATTGTGTTGATTATTGTGATAGGATCGTTTATTTGATCGTCTATCTTGGTGATCATTGATCATTTGTTGACCCAAAGCATGGCTTTTGTATAAAGTATGTTTTTGTGGACATGGCTTCGTCGAACCTCACACCCCGGAAATGGTCAAAACAGGAAAGATGCGGCAAGGTTATGAGGGGTAGCTCCCTTTAGGGTATGTACATTTCCTTCTGGATAGAGGTGGTATCATGGTATGGAGCCCAGATATTTAACCTATGTGGTTACTACGAATTTATTACTTTGTGGTTGTTGGTTTTCGGGATCCCGTGAGAAAGGTCGTTTACGATCGGGGAATGGCGTGCTCGTGTCAGTAGTTACCCAGTTAGGGGTAACCCGGCCTTGTGTTGGCAGAGTTCCGGTTTGGTTCTCGGGGATGTCTTTCCAGAGGCATTCTCATGTGGCAATGGGAAGTTCCTTGGCCTGACCATTTGTTGGAAATCCAATTCCCAATACGAAACTTGTACGGTTTTAGTTGTAGAACCTGCCATTCACTTATGGTGGTCACCACTGTTTGGATGGTAGCTATAGTAGGCATAGTTCGAAATGTCTATGTTGGCTAAGATTTATATTCTACTTTCGAAATAATTTTCTACACTATGCACTAGTAATAATATGAAATGTTCTTTTAAATGCGTATCAAGCATCTTTGACTATCATAAGGAGAAATCTCCTCCGATTCTGCGTTTGCATGTGTGTGTGTGCGGGAGGCCTTATGGTAGTCTCATTTTTAAAAAGCATTGCGAATTGAAGTTAAAAATATTCCTCTATTTTGATTTTAAAGTTAAATAAACTGTTTTGAGTTCTCACACCAGTCACATGACTGTCTTGGAGTTTATTGTTTTCCTTCCTAAACTCTGGGTGCCCACCAATTTTCCACACGGGCAGTCAAGAGTTAAGGTTTATCAGGATATTCTGGATATTCTGGAATTGCTAGAGGCAAGCTGGATGGCATGGCGTATTACTAGTTATATAGTATTTCTTTTTCCGCTGCACTGTTTGTTGTTGTTGTACACTCTGATGATATGATGTAATGTAATGTGATGTAATGTAATAACTGATATGGTTCTTTGTTTAAAGATTATTCATTTATTTATTATATGTTGTTCCGCTGCGAATTGTGAGATTCTGATGTTGTTCTGTTTGTTTTCTGTCCCGTTCTATTTTCTCTATTTTCTTTCTGTTCTATTTCTCTTTTTCTTCTATTTTAAAATTCTTCTATCTTCTTTTCCCTCTATCTTCTACCTTTTTCTCTCTTTTTCTTTTCTTAAATTCTTTTAAAAACCCTCAGTGTTCGGTTTTCCGTCGTTCGATTCCTCGGCAGTCGATAAAGTGAGTGTCGATGTTGAATTTTCGGAAGACGAAGAATCGTGTCCTGACAATGTGGTATCGGTGCTTATGGTTAAGCGACAACCATGGTTCTGTTGGGTATTACTCATTAGAGATAGAGTCAGCAGTACTCTAGAATGAATTTGAGTGTAATAATAGCTATGAGAGCGTATTTGTTAGTGAATATAAAATTGTTTTATATTGTGATGATTGGTTTGTTGAGTGGTATATAGATTCTGGTTAATACGAGTAATTAACGTTGTTGATAGGGATCTCTAAACACTTGTACAGAACAATTCGACATAATATTGTTTTAAATTGGGTAAATGAAATAATTTTACCTTGATTATATTTTATATATATAAAGAAATAATTTTTCAGAATTATTAAATTGTATATAAGTTGATTGTTTAGTTGTTTGAATAATCTAAATAAAAGAATAGTTGTATAAGCAAAAGAATTATAAGAATTGAATTATAATTAAAGTGATTTACAATTAAGAAATAAACTTATATATAATAAGTGAAACTATATGAATATATTTATGAATATGAGTTGTAAATAAAGGTGAATTTCAAGTTAAATGGAATATAACTTAAGTGTTGTTGAATGGAATTGATATTGGTATCAAACTAAATTAATAAAATTAAGTGATAAATATGAACTTAAGTTATGTAAATGAAATTCAACTGTTGTAAATGAATTGGAAATTGAATTGAATTAATGGATTGAATATTAATTAATTAAATGTGAATTAAGTTGATATGAAATATGAATTTAAGTGTTAATTCATTAAAATCTAATGTTATAGAAAGTTGAATAAGAAAATCAATTAAATTAAACCAAATATAAGCAAAAGAATTTGGTTGTAATTAATATACATTGATTGTTATATAATTATTAGTTGATTGTATATAATTCATTAAGTATTAATGAAATTTAAAGCTATGTAATTGAATTCAAATTAGAAGTAAATAAATTTGAATAGAATTGAATTTGATTTGGAAGTGAACCAACTTGTGAATTAGTGAATATAAACTAATTGAAAATGAATGTTAGAAAGATCATCCACTGTATATGAATCAAATGTGATTAAATTGAAAACCTATTTCATTGAATATTAATGAGAATATAAATGAATATTTATTGATTATGAATTGTTGGATGATAGTTGGTTGATGTTTGCATTTGTTGTTTGTTTCATTTGCTATGTTGACATATATAGTTATTATGTTACTATATGTTGTATATCGATACTATTATCTATGTGCATGATTCTCATGTTGTTTGTTGAGTAATTAGTAGGTGCGGATCGCGTTTGCTTCGCATTTGGAGCTCGCTTTTGCGCTATATTAGCCATATATGCTTGCTAATAAAATATAAGGTACATATCTCGGATTACATACCGTACTTTTACACTTTTTTCCCTTCGGGATGCCTCATTACTTGATGAGATGTATATTTGTGATATATATACTGTCATTTTTTTTCGGATCGAGCCGCGCAAAGGAGACTATGGCGAATTTTTCCGAAAATTTAAGGCGTTAGAAAAAATTTGAGAAAATTGGAAGATTTTGAAAACTTTAACTTTGATTTTGGAATTGAAAGTTAAACAATAGTAGTTGTTTTTGAAAAGATAACTAAGTATGATTTAAAACTTAGTAAGTTATGGTAAGAAATTTAATTATGAATTTTGGAAAATTAATAACTTCTATAACTTTTCTTACTTGTAATTTCGAGGACGAAATTCTTTTAAGGGGGGAAGATTGTAACGACCCAGAATTTTTAGAAATTAAAATTTGAATATTTAATTAATTTTAAATATTTAAAAGTGAATTTTTAAGTCAAATAAATTTTTATTTGAATTATTGGATTTTATTGAATTATTAAATCGATAATTGAATACGTTAAATTATGGAAATAATTGAAAATGGAGTTAAATATGATTGAAAATGATTTGTAAAATTTTATTTTATCATGTTGAAGTTAGAATGATATTTTAGAACTTTTAAAATCGAATTTAAAGTTAATTTGTGAAAATTGAATATTTTAATATTTAATCGACTAGTGAAAATAGCCAATTTTTGAACAGTCTCAGAATTGAACGAAACTAGTTCCATTGGATCCGTAATAGTTAGTTATTACCGGATTTCAAATTTCGTGTCAATCGGAGTTATCGTTTGATCGTGGCAGCTCGAAACGCATCGATTTATTTTTAATTTAAATTTGACGAGCTAAAATAGCCATTTTTCAAAAAGTATCGGATTTCGACGAAACCAGTTTCATCGGATCCGTAATGTGATATTATTGTAAGATTTCAAATTTCAAGTCAATTGGATTTACCGTTTGTCCGATACAAATTAAAACGCCTAGAAATCGGTTTAATTTAAATTGAGCGTTTGTAGCCATAACTCGCACAGATGTCCGAATTAGCTTTCGAAACCTGTTCCATTGTGTCCGGAACGCGGGGTAAACCCTAGAAACGCTGGTTACGGCGCGTAAATCGGAGTTCGGAATTTCCGGGTGAATAGTGTCGATCGGTTCTCTATAAATAGACCACCACCATCACAAAATAATAAAAAAAAAGAAATCTAAACCCTAAAAACTGCACAGCCGGCCCTAACCCATGAACGGCCAGAAATGATCATTCTTCCCCCTCTCTTTTCTTCCAATCCACTAGCAATTACCACAAACTTTCAACATGAAAGATGTAGAGGGCAACGAGAGCTTGGAGATCAACGGTTGTGATGTAAAACGGAGCGATGTGGTGGCGTCTAGGGGGGTGCGTTTGTGGGCCGCACGGCCTCGTGGTGCGTGCAAACCATAGGGCCGAGCATAGGTGGGTTCTGGCCGTGGGTAGCTTAGGTTGGTGGCTTCGATTTGGTGCCCACGTGATGAGGTATCGTTGCGAGATGAGGTCGATAAAATTAACCCTAGTTTGTGATTGAATGGGTTCTTTATGCGGCCATCTACCTGTAGAAGAAGAACGTGAGGGAGAGGGAGAGTGGGGCACGGCCAAGATCAATTTGCAGTGAGATCCTACGGCTCTAGATGGAATAGGTTATAAATATAAAGAAAATTGTTGTAATTATTAAGTTTAAATTCGTACAAACTTCAACAATTCATAACTTTTTCATACGAGGTCGAAAAAATGCAAACTCAGTTGCGTTGGAATCGTATGGACGAGCACTACGCGATGGAGTTGGTTTGGAGTCGTTTGGAGTTAGTGAGAATTTTGGGTAAAATTAAACGTCCGTTTAATTTTATTCGAAATAAATCGCTAAAACGGAAATAAAATCAAGGTGAGAACTTCTCACTCAATCGAATCAGTTTCGATTTTATTTTAAATAGTTAGATTTAAAATATTTGAATGCATGTTTGAATGTTGATTGATATCTATTGATTGTTAAAATAGACATTATGCGCCGTTAGTAAGCGGATGTTATTTAATAAAAACATATACCGCGAATATTTCATAAACAGTGAAATTGATATTATATATAATATCAATATATATATATATATATATTGGCATATGTATATATTGCAGTTGTTGATTTTCCGCATTTTTTGTTTAGCAGATGAGACCCTATTACGCCGTTATTAAGCGGATAATATTTAATAAGAACATATACCGCGATAATTTCGTACTGGAGCGAAATTGGTATTGTGCTAATGTTTGTGGATGCAGGAAACAGGTTGGAGGGATCCAACTGGATTCCTCAACAGTTTTTATTTAATTTCAGATATTTTGATATTTGATTGATTATCATATCGATATATGATATCGTTGTTGTCGTGATTGACTATTTGGTGTGTAGCATCATTGGACCCAGATTTTGGGATTTTAAAATGATTTTTAAAGTGATTTTTGAGAATATACTATATTTTAGAATTGATCCATTTTATATAAATAAACGTTATAATTTTTAAAGTTATAAAAAATTATGATTTTTGAGAAATATAGTTAAAAACTGATTTTTTGAGAATATGATGCTAATGATTTTATAAAATAGTTTAAATTGGATTTTTGAATTTATTATAAAGAGTTTAAATATAGGATTTATAAAATTTAATTATTTTATAAATCAAGAGAATGATGAAGTTTTTAAAGGAATTTAAAGACGTTTTAAAGAATAATATAAATTGATTTATATTAAGAGATTTATAAATGGAAATTTATAAATAGAGATATAGACATTATAAAACGAGTTTTTATAAGTGTTTGAATGAAGTGAAAATGAAATTCATTAATGAATGAAATTTATAGAATTATATAACGGTGAAGTTATAAATAGAAATTTTATAAACAGTAGGTTTATAAAATTTGTAAAGTTCAAAGGAACGATTTTTGCAAATAAATAAATTATAAGTGTTTGACTTATAATTTGGACTTTTGGTTTATAATTAAAATTATAAATCGAATAAGTTAATAAAGAGATTTATAAAAAGGAAGTTTTTATAAATAAATAGAAATGGAATTTATAAACGTTGTTTTATAAATTCGCAAATGACTTATTTTGATAAGAAAATTGTTGAAACCTATTAAAGGAGTTATACTCACATTTTTGAATAGTGAATAATCCTTTAAAATAAATTGAATAGAAGTGATGAAATTGTTAACGAAGTTTATTCACATTTTTGAATAGTGAATAATATGTTAAAGAAATTGTTTTAGATATGATGGTTTAAATAGAATTAAAACTATCTAACGATGTTTTTAAAAGGTGTTGATATTCGAAACCATAGATTTCAACATTTATTGTTGAAATAGACGTTTTCGAGAAATGAAAAGGAAATAATGGACTATAACACTGTTGTTATAGTAAATGATTTCCGAAAGGAAATGTTTTGTATAGTATTGGGATTTATATATCTATTTTAATTTCGAATCCCTATACTAGTGATTTTGGGTTGTCGTAACGATGTTTTACGCAACATTCGTTTTGGCCCAAATAAATATGTTCAAGTGAATAATTTCCTTAAAGAATGAAATATATACTTAATTTCGATTTAAGTATATTGAATATTTTCCAAGTGTTGAAAATAAATAAAATTTGTGAATTACTTATGAATAAATAAGTATGGAAATGTTTTCCAATATAAAGTGAATATTTTGAGAATTTATCTTTTTGAAGATAAATTGAAAAGAAAATTGAAATGAATAATTGAAATCGAATATTCATTGATATCTTGGAATTATAAATTCACTAAGGAATTTATAAAGGAACTGGAATTTGTTTAAAAATAAATATTGATTTATTTTTGAAGTATTGAAATTATATATCTTGTAAAGATATTTTGTGAAATAAATAATTTGAAAAATTATTTGGAAACTGGTGATGTGTGCATATCCAGTGATAGTTCAATAACCGACTATCAATATTTCCCTTTGAATGGGTAATTGATGTGATTTGTTTGAATGTGAATGCCACACTTATTTTTGAATAAGCGCTCACTATTCGGGTTAACCGGGAAAGGACCATGGGGTCGTATAACCCATTCCGAATATGTGATACGTCGTTATAATTGCATTGAAGATCGGTGTTGAAGACCCGGTATTTGCGAGAGCGATAGGATGACCTATCGATTGTCTCTGCACTGAGTTGCAACGGTATAGAGACTCCCTAAGTGATGGAAAATCCGATCAGGATTGTGAATATCCGGATTGCAAGGACTTCTTTGTAAGTGCCTTCGGTTCTGTTCGAGCCCGGAACAGACTTGTATGGATTGTATGTCTGACATTACAAGTTGAGATATAAAGCCGATTTCTTTCAAATATATTTCTGTTGGTGGCGGAGAATTTATTCTTTAGCTTAACACCCTTCTCTGAGATGTACGAGCTCAGAGGTTATGTAGTTGAATGTTATCAGCGACATATTCCCAATTTGGTAATGTGATATGCTGAGTGATGCTGAAATGATCATTGTGTTGATTATTGTGATAGGATCGTTTATTTGATCGTCTATCTTGGTGATCATTGATCATTTGTTGACCCAAAGCATGGCTTTTGTATAAAGTATGTTTTTGTGGACGTGACTTCGTCGAACCTCACACCCCGGAAATGGTCAAAACAGGAAAGATGCGGCAAGGTTATGAGGGGTAGCTCCCTTTAGGGTATGTACATTTCCTTCTGGATAGAGGTGGTATCATGGTATGGAGCCCAGATATTTAACCTATGTGGTTACTACGAATTTATTACTTTGTGGTTGTTGGTTTTCGGGATCCCGTGAGAAAGGTCGTTTACGATCGGGGAATGGCGTGCTCGTGTCAGTAGTTACCCAGTTAGGGGTAACCCGGCCTTGTGTTGGCAGAGTTCCGGTTTGGTTCTCGGGGATGTCTTTCCAGAGGCATTCTCATGTGGCAATGGGAAGTTCCTTGGCCTGACCATTTGTTGGAAATCCAATTCCCAATACGAAACTTGTACGGTTTTAGTTGTAGAACCTGCCATTCACTTATGGTGGTCACCACTGTTTGGATGGTAGCTATAGTAGGCATAGTTCGAAATGTCTATGTTGGCTAAGATTTATATTCTACTTTCGAAATAATTTTCTACACTATGCACTAGTAATAATATGAAATGTTCTTTTAAATGCGTATCAAGCATCTTTGACTATCATAAGGAGAAATCTCCTCCGATTCTGCGTTTGCATGTGTGTGTGTGCGGGAGGCCTTATGGTAGTCTCATTTTTAAAAAGCATTGCGAATTGAATTTAAAAATATTCCTCTATTTTGATTTTAAAGTTAAATAAACTGTTTTGAGTTCTCACACCAGTCACATGACTGACTTGGAGTTTATTGTTTTCCTTCCTAAACTCTGGGTGCCCACCAATTTTCCACACGGGCAGTCAAGAGTTAAGGTTTATCAGGATATTCTGGATATTCTGGAATTGCTAGAGGCAAGCTGGATGGCATGGCGTATTACTAGTTATATAGTATTTCTTTTTCCGCTGCACTGTTTGTTGTTGTTGTACACTCTGATGATATGATGTAATGTAATGTGATGTAATGTAATAACTGATATGGTTCTTTGTTTAAAGATTATTCATTTATTTATTATATGTTGTTCCGCTGCGAATTGTGAGATTCTGATGTTGTTCTGTTTGTTTTCTGTCCCGTTCTATTTTCTCTATTTTCTTTCTGTTCTATTTCTCTTTTTCTTCTATTTTAAAATTCTTCTATCTTCTTTTCCCTCTATCTTCTACCTTTTTCTCTCTTTTTCTTTTCTTAAATTCTTTTAAAAACCCTCAGTGTTCGGTTTTCCGTCGTTCGATTCCTCGGCAGTCGATAAAGTGAGTGTCGATGTTGAATTTTCGGAAGACGAAGAATCGTGTCCTGACAATTAGTTTCAATTAATTGCATATTGATGATGGAAATGATAAGTCGCATTGTCGAATATGATCGAATATATATTTTTAGAACCTTGTATTTTAGTGTTTTGATCATGACAACTATATAAGTATATATTATATGAACTAACCAAATTTGCAGAAGAAGATACTATTTTACTCGACGATAGATTGAAGACCAAGATTTCAAAGTGAAAGTTTCAAATTTTATAAATGGTTTGTCTATAGTCTAGTTATATCAATGTTAAAATATCTCCTAAGTGATATATGCACACACACATGGTTTAAAATTACTTTCAAAATCATATACACACCCTAGAAATTAATCATAATAAGTTACTTAACGAAAACCTTTCAACAAGAAGTTTACATGGCAGAAAACACCTGTTTCAGTCGACTGAACAGGGGTGTGCAGTCGACTGAAACATGCATGGGTACACAAATAACTTTGAAGGTTCAGTCGTCTAAATACCCCCATTCAGCCGACTGAACCGGGTATCTTTTCAAAATAAATTTAAAATTCGAAATTGTTTGAATTTTCAGATGATTGAATTTCTTTACTCAGTGAATATTCATAACGACTATTTTCTGAACGACTATCTTCTTTTAACGAACACAAACAACTTTTAATCCAACAGTTGTTTCCGTATCTTTTGGACGAAACTTTTCACGAATGATTACGTCTTTTAAACTCTATATATAGCCTTGAATTTAGTTATTCAAACAAGCTAATTCTTCGATTCTATTATATATTCTTGCTGTCTAAATTCTGCCATTTGCTTTCATATACGCATTCAGAGCACTTGCACATTCAAGCACAAGTTTATTTGTGATTAAAATTACTTTAAATATTCATGTACTACACTATATACCACAAAGGAGAAGATTATAGGAAGGGTGTACTCTAAAGACATATCTGTGCTATCTATAGAGCACAATCATTCAAAAAAACTTATTGTATTATTGAAGTCCTGTTCGGTTGCTTGGGCGGTAGAAGTTCTATTTGGTTGTCTAGACGGTAGAAGTCATGTTCGGTTGCTTAGGTGGTGTAATACATGTTCCCCCGGGTTAAGTGAGGGTTGATAGTTAAATTCTAAAAGGAGTCTGGAATTGGACGTAGAATGAGAGTTCGAACCGGTATAAAAATCACTGGTGTTGTAACGACCCGATATTTCTTGCCATTCACATCCGCACATGTCGGACTTGAATTGCTTAAAATATCAGATTGTTAATTTATATTTGGTAAAACTCAGCATATACAGTAAATAAATAAATCACAGAATCACAGACACAAAGTAATATAATCATAAGCAGAGGAAATAAATGAACATTAGTTCATGAAGCTACTATATATATATAATAGAGTTAAAACAAGATACAACAGAAGCCTCGAATATATAGAAGTCTCAATACGATGGTTAAATAACAAAATTTGAATACATCATGGGAGTCAACTGAAAGCTGAATAGATGTAGATGAATCTCCAAGCGAAGCTCCAACTCTTAAGGTGATTCTTGAATGCTATGACACTCAATCTGACCCGAGCATAAAGTAAAACACAAAGCACTCGAGTCAGGATTAACGTTCTTATATCAATAAATCTAACTCAAGTGAAATATCAACTGAAATACAAGTAGCTCAAAAGATGTTTGGGATACCCATCCTCTAAGGATCCGTGGAACTATCTACTATGTAGTACAATACGTGTCTATAGCAATGTAAACTATTAAAATAGCATTAAGGCGTTATCCATATCCCCCTTAACACATTTTATTGTGTCATAGTCTATACAGTACCGTAATACCTCCGTAAACTGGAAGCTACCATAGGACACTCCGTAGGTACGACACAAAACAAACTTGTTGTGGTTTCGATATAGTAGGTGTCACGACACAACTAGGAAATGCCATGGTAGATATACCAATTACACTTCCGGGCTGTTGGTAATGCAAAGCCGCTGCAATCGCCCAACTCGATCCACACTCCCAAAAATCCGAGGGTGTACCCAATCAATCACGAAGTAATAGAATGGTATCGAAGAAGTGTGTTCGATCGGAGGAGCTACCTCACTTGATCCGTCAATTGCTTCTGTTTTAGCCACCTTAAGCTAACTCACGGGAGTCAGTCCCACGTATATACCTCAAATAGAATCGTCACCAATCATCCTACTTCATTCTAGAATCTCCACCGCGTACACAGTTGTTAAAGTGGTTTTCGGTATTGGCAGAGAGTATGACAACAACCGATCCTGGTCTCTTTGATAACCAAACGTTATTATAACACAGCGGTCATTTCAAAATATCATATCTATTTCAAAACATATCAAATCTGATATCATTATTCCCTTGAAATATATGCATTTCAAAAATCATAGTGCTTTCAAGGATATAACACTTTCGAAACCATAACACTTGAAATTATAACGCTTTGAAATCATGATCCTTTGAAAATCATAACTTTGGAAAAACCATAACACTTTTCTCTAAACAATTTAGATATTATGTGATGTCCCGGGAATTTAGGCAATATTTATTTAATAATTTCATTGATAATTATTTTAAAGTGTGAAATATTGATTTAATAATTTAATTTAAACTGGAATTCTCTTTTGAAAATTTATAATTAATTAATTTGTTAAATGATATTCTTTTCAAATGTTAAAAATATTTTAAGTAATAAATTCATCTTTCTAAGCTTATTTAAAAATATTTTATTTATAATGTATAAAATGTTTATACATTGTAAATAGAGGAATTGGTTTTGATTTTAAATTTATATTAAATAAAGGATATTTTCTAATTATTATATAAATGTATAAATTGTAAATTGACTTAAATTAATTTGAATTAGTATTGTAAACTTTTCAAAAATTTGTTTTAAAAATCTTTCTTATATTTTTATAGAAATGTAAGTAAGAATTTGTTTTGTTTAAATTTTGATTTATAATAAAAGTTTGTTTTGTTTTATTTTAAAATTGTTGTTCTTTTGAAATAAACCATTTTTGTTAAAATATAACATTTGATTTAAAAAAAAACTCTTGAATAAAATAAATTCAACATTTCTTTTTTTCTATAAATCTTTTCTTTTGAAATTTAGTTTCATAAAGAATATTATTTTAAAATAATAATTAAACAAACATTTAAAATGTATAGTTTTATAAAAAAGTGTATATGTATGCATTTAAAAGTTAATGTTAATAAAACATTTGAAAATATGCTTAAATAAATTTGAAATGGCTTAAGATAATTCAAATACATATATAAATTTAGGAATTCTCTTTTAAATATTGAAATATGTATATGTGTTAAAATCTTAAAACTTAAAGAGACACTTGTAATCACCTAACAAATCAGTACAACAAGTGTCAAGCAAATTCATTTTTGAATTTTAATTATATTGACAACATAGCTTAAGCATTTTGTTAAAAACATTCTCTTCAAAATTGAAAACCTGAATCATATTTCAGTAAATCAAAACCCCTCAAAACAAAAGCATGTTAAAATCTGCTAATAACAAATCAAATCCAGAAAACCAATCTTCAAACTTCAATCAAGTCTGCATACTATTTTTCAACAATTTCATATCTATAAGTTAAAATCTGCAAATCTGATCAATAAGAAGGGTCTGCATGCATTATCATCTGCAAGCATCTTCAACACATAAAGCAACTTCAACTTCAAAATACAAGCCAGGATGAACATGCATTTCAATATGCATTTCTGGAAAATGGAATCTGCCTAAGCTTGTGCTCTGCATCAAATTGTTTTCTGCATTCTTCAAATTTTATAAGGTGAGTAAACTTTTAATTTTAAAAACAGTTTTCTTTTAAAATAGATTCACATGCAAGTATTAGAACTCAAGTTCAAAGCAAAACTGTCATTAAAAATATATATATATATATATATATATATATATATATATATATATATATATATATATATATAAACTGCTCTGTTCCCATTTTGTTTAGTGAGTGACTTCACAATTTAAAAAGAGTTTTAAATTACCTGTTGCATGAAGCATATAATGTTTGCTTGAGTTTGAATGTAAATGTGCGTATATGAGTTTGTATCTGGGTATTCTTTGCTTCAATTAAAATGTGAGTAAACCCTTTTATCTTAAAAACAGTTCTTCCTTTTAAAAATCTGGATGAAGTTTATTGTATGTGTAGTAATATGGTCTCTAATGATTGTTTGAGTTTGAATATGAATATGTGTTTGGGAGTGGGATATTGCTTGCATACTTTTTTCTGAGTATTACATTTTTTTTATGCTCTGTTGTTGATAACAGACCATCTTTATCACAAATGAATTCATATCTCACTACATAATTAGAATTTGGCTTTGATTACTAAAAAGAAATGGTTAATAACATTGTGTTCTTGCTTTTAAGAATAGATTCAGATAAGTATATTTGGTTAAAACTGTACAAAGTTTAAAGTTACAGTGAAAACCCAGGAAGTAGGAAATTCCAAAACTTGATAATTCTTGATTTCACCAATATTGCTTGAATTGATTTTGAAAATTAGGAATTCTAAAAACTATATTACAGTTTTAAATAAACTGTTAGGGAAAGACATTTCTGTTTTAAAACAGAAATAGGAAAATTTGAAAATAATATGTTAAGCTAGTAGGTTTAGGGTGTTATGATGCTTCATGTTAGTGGAATATGGATGTAGGAATGCAGTAAATTTGGTATTTGATGATCAGAGAGAGAGAGACAGGTGAATTGGTTTCCAGGTTTTGATTTGGTTGCAAGTTGAACTCAGGTAACATGTTAGTAGTGTGCAGGGTTTTAACTCGAGTCATTGCTCGGGTATTTTTATTTTTGACCCGAAGCAAAGGGTTTTAGAACTCGAAGTAGTTGGTTGAGTGTCTCGGGTTTTTGGCTACAGGGTTTTAACCAGAGATCATTTGCAGTTTTTTTAAAATTTTTTTTGAATGGAAATCAAACTCTAGTGCAGGAGTTTGATTCATGTATGAATTGAAACTGAATTCAAATAGAGTTTGAATTCAAAGCTTTTAAAAAAATGAAATGTCTTAGACAAGTTTAAAGTTTGGTTTTAAATCAAAATTAAAACTATTTCAGGTTTTAAACCTGAAAGTTGTTTTGCAGTTTTTTTCATGTGAATGAAATTTTAATTTTAGTGTGGAAATTTGATTTTAGATGGAAGTATAAACCGAATTCAAATGTAGTTTTGAATTCAAAGTTTTTAAAGATAAGAATCTTAAATTTAAACAAGATTTAAATCTAGTTTTAAATCAAGAATTAAAACAGTTTTCAGGTTGCTCTTAAAACCAGGTTTTTGATTCAAACAGGTTTTTGTTAGTTTTGTATGTTTTAAACTTTTGAACAGATTTGGATGTTTTAAGCAAGTTTAAACTCAGTATGAAATCAATTTAAAAACTGTTTCAAGTTTCTTTGAAACCAGTTTTAAATTTCAAAACAGTTACAAATTTAAAAATGATGAATATATTCAAATGTTTAAAGATAAATTTGAAACTAAAAATTTGATTTCAAATAAGTTTAAAAACTTGAAAGAATTTGTTTCCTTTAGTATTTGAATTAAAATATGAAGTGTTTAATTTAAATTTGGAAATTGAAATAATCAATTTAAATCTTTCTTTATATTTAGGTAAAGAATGTTCTTTAACATTCATTTTATTGTAAGGTTTATAATTATTTTAAATTGGAATTAATGTTTAATGATTAAATATTTTAAATATTAGAATTTTAAATGGAATTTGAATTTAAATTTAGAAATGTATTGTTTTAATACATTTTGAAAGTAAATGATTCATTTGATAAGTAATTAAATTGTTTTGAAAAATAATTAAGATAATTAAGGAATTTACTTAATTATTTGATTTTAAATAATGATTTAAATTAATATTAATTGAGAATGATTTATTAATCTAATTCAAATTTTCTTAAGTATGTAATTAATGAAATGTTGTTAATTAATAATTGATGATAATTATCTAAGGATAATTTAGTAATTAATTAAGGAAATTAATTTTGATAATTAACTAGATTAATTAATTGAATCTAATTAATTGTAATTTGTTAAGTAATTAAGAAATTAATTACTTATTTTAATAAATTTTAATATGTGATTTAATTAAGTTAATTAATTTAGTTTAATTAATTTTAATAAATCATTTGATGATTTTAAAAGTGTAATTACTTATTGTAATTAGTGGAGCAGGATTACTTAGAGAAGTAATAATGATAATTACTGGAATGTAATTAGTAATTTGGATAATTACTTTTGTAATTAATTAAGGAATTAATTAATGATTAATTATTGGATAATTAATTTGATTAATGAGTAATTAAAGATAGTTAATTACTTAATTGAATATTAATTAAGGTGATTAATAATTAGATTAATTACTTAATGTAATTAATTTTAATTAAATAATTTATTTAAATATTAGAGATCATTAATTATTATAATTAATGATGTAATTAAGGATTGTTTAATTAGGTAATAATTAATTAATTAAGTGATTAATTAATGGTAATTAATTAAGGACAAATATAATTAATTATAATTAATTAATAAATGAAGTAATTAATTATTAATTACTTATGATTAAGGTTAATTAATTTATGAAATTAATTAAAGACTAATTCCTTGTTAGTAAATGATTAATCAAAGTTGTTTAATCAAGTTAAATACTTAGGAAGTGAATTAATTAACTGGGTTAATTAATTAATGGATGCTAAGTAGGGTTTAAATGAGTAATTAATTTAGTTTATTTTAAATTAATTAGAGATAGTTGTAATTAATTTAATTCATTTTAAATTAATTATAATTGATGATTAAATCATTGCTTATGGATGCTATTGATTGAATGGTTGTGATCTCAGTAATGAGATTAGTTGTATCCGTATGATATGAATGTTTGGTTTAAGTATGATAGTTTGTGATGGATTATTTGGTTGTGATGATTATCTGTTTATGGATGATACAGATTATCTGATATGATATGAATGTGCTTATCTATTGTGAGATGTAGTTTATCTATCTATGTGAAATAGATAACAATGAATAAGTTAATTGTTTAAAACCCTTAAGTACAACTTGGACATTAAAATGGCATTTGGTTTCGATGAGACCGGGATCGGGTTTCCATATTTGGATATCCGAAAACCACATCGATTCCAATTAAACGTTAGGTCGTTAATCCAAGTGGAGCAAGTGAAGACTCGAGGTGTAAGGGCTATACGTCAGTATAACTCTGTGGGTGATTCCGTAATGAGTTTGACAGAATAGTACTTATAAGTTCGACATGGTGATTTAGAGTGCAAGGGTTATCGTCGTTAACTCTGAGGGTGATTCCAATACGAGTGTAACGAGATAATGCCTTCGGTTTCGTTCGAACCCGAAACGAACTTGTATGGATTGAATGCTTTCAGAACATCGTCAGGTCGACGATGAGCATTCTAAGATTTGATATGTCCTATAAAGGTAATCGTAACCTCAAGCCTCATCAACCGGGAATGGCTAAAATAAGGGAGGTGCAGCAAGGCTTCGTGGGTAGCACCCACTTGAGAGCAAGATTTTCCCCTGTCTAGAGGTCCCTTTTTATTCGGTTGTGTGGGCAGTTGGAACCGCGCGCCAACTGCGGGGTTGTCTTGTTCGGAACTATTCAGTAAGGAATGGGTCCGGCCTTGTGTAGCAGGGGATTGGGAGTAATCCTCGGTACGTTGATCTAGGCCACGTACTATGACGGGCGGTACCCCAGTAGCCCTGCCATTGATGGAATCCATAATCCAATAAGTGCCTGTATGGTTTTGATTGTGCCCAACTATGTTGGAACGTGAGATGTAAGCATTCCAGCTATTTCTGTATTTTATTTTGAAAACTCTAGACACTATTATAATATCACTGGATTTCCTATCAAATGTTTTGGTTAGCGTAAGGTAAAAACTTTTCCATGTTTATGTGTGGGAAGTCTTACGTGATACCTTTTGTTTTCAAAGGATTTTCTAAAGTTAAGCAACTTTTATCCCCGTTTACTCACACCAGACCCCTGTCTGACCTGAGTGTTTATTTTCTGTTTTATTAAACTCTTGGGTACTCATATTACGTATGAGTAGTCAAGTGTATCAGGATTGCGTTGACGAGTTCTAGAGGAGATAATGGAGTAGGAGGCTTCAGCGTGTAGATATATTTAGTAGTTCCGCTGTGTTTGAGTTGTAACTGGTTCTCTGATGTACTTGAATTGTAATTGCTAGACAGATGTTTATAACTGACCAGTTTGTGTTGTATTAGCTGTATTACTTTGATGTATAAGATACTATGTAAAATTTTATGTGATATATTATAATTTATTCGATTCCGCTGTGAGATTCTGATATTGTCTGTTCTTTCTTTCCTTTCTTTTCACTTTTCTATCCCTTTCTTTCTTCTTAGCGATGCGACTTCCTGGAGTCTGAAAGTTGGGTCGTTACATATTAATAATAGTATATATATTAAAATAGTTATATAATAGAATAGTTTCTAAAATAAAATAATTAGTATATTAAAATAGTAATAAATTTAAAATAATATATATTAAAATAATTTGTATATTAAAATAGTTAAAAATTTAAAATAGTTTATAATAAAATAATTTATAAGTAAAATATTAAAATAGTTTTAAATATAATTTAAAAATACTTTGTATAATAAAATAGTTTCCTTAAATTTCACAAATCGATTCAAATCAACTCAAATACTAAAATCCCATTTAAACCAAATCTCGGTTCTGCCATTTCAACAAATCTTAATAAACCAATTTATATCGTTTTCAAATATAGATATAAACGACAAATTAAACCATTTCAACTTCAATAGATTTCAAAGCTTTGAATATTCAAACATTTACAAACTAGATTTGACAATTTCATATATATATGTGTGTGTGTGTGTGTGTATCAAATTCACTTTACTATTATTTAGTTTTGAATTATTTACTTAATCATTGTAACATCCTACCTTTCAGCACGGTTTAAATCGACGACAACCACACACGTCAGACTTAAACCATATAAAAGGGCGGATTTGTTATGGGGTAAATAAGAAAAAGCAGGGAAAGAAATGAAACACAAAACAGAATCTCACATCGGAACGATAAAATATAATAATCAAATATACAGTTCATGAAGCTATTTTACAAAATATTCGATTATATTATACAATACATATCAGAGTTACACATACCAGAAAACAATAAATACTGCAGCGGAACAGTATGAATGTAGTGGAATACTATAATAAATAATAATAAATCTTCGTCCTCGTCCTCCAAAGTACGGTCTTCTAAATCCTAAAATGCTCAGGCTGACCCGAGCGAATTGAAAAGACAAAACACTCGAGTCATAACTAAAATATCTTATGTGAGTTAAATCAACAGAAATAAATACGAGTGCAGTAACTTAAGAGATGCTCGGGATTCACATCTGTTAGGGATGCGGATTAAGGACCTTAAGGCAGAAATAACACTAGAGTGGGGGTGAATAGTGTTTTAAAGAATATATGAACTATATGACTAAATTAAAACTTTCAACACAAATCTAAACAGAATTCTAACACAGAATAATCACAGAACATATAAAAAAAGCAAATAGTAAAGTAAAGCAAGTAAAAGGAAAGAACACACCGGATTTTATACTGGTTCGGAATCCTCCTACATCCAGTTCTGCACCAAGACAATATCCTTGTACAGATTTTTATAAGCCAATATCCAAATTACAACCCTCAATTTCTAAGGCCTTGAGGAACCCTCCTATCTCCGAGTCTGGGGTAAACTCTCTTGATTTATGGGACACAAGATCACCCTAATACTTCTTAATAACAATCCTTTTGAATGGATAGACTCTACGGACTTTTTGAATACAAATTAATCATATAACTCTGAATAGCACTTTGATCTTTAGTAGAATGATGGAGAATCTAATAGAGAGAGTATCTAAATGATTTCCTATTGAGAATTTGGCAGAATGATGGCACGATCTTGAAAATATGAAGTTTTATGGATATGGAATGGTGGAGAAGAAAGAGTGAAGAAAATAAGAAAGTAGTTGTTAAAAAAATTCGTTTTGGAATCCTTTATATAGATGCACAACAGTCATAACCATTGGCGAAAGGTTTTCAAACGAATGGACACTTCTTTTGAAAATTGAATTTTGAATCCAACTGTCACCATGTCGACATGGGGTATCCCCTTATGTTGACATCCCTTAGTTCAAAATTATAGAGATGTTGTTTTGTAAAGACAATTGAATTTAAAACAAGTTGAAACTTCTCTGAAGCAAAGTGAAGTGTTTAAACAATATTTTGAGATAGAATGAATATAAAACATTGTTTTAAATATATATATATATATATATATAATTGATATAGACCGTCAATTATATAAGTAATATTTAAAATCAGAATAAGTTTTGATGTTTTAAAAATAGAAGTTTTTAAAATCAGAATAGAGGAATATTTCAAGGCTAAAACAAAGTTTGAAAATATTTTTGAAAACATGATTTTGAAAGCTAAAACATTTTGAAAACAGATTTAAAAACATTTTGAAAAATCTATTCAAACTGAAATTGCAAGAACCTTCCTACAGAGCTCCTCCATAGGACTCGAGAACTTGTACAAAGTAGTTTAAATGATTTTGATTTTCGTGGGTTTGTAAGCCACTTGTCGTAGGTTTATAAGCTACTTGTCGTGGGTTTGTAAGCCACTGGTTGCGATAAAAATTGGGTTCCATCCCAAAATAAAATTAGAAGAAAAGTAAGAGTGCTATTATGAAGTTTTAACAAAATACTAGACACTTATCTTGAGATCTTGAAATCTTGATTCTCTAGAGTCTTGAATCTTGAACCTATAATCTTCATCTTGATGCTTGAGTCTTTATACTAATCAGTCTTCGATGATACCTGCATATACTTCCTATATACATATATACATACATACACATATATATATATGGAAATGTTAGTGTATATTTTATAAAGTAAAGTATAATAACTATATAAGGTTGTTGTCATCAAAACATCATCAACTCAGTTCCTAACAATCTCCCCCTTCTTGATGATGACAACCTTTATTTATAAAATATTCTTACCATACCATAACTCTCCATAACTCCCCCTTACTCCGTGACTTCTTCTTAAAACTACAACTCCCCTTTATTCCATGACTCCCCCTTACACCAAGCACATATATTTTATAAATTTCTCCCCCTTTGACATCAACAAAAAGGAATAAAAGATTTACCTATTTTTAGATCCAAACTCCGATCGTCTTCCGATTCGAGAATAGCAGTGAAGCACAGATTTGAATTATCAGTTTTCTTCTCGTCATCACTGGATGAATCTGAATCGTCAAGAGTTGCTGCATATGCCTTCTTTCTTTTCCTTAGTTGCTCGTTTTTTGGTTGAAATGTCTGTTTGTCTGGATATGGACAATCTATCTTGTAGTGCCCTGTTTTGTTGCAGTTGTAGCATCTATCACCAATGTTGTTGTTGTTGTTGTGATTGTTGTTGTTCTCCGAAGTATTTCTGGAATTCCTTTGATCATTTCTTTTAAAGTTATTCATCTTTCTATACTTCAGAAACTTTCTAAAATTTCTGGTCATGAAAGCAATTTCTTCATCACTATCTTGTTCTGAATCTCCAGTTGTTGCTTTGAATGCGATCGATTTCTTTTCCGTTGCCTTAGATTCTTTTCTCCTTGTAGTTGAACTTCATAAGACATTAGATTACCGATTAACTCTTCGATCTTCATTTGACTAACATCATTTGCCTTTTCAATAGTAAGTGTCTTTTGATCCCATTCCGGAGTGAGTGAATTGAGTATCTTTCTGACTTGATCTTCTTCTGAGAAACCCTTTCCTAAAGCAATCAATGAATGTACAATATCTTGAAATCGACAATACATGTCGGAAATGGACTCATTTTGATGCATTTTAAACAATTGAAACTGGTTAGTTAATATTGAAATTTTAGTCTGTTTAACTTTGCTTGTTCCTTCATGAGTTACTTGCAAAGTTTTCCAGATTTCAAATGCAGACTTACAAACAGAGACTCTGTTAAACTCATTCCTATCTAGTGAACAAAATAGTATACTCATAGCCTTAGAATTGTTTTGTGCAACCGTCTTTTGCTCAGTAGTCCACTGGGCAAAATTAGTAGTTGGTTCAACATATTTAATTTGTGTCATATTCCAAGTATCTAAACTTATGGATTGTAAATAAATTTTCATCCTACATGCCCAATATGCATAATTACTGCCATTAAAAAGTGGTGGTCTAACAGTAGACTGACCTTCTACAAATGAACTAGTGTTAGTGCTTGTGTTGACAGAAGCAATGGTGACAGGAGTGACATTATTAGTGTATTGTGCCATTAAAACTTTTCAAAATTTCAGATTATGAAAATAATGAAAACCAATGCTCTGATACCAATTGTTAGGGATGCGGATTAATGATCTTAAGGCAGAAATAACACTAGAGGGGGGGTGAATAGTGCTTTAAAAAATATATGAACTATATGACTAAATTAAAACTTTCAACACAAATCTAAACAGAATTATAACACAGAATAATCACAGAACATATAACAAATGCAAATAGTAAAGTAAAGCAAGTAAAAGGAAAGAACACACCGGATTTTGTACTGGTTCGGAATCCTCCTACGTCCAGTCCTGCACCAAGGCAATATCCTTGTACAGATTTTTATAAGCCAATATCCAAATTACAACCCTCAATTTCTAAGGCCTTGAGGAACCCTCCTATCTCCGAGTCTGGGGTAAAATATCTTGATTTACGGGACACAAGATCACCCTAATATTTCTTAATAACAACCCTTTTGAATGGATAGACTCTACGGACTTTTTGAATACAAATTAATCCTATAACTCTGAATAGCACTTTGATCTTTAGTAGAATGATGGAGTATCAAATAGAGAGAGTATCTAAATGATTTCCTATTGAGAATTTGGCAGAATGATGGCATGATCTTGAAAATATGAAGTTTTATGGATATGGAATCGTGGAGAAGAAAGAGTGAAGAAAATAAGAAAGTAGTTGTTAAAAAAAATTCGTTTTGGAAGCCTTTATATAGATGCACAATAGTCATAACCATTGGCGAAAGGTTTTCGAACGAGTGGACACTTCTTTTGAAAATTGAATTTTGAATCCAACTGTCACCATGACATGGGGTATCCCCTTATGTCGACATCCCGTAGTTCAAAATTATAGAGATGTTGTTTTGTAAAGACAATTGAATTTAAAACAAGTTGAAACTTCTCTGAAGCAAAGTAAAGTGTTTTAACAATATTTTGAGATAGAGAATGAATATAAAACATTATTTTAAATATATATATATATAATTGATATAGACCGTCAATTATATAAGTAATATTTAAAATCAGAATAAGTTTTGATGTTTTAAAAATAGAAGTTTTTAAAATCAGAATAGAGGAATATTTCAAGGCTAAAACAAAGTTTGAAAATATTTTTGAAAACATGATTTTTAAAGCTAAAACATTTTGAAAACAGATTTAAAAACATTTTGAAAAAGCTATTCAAACTGAAATTGCAAGAACCTTCCTACAGAGCTCCTCCATAGGACTCGAGAACTTGTACAAAGTAGTTTAAATGATTTTGATTTTCGTGGGTTTGTAAGCCACTTGTCGTAGGTTTGTAAGCTACTTGTCGTGGGTTTGTAAGTCACTGGTTTCGATAGAAATTGGGTTACATCCCAAAAGAAAAATAGAAGAAAGATGAGAGTGCTATTATGAAGTTTTAACAAAATACTAGATACTTATCTTGAAATCTTGATTCTCTAGAGTCTTGAATCTTGAATCTCTAATCTTCATCTTGATGCTTGAGTCTTTATACTGATCAGTCTTCGATGATACCTGCATATACTTCCTATATACATGCATACATACATACATACATACATATATATATATATGGAAATGTTAGTATATATTTTATAAAGTAAAGTATAATAACTATATAAGGTTGTTGTCATCAAACATCATCAACTCAGTTCCTAACAATCTCCCCCTTTTTGATGATGACAACCTTTATTTATAAAATATTCTTACCATACCATAACTCTCCATAACTCCCCCTTACTCCGTGACTTCTTCTTAAAACTACAACTCCCCTTTATTCCATGACTCCCCCTTACACCAAGCACATATATTTTTATAACTTTCTCCCTTTTTGACATCAGCAAAAAGAAATAAAAGATTTACCTATTTTTAGATCCAAACTCCGATCGTCTTCCGATTCGAGAATAGCAGTGAAGCACAGATTTGAATTATCAGTTTTCTTCTCGTCATCACTGGATGAATCTGAATCGTCAAGAGTTGCTGCATATGCCTTCTTTCTTTTCCTTAGTTGCTCGTTGTTTGGTTGAAATGTCTGTTTGTCTGGATATGGACAATCTATCTTGTAGTGCCCTGTTTTGTTGCAGTTGTAGCATCTATCACCATTGTTGTTGTTGTGATTGTTGTTGTTCTCCGAAGTATTTCTGGAATTCCTTTGATCATTTCTTTTAAAGTTATTCATCTTTCTATACTTCAGAAACTTTCTAAAATTTCTGGTCATGAAAGCAATTTCTTCATCACTATCTTGTTCTGAATCTCCAGTTGTTGCTTTGAATGCGATCGATTTCTTTTCCGTTGCCTTAGATTCTTTTCTCCTTGTAGTTGAACTTCATAAGACATTAGATTACCGATTAACTCTTTGATCTTCATTGGACTAACATCATTTGCCTCTTCAATAGTAAGTGTCTTTTGATCCCATTCCGGAGTGAGTGAATTGAGTATCTTTCTGACTTGATCTTCTTCTGACAAACCCTTTCCTAAAGCAATCAATGAATGTACAATATCTTGAAATCGACAATACATGTTGGAAATGGACCCATTTTCATGCATTTTAAACAATTGAAACTGGTTAGTTAATATGGAAATTTTAGTCTGTTTAACTTTTCTTGTTCCTTCATGAGTTACTTGCAAAGTTTTCCCGATTTCAAATACAGACTTACAAATAGAGACTCTATTAAACTCATTCCTATCTAGTGAACAAAATAGTATATTCATAGCCTTAGAATTGTTTTGTGCAACCGTCTTTTGCTCAGTAGTCCACTGGGCAAAATTAGTGGTTGGTTCAACATATTTAATTTGTGTCATATTCCAAGTATCTAAACTTATGGATTGTAAATAAATTTTCATCCTACATGCCCAATATGCATAATTACTGCCATTAAAAAGTGGTGGTCTGACAGTAGACTGACCTTCTACAAATGAGCTAGTGTTAGTGCTTGTGTTGACAAAAGTAGTGGTGACAGGAGTGACATTATTATTGTATTGTGCCATTAAAACTTTTCAAAATTTCAGATTATGAAAATAATAAAAACCAATGCTCTGATACCGATTGTTAGGGATGCGGATTAAGGATCTTAAGGCAGAAATAACACTAGAGGGGGGTGAATAGTGTTTTAAAGAATATATGAACTATATGACTAAATTAAAACTTTCAACACAAATCTAAAAAGAATTATAACACAGAATAATCACAGAACATATAACAAATGCAAATAGTAAAGTAAAGCAAGTAAAAGGAAAGAACACACCTGATTTTATACTGGTTCGGAATCCTCCTACGTTCAGTCCTGCACCAAGGCAATATCCTTATACAGATTTTTATAAGCCAATATCCAAATTACAACCCTCAATTTCTATGGCCTTGAGGAACCCTCCTATCTCCGAGTCTGGGGTAAAATCTCTTGATTTACGGGACACAAGATCACCCTAATACTTCTTAATAACAATCCTTTTGAATGGATAGACTCTATGGACTTTTTGAATACAAATTAATCCTATAACTCTGAATAGCACTTTGATCTTTAGTAGAATGATGGAGAATCAAATAGAGAGAGTATCTAAATGATTTCCTATTGAGAATTTGGCAGAATGATGGCACGATCTTGAAAATATGAAGTTTTATGGATATGGAATGGTGGAGAAGAAAGAGTGAAGAAAATAAGAAAGTAATTGTTAAAAAAATTCGTTTTGGAAGCCTTTATATAGATGCACAACAGTCATAACCACTGGCGAAAGGTTTTCGAACGAATGGACACTTCTTTTGAAAATTGAATTTTGAATCCAACTGTCACCATGTCGACATGAGGTATCCCCTTATGTCGACATCCCTTAGTTCAAAATTATAGAGATGTTGTTTTGTAAAGACAATTGAATTTAAAACAAGTTGAAACTTCTCTGAAGCAAAGTGAAGTGTTTAAACAATATTTTGAGATAGAGAATGAATATAAAACATTATTTTAAATATATATATATATATAATTGACATAGACCGTCAATTATATAAGTAATATTTAAAATCAGAATAAGTTTTGATGTTTTAAAAATAGAAGTTTTTAAAATCAAAATAGAGGAATATTTCAAGGCTAAAACAAAGTTTGGAAATATTTTTGAAAACATGATTTTGAAAGCTAAAACATTTTGAAAACAGATTTAAAAACATTTTGAAAAATCTATTCAAACTGAAATTGCAAGAACCTTCCTACAGAGCTCCTCCATAGGACTCGAGAACTTGTAAAATGTAGTTTAAATGATTTTTATTTTCGTGGGTTTGTAAGCCACTTGTCGTAGGTTTGTAAGCTACTTGTCGTGGGTTTGTAAGCCACTGGTTTCGATTGAAATTGGGTTCCATCCCAAAAGAAAATTAGAAGAAAGGTGAGAGTGCTATTATGAAGTTTTAACAAAATACTAGACACTTATCTTGAGATCTTGAAATCTTGATTCTCTAGAGTCTTGAATCTTGAATCTCTAATCTTCATCTTGATGCTTGAGTCTTTATACTGATCAGTCTTCGATGATACTTGCATATACTTCCTATATACATACATACATACATACATACATACATATATATATATGGAAATGTTAGTATATATTTTATAAAGTAAAGTATAATAATTATATAAGGTTGTTGTCATCAAAACATCATCAACTCAGTTCCTAACAACATCTCCTAAGGATTCGTTAAACTATTTACTATGTAGTAACGTACGCTATTATAAAAATGTCTAATGTAAAGTATAAGATACTGAAAATAGCGTTAAGGGGTTACCCATATAGCCCTTGACACACTTTTATATTCACATAGTTTATACAATACTGTAATCTTCCCCGTACTAGGCGTCATCAGAGGGCACTCCATAGATATGGTACAAAACAAAATCGTATAAGGCGCGCTAGGTTAGGTGACACGGCACAACTAGGCAGTGCTAGGGTAGAAATACCAATTACGCATCTAGACTAGTGGTATCGCATAGCAGCAGCTACCGCCCACCTCGAGCCACACCCCCAAATCAAAAATCAAAAGTGGCCACCGAATCAATCCAAAAGTCAGAGTATAATATCGAAGGGATGTGTCCGATAAGAGGGGCTACCTCCTTGGCCCGAGAATCGCTCATGTTTTAGCCACCTTATGCCAACTCACGGGAGTCGGGTCCATGTATATACCTTAATAGAACATCGCCACCATCTTACTTCATTCTGGAATCTCCACCGCGTACACGGTTGTTAAAGTGGTTTTCGGAGTTGGCAGAGAGAATGACAACTTCCGATCCCGGTCTCTTTAACAATCAAACGTTATTATAACACCGCGGTCAATTTAAAATAGTTATACTTCAAAACCAGAATATAATATCCCTTTCAAAACCATATAAATACGATATCATTTCTGTTTTAAAAACCCAAATCAATATGATATTATTTTTATAAAACCCAAATCAATATAATATCATTTCTCAAATATATCCTTTTTCTAAAACCATAACACTTTCAAACTTATATACTTCGAAACCAACATTTGAAATATAACCTTCCAAAACATAAACTTTGAATTTCATAACTTTGAAATATAACTACACCACTTAAATGGTTTAAATTTTAAATTACACTATAAAATAAAATATCTTCTTTAATTTCACAAATAAATTCCAAATATCGATCTGAACCTACAAATAAACCATTTCAAATTCAATATATTTCAAAGCTTAAATATTTAATATTTCAAAACTAAATTTTATAATTCATATATATATATATACACACCAATTTCACTTTTTCTATTATTTAGTTTTGAAATATTTGCTTTCTAAATCCAATATCCTTTAAATAAAACTTAAATTTCGATAACGAAATATTCCTCAGTTTATTCACTCAAATCACCTTAAACCCGAATTAAGTTATGAAACCATATTCTTTTAAAATCTCAATTTCAATAAGTTCCAAAAGGATTCTTATTAAATATAATTCTTTAATTAAATAAAATGTCCAATCAATTTCAAAACTATCTTCTCAACCTTGATTTATAAAAATCCATATAAACTCTATACAAAAATATACTTTAAGTAAATATTTAACCATATTATATAATAATAAAATCCAACTTTATTACTTAACTTATTTATACTTTAAAGAAATCTTATTCATAGCTTAAACCCAAGAATTTAAATATATATAAAATACATTTATACAATATCCAAATCCACACCCCATAACATGTATATTTCTTACAAACCATAGAAAATCATTTCAAAATATTTTTATATAGATAGACCACGGTGTCTGTATATAATTTTCTACCCTATTGTCAAGTGGTATGGATATTTATCATTTCAATCCGTAATTAAAAATAAAATTACGGTCACATATCATTTCAAACCGCAATCCCGAATGAAATAAAATACATAACAACTTGCAGTTTAAAATAATATATAATACAACATCCATTCATCCATCAACAGATCACACATCCATCACAATCATCATCCAAAACAATCAATCAATACCAATAGATAACTGATAATATATATAACAGGTATTTATCTGGCAGTTATATTCATAATAAATTAAATAACGATTTAATTTAAATAAATGCAATAACTGAGATGATGATTAAAAATATACGAAAAAGTCATAAATAAATGCATAATCACAACGAAAATTTAATTTAACAAACATAAGAAATTTTAGAAGTTATGAGTGGGTTAAAACACTCACATTGTGAATTTAAATCCAATTTAAACCCAAAAATTGGATAGTCTCCAAATTCGTCCAAACCAGCACCAAAATGTCCGAAAATCCAATACAAACCTAGCGGAGAAAACCGTGCATGAATTGGAGTTCGTACGTAAAAGTTATTGCAATAAATTTTTTGGAAACAAAATTTAATTAAAACAAAATTTAAATAAATCTCACCATAAATAAACGGCCACATCATCATAGAAACGCATGCGCTACCCTTCTTCCAGAAACCATCGAACGCGGAACAAACCAGGCCTCCGCCGTTCTACATCGATCGCGACCGCCTCTGAGGCCCACCATGGCCACGCTTCGACGCCAGGACAACGCCGCCTCCTCTGGTCGACGCTCAGCCCCCCCATCGTCGACAAATCGACCCAAAATCGCGCAGCCGCCACCGTGAGCACGAACCCTAAATCGAAAATTCGCGCTGCAATATGTCGAGTTAGGTCACAACACCACCCTCAATCGACTCCACGAGCCTCCCTTTCCAAAACCCAGAAAGCAATTCCTCGATTGCTGCCAAAATCGAAAACGCCCAAATCGCACTTAGGGTTGCGCGATTTATGAACTTTGACCGAGATTTGCCGTTGATTCAAGCATTAATTGCAAAAACAGAAGCTACGTGTAGACTCGTATTGATGAAATTTTTGATATATATTTTTTTCAAATTTTTCTGAGGAGTTTGAAATTTTTGATTTGAATTTGATTTGTGTTTGGATCCATAATTTGTATGTCAGCCATTGAGGAAGAGAGATAGTTGAACTGTATGTACAGACAAATGAGAAATAGAAGTAGGCTAGGATTTGTAACCGGGTATTTATAGGTAGGGTTGAAATAGAATAGATGGACACGATTTGAATATACGCGCTAACGACAAAGTCGCCCAAAAAGTCCGTTTCGACTCCGAAATGAAATTGGGTCAACCCATATATCAAAATAGATGTTTTAAAATATTTAAACTAATGGAAAATGTTTCAAGTCCAATTCCATCGTATGAAGAAGTTATGCTAAAATCAATATTTTCAAATTGATTTCAACTGATTTCAATTTAATATATTTCAAGGCATTTTAAGCCCGTACGATCAAACAACAAGCCCGATCGCTACAAAACTTGAAACCCTACCATAATTCACCGTTATGGATCCGATGAAACTGGTTTCGTCAAAATCCGAGTCAGTGGCCAAAATGGCTATTTTCTAGTTAATTAGATAAATTAAAAATTAATTAATTAAATTAAAAATTAATTAATTAAATCAAATTTTAAATTTCAATTCGAAAATTGACAAATTTCATCCCTTATGATTCCTCAACCATTTACAATGATTTAAACAAATTTGAATGTCAAATTAGAGATGATTAATTTATAAATTTCAATATTCATCCTCAATTTCATTAAATCCAACATTATAAACTTAATTTCCAATAAATCTATTAAATTCACTTTCATTCTATTATTCAATTCATTATTATCAAACGGATAAAATTTAACATTGGATTTACAAACTATTACCCATATAGCGTTATTATAATGTTTTTCCGGGTTGGGATATTTATTATTTTGGAAAATATGTTGTATATTGTTATATTTAATATTATAATTTCTCCCGAGCCTCTCCGTACAAAGGAGACTCTGCCAAAAATTTTCGAAATTTTTGGGCTTAGAGAATATTTTGAAAAATGTTTTCCCACTCTATATTAATTTGAGTGTAAGAGATTTAATGATTATAAGTTGGTGTATTTTATTTAAATTGATTTGTTTATATAATTAATATTTTAAATAAGATATATTGTTTATTTAATTCTTCTTTTCCCTTCTTCTTGCTTTTCGAGGATGAAAAGTTTTTGAGTGGGGGAGAGTGTAACGACCCGTAAATTTTCAGTAATTAAAATTGTTAATTTAATAAGACTTTGAAATTTAATATTGAAGGAAATAAAAATTTAGTGAATTATTAATGGAAATAATAACTTGGATAAGATTGGTAAGTTAATTTTTAATAACTTGAATGTAACAGTATAAATGTAAGTTAATTGTTAATTATGTTCTTATTGTAATAAAAGAATGTCACCAAGATGAGATGATTAATTTGATTTAAAATCTTAATTAATGGGTGCATTAATTTATAATGGGATATAAAACGTAAATTAATAATTTAAAATGCTGACTTACTAATAAAATAATGTATAATGAATGGAAATGGAATGAATTAGTGTATGAACTAATGGTAGCACTTTTGTAAGCTAATAAGTATATCTAAACGTAACAGTGCTAATTTAGGATTATAATTAATAGGTTGAATGAAATGACAATTAATGAATTTATTTAAATTTGTAAAGTTATAATATAATAGATGGTAATTGGTTAGGAGGAATGAACATACGAGTACTATAAAAGGTATAATGGTGACATGGTTGTTACCGGTTAATTTGCCAATTACAAGTAAAGAGAATTTAATGTACTTAATGATAATTAATATAATAACGGAAAGTGTGAATATAAATTAAAATGGAAACGTAAAAGTCATTTATAAGGTAGTAATTGGTGAAATAGAAAGCATGAGACCAAGTAAATAAATTTATTAAGGATATTAACTGTAATTAATGTAAATCAAAATAATAGTAACGGTCGTAAGTTACTATTTAATTATCCTATTAATTTGTTATAACTGTTATATTTGGGGATAAGATTTAATATAAGTAAAAAAAGGTAAATATTGTATGAATATACGAATTAATGTCCGATTTAGGGTAATAGAATGAATTCATATGATGTAAGTAATTATAATAAATAATGAAATAATAACTAGGATGGAATATAACAACGAAATTAATTAAAGCAATTGGTTGGATAAAAAGAATGGAAGTCAAGATTTATAAATTTATTGGGATTTGGACTATGATAATAATTGGAGTAATTGCAATTTAATGAAATTAATCTCTAATTTTTGCGTTAATTGAAATCAATATGGAATGTAAGAATATTAAGGTATATACGTGGGCCCGACTCCCGTGAGTTGGCATAAGGTGGCAAAAACAGGAGCGATTCTCGAGCCAAGGAGGTAGCCCCTCTTATCGGACACATCCCTTCGATATTATACTCTGACTTTTGAATTGATTCGGTGGCCACTTTTGATTTTGATTTGGGGGTGTGTCTTAAGGTGGACGGTAGCTGCGGCTATGCGTTACCACCAGCCCGAATGCGTAATTGGTATATTTACCCTGGCATTGCCTAGTTACGCCGTGTCACCTACCCTAGGCGCGCCTTATACGATTTTGTTTTATACCATATCTATAGAGTGCCCTCTGACGACGCTCAGTGCGGGGGAGATTACGGTACTATATAGACTATGGGAATATATTATGTGTTAAGAGGAATATATGTCACTCGTTAACGCTATTTTAAAGTAAGTTTATTTTACTAATAGACACTATTATAATAGCGAAGTATTACTACATAGTAAATAGTTTAATGTATCCTTAGGAGATGTGAATCCCGAGCATCTCTTAAGTTACCGCACTCATATTTATTTCTGTTGATTTAACTCACATAAGATATTTTAGTTTTGACTCAAGTGTTTTGTCTTTTCAATTCGCTCGGGTCAGTCCGAGCGTTTCAGGATGTGAAGATTTTATTCTGGAGGACGAAGACGAAGATTTGTATTATTATTATTTATTATATTCCTCTGCATCACATTGTTCCGTTGCATTATTATTTATTGTTCGCTGGTATGTGTAACTCTGATAGGTATTGTATAAGTATAATCAAATATTTTATAAAACAGCTTCAGGAATTGTATATTTGATTATTATATTTTATCGTTCCGCTGCAAGATTCTGTTTGTTCCTTTCTTTCTCTGCTTTTCTTATTTACCCCATAACAATCCGTCATTTTGTATGGTTAAGTCTAACGTGTGTGGTTTATCGTCGATTTAAATCGTGCGAAAAGGAGGGATGTTACAATCATTCCAATAACCTTTAAATAAAACTTCAATTACAAATTTAAATAAACTAAGTATCCCATTTCAATTTATGTAAATTTGAAAATATACATCTAAATTATTTTTAATCAAAATCAAGTTATAAATCATACCATTAAAATCTCAAATTTAATAAATTTCAAATCAGTTTTTATTTAAGTATAATTCTTAAACAAATAAAATTTCAAATCAATTTCTATTTATCTTTACAAATCTTAATTTATTAAAATTATATAAAAATCTACTTTTAATATATAGATTTAAATAGATACTTAAACATAATATATACTAATTAAATTAAACTTTATTAAATTAAATCTTTTTATTAAACTTATTTTATATTAAAACTTAATTTATATATTTTTAAAATAGTAAAAATTATCAATAAAATCTTAAAAATTATTCTTCAAAACTAACATATAAATTTAATTTTTTTTAAGACATATAATTTTAAAAATCAAGAATTTAAACATATATAAATGAACATTTATGTATATAATATTTTAAAATCAATATTTATATAAAACCATATATATTTCGTTTTAAACCTTATAAATCTTTTCAAAATATATATAGACCAACGGTGCCTGTATAAAATTTTCTATTCTATGGTCAAGTGATACGGATATTTATCATTTCAGTCCGCAATTTAAATATATATGGGTATATATCTTTTCAAGTCGCAGTCCCAAATTCAATTCAATGAAATTCGCTTGGGTTTATCATTTTAACCCATAACGATTTTCTCCTATTCTACAAGATCATTCGGGTATGTATCATTTCAACCCATAGAGAATTCTACACTAATAGGGAACTTGCAGAGTGAGATCAAGGATGATAATAATATAACATATCAATAATAGACATATATCATCAATAACAATTAAAATATAAATAACATATCACGGTGTCAGAGGTCATAGGTGAATAGTTACAGATAATGACATATCATATATATAGAAATTAGATAAATAGCAACAGCATATTTCAATTGTCGTTTCAGATGAAATCAAATTTAATAAGTATAATAATGTTAATCATGAGTGATTGCCCAACTTTCGAGGCTAGAGAGATTCGACAATGAGATGAGTTACGAATCCAAGCATAAATTCCAAAGCAAAGTAAGATTGACACGAATTTGACGGACAAAGCTGATAAATAGGAATCAATTAGAAAAATCAAATCAGTTTGGTAGAAACAGAAAATATATTATTATTATTATTATCTTAAAACCAATATTTATTAAAATCAATATTTAAGTTTTAAACACCTATAAAATACATCTTTAGAAATATACAAAACTAAACTCATGTATTGCTATAAATTAATATATCGACTACTATATATATTTTATTTACAACAATATCTATATTTATTTCAATGACAATACCCATATTTCGCTCAAAATTAAACTTTCAAAACAACAAACTTTCTTCAAACTGCAACCATTGAAATATATATATATATATATATATATATATATATATATATATATATATAAAGCAAATTACATTGGCCTAAATTCACTTTATAAAAACCAATATAATACTAATACATAATCTGATATACAACAGAATATATATCTGTATATTTCTAATATAACTCAAATTTGTATATATAACAAATAGATTTATTTCTTATATAAACGTACATTTAAAATCATAAATACATATGTATACGACATATAACAACAACTTATATACGATATACATTATATATAAATAAACACGTCGAAATTGCTATATTATATTTCAAAATCAAATAAGAACTTATATAAACTTTTATAACTTTATAAACTGTATAAACCAAAATCGACAACTTGATATATATATATATATATATATATATATATATATATTGTACAACTTTTATAACTTAATATATACAACAAATCATATACAATTATACTAAGAAATATGTATATCAACTATATAATATAAATCAAAATAAATATATCAACTATAAAATATACAAACAAATAAAATGAAATATTTATACACACGCCATATATACATGATATATATATAAGACCCAAGTATATAAATAGTATGCTTACATACATACATACATACATACATACATACATACATATATATATACTATACAAACAAACATAAAAATATAGATACAATAGGTCAGATGCATAAAAAATAAAATCTATACAATTATATTACCAAAACAATATCATATATATAAATGTATATACTCAGATCAGAGGTACATGTTGTTGCTTGCACGCATTGAAAGTAAGACTGCCGAAGTGGAAGGGAAACTCGGGTGTCGATGGCAGCATGAGCTCAGCTGGGATCAGGGTAGAGCACGGCAGGTTGAGGCCTGGGTAGTGATGGGTGCTTCATGTTCAAGGGGAAGGGTGAGGTCGAGTTCAGGCTCACGGTAGAGGCACAAAAGGAGAGAAAGGACTCGGGTTGCTAGTGCTTACGTGGTGGCGGAGGTCTTGGTGGCAACATGTCGGAGCGGGCCGAGCTTGGGCTGGAGCACGCGGCCGGTTGTAGGCGAGGTCAAAAGAAAGGTTCGGATCTGTGGGTTTGGCTATTTCGAGGTGAGGAGATGATATATATAAGCTACAATAATATGGATTTATAAATCTGATATTGATTTTTTTAATTTTTTTTCTTTTTTTTTCGAACGAAGAATACTACTAAAGTGGAAGAAAGGAACGAACAGAGAAAAAATTAAAATAGTGGGATAATAAATAGTTACGACAATAAATTTTCTAGGAATATAAAATGCAAATGGCTATTAGTATTATACAGCCGGGTATAAGAAAGGACAGAGGAAACAAAAAAGTCCAAACACGGAACCGATACGAATGATCGGTTTGCCGTTTTCGTTGTGTCCCGAACTCCGAAACTTATGAATGAATATAGTACGGTGATTAGCATGACGAGATGATCAAAACGGTATACAGATATCAGTGATAGGATCATCCTATCAAAAGTCGATAATCGGTACCGAAAATGCGGCTACTTTGTCCAAAATAAGATAAACGGAGCAATAGCAGTCCAATTTTGATGAAACGAAATATGACGTCTCACTTAGAAGATGATTTACATATTTATTATATAAAAATATTCAGGTTTGGAAAATATTTTATTATCATCAAATATTAGCTGATTTAAATTTAAATAAAATTACACAACAAAATAGACTTCCATATTGTCAGATGAAAATTCACCATTTGCTATGTTTAAATAGACGTATTCCAAATATTAAAATTTTAATTCAAAATTCAATATTTAAAATTTCACAAAAATTCAGTAATTACTTACTAAAACAGTTAAAATTTACGGGTCGTTACACTCTTCACCACTCAAAAATTTTCATCCCCGAATATGAACGAGGTAGGAGAATAGAAACAACCAAAAAGAAAATAGATTCGAAATATAAAATAAAACAATTAGTTCAAAACTATATAAAATTCAATTTTTTTTAAATAAATTAATATCCAACAATTAATTTCACTTGAGTTAATTTCACATATAATTTAATCTTAATTATTTCTAAATTCATATTTATTTATTCATTATCCTATTATTCAATTTATCTTGATTATCATTTCAATAAATCATAAATTAAGTGTTTAAACATTTATTATAATCATATTTTATTCAACAAATTAATTCTTTCTTTCCTAAATTATTCAATTTATTTTACTTAACATATCTTATCACATAGATTTAGTATACTATTAAATTACATGTTCAATTTCTGAATAATTTAGGTACGTTATATTAGAATGAAATTAAGTATTATACAAGAAAAATTTATCAATTCAATTATTTTATGTTTAAATATTTATTCAAAAATTTAAGAGTTAAATTTCCTATTTTACTTCAAACCATTTAGAGATAAATGTATACATATATATTCTATATATCAAGTTAAACCTATAAATATATACCTATATATATTATACATCAAGTCATACTTTAGAAATGCAAATCAAATTCATTTTCCAAAACAAAATGTAGTAAAGCTACTAATGGTCACTCCACTCTGAAACTCGAAAATGAATGTCAGTGATGCTGCAAAATCATCACCGAAATTATTTTCCAGCGACAAAAAGGAGAGTACAGTTTTGTAACTTTTAAAGCTCTTTGGAAACAATTTCTATTCGTATATAGTTTTAATTAATATACTCTAAAATTTAACACCAAATTTCTAAAATATCAGAAATTTAATTCTCAAATTCTTAACTTCAATTCATTTCATTGGAAGATCAATAAATGATTATCTAGTATTACCATTTCTGACAACCAATTCAATTAACTATTAAATTTCAAAAATTATACTTATATAATATAATCATACAAAATTAATTCAGTTACCAATTTTGAAAACAATATTGTGTCAATTTGTTCTGTTCAAGTGCTTTGGAATTCCTATCGATAATGTTGATCAGACGAATCGATCGAAACCCAAATCAACCTTAACTAGTCAAACAATACATTATAAAATATTTTTATACTAATTACAAATACACTTCCTCACTCGATGATTCCAGAATAAATTCTAGAACAAGGATAGATAACCAAATTCAAATAAACCCTAGTCAAAAAGAATTTTAATTCGAAGATAGGCTCGAAACGAAGATGAGATAATTAAATTACAAAATAGAAAGATGGATATATTGATATTAATCGCGAGCGACCTTAACTAGATCAACCGTGACTTTAAGAATAAGAGGAATGCAAAATCTTGAGGCAAATCGACATGCGATCGATAGAATTCGGGCATAGCAAGAGATAGCAGCGTATAAACCGTGGTTACAAAAATCTCCGGTGAATCGGTGCCTGTTGTAAAGGAGTTTTACCAATTTACAAATCATTCTAAGATTGGAAGGACCGCCAATTCATTGTAGGGATCAACCAAAGTGGAGTTGTGGGATGCTCCAGAACCAAGAAGAACACGAATAGAAAGACAAGAATGGATTCTAAAACAAAAGGAAAAGTTCAAAAATTCAAAGAGAATCCGAATCAAGGAGTAAGGAATTCAAGCTTGAACGAAGGTGATTATGTAATTATATTTACTCTATATGCTACGTTTGCCTAAAACCAAAGCTCTGATACCAACTGTAACGACCCGATATTTCTTGCCATTCGCATCCACACATGCCGGGCTTGAATTGCTCAAAATATTAGATTGTTAATTTATATTTGGCAAAATTCAGCATATACAGTAAATAAGTAAATCATAGAATCACAAACACAGAGTAATATAAACATAAGCAGCGAAAATAAATGAATAGTGGTTCATGAAGCTACTATATATATAACAGAGTTAAAACAAGATACAACAAAAGTCTCAAATACATAGAAGTCTCAATACAATAGTCAAATAACAAAACTTGAATATATCACTGGAGTTAACTAAAAGCTGAATAGATGTATATGGATCTTCAAGCGAAGCTCCAACTCTAAAGGTGGGTCTCGAATGCGGTGACACTCAGTCTGACCCGAGCATAAAACAAAACACAAAACACCCGAGTCAGGATTAACATTCTTATATCAATAAATCCAACTCAAGTGAAATATCAACTGAAATACAAGTAACTCAAAGGATGTTTGGGATACCCATCCTCTAAGGATCTGTGGAACTATCTACTATGTAGTACAATACATGTCTATAGTAAAGTAAACTATTAAAATAGCGTTAAGGCGTTACCCATGTCCCCCTTAACACATTTTATAGTGCCATGGTCTATACAGTACCGTAATACCTCCATAAACTAGAAGCTATCAGAGGGCACTCCATAGGTACGACGCAAAACAAACTCGTAGTGGTGTCGATGTGGTAGGTGACACGGCATAACTAGGCAATGCCAGGGTAGATATACCAATTACACTTCCGGGCTGTTGGTAACGCAAAGCCGTAGCAATCGCCCAACTCGATCCACACTCCTAAAAATTCGAGGGTGCACCCAATCAATCACAAAGTAATAGAATGGCATCGAAGAAGTGTGTCCGATCGGAGGTGCTACCTCACTTGGCCCGTCAATTGCTCCTATTTAGCCACCTTAAGCTAACTCATGGGAGTCAGGTCCACGTATATACCTCAAATAGAATCGTCACCAACCATCCTACTTCATTCTGGAATCTCCACCGCATACACAGTTGTTAAAGTGGTTTTCAGTATTGGCAGAGAGTATGACAATAACCGATCCCGGTCTCTTTAATAACCAAATGTTATTATAACACCGCGGTCATTTCAAACTATCATATCCATTTCAAAACCATATCAAATATGATATCATTATTCCCTTAAAATATATTCATTTCAAAAAATCATAGTACTTTCAAATTTATAACACTTTCGAAACCATAACACTTGAAATTATAATGCTTTGAAATCATAATACTTTGAAAATTATAACTTTGGAGAAACCATAACACTTTTCTCTAAACAGTTTAGATATTAATAATAATATATATATTAAAATAGTTTATATAATAGAATAGTTTATAAAATAAAATAATTAGAATATTAAAATAGTTAAAAATTTAAAATAATATATATATATATATATATATATATATTAAAATAATTTGTATTAAAATAGTTAAAAATTAAAAATAGTTTATAATAAAATAATTTATAAGTAAAATATTAAAATAGTTTATAATAAAATAATTTATAAGCAAAATATTAAAATAGTTTTAAATATAATTTTAAAATACTTTATATAATAAAATATTTTCCTCAAATTTCACAAATCGATTCAAATCAACTCAAATTTCAAAATCCCATTTAAATCAAATCTCATTTCTTCCATTTCAATCCAAATCTCAATAAACCAATTTATATCGTTTTCAAATATAGATATAAACGACAAATTAAACCATTTGAACTTTAATAGATTTCAAAGCTTTAAATATTCAAACATTTACAAACTAAATTTGACAATTTCATATATATATATATATATATATATATATATCAAATTCACCTTGTTATTATTTAGTTTTAAAATATTTAATTAATCATTCCAATAACCTTTAAATAAAACACGAATTTAAATAAACTAAATATCCCATTTCAATTTGTGTAAATTTGAAACGGTGTCGACGTGGGTGAGGCGGGCATGGGGTGCTCAATGTGTGGGGGCTGTTCACTAGGCAGTGGATAGGGGACGCATGGAGGTGGTAGAGCAGGCCGAAGCAAGAGTATGAGAGGGTGGTGTGCTATTGGTTTCGTGAGGTGTGGTGTATGAGGGGACGCGAGTAATGGTGACTGCTTGGGCGTGTTCGGCGGAGTGGCTGGAAAGAAGAAAAGGCGTGGGTTTTATGGTAGAGGACGTGAGGATGAAGGCCGATGGTGGGATGTGGTGGCAGCTGCCACGTGGAGACTGGCTTGGGGAAGGGGGTTTGATCGGTCGTGTGAGCTGGCGTGAGTTCAAAGTAGGGGGAGGTGGTGAACAAAAGGGAACAAAGCAAGGTTTATATACGAACTTGAATTATATATATTTATAAGTATGGAGGACTGCTTCGACCAAAATGGAATAAACAAGAAAAATGAAGGGGTGGTCGACTTTCAGAAAGAAGGGGAATAGAGCAGGATTCAAGAGGCAGTGTAACTTTATATATGCTGCCTTATTTTTATATTTATCATTTGATTTTCCAAAAGCAATGAACTGAAAAGAATGAACAGAGAAAAATGAGAGAGGAAGAGAACAAAAAGTGAATAGACGTACTAGACTTGTATTTTATCTCTTGAACAGTAGGAAATGTAAAAGTCATGTACGTTTGAATTGAATGAAATAATAACGGCTATTTATTCTCACGAGGAAAATAAATGGACATGGAAAACCAAAAGGTTCAAAGTTGAATACTGATACGGTGATAGTTTTGCAAATTTCACCGTCTATTGGACACCGAAATGCACAAATGAATATATTGCAGAGATCAGCACGACGAGACGAAAAGAAATGGTACACAGATATCGATGATACGATCATCCTATCAAAAGTCAATATTCGCCGCCAAACTGTTGCAAATTCGCCGAAAATAAGATAAAAGGGGCTAGAGTATTCCAAATTTGGCGAAACGAAATATGACGTCTCACCCGGAAAATGATTTACAGTTTTATTGTATAAAAATATGCAGATTTAGAAAACATTTTATTTTCATCAAATTAACTGATTCTAAATTGAAATTGAAAATTACACAACATAAATGAATTTCCATATTTTCTGATGAAAATCTGACATTTGCTACATTTAAAAAGACGCCTTTCAAATATCAAATTTTAATTTCCAAATTCAATTTTTTAAAATTTCACAAAAATTCAGTTAATTACGTTATTAAAACCATTAAAATTCTCAGGTCATTACACTCTCCCACACTCAAAACTTTTTGTCCCCATAAAGGAACAAGGTAGAGAATACGAACAACCTAAAAGAAAAGATAGATTGAAATACATATTACTAGATAGACAACAAATTCAAAACCATATAATTTCATCAGTTTTTTAAATTGATTTATATTTAATTAATTTGGTTTCAATCCATTTTATTTAATCAATAATATTCATTTATATTTATATTTTGTTGATTTTCAATTCAAGCTATTTTCATTCAATTTGGTTTGTTTCAATTTATTAATATTTGTTAGAAAAAAATTTCTTCAAAACAAAATTAATTTGATTTAACTCATTTATTAAATCTATTTATCTTCAATTGAGTTGATTCCACTAAAAATTCAATTTCAACTATTCTTAGGTCCATATTTATTTACTTAAATAGTATTTTTCTTTTGATTTAATTTTTTTCACTCACATTACTTATAGCATCAATTAAATGTATAAAAATTCATTATTACAATCAAATTTTTAGCTATAATTTCCCATAACAAAATTTCATTTTTGGACATCTTATTACTTACATTTATTTCATATCATTCAATCACATATTCTTATTACATCCAAACTTTCTCAGGTAAGTTTTATTAATGTCTCATATGTAGCTGAGCACTATACCAATATACCTATAATTTATAATATTTTTATTAAGTAAAATTTAATTTGAACAAATTTATTACCCAATTTTTCTCTTGCATAACCTCAATTACATATTCACCCTAACATTTAACTATTATATATATTAGAAAGATATTAAGTATTATACAAATGATTTTTTATCCTATTTCAACTGTTTTAAGGTGTTTTAAATTCCAATTTCAGTTTTAAGTACTTCAAATTTTCAAATTTTTTGATTCATTTCAATAAATTGAAAACCCTAACTTAGCACAAAATTTAAGAACTAAATTTTCGGTTTCAGTTCCAACCATTTTGAAATAAATATATACATATACCTATATATTTTATAGATAAAATCATACTCAAGAAATTTAAATAAAATCTTTTTTTCAAAACAAAAGTGTAGCAAAGCTACTAAGCGGTCACCCCACTCTAAGACTCAAAAATGAATGTCGATGATGCTGCGTTTATCACCGGAATTATTTTGCAGTAACAAAAGAAGAGAGTATTGACTTGCTACTTTTAAAATTCTTTGAAAATAATTTCCATTCGAAAATACTTTCAAATAATATATTTTCACAACTTTGAAAACCAGAATCTAAAAAGCTCTAGAAATATAATTCTTAAATCCTTAATTTAAATTCATTTTATTTCAAAACAGATTTACAAACCATGTTTATAAAATTTCTTCTTCTTATAACATACAACAATAGTTAATGGTTTAAAAATATTGGCAAAACAGTAAATGATAACTCTAGAATTTTCATTTCTATAACAAATTCATTTAACTATCTAATTTCAGAAAGTTATACCTTTATATATAACATATAATCACACAATTTCTTTTCATTTACCAATTTCAAAAACAATATTATGTCAGTTTGCTATGTTCAAGTGTTTTGGAATTTGTATCGATAGCGTTACTCGAACGAATCGATCGAAACCCCAAATCAACTTAACAATTCAAACAACACAATATGAAACATTTTGTATTAATTACCAATACATTCCATCACAGGATGATTCAAGAATGGATTTCAAAACAAAGATATAGATTCATATTTAGAAGAATCCAAATCAAGCGAATTCCAACTAAGGAGATAGGTTCGAATGGAAGATAAGGTAGTTGATTTACAAAAGAGACAGGTGGATAGTCTTATATTAATCGTGGGTGACTTTAACCGGGTCAACCGAGACTTAGATAAGACGAGAACATTCTCAATGGAAGTGGGGACAAAACTCTATTAAGAACATTGCGAACAAATGCAATTCACAAAATCGACAAAGAAAGCAAGAGCATTGGTTAATCCAAAGGGCATGACTAACTATTTATGGAAACCATTCGTTTGAGAGGAAGGACAACATGTCGAGTTCCAGGAATAAGATTGATGTGGAATTCAATTTCCCGCTGAGAAGGGAGAGAAAAGAAATGACTTCACTAAACATAAGGATAATCCCTGACTATAGGGGTGGAGTTTAGATCATTAGGCTGAACATTAGACGAAAAGGTAGAACTGCCTACTTAATCCAGAGGCATTCGACATTCGATCATGAGAGGATTACCCGGTCGTCTACTAGAGAAACGGTTCAGAATTTGCAAGAGATAACAACATCGAAACCGAGGACATAGAAATCTTCGGTAAATCAACGCCTGTTGAAAAAGAGTCTTACCCCTTTATAAATCATACAGAGGTTGGCGGGACCGCCGATGTGATTAGTCACAACTATGGATGAAGTTGACAGTTGAGGCTGAAATTATGGAATGCTCCAGTATCAAGAGAACATGAATAGGGGAAGACAAGAATGAATTTCAAAACAAAGGGGAAAGTTTCAAAATTCAAAGGAAACCCGAGTCAAAGAGGAAGAAACTCAAGCTCGAACGAAGGTGATTCTATAATTTATTCTACTCATTCTAGGGTATTACTACCCTATCTCTAATGAGTTTATACTCCATATGCTAAGTTTGCCTAAACCAAAGCTCTGATACCACTTGTAAAGACCCACTATTTCAAACTGTTCTCATCCATATATGTCAGATTTGAATTGCTCAAAACAACAGATTGTTAATTTATATTTGGCAAACTCAACGTATACAGTAAATAAATCAATCACAGAATCATAGACAGAGAGAAATAAACAATAAGCAACGGAATAAATAAATGGTAGTTCATGAAGCTACTATATAAACATCAGAATCTGAAATAAAATACAAAAGAAATCTCAAATACTAAGAAGTCTCGAATAAAAAATCAACTGACAAGTCTGAATCATAAACAACTGGAAATACTGCAATAACAGAATAGCTGAGTCAATGAAGATAGATATCCAAGCAAAGCTCCAAGCTCCAAAGGTGAGTCGCAAATGCTGTGACACTTAGTCTGACCCGAGCATAAAGCAAAACACAAAACACTCGCGTCAGGATTAACATTCTTATATAGTAAATTCAAGTCAAGTGAAATGTCAACTGAAATACAAATAACTTAAAGGATGTTTGAGATTCCTATCCTCTAAGGATTTGTGGAACTATCTACTATGTTGTAATATACGCTATTATGAAATGTCTATAGTAAAGCAAACTATTAAAATAGCATTAAAGCGTTACCCATATCCCCCTTAACACAGTTTATACAATGTCGTAGTCTATACAGATACTGTAAACTATAAATGTGGGCTATCAGGGAGCACTCCATAGGTATGACACAAACCAAACTCGTAGAAGGAACGATAAGGCATGTGACAAGGAACACGAGGCAATGCCAGGGTAGATATACCATTTACGGATCTGGACTGGTGGTAACGCATAGCAGCTACTACCGCCCACCTAGTGACACACTCCCAAATCAAAGGTGCACCCAATCAAATCACAACGTAATAGAATGGTATCGAAGAAATGTGCTCGATCGAAGGAATGGCCTTACTTGGCCCGGCAAGGCTCCCGTTTTAGCCACATCAAGCTGACTTATGGGAGTCGGGGCTGTGCAAAAATATCATATAGAATCATCACCAAACCACCCTACTTCGTTCTGGTATCTCCGCCACGTACACAATTATTAAAGCAGTTTTCGTATTGAGAGTATGACAATATCCGATACTGGTCTCTTTAATAACCAAACGCTTATTTCACACCATGTTCATTTCATTTCAAACAGTTCATAATTCATATCAAAATATCATATTCGTTTCAAAACCATATCGATTCGATATCATTATTCACTTTAAACAATATTCATTCCTAGAATAGTAACACTTTAAAAATTATAACACTTTTGTAAACATAACACTTTTGAAATCATAACACTTTTGAAATAATAACACTTTCAATTTAAAAGGTTAAGATTCAATTCAAATTCTCAATAAACCATTTCAATTTTTATCGATTTCGAATTCAGGTTTGAACTATCATTTCAAGTCCAATAAGATTCAAAGTTTAAATATTCAAACATTTACAATGTAGGTTCTATTTATATTTCAACATTCAATTTTAATTTTATTAAAATTGGAAAATATTCGCTTAATAATTTTAATAACAATTGAATAAAATCTCAATTTATAAATTTAAATCAATATTAAATATTTAGTTTCGATTTTTATTTAAAGCTGAGAATTTTCAATTAATCACTTTTCATCAAATCAAGTTATAAATCATACCTTTCAAATCTCAAAATCAACAAGTTCAAATAAATTCTTATTTAAATTCAATTATTAACCAATTAAATTTCAAGTCAATTTTACTTTATTTTTCCAACCTCTATTTATTGAAGTTATTACAAAATCTATTTAAAAATATCAATGTAATTTTTTTTAAATAAATATTTAAATATTTGATATGTATACTAATTAAAATTAAATTTTTATTTAAATAAATTATATCAAATTAAATCTTATTAATAAATCTATTTTAAATCTTATTTCACATATTTAAAAATAATAAAATTATAAGTAAAATCTAAAAATTTATATTCTCAAAACTAACTTATAAATTTAAAATTTCCAAACATATAATTTAAAAATATAATTTTATAAAATAAAATATTTTTGTATTATATTTAAAAATCAACATTTAATAAAATCCTTCCTTTCAAAACTTTGGAAATCATTTCAAAAATAGACCAACAGTGTCCGTATAAAATTATCCTATGGTCAAGTGATATGGATATTTATCATTTCAATCTGCAATTTATATATCTACGGGTTATGTCATTTCAATCCAAAATCCCAACATTCGCAATCAATGAAAATCGCTTGGGTTTATCATTTCAACCCATAACGATTTTCCCCTAATCAATAAGATCGTTCGGGTATGTATCATTTCAACCCATAAGGAATTCTAAACTAACAGAGAACTTGGAGAGTGATAACAATAAGATAATATTATAAGATGACATTCACATCAATAACAGGCATATATCATCATCAACAATTCAAATACAGTATATACAACAGGTTATGGTGTCATATGCCATTGGTAAACAATTGCAGAAAATGACAAATCATATATAACAAGTTAATAACTTAACAGTTAAAATTTAACAGCATATTTCAATTGTCATTTCATGTGAAATCAAATTATCAAATATAAGAATGTTAATCGCGAGTGATTGCTTACCATTTAAGGTTAAAGAAAATGGACAATACAATGAGCTACGATTTGAAGCACAAACCTGACAATCGACCAATCCGGATGACAATTTCCAAAACAGAGAAAGGTGAACATGGATTCGACAAACAAAGCTGATAATTTGGAATCGATAGAACAATAAAAAATTAACTTGATATAAGTGGAATCAAAATATATTTATGTCATCATTTCTTTTTTATCATAAAATAAATATTCAATTTAAACACATATTAAATCAAAATATCCATATATTGTAGTTTAAAAATCAACATTCGAATTAAAACACATATTAAAAATAAAATCTCTTGTGACACCCCACCTCTATGCTCACAATAAAAAGGGTATTAAAAGAAATACTGTCTGTTATTACAAAGAATAAGGCTGGATAGGAGCGACCATCCGTAGTTAGGCCTTACACTAGTATTGGTTACCTCGATAGGAGTGGTATATATTTTTATTTTTCACCTCTCATTTATTTATTCTCATCGACATATCTAATTCCAGTATAAAACGAACTAAGATGGTTTATAATAGTTTAGGACAATATATATAATAATAACATAGATAAACTAAATGCGGAACACGGATAACAAAAAGTCTCTCTCTCATATATATATATATATATATATATATATATATATAACTGATGTGAGTTACAATACATGTGATACAATACATATGATACAACTACAACTGTCGACTCAGAAAGTTATATATACAAGTACATTATTGACAATAATATATAGGAATACATATCATCCTATACAAAGACAACGACTACTCTAAAGACATAAAAGAGACTTCATAGCTCTAGCAGCTACCCAAAGCAAGATATCTACAACCAGTAATAACTCGGTCTGACCCGAGTATTAAATTCAAAAGAAAATAATACACGGGTCAGTCTAATTCAAACTCGGTTATTAATGCACAAAAGCAATAATAATTAAATAACAATTAGACGACAGTCAAAATAAATTCACCTATCCAATCCTTAAATAAGGAAATCAGATAACGGTAAAAATAACACGTAACAGTGTTAAACAACAAACTAACAAATTTAAATTATCAACGAAGATAGATAAAAGGGTTATCAGTGAAGATAATTTAGAAAACAAACGAATTGCCTAAACGACAATTAAAAACAAAATCTAATTATTAAATAAATAATTAGAAACTCATAATCTAATTATCAAAAAGATAATTAGATATCAATAAAATCATCAAATTAAACCAAATCAAAATACGATTTAAAATATTGAATTGGACACACAAAACAATTCAAACGATTGAAATATCAATTGAAACATCACTTCGGGTAGGGCTGCAGTACACGCACGCGTGTACTGCCTTGCCATTACAACATATGGAATACACAAAAGATCAATAAATCAAAAGCAATTAGAATATCAATAAAAGCAATACCGTGTGGCTGCAGTACACGCTCGCATGCACTGCCTTGCCACTACAGTGATGGTGTACACAAAAGCTCAATGGAAGTTCACAAACAAGCACAAGGTCAAACCCAAGCGTTTAAGCTGGTTCAACACAGGGCAGTTGTACAGGCTACGACGTGAAGCATGCGAACAGGAAAACCAAAACAATGCCCAACTCAAATGAACACTGTGAAATGCACAAAGGCATAGCAACTGCACCATCAACCAAACTATATGCAAGCAAGATGATGATCAATATGCAGTACGGCGAAATACAAAATAAGTACACAAACCTGACCAAAAAAGTCAAGTTCAATACTGAACTATAAAATGTCCAGACCAGATTATAGTGCAACATGGTCAGAACCAAGGTAACAAATATGCAACGCTTAAAATATCAATGCCGATGCCATTGAACAGCATGCCAAAGTCAACACAGCAACAACCAAAACATTTAAGCATACGAATGCAAGTAGATGTCACTGAGAAACAATGTTTAGCATACATATGAATCAATTTCATATGTACAACAAACACAAAGGACAACTCAGCAATGCAAAGAAATCACCAAAGACCAAGGCACAACCGAGATGATCAATCACAGTGCAAACGAAAATAAATGCATCAATGCACATGAGAATTGACTCAGTGCTTATTGAAAACAAAATGCATCAGTGCACAGTGAAACAACTTAATGAAACTGGACCAAATTCAACTCAAATGCAAACTATATCAAAGGCACAAAGGTAGCAGGCCAATGCATAAATCTGACTCAAAATAAATGCAAACTAGTGCCAAAAATGTCACAATATCAAAGAAACAACACCAGCCTCAATAATGAAGAAATCAAAACCAGAATTCAAGTGGATGAACAGAGGCAACAACTATATAAACCAGACTACATGAAATACATGGAGGCAATGCCCAAACTGCCGCAAGTAACTCAACAGTTCACATTGCAGTGACAACATACAAAAACGAATCAATACAGTTTCAATGCTAAAAGCTCAAGCACACAACCAAGTAAATAAACACAGCAGTGTGCAACTCGAGCTTCAGAAGAATCAAGTGACACAACAATGCTCAAAGACTCGGCAATAAAGTGACACAAATCAAAGACTTAGCAATGCTCAGTACACAAGTGACAATACACAGTATAAGTTTTTTTTTTGAAGAAAACAGTGACGAACCATTTACAGATTAATGCAAACTGTCTCGAAAAATAAGTGAACATCAAGCAACGTTAAGTTAAATGCTGATGTCATAAAATTGCAGCCAGACAAAATCGAAAATGCACAGAGATGAACACAAAGATGGCCAGAGCCGAAGTACACAGGCATATGAAATCTCAAGCCAAAGGCCGAAGCCAGCAGTAACATAAATCCACGAATCAAAATCGATTATGACCAAGTCAGAGTTCTAAACCAAAACCAAAGTGATCGAAGTCAAAGTACCAGAAATTCAAAGCCGTGCCAACCAAGATCGAAACAATGATGACCAAAAAGAACGAACAGTTCAAAATCAACAACATCGAACAAAGTCGAACTACCGAGATAAATTAAATCGCAAGTTCAAACGAACGAAAATCATGTAATTTAAACCCTACAAACCTAAGCTTGACTAGATGTGAGTAACTAAAATTACTCACCATAGTTTCTGAAGAGCACGAAAATGGATCGGCAAGCAAAAATCCACCATATCGAAGCAATCAACGTCGGCCTCTTCGAATTTCACCGAAGCCCTAGTTGTTGAGGAACGAACGAAAGAATGAGCCGCCTATTCCTTTTTTTTCCGTTTGTTACTTAAGGTTTTTTTTCGAACGAAAATGAAAGAAGAATGAAAAGGGGGACCGGTATTTACCCTGAAAATCTTCACGGCCTCATAATAAAACATGGGCCACAATTCAATTTTTAAGCCCACCTAACTTATAACCAATATTAAAGAATTTCAACTCGATTTAAAAACTTCAATTAGTAATTAGCAAACAATATTAATCGTCTGATGACGATAATAAAATAATTGCAAAATCCCGGGTTGTTACAGACTTCCCTCCTTATAAAAATTGCGTCCCCGCAATTTTCATAATTAAAGATGTCAATAACAATTATTTTTCTAACATAAACTAGTTAAGCTAGAAAAATAAAGGTTGGGAACACAAACACCAAAGAATCTTTTAATTTCGTAAAATAAATTCACAAATTCTCAACAAAATCTAATTATCAATAGATAATTCAGAAAACAAAAAAACTGAATAAATACGATTATCAGCAATATTTAATTATCAATTAGATAATTAAAATACAGAAATCACAAAACAGTAATATCTAATTATCGATACGACAATTAGAAAACATTAAAATCAAGTTATCAACAAAGACAATTAGAAAACACCAAATCACAAATCGCAAAACCACAAACATCTAGTTATCACCCAGAAAATCAGAAAAACACGAACTCCATAATCAACAAACTCTAACTATCAACAGAGATAGATAGAAAACAACAATTCAATATAATCAACATAAACTAGAATCAATAGGGACTAGAAAATCTCATAAACAACAAAAATTAGCAGTTATCTAATCATCAAAAACGACAACCAGAAATCTCAATTCAACAAATATCCGATTATCAAAAACGTTAATCAAATCTCAAATCAACAAATATCCGATTATCAAAAACGATAATCAAATCGCAAATCAACAAATATCCGATTATCAAAAACGATAATCAAATCTCAAATCAACAAATATCCAATTATCCAAAACGATAATCAGAATCAACAAATATCTAATTATCAAAAACGATAATCAGAATCAACAAATATCTAATTATCAAAAACGATAATCAGAATTAACGAATATCTGATTATCAAAAACGATAATCAGAACCAACAAATATCTGATTATCAAAAATGATAATCAGAATCAACAAATATCTAATTATCAACTAATTATCAAAAGCGATAATCAGAATCAACAAATATCTAATTATCAACAAAGATAATTATAATCATATCAATAAATATCCAATTACCTGCAGATAATTGGAAACAACAAATATCTTGAATCAATTAAGATAACCAGAAAATCAACATAAAAGGTAGGATCGATCCCATCAGATGGCGAGTTTTAGCTACGCCGCATGTGCATCAACAAATGGCCGAAGCCTACCAAGTACCATCAACATAATTTTGGCGCCCAACAAATGACCCGGAGGTCCAACAAATGACCCGAAGGTCTAGTACTGGTATTGACCCGAAGGTCCAACATATGACCCGAAAGTCCAACATAGTGGCTCGAAAGCACACGAAAATCCTCAAAACAACAAATATTTCAATTAACGAGTCCGGAATTAACCAAAATAGCAAACGCACATGTCCCATAACTACAAGTTTTACTAAATCGTTTAATTCTCTTCATCGTTTCCTTGAAAGTGCAAAATTGTGAATTCCAAAATAACATTTCACATTCTCAAACGGACAAGTCCGGAATTAAGCGAACCAGTAAAAGAAAGGGGTCATAGTCCTCGATTTTGCTGAAACGTTTAAATCGCTTCCTCATTCTTCTAAAAGCGCAAACTGTATTTTGAAAACAATTTTATTTATTTTATAAAAGTAATAATTTACATTCTCAAACGGACAAGTCCGGAATTAAGCGAATCAGTAAAAGAAAGGAGTCATAGTCCTCGATTTTGCCGAAACGTTTAAATCGCTTCCTCATTCTTTTGAAAGCGTAAACTGTAAAAATTTTGAAAACAATTTTTTATTTTTATTTTGAAACAATTTTTAAAAACGCGTGATAAAAACAGCAACATCAGTAGAAACTTCGATAAGAAAATTGCACTTCTCAAAATACCGTAAAAACGGACAACAAAATCAGCATTGCGGGATAACCGCTTGAAAATCCACTTTAAAACTTGACGGTTACTGAAGTCAAAGCGACAGTAATTTTAAACGTCAAAATCTCATCAAAATAATTTGCATCAAAATATAATGCCAGTGAATTTTCATTCATTAAAAATGTCAACAAAACACCGTACTTCAAAAATGTAGCACCGGTGCAAAGATCCCGTTATAAAAATAACGACAACAAAATACGTTTAAAATCAAACATCGGTTTTACGTAAAATTAATGCAGTAACGTACAACTCAGATTTGCACGTATACTACAAAGTGAACAAAGAAATCATTCAAATATATCTTCAACGAAGATAATTCAAAACAGCAAAAATCTCAACGAAATCACATAACTGCAATCGCTTCGGATCCTCAATCGGATTCGAAATTTTCAAATAAAACAAATTAAACACAGATATGTGAACAACAAATGAAATTTATTTCAATTTCATATTTTGATTTTTAAATCAAAAAGGTTATCAGCTATACTCAGCGAAGACAGTCTCACTGTTTCCGCTGCGCACTCTGATAAATAGAACACAAATTAATCAATCAACGAAACACAATTTTACTTATATTTTTAAGTAAAGCTATTTAATAATTTCATCAAAATTTCAAAACTTTAGTTTTGACTCAAGGTACAACAAAATATCGACAAATAGTTGTAACACATGTTCTATCTAAGTTATGTTTTATATTATGTCCATAAACCTGAAGCTTTGATACCAACTGTGACGCCCCACCTCTATGCTCACAATAACAAAGGGTTTTAAAAGAAATACTGTCTGTTATTATGAAGAATAAGGCTGGATAGGAGCGGCTATCCGTAGTTAGGCCTTACACTAGTATTGGTTACCTCGATAGGAGTGGTATATATTTTTATTTTTCATCTCTTATTTATTTATTCCCATCGACATATCCAATTCCAGTATAAAACGAACTACGATGGTTCATAATAGTTTAGAACAATATATTAATAATAACATAGATAAACTAAACGCGGGACACAGATAACAAAAAGTCTCATATATATAACTGATGTCAGTTACAATACATGTGATACAATACATATGATACAACTACAACCGTCGACTCAGGAAGTTATATATACAAGTACATTATTGACAATAATATAAATGAATACATATCATCCTATACAAAGACAACGACTACTCCAAAGACATAAAAGAGACTTCATAGCTCTAGCAGCAACCCAAAGCAAGATATATACAACTTGTAATAACTCGGTCTGACCCGAGTATTAAATTCAAAAGAAAATAATACACGGGTCAGTCTAATTCAAACTTATTTATTAATGCACGGAAGCAATAATAATTAAATAACAATTAGACGACAGTCAAAATAAATTCACCTATCCAATCCTTAAATAAGGAAATCGGATAACGGTAAATATAACACGTAACAGTGTTAAACAACAAACTAACAAATTCAAATTATCAACGAAGATAGATAAAAGGGTTATCAATGAAGATAATTTAGAAAACAACCGAATTGCCTAAACGACAATTAAAAACAAAATCTAATTATTAAATAAATAATTAGAAACTCATAATCTAATTATCAAAAAGATAATTAGATATCAACAAAATCATCAAATTAAACCAAATTAAAATACGATTTAAAATATTGAATTGGACACACAAAATAATTCAAACAATTGAAATATCAATTGAAACGTCACTTCGGGTAGGGCTGCAGTACACGCACGCGTGTACTGCCTTGCCACTACAACATATGGAATACGCAAAAGATCAATAAATCAAAAGCAATTAGAATATCAATAAAAGCAATACCGTGTGACTGCAGTACACGCTCGCGTGCACTGCCTTGCCACTACAGTGATGGTGTACACAAAAGCTCAATGGAAGTTCACAAACGAGCACAAGGTCAAACCCAAGCGTTTAAGCTGGATTCAACACAGGGCAGTTGTACAGGCTAAGACGTGAAGCATGCAAACAGGAAAACCAAAACAATGCCCAACTCAAATGAACACTGTGAAATGCACAAAGGCATAGAAAATGCACCATCAACCAGACTATATGCAAGCAAGATGATGATCAATATGCAGTACGGTGAAATACAAAATAAGTACACAAACCTGACCAAAAAAGATACAAAATAAGTACACAAACCTGACCAAAAAAGTCAAGTTCAATACTGAACTATTAAATGTCCAGACCAGATTATAGTGCAACATGGTCAGAACCAAGTAAACAAATATGCAACACTTCAAATATCAATGCCGATGCTATTGAACAGCAGGCCAAAGTCAACACAGCAACAACCAAAACATTTAAGCATAAGAATGCAAGTAAATGTCACTGAGAAACAATGTTTAGCATACATATGAATCAATTTCATATGTACAACAAACACAAAGGACAACCCAGTAATGCAAAGAAATCACCAAAGACCAAGGCACAACCGAGATGATCAATCACAGTGCGAATGAAAATAAATGCATCAATGCACATGAGAATTGACTCAGTGCTTATTGAAAACAAAATGCATCAGTGCACAGTGAAACAACTTAACGAAACTGGACCAAATTCAACTCAAATGCAAACTATATCAAAAGCACAAAGGTAGCAGGCCAATGCATAAATCTGACTCAAAACAAATGCAAACTAGTGCCAACAATGTCACAATATCAAAGAAACAACACCAGCCTCAATAATGAAGAAATCAAAACCAGAATTCAAGTGGATGAACAGAGGCAACAAATATATAAACCAGACTACATGAAATACATGGAGGCAATGCCCAAACTGCCGCAAGTAACTCAACAGTTCACATTGCAGTGACAACATACAAAAATGAATCAGTACAGTTTCAATGCTAAAAGCTTAAGTGCACAACCAAGTAAATAAACATAGCAGTGTGCAACTCGAGCTTCAGAAGAATCAAGTGACACAACAATGCTCAAAGACTCGGCAATAAAGTGACACAAATCAAAGGCTCAGCAATTCTCAGTACACAAGTGACAATACACAGTATAAGTTTTTTTTGAAGAAAACAGCGATGAACCATTTACAGATTAATGCAAACTGTCTCGAAAAATAAGTGAACATCAAGCAACGTCAAGTTAAATGTCGATGTCATAAAACTGCAGCCAGACAAAATCGAAAATGCTCAGAGATGAACATAAAGATGGCCAGAGCCGAAGTACACAGGCACATGAAATCTCAAGCCAAAGGCTGAAGCCAGCAGTAACATAAATCCACGAATCAAAACCGATTATAACCAGGTCAGAGTTCTAAATCAAAACCAAAGTGACCGAAGTCAAAATACCAGAAATTCAACGTCGTGCCAACCAAGATCGAAACAGTGATGACCGAAAAGAACGAACAGTTCAAAATCAACAACATCGAACAAAGTCGAACTACCGAGATAAATTAAATCGCAAATTCAAACGAACAAAAATCACGTAATTTAAACCCGACAAACCTAAGCTTGAACTAGATGTGAGTAACTAAAATTACTCACCACGGTTTCTGAAAAGCACGAAAATGGATCGGCAAGCAAAAATCCACCATATCGAAGCAATTAACGTCGGCCTCTTCGAATGTCACCGAAGACCTAGTTGTTGAGGAACGAACGAAAGAATGAGCCGCCATTTCCTTTTTTTTCCGTTTGTTACTTAGGGTTTTTTTTTTCGAACGAAAATGAAAGAAGAATGAAAAGGAGGACGAGTATTTACCCTGAAAATTTTCGCGGCCTCATAATAAAACATGGGCCACAATTCAATTTTTAAGCCCGCCTAACTTATAACCAATATTAAAGAATTTCAACTCGATTTAAAAACTTCAATAAACAATTAGCAAACAATATTAATCGTCTAATGACGATAAGAAAATAATTGCGAAATGTCGGGTTGTTACATCTCCATATTATATTTTAAAATAATTTTTTATTAAAACAAACAAAAAAAAATCAATATTTCATATAATACTTAAAATCAATATACCTTATGAATAAAGCAATGGAAGGCTGGAGGTCACAAAATTACACGCGAACTTGATTCTAGAATCATTATATATATAATATATAATATATATACTCTTTTTTCTTCTTCAAAACAAACCATTTATAAATTCCTACTAAAGCACGGTGATGGTGCCAAGGAGGAAAGAGAAAGAGGACGAGAAGCAGGCTCTCGACAAAATATACGTACGAAAGCTTTATTTTTTTCTTTTATAAAATAGAGCAAACAAATAGAAATATATATAATACTATTTCTCAAGAAACAGAATATACAACATACATATATATCTATTTGTGAATTCTTCTCACAAATATCCCAGATTCCTAAAGAGGGATTACAAATCCATTGGGAAATATTAAGGAACTCCAACATACCATGTACAAAGAAGTTTTCCCAGTGTCTACAAACAAACATAAACTGTCCTTGTACAATTACATGTGCAATCCCACAAATCACCTTACACCTCAGCAAATACAAATACCTAATCCATAAAAATATAGTACTAGATCCCATGGTGCTAATAAATTTTGGATTTATTAAAAAACTTTATACTGAAGAATGGATTCATTCGAATTTTTTTTATAGGAGGCAAGATAAAAAGCAGGCTCTCAGCCAAAGAGTGCAAAGTTTATAATATATATTTTTCTCTTTAGAATAGGACAAAAGAATAGAAGAAAAAATATATAATACTCTTTTATATAAAATATATATATATATATATATATATATATATGTAAAAGATAATATATACTTTTTAATAAAGAAATGCTTGGGTCAAGTTCTCAGCCGTGGGAAACAAAAGTATGATGAAGTTACTGCTGTTTGGATCAGAAGAAGGACGAGCTCGGCTACTGTGTCAACGCGTAGTGAGGCGGGCATGAGGTGCTCACTATGTGGAGGCTGTTCGATAGGCAGCGGATAAGGGACACATGGAGGTGGTAGGGCAGGCCGAAGCAAGAGTATGAGAGGGTGGTGTGTTGTTGGTTTCGTGATGGTCAGGGTGTGGTGTATGAGGGGACGCGGGTGATGGTGACTGCTTGGGCAAGTTCGACGGAGTGGCTGGAAAGAAGAAAGGCGCGGGTTTTGAGGCAGAGGGCGTGAGGATGGAGGCCGATGGTGGGCTGTGGTCGCGGCTGCCACGTGGAGACTGACTCGGGGAAGGGGGTCAGGTCAGTGGTGTGGGCTGGCGTCAGTGCAAAGTAGAGGGAGGTAGTGAACAAAAGGGAACGAAGCAAGGTTTTTATACGAACTTGAATTATATATATTTGTATAAATATGGAGGACTGCTTCGAGCAAAATGGAATAAACAGGAAAAATGGAGGGGTGGCCGAGTTTTAGAAAGAAGGGGAATAGAGCAGGATTCAAGAGGCAGTGTAACTTTATATATTTTGCCTTATTTTTTTAATATTTATTCATTTTCTTTGGAAAAAGCGATGAACTGAAAAGAATCAACAGAGAAAATTGAGAGAGGAAGAGAACAAAAAGTGAATAAACGTACCAGACTTAAAAATTATATCTTGAACAGTGGGAAATGTAAAAGTCAGTACATTGGAATTGAACGAAATAATAACGGCTATTTATTCTCACGTGGAAAATAAATGGCACGAAAAATCCAATGGTTCAAAATTACAGACGGATACGGTTTATATTTTTGCAAATTTCATCGTGTATCGGACACTGAAATACGCAAATGAATATACTGCGTAGATCAGCGTTACGAGACGAACATAATGATACACATATATCGACAATACGATCATTCTATCAAAAGTCAATATTTGCTGCCAAACTTTTGCTAATTCACTAAAAATAAGATAAACGGGGCTAGAGCAGTCCAAATTTGGATAAACAAAATATGATTTCTCACTCGGAAAATAATTTACATTTTTATTGTATAAAAATATGCAGATTTCAAAAACATTTTATTTTCATCAAATTAACTGATTTTAAATTGAAATTGAAAATTACACAACATAAATGAACTTTCATATTTTCTGATGAAAATCTAACATTTGCTACATTTAAATAAACGCATTTCAAATATCAAATTTTCATTTCCAAATTCAATTATTTAAAATTTCAAAAAATTCAGGTAATTACATTATTAAAACCGTTAAAATTCTCAGGTCGTTACAGCCACCTTTCACGTAGTCAGAAGAAGCTCCATCTTTTGGCGTCATCGTTTGAAATGCAAGCCTTCAAATCTGAATGGCACAACATATAAAGTTAGAACCTCAAACATCGGCATCACGACAGCAGAGTTGTCAACGAACAAAACCATGATTCATCATAAAATTATTGTACCTCAATCTGAATCTGTGACATCTTTTTTTATTGGCTGAGTAGCGGACTAGGTCGCACTCTTTAACATGATTCACAACTTAACCAATTATAATAGTGGCTCATAAATATACATTATATTAACATTATACATTTGCAACCGCACAATTATGATGGTGGCTCATAAATATATATTACCATTATACATTTGCAACGGCCCATTTATAGTAAAGGCTCATAAATATATAACCATTAATCTATTTTTATTTATTTTTTAGTAAATTCACTTGAAGTTCCAACATTCCTCGATTGAGTTATACTACAACTTTCATATGAAATTATCTTTTTTTAAATTTTATCATAAATGCAATATCAAAAATACAAACTTACCTAAAAAAATAACATTTCTAGAAATGAAAAATCATTGTAAAATAATATTTGATTTTTTTTTTTTACAGAAGTTCAACAATAGTGATTTAATGAAATGTGATTTTACAGGTTCAATTAAAAGTGGAGCATAAATTTCGTATTGGTAATGGTGTGAAATTATGGTATTAAAGTTCTTTTTTTCCTTTTCGTTTAATTGGGAGATTTTTTTTTAATTTAACATTATTTAAATCTTTGGAGACATTATCCAACTAGAATAGGATGTGCCGGTAAAAACAAAAACATAGAGCTACTAAAACGAATAGTCAACATAAAGGGGAAACTTGAGACTAAATATTCTTTATTCATTTATTGTCATAGTCACGAAGCTGAGTACATAAACATATTTTAACTACTCATCCAATGAGCGGTACATGGCATACCGTGCCATCGTCAAGATGAGCACGATCCTTGTAGTTCAAGTAAATAATGACACGGTTACAACAACAGTCCATTTGCCTCTGCCCGTGGCATCCCAAGTACACCACCTTGACCCTTGGATTTTCCATTTCTATCATCTTCTTTGCTTTTGATGCTTTCATGCCTACTAGTTCTGGCCACCTTGACTTGCCTGCTTCATAATTTCACATTTAAATCTCCCTTTTTCTAATCATTATTACCCAATGATAACTGTACGTGTAGGTCACATATAACTACTAAGTAATTAATGTTATATTTATACTAAAGAAGTATGAAAATAAAAGCGTTATAAGGGTTTAAATTACCTGGGCATCTTGATCCATCACACGGCAGACATGAAGCCATTACTTCTTCGTTTTCTTGCTTGATTGTCTTGTACGTAGTTGATTCCAAAGGAAAAAGAATGGCCAAATCCATATATAGATGTATAATGATGATGGAATGGATTGGGAATGAAATCTGTAATTAATTTGCAGCTTTACAAACCTTCATTTGCATATTTATGAGTTGTTCATATAGATTGGACCTCTTCCAGAAAATTAGTTTGTTTGCTTATTAATTCCGGAGATAAGATCACATCCTTTGTTTAAAATTGGAGTTCACCAAGTAATATCGGACTTTAGATCTAAGATCCGTTGTAATTAATTTACATGTTTTAGCATAATAAAAGTTATAAAATGCAAAGTAATTTTATTGTTCCACTAATTTACTTTCTACCTACGTCACGTATGCCAACTGGATGACCGCTTTCACACTCATGTCTTTCGCATAAACATTAACACTTGTTTCTTATTGGTGGATAAATATATCAAACCTTTTTATTTCATGCAAATTAATTGTTTTTATTATAGTCATAAAGTACATGGTATAAAATATTGAGAAATAATTTACATTTAATTTAGCACGGATATCACACACATATAATATATATAGTTAGACTTTTGTGGGTATGTGATGGAACTGTCAAAAAAAATAAAAGAAATTCTGTAAAGTACCATCTTTGAGTTTCAAAATACACAAAAACACCTTTCTAAAAACAAGTTTTAGGAAGCACCTATATATTTAGTTTAAACAAAAATGCAAACATTTACAGTTTCAAGTGTAAATATTTGCAGTTTCTTGATGCAACACCTCATATCTTAATAGACATTTAATTATAAATTAATTTTGAGATTAAAAATTTAATAACTTAATTATAAAATTAAATGAGAATATGAGTGGACTAAAATAGACGACAACAATAAATATTTAAAGGGCATTTATTTGCTTATTTTCGAGTAAAAATAAGTAAAAATTTAACCTAATTTGTATTTAGGTGTACATTTACTTATTATGAGTACTTTAAGCTACTTTAGAGAATGAATTAAATAAAGATACTAAAAAGGTCAATGACCCAACTAATTATGGGATAATGAAAATAACATAGCTCTTTTTATTTCATTCATTCATCCGTATATAAAACAAAACTAAATCAACAAAAACTCATTATTGGTGCAGGCCTGGAGAGGAAAATGAAGAAGAAGAGAAAAGCTAAGGAGCCTTAAAGCTAATAAAGACTAAGCTAACCAAAGGTTTAGGTGAGTAACATTGCTTCCATTTTCGTCATTTTCATCCACGTTGGATATAATCATGATTAATATGATACAGTTCACATGTGTTAAGCATTTGTAAAAGATAAAAAAATGTTTTAATGAATTTTTTGGGTTGAAATGACTTTGCTAGAGGATGTTTAGCTGTTATTCCTTACTCTAATGATTTGATATGACATTCTAAATGCATTTTTGAAGATGTGTTTGAATTTTGAGAATTTTTCAATATTTAAATAATTAGTTATGGATTTTTAAGGGATTCTTATATTTTAGAAAATAAGAGAAAGTGGATAAAAATAGAGAAGTTTTGGTGAAATTATACATGGAAATATATTTAAGAATTTCAAGGATTCTATAAAAAAATTTATAAACAATTTTCCAATTTAAAATATACATTTCCAAAATTAGAATTTGCTTGTCGAAACTAATATAGGATTGTCAAAGGGTGTATGTGTATGTATAATAAGTTGTTAGGGGACAAGATCCAAAATGAGTATTGTAAAGTAGTACAAAGCTTTTATAGCCAACTAAAAATGTAAAAGATGGACAAATATGAAGGCAACATGTGGAAAGAAAGGAGAAGCACATACATGTGGAGAGGCTTTAGTGCTTATGTTAAAGCTTAGGTAGCAAAGCACGAGGGTATTTGCTGAAGGTATGATCCGAAGGTGTTATATCGATAGTGTAATACTCGAAACTTAAAATAAGCTAAGGAAAGATTAAGCAAAGTTCAAAGTAAAATGAATTAAAAAAATATGAAGGTTCCAGACGAAGGTGATTGCCGAAGCAAATTATCGAAGGGGTTAAATGAGGATTATATAAGAACATTTTTAAACTAGGCTTCCCTAAGGCAGGCCCGAAAACAGTGATTTGACGAGACCTATTAGCTTTTGGTGTAAGCTAATACAAAGACTTATCAATGGAAATTTAACGCCAAGACCTATTGTAACAAACACATTTTCGAACCACAGAAGTCGACACTAATACATCCACGATATTTATGTGCCGAACAATTAAGTGCTAGAAAGATAGATTGTTAGGGGAAAGAAAGAAGATAGAAGAAACTAAACAATTACAGAATCTCATAACACAATGGAAACATATATTAATCAACATAATACTTTACAGAGTCATTTCCAAAATGATACATCAGAGTCATACTAATATAAATTCTACTCTAGGATAGTTATAACAGTCTGTCCCTACCTAGCTGATACAAGATACACATAATACAGTGGAAACATGATAATAACTATCTATCAATGAAGTCTCCTTCTCCAAGCTCCTCCAAAATGCATTCGTGGAAAACCTAAACTACTTGACTGCCTATAAAATTTAAGCACCCAAGAGTTTTAGGAAAAGAAAATAAAACTCCAGGTCAAACATAGGTCTGGTGTGAGCAAATTCAAACAACTGAATAATTATGTTTAAACCCATTTAAAATGAAAGGTATCTCGTAAGACCATGCCACACATAAACACAAATGAGTTTTCACCTTACGATAACTAAAGCACTTTTTGTAGAAAATCTAGTGATACTATAATAATGTCTAAACGTTCAAAATAAATATATGAAAATAGCTGAAATTGTTACCATTATTAAATTCCAGCATACTAGGCTCTAAAATCAAACAGTAAAGGCACGTATTGGAGATTGGATTCCATACTATGACAAGACATTTGGGTACTGCCTACCACGGTATACATCTACAAAATGTACCGAGGACCTCGCCAAGATCCCCTGCTAAAAAAAGACTGGCCTACCCCTTACAGGATAGTACCGGATATTTCATCACCCCGGTTGCATTGCAACTCTTTTTATTGAGATCTCATGCACAACCAATCCATAAATATGTAGATTTATCTAGAAAGGTGATGGCACACCCTAATAGGAGCGAACCACTTAGCCTTGTTGGATCTCCCCTGATTTTAGTCATTCCTAGTTGACGAGGCTCGAGGCTAAGCTTACTTTTAGAATAGCAATCCTACTTGGAATGCAAACACCACCTTCTAGGCAGTAATGCAGTGCTAGCATTCATCCATACAGGTTGTCCAGTATTATCTGGCATTTTGACACGATTATATCCGAACTGACTGGACAAGGTAGACTAGATTATCATCAAGGCCAGTAGCCCAGAGTCATGATTGTGAGGTCCGAAAACAAGCATAGATGAAATATGAAGCAGTAGCGAAGCAAAAGCATGAAAACTTAATACTCCTCGAAGACGGATCATGTACGATCCATATTCAACACTATGGATCGTATCGTATATATTACACAGCTCAATTCAACGATGATTAATCGATATCTCAGATTCTACATATCCATTACACATGAAACTTTGGAAGCAGGATATGGGGACCCTAAGGAGCCTACCCAAGGGATCGCATCTCAAATGGATGAAGAAAGAGGGAATGACATTCTTCCCTCCACAGGGATCTGCTAGAATAAGGAGACAACTCACATTTCATCAAAGATCGATCAATAACTCAAGTTTTACTCATCATATTGACATGAAATTTTAAGTACAAGCCTATTACAACAAGTGGAACACCCCCTATGAATGTCATTCCAATTGGAGGAAGTTGGAGGGATCGGCATAACTCCCTTTGAAGGGATCAACGGAAATCAGAACTAGAGCAACACTACTTCACAAAAAATACGGTATCTCACAAACCGTACGTCGAAATTGCACGAAATTTGGAGACAAGTAGCTAACATCATGGGGCACTTCTCATAGGGATCGTAGCTCATTTGGACACAGTAATAGGGATCGACACCGATCCATATTGTGGGCACCGATGGGCCTACAAATTTGGGTGGCCTTGTCTTGTTCTACTGAACCTTCTGCCAAAATTTCAGTCCAATCAGTGTACGTCTTCCCCAATAAATATAGCAGGTATGGCTTCAGAAAAGGGATCATTCTTTCTACTAAAAAGGTTCTTCCATTTTTATTCTTCATTCTTGTACTAATGGATCTTAGCCGATCTAAACATTTTGTAATCATAATTAAGTGCTAGATTAATAAAAATATGAAGTGGACGTAGGCTAAGATTGCCGAACCACTATAAAAATCCATATGTCCATTTACGACATTTGCTATATTTTAATTTCGTTCTTCGTTTAATCTCTGTTAGATTCTATTAGGTGTTGATGCCCATTTTTGGCGTCAACATCCTGGATAAGGACAAACCGAAGACATTGCTTTACTACATCCATTTTGAAACCACCCTTAGGACTAGTAGCAAGCAGCCCTTGCATTTCAATGCTCCATCTTCGATTCCATATTCTTCAGAAATGTCTACAGTTCGAAATGCTTGATTTGGATCAAAGTGGTTTTCGGATAACATATCTGATCCAGGTATTTTCTAAATAACTTTCGATAGTTCTCGATAAACTTAACCCCTATTCTTTAGGAAATAAATAGGCAAAGATTAGAGCGGAGTTCACCTCCTAACCGTTTGTGGATGGATTCCCTTATCATTTATCCTAGAAGAATGAAACGACATTTATACGCATAGTACAACATCATTAGGGACGACTGTGCCATATAACTCATGTGTTTCTCCTAGATATTCCCAAAGTTACATTTAAGTCTTTATTTGATAGTAGGTTATTTAACTATCCAATAAACAATCATTTAACATTGATTTGATTTCATATGGGATCCACTAAGCCTTTATTAATTAATATTTAAGTAATTAAAATCACTATATAAACACTCAATCAAAAGATCTTTTCAAAACACTATTCCCAAACACCTTACATCTCTTTTATACTAGGAAAATAGTTATACTTATCATAGGGGTATAAGTATATCATCAAAACATTTGGAAAATTCCTCCTTTTAAATTCCTTTTTGAAAACATTACTTACGATAAACCAACCCACTTATTCTTTATAATATGTTCCCCTTTAAAAGCTCACTTCACATTTAAATACCTTTATAAATTTCCAAAATCAATTTATAAAACACTTTTATAAGTCTACAAGTAAATTTGCAAAATCACCTTACAAACCACTTAATCGTTTATAAAACATTTCTTATTTAAAACTCCTTCGATAAATCTTCTTTAAGAAAAACCCTTTACAAAATATCCTTTGCAACTCATCCTTTGAAATCATTTTAAATAAACCTTTTTACTTAGTAAAACCTATTTTTATGAACAAGTTATTATTTATATATACCTTTATAAAATAATAATATCACTTGAAAAATCATTTATAAATCTTAAACCCCTAAATTGATTAAAGAATTGAAGTTAATTCAACACCATACTTTATAATTTCAAAAGGAGCTTAGCAATCCCAATGGTAGTAATTTAAATTAACATTTGACGTCAATTTCACTTCCAAGTTAATCACTTAACCACTTATTTACATAAGTTAACGTATATGTAAATGCAATTCATATCCAAATCAGGGAATAACATGTCAATACAACTCGACTAGCATATACATGTCCAAATAACATAATAGTAGAATGGTGATTTGTCCTGCCAAGTAGGTGTACAACAATCAAACAATTACCTTATAGTAGCATGAGGATTTATTCTGCTAACATATATCCACATAATCAAACTATTTACATAACTCATTCACAATTGTTTGTCTACTTAATGGTTTCAACACTTGAATCCCTCGTGTTCAAAACTGTGATGACCCGAATTTTCGCGTTCGAAATCGACATACACACTTCACTCGTATTCGAATGTCGCAGATTCAAACATTCAATGCGATTCATCGGAGCTTATAACACATTAAGTACAACAACACAGCAGAAGAAAATGAATATATAACATTGAAACACAATAGTTGATACAATATCTGATACAATATGATACAACAGATCCATAATATCAGAGACAAGATACAGCAGTGGAAAGAGATAACTTGAACTTGAACCACCAAGTGAGAACTCCAATAACTGCAACTCCATCTCCAATCCGAAGCTAACTCGAACCCCCAAACAAGCTGAACTTGTAGCAAATGTGATCCCTAACGCAATTGCCAAATCAAAGACTTCAAAGACCAATTACTGAAGAAGATTTCCAAATGCTACCAAACCAAAGGCTGGATGCTATCGAATCTACACCTACTATTTGATTACCTGAAAAACCTAACTTTAGACTGCCCGTGTGGAAAATTATAGGCACCCACAGTTTAGGAAGGGAACAATAAACTCCGGGTCAGTCATGGAACTGGTATGAGCGAACAAAACAGTTTTATCTTTAAAACAAACAACAAAAGAATTTAAAATTGAAATCCGCAATGCTTTTTGGAAAATGAAAGCACCACAAGGCATCTCGCCGCACACACCATGCAAATGCAGAATTGGAGAAGATTTCTTCTTTTGATATTCAAACATGCTTACTGCGCGAAAACCATTTTGATATTATTATTAGTGCATAGTGGAAAACATTTCGAAAGTACAATATTAATCTTAGCCAGCATACAACATTTCGTCATATGCCTAGTATAGCTACAATATTCAATAGCAAGTTACCGCCACATTCCGTGGCAGGTTGTACAACTAAAACTATACAGGGCGCGTATTGTTTCTTTGGATTTTTTCAACAAATGATCAGGATAAGGAACTTTCTATTGCCACATGGGAACGCCTCTGGAGGGACGCCTCGAGAACCTACCCGGCTCTCTGCCAACACAAGGCCGGTTTACTCCCTTTCCGTGAGTAACATCTAAGATATGCCATCCCCGGTCGTTTATGACCTTTATCCGAGAGCTCTCAAAAACAACAACCACAAAGTAACGTATTTTCAGTAACCACATAGGTTAAATATCTGGGCTCCATACCATGATACCACCTTTTTCCAAGAGGAATGAACATACCCTAGGGACGCAACCCTTGCAACCTTGCCGCATCATTCCTGTTTTGACAATTTTCAGGGAGTGAGGTCCGATGAGGTCTCGTCCACAAAGCTAAGCTTTTTATAAAAGCCATGCTTTTTATAAAAGTCATGCTTCGATCAACAAATGATCAACAACACTTCGTATGCCACATTATCAATTTGGGAATGTATCACTAGTAATCATCGACTACATAACCTCTGAGCTCATACGTCTCAGAGAAGGGTGTTAAGCTAAGAGAATAAATCTCCGCCACCAAACAGAAATATATTTGATAGAAACCAGCTTTACATCTCAAAGTGTAATGTCAGATACACATCCATACAAGTTTGTTCCGAGTTCGAACAAAACCGAAGGCACTTCCAAAGAATCCCTTGCAAATCTGGATAATCCCTAATCACGTCCGGAATCCCCATCACAAAGGGTGATCAAATCTCAATACCGGGGGCCATTTGGTGCAGAGACATTCGACGGGTTATCCTTTCGCTTTCGAAAATATTCGGTCTTCACCACCGGTCTTCAAATGCTATCCATAACGTCGTATCATTATTCGGAATGAGTTATATGACACAAGGTCCTCACCCGGCTAACCAAATAATGAGCGCAATATTAAAATCATATGGATATATGGATCTCACTTAAGTCACAACTTATTATCCAAAACCTTTCTTTCAAATGGTTTAAACCAATTAGCATTTTCAAATCTTTAAACAAAAAGATTTACTTCACAAAGTTCACCAATCTTTTACAAAGATTCATTTATATCCCTTCAAAACAATTCCATTTCAATTCCAAATTTTTTATACAAAAGATACCCTTTTCCAATTTCAAAACAAAAGTTTAACAATCTTCCACAAAGATTCAATTATAGCCTTCAAATCAATTCGCAATTCAAATCTTTTATACAAAAGATACATCCTTGAGATCCCTTTATTTTGGAAACAAAGTTCATAAATCTTAAACCCAGATTCATTAATAGCTTTTAAAACAATTTACAATTCAAACTTGAAATCTTTACAACACAAATTGGAAATCCTTTCTTTATATGAAAGCTGTTATTATTTGAAAACAAATAGTTTCCGTTTTGGAAAAATCCAAGTTAAAGCCCTTTAAGCATAAACTTGGGTTAAATCTAAATGTCCAAAACAATACTTTTAAAATGGTTTAAAAACCCATAATTTTCGAATATAGAATTCAATTTCCAAATCTTGAATTTAAATTCAAATCAAATTATTTAAATTTCAAAACTTTATCAAGTTATTCAAAATAACTTTCATCTTTTAAAACTCCTTTTCAAAAGCTTTCAATTCCATTTCCAAAACCATTTAGATTCAAAATTCAACTTTAAAAACCATTTTAAAAAATCTACGACTTAACCAATTTCCTCGTGCAATCCATATTCGTGTGTATATAGTGTAGTCCAGGGGTTTTACACAATAGTGCAACATCATCAATCATCTCAGATTCAAACACAACAATATCGATAAGCGGTATAATCCTATAGCGTTTATTGTTTATTCACATATTCACAGATAATATAATTTCTCATAGATAAATAAATGACATTCATCACAGATCACACCAAAACAATTCATATCACAAAGCATCACACAGCAGAGATATCAAATAGTTCACGGCATTTAATAGAATACAGTCATTCATAAGTAAGATTAATTACTCATCTGATTAATTTAAATCAGATTAATCTCTTAAGAATAAATTATTAATCTTGATTAATTAATATTAATTAATTACAAACCATCTTAATTAATTAACCCTTAATCATTTATTAATTAACCTTTTAGAATATGTTAATAAACCTTTAATTATTAATCAATCAATCTTAATTAATAAATCAATTAATCTTTAATCATTAATTAATTAACCATTAATTATTTAATTATCTTTTAATTAATTATTCTTAATTAATTACATTAATTAATTAACCCTTAATTAATATTAATTATAATAAGTGATTATCCCTAATTACTTAAATAAGTCTCAAATTAATTATCACTTGATTAACTAATCATTAATTAATTACTTATAATAAAAATATTTCTTAAGTAATCAATTACCCTTAATTACTTTTATTAATTAATTTCTTTTAATTAATTAATTAATTATCCTTAATCAAATCTCATAGATTAATTATCCTTCATTACTCGTCATAAATCAGTTAACTCTTAACAAATTAATTAGTCTTTTCAAATAATCTTTGAAATAAATTCATTATTAACTTAAAACCTTTAAGTTAAATAAATGTTTTATAAAAAAACTTTCCATCTTACAATATTAAGTTTATTTAAATTTAAATTTTAAAATAAAGGTTATATAAATTAAATACTCAAAACTAAATTAAATTGGAATAATATTATTTAAAACCTTTAACAAATTTAATAATTAGTTAATTTAAAAAAAATTATTTAAAACCTTTTTAATCAATTTTAAACTTGGATAACTTCTAATATTCACAAAAAAAATTTGTTTTAACATAATTGTTTCAAAACGTTTTTTATTTTCTTTAAAGTTTAAAGCTGCTCTTCTCTTAATTCCACAGACCCGAGCCAATCACCCACTTACCCGAGTTCAACTTCGGGTTTTCCCTCTACCTTTCTCGATTTTGAGTTTTTACGCAAAATCCTTCAAGTTAAACCCGATACAACTACGTCTTCAACCTCTTCTTCCCAAACATCTCAACCCTCCAAGCACATAAGTGCACCGTGCACGTGCACTACTGGACGACGATGATCCAACCTTCACCGTGACCACCCTCAGATCAACTACAATCTCACCGATGATTCCTATAACTCAGATCTAAAAGATTGCCAAGAAATCAAATTCGAGCATGATTGATCAAACCTGGAACCCACTAACCAAACTAAAACGTCTTGCACAATCACCTCAGGTCACCTGAACCTCCACCACTTCAACCAGAGTTACCCCGATGACCCGTGAACCTAATCCCCTAGGTGCAATCGGCCAAAAACCTTCGACAACGTCGGAGTTAACCAAATTTCGACCCTGACTAAAACTGGGCTAAATCCCTAAATCCATGTCGTACCGCCGCCTTGATGATCGAAGGACACTCGATCATTTTTTCCAACCTCGAAACTGTCCAATGTACCTTCAGCCCAAGACACGCGCCACCAAACCTCGTCGACCATCGGAATTTGGTAAAAATACGTTTTCTGTTCAACTCATAATTTCCCAAAGTCTACCAAACTAAAAATCCCGATTCAATTGTTAGAATTCATCACTTACAGGTAAGAATCAACTTATATAATTAAACAATTCCTCTTGCAATTATTTTTAAAAAAATGAAATTTTATTGATAAGATCATTCTCCTTGTTAGGATCCTAGCCTAACATTTATTGTATAATGAGAATTTAAATTTTCCTTTAAGAAAATTGAAGCCTGTTGTATAGCAGAAATTTGTTTTTAAACATATGCAGACCTTCATGCTCAAACATGTTTATATATACTTATACAATCATATCCACATCTATAAAACATTCCAAATCATCATCAACACAGGCATAAACATTAACAAGATCAGGTTTAAAAATAAGGTTTGCTCACCTATACAGAAGGCAGAGAACAAGGAAGTATTTGAGCTTGCTTTTGAATTTTTTATCTTGAAATTTTGTTTTTGATGGATGTGAGTTGATCTGTTATGATTTTGATTTGCTGCCTCGAATTTCAACTTGATTCATGCTGAAGCTTTGAAGAAATGGAAGTTGTTTGATGTTAAATCCGCTCTTACTTAAAACATTGAATTGCTCAAGTTGAAATGCTTTAGGCTTGTAATTGTCTGATTACTTTTGTTTTATTTTTAGTTGCTTCAGGTTGTTTGGCCTTTTCTTTGTTTCCAGGTTTTGATTCCATGATTTATTTTGAATTTTCATTCCAGGTTTGAGGCTGAATCAGATTTTGAACTGTTTTGTTTAATTTTCCAGGCTTTGGAACTGAAGCAAATTTTTTTGATTTTCATTTCCAGATTTTTGAATATGGAAGATGAGAGAAATTTTGAACCGAGGTAAGTAAGCAGGTCTTCTTCTTTTACATATTTTCCTATAATTCCAAATCAAAAGAAAATTTTATTTGTTGCTACTTGTTATCATAAGTTACACTTGTTATTATTTGAATTAACTCATGTAAATTAAGTAAACACTTGTAATTGTATGATATTAATCCTTTTACACTTGTGAAATATAAGCACTTTTATGTCTAAATCCTTGTTTTAAATTAATTTAAAACATTGTTTTAAACCCCTACTTTATTATAATTTATAAAACATGTTCATCTATTTTGTTTTCTTACATTTTATATTTTATATTTATACATATATATATTCACAACTATGTTTTTTTAAAGAAAATGTACATTAAAACTTCTTTTATCAAATTTTATTTAAATCATACAAACCATATTTTTTGCAAAAGATATACATACATATTAAAATTAGAAAACACATTTTTACTAAATTTAAAAATGTAGATTATTTGAATCCAACTTATTTAAAAATGTCTATCTTATTAATTTCAAAGATATGTATAAATTAAGGCTTGGTATTTGTTTTAATTTTTTAAATTCAAGTTATTATTCTTTTTAAATGAATGAAGTTTCATATTAATACATTTTCTATTATTTAATCTTATATAACTTTTTAAGGAAAATATTTTAAAACTTAATTTCTATAATAATTCAAATTTATTTTCTAAGATATTTATTCTTGAATTTCAAATTCAAATTTTAAATCACAATCTATTTATATACATTTATTTAATGCTTTCATTAATTCTTGTTTACATTTGATATTACTTACATTATACAACCTTTTAAAGAAAAATCATTTAAAAACAAATTGTATACTCAATAGATAATCATACATACCTATTTATTAGTTCTTTAAAATAGAAATATTTTTTTAACTTCAATTTACTTATAAAATATTTATTATTGAATTCCAAATCCAAAATTTCTATTTAAAAACACATATCATTATTTATTCTGGAAAATTTCCAATTAATTCATCATTAAATCCAAAATTCAAAATTAATTACCCATAAGTTCATAATTTAATTCCAAAAATTGAATTTATTATCAAATTAATTCTAGTGAAAATCCGGGAATGTTACAGATTCCCCCCTTAAGAAATTTTCGTCCTTGAAATTTGCTAGGGAAACAACAAAGAATAGATGAAAGATAGAGAAATATTTTTCCAGATCAAACTAAATATCTATTATGTATTTGGCTTACCAAATCAGAATATCACCGGTAATTGTGAGAACAAACTCATTCAATACTACACAAGATACTCGGGTCATCCGTCTACGAAATATGCAAGGGCATCGGTTAGTTCGAAGGAATAACTAACCACTCGTAGAATATATCAAGACCCAGAAAATAGATACATGGATTTAATCTTCCATAACTTTCAAACACTTGATATAATTTCCAAACTCAGGTTGGAATGCCCCAAAGTTTACACCAGCTTGTCCCTCTTCGGACTTTGACACTCACCAAAAATTACAATAGGATTTCAAATTTGGTTTTAATCAAAATCGTTTTATCAATACAAATCTTCATATTTAACTTCATATTTAATTTACTAATTTATCACAATAGAATTTCAATTTCGTTGAAGTTAAAAACGAACAGCTGATAGAAATTTGATGAAGAGAATACGAGATAGAAACTTATCTATAACGATATGCAGGACCACTACCACTTCAAAGCTTCTCCCTCGACACAAAGCCATCAAAGAATTGATATCCGATGATGATCAAAGAGATTGATAAGAATTGTTTCCTCGTTGTTACAGGGTATTAACCATTTGTAGTGATACTCCCCTGTCCCCTATCGCGTCCTCTTCTTGCACTCATACTCACTATCAGTGGACAGCAAGAGAATTTACTGAGGCATACGAACGGATATCTTAGGGAATACTCATTCTCGGGTATACTTCACCCTGTCTCTAGTGTTATACACCTGAGGTAAAGTTTCAACCTTCAGCTCTGATACCAAATGTCACGGTCTAGGCTTTTCAACCATCAATAGAGGCCACTCTCGATTGGAAGGCTTTTCAACCATCCCATCCCCGCTATGGCAGACAATGGTACAATGACCTTGCTTTTACGGCTAGCCTTTCGACACTCAACCTAACCGGTTAGCCAACCCCTCCCCGGGGACATGTAGGGGTAAGAGTCTTCCGTTTGCCACCAAATGCAAAGCAAGAGCCCCTATCACGTTGTATTAAGCAAGGTCAGACATGGGACTGGTATGAGCAAACAAAACAGTTTTCTCTTTAAAACAAACAACGAAAGAATTCAAAATTGAAATCCGCAATACTTTTTGGAAAATGAAACTACCATAAGGCCTCCCACCGCACACACCATGCAAACGCAGAATTGAAAGAGATTTCTCCTTATGATAGTCAAACATGCTTACTACACAAAAACCATTTTGATATTATTATTAGTGCATAGTGGAAAACATTTCGAAAGTATAATATTAATATTAGCCAGCACACAACATTTCGTCGTATGGCTACTATAGCTACCATGTTTGATGGCAGGTTACCGCCACATTCCATGGCAGGTTATACAACTAAAACCGTACAGTGCGCGTATTGTTTCTTTGGATTTTTCCAACAAATGGTCAGGCTAAGGAACTTCCTTTTGCCACATGGGAACGCCTTTGTAGGAGTTCCCCGAGAACCTACCCGGCTCTCTGCCAACACAAGGCTGGTTTACTCCCTTCTTGGGAGTAACACCTAATATATGTCATCCCCGGTCGTTTGCGACCTTTATCCGAGAGCTCTCAACACCAACAACCACAAAGTAATGTATTTGCAGTGACCGCATAGATTGACTATCTGGGCTCCATACCATGATACCACCCTTTTCTAGAAGGAATGGACATACGCTAGGGGCGCGACCCCTGCAACCTTGCCGCATCTTTCCTGTTTTGACCATTTTCGAGGAGTGAGGTCCGATGAGGTCTCGTCCAAAAAGCTACGTTTTCACAAAAGCCATAATTCGATCAACAAATGATCAACAACACTTCGTATGCCACATTACCAATTGGGAATGTATCACTAGTAACCATTAACTACATAACCTCTGAGCTCGTACGTCTCAGAGAAGGGTGTTAAGCTAAGAGAATAAATCTCCACCACCAAATAGAAATGTATTTAATAGAAACCAGCTTTACATCTAAAAGTGCAATGTCAGACACACATCCATACAAGTCTGTTCCGGGTTCGAAAAGAACCGAAGGCACTTCCAAAGAAGCCCTTACAAATCCGAATAATCCCTAATCACGTCCGGACTCTCTATCACAAAGGGTGATCAAATCTCTATACCGGGGGCTATTCGGTGCAGAGACATTCGACGGGTTATCCTTTCGCTTTCGAAAATATCCGATCTTCACCACCGGTCTTCAAATGTTATCCATGATGTCGTATCATTATTCGAAATGGGTTATATGACACAAGGTCCTCTCCCGGCTAAACCGAATAATGAGCGCAATATTAAAATCATATGGATATAAGGATCTCAGTTAAGTCATAACTTATTATCCAAAACCTTTCTTTCAAATGGTTTAAACCAATTAGCATTTTCAAATCTTTAAACAAAATGATTTACTTCACAAAGTTCACCAATCTTTCACAAAGATTCATTTATAGCCCTTCAAAACAATTCCATTTCAATTGCAAATCTTTTATACAAAAGATACCCTTTTCCAATTTCAAAACAAAAGTTTAACAATCTTCCACAAAGATTCAATTATAGCCTTCAAATCAATTCACAATTCAAATCTTTTATACAAAAGATACATCCTTGAGATCCTCTTATTTTGGAAACAAAGTTCATAAATATTTAACCCAGATTCATTAATAGCTTTTAAAACAATTTAAAATTCAAACTTGAAATCTTTCCAACACAAATTGGAAATCCTTTCTTTATATGAAAGCTGTTATTATTTGAAAACAAATAGTTTCTGTTTCGAAAAATCCGATTACATTTGCACAAGTTAAAGCCCTATAAGTATAAAACTTGGGTTAAATCTGAATGTCCAAAATAATACTTTTAAAATGGTTTAAAAACCCATAATTTCCGAATATAGAATTCAATTTCCAAATCTTGAATTTAAATTCAAATCAAATTATTTAAATTTCAAAACTTTATCAAGTTATTCAAAATAACTTTCATCTTTTAAAACTCCTATTCAAAAGCTTTCAATTCCATTTCCAAACCATTTAGATTCAAAATTCAATGTTAAAAACCATTTTCAAAAATCTATGACTTAACCAATTTCCTCGTGCAATCCATATTCGAGTGTGTATAGTGTAGTCCAGGGGTTTTACATAATAGTGCAACATCATCAATCATCTCAGATTCAAACACAACAATATCGATAAGCGGTATAATCCTATAGCGCTTATTGTTTATTCACATATTCACAGATAATATAATTTCTCAAAGATAAATAAATGACATTCATCATAGATCACACCAAAACAATTCATATCACAAAGCATCACACAGCAGAGATATCAAATAGTTCACGGCATTCAATAGAATACAGTCATTCATAAGTAAGATTAATTACTCATCTGATTAATTTAAATCAGATTAATCTCTTAAGAATAAATTATTAATCTTGATTAATTAATATTAATTAATTACAAACCATCTTAATTAATTAACCCTTAATCATTTATTAATTAACCTTTTAGAATATGTTAATAAACCTTTAATTATTAATCAATCAATCTTAATTAATAAATTAGTTAATCTTTAATCATTAATTAATTAACCATTAATTATTTAATTATCCTTTAATTAATTATTCTTAATTAATTACATTAATTAATTAACCCTTAATTAATATTAACTATAATACGTGATTATCCCTAATTACTTAAATAAATCTCAATTTAATTATCACTCGATTAACTAATCATTAATTAATTACTTATAATGAAAATATTTCTTAAGTAATCATTCACCATCAATTACTTTTATTAATTAATTTCTTTTAATTAATTAATTATCCTTAATCAAATCTCATAGATTAATTATCCTTCATTACTCGTCATAAATCAATTAACTCTTAACAAATTAATTAGTCTTTTCAAATAATCTTTGGAATAAATTCATTATTAACTTAAAACCTTTAAGTTAAATAAATGTTTTATAAAAAAACTTTCCATCTTTCAATATTAATCTTATTTAAATTAAACTTGTAAAATATAGGTTATATGAATTAAATACTCAAAGCTAAATTAAATTGAAATAATTTTATTGAAAACCTTTAACAAATTTAAAAATTAGTTAATTTAAAATAAATTTTACTTAAAACCTTTTTAATCATTTTTAACTTAGATAACTTCTAATATTCACAAAAAAAATTTGTTTTAACAAAATTGTTTCAAAAAGTTTTTGATTTGCTTTAAAGTTTAAAGCTGCTCTTCTCTTAATTCCACAGACCCGAGCCAATCACCCGCTTTCCCAAGTTCAACTTCGGGTTTTCCCTCTACCCTTTTCGACTTCGAGTTTTTACGCAAAATCCTTCGAGTTGAACCCGATACAACTACGTCTTCAACCTCTTCTTCCCAAACATCTCAACCCCCCAAGCACATAAGTGCACCGTGCACGTGCACTACTGGATGACGACGATCGAACCTTCACTGCGACCAGCCTCATGTCGACTACAATCTCACCGATGATTCTTATAACTCAGAAAAGATTGCCAAGAAATCAAATTCGAGCTTGATTGATCAATCCTGAAACCCACTGACCAAACTAAAATGTCTCATACAATCACCTTAGGCCACCTGAACCTCCGCCTCTTCAACCAGAGTTACGCCGACGACCTGTGAACCTAATCCCCTAGGTGCGATCGGCCAAAAACCTTCGACAACGTCGGAGTTAACCAAATTCCGACCCTGACTAAAACTGGGCTAAAGCCCTAAATCCATGTCGTACCGCCGCCTTGATGATTGGAGGACACTCCGATCATTTTTTCCAACCTCGACACTCTCCAATGTACCTTCAGCCCAAGGCACGCGCCACCAAACCTCGTCGACCATCGGAATTTGGTAAAAATACATTTTCTATTCAACTCATAATTTCCCAATATCTACCAAACTAAAAATCCTGATTCGATTGTTAAAATTCAACACTTACGGGTAATAATCAACTTATATAATTAAATCAAGAATTTATGAACTTCAATTTTTTTCCATTTTAAAAGATTTTGCTTTAAAATCTTATTTTTAATATGTTAACTAAATAATTCCTCTCGCAATTTTTTTTTAAAAATGAAAATTTATTGATAAGATCATTTTCCTTGTTAGGATCCTAGCCTAACATTTATTGTATAATGAGAATTTAAATTTTCCTTTAAGAAAATTGAAGCATGTTTTATAGTAGAAATTTGGTTTTAAACATATGCAGACCTTCATGCTCAAACATGTTTATATATACTTATACAATCATATCCACCTCCTTAAAACATTCCAACATCATCAACACAGGCATAAACATTAAGAAAATCAGGTTTAAAAATAAGGTTTGCTCACCTATACAGAAGGCAGAGAACAAGGAAGTATTTGATCCTGCTTTTGAATTTTTTATCTTCAAATTTTGTTTTTGATGGATGTGAGTTGATCTGTTATGATTTTGATTTGCTGCCTTGAATCTGGACTTAATCCATGCTGAAGCTTTGAAGAAATGGAAGTTGTTTGATGTTGAATCTGCTTTTACTGAAAACATTGAATTGCTCAAGTTGAAGTGCTTCAGGCTTGTAATTGTCAGATTGCTTTTGTTTTAATTTTAGTTGCTTCAGGTTGTTTGGCCTTTTCTTTGTTTCCAGGTTTTGATTCCATGATTTATTTTGAATTTTCGTTCCAGGTTTGAGACTGAATCAGATTTTGATTTTAAACTGTTTTGTTTAATTTTCCAGGCTTCGAAACTGAAGCAATTTTTTTATTTTCATTTCCAGATTTTTGAATATGGAAGATAAGAGAAATTTTGAACTGAGGTAAGTAAGCAGGTCTTCTTCTTTTACATATTTTCCTATAATTCCAAATCAAAAGAAAATTTTATTTGTTGCCAATTAACTCATGTAAATTAAGTAAACACTTGTAATTGTATGATATTAATCCTTTTACACTTGTAAAATATAAGCACTTTTATGTTTAAATCCTTGTTTTAAATTAATTTTAAACTTTGTTTTAAACCCCTACTTTATTATAATCGTAAAACATGTTCATCTATTTTGTTTTCTTACATTTTATATTTATACTTGTATATATTTACAAACTATGTTTTTTTAAATAAAATGTACATTAAACCTTATTTTATCAAATTTTATTTAAATCATACAAACCATATTTTTTCCAAAACATATACATACATATTAAAATTAGAAAACACATTTTTTATTAAATTTAAAAATGTAGATTATTTGAATCCAACTTATTTAAAAATGTCTATCTTATTAACTTCAAAGATATGTGTAAATTAAAGCTTGGTATTTGTTTTAAAATTTTAAATTCAAGTTATTATTCTTTTTAAATGAATGAAGTTTTATATTAATACATTTTCTATTATTTAATCTTATATAACTTTTTAAGAAAATTGTTTTAAAACTTAATTTCTATAATAAATCAAATTTATTTTCTAAGATATTTATCTTGAATTTCAAATTCAAATTTTAAATCACAATCTATTTATATACATTTATTTAAAGCTTTCATTAATTCTTGTTTACATTTAGTATTACTTACATTATACAACCTTTTAAACAAAAATGATTTGAAAACAAATTGTATACTCAATAGATAATTATACATACCTATTTATTGGTTCTTTAAAATAGAAATATTTTTTTAACTTCAATTTACTTATAAAATATTTATTGTTGAATTCTGAATCCAAAATTTCTATTTAAAAATACATATCATTATTTATTCTAGAAAATTTCCAATTAATTCATCATTAAATCCAAAATTCAAAATTATTTACCAGTAAGTTCATAATTTAGTTCCAAAAATAGAATTATTATCCAATTAATTCTAGTTAAAATATGAGAATGTTACAGATTCCCCCTTAAGAAAATTTCGTCCTCGAAATTTGCTAGGGAGATAATAAATAATGGATGAAAGATAGAGAAATATCTTTCCAGATCAAAATGAATATCTATTATGTATTTGGCTTACCAAATCAGAATATCACGGGTAATTATGAGAACAAACTTATTCAATACTACACAAGATACTCGAATCATCCGTCTACGAAATATGCAAGGGCAATGGTTAGTTCGAAGGAATAACTAACCACTCGTAGAATATATCAAGACCCAGACAATAGATACATGGATTTAATCTTCTATAATTTTCAAACACTTGGTATAAACTCCGAACTCAGGTTGGAATACCCTAAATTTTACACCAGTTTGTCCCTCTTCGGACTTTAACACTCACCAAAAATTACAATAGGATTTCAAATTTGGTTTTAATCAAAATCGATTTATCAATACAAATCTTCAAATTTAACTTGATATTTAATTTACTAATTTGTCCCAATAAAATTTCAATTTCGTTAAAGTTAAAAATGAAAAGCTTATAGAAATTTGATGAAGAGAATACGAGATAGAAATTTATCTATAACGATTTGCAGGACCACTACCACTTCAAAGCTTCTCCCTCGAGCTGCTACGAAGCCATCAAAGAATTGATATCCGATGATGATCAAAGAGATTGATAAGAATTGTTTCCTTGTTGTTACAGGGTATTGACCATTTGTTGTGGTACTCACCTGTCCCCTATCTCGTCCTCTTCTTGCACTCATACTCACTATTAGTGGATAGCAAGAGAATTTACTGAGGCATACGAATGGATATCTTAGGGAATACTCATTCTAGGGTATACCTCACCCTATCTCTAATGAGTTACCTAATGCGTTATACACCTGAGCTAAAGTTTCAACCTTCAGCTCTGATACCAAATGTCACGGTCTAGGCTTTTCAACCATCAACAGCGGCCACTCTCGACTGGTAGGCTTTTCCACCATCCCAGCCCCGCCGTGGCAGACAATGGTACCCTGACCTTGATTTTACGGCCAACCTTTCGACACTCAACCTAACCGGTTAGCCAACCCCTCCCTGGGGACATGTAGGGGTAAGACTCTTCCGTTCGCCACCAAACGCAAAGAGAGAGCCCCTACCACGTTGTATTAAGTAAGGTAAGTCAGGGGTAAGACTCTTCCGTTCGCCACCAAACGCAAAGCGAGAACTCCCTATCACGTTGTATTAAGTAAGGTAAGTCATGGGACTGGTATGAGCAAACAAAACAGTTTTATCTTTAAAACAAACAACAAAAGAATTTAAAATTGAAATCCGCAATGCTTTTGGAAAATGAAACTACCATAAGGCCTCCCGCTGCATACACCATGCAAATGCAGAATTGGAGGAGATTTCTGCTTATGACAGTCAAACATGCTTACTACGAAAAAACCATTTTGATATTATTATTAGTGCATAGTGAAAAATATTTCGAAAATATAATATTAATCTTAGCCAGTATACAACATTTCGTTGCATGCCTACTTTAACTACCATGTTCAGTAGTAGATTACCGCCACATTCCATGGCAGGTTATACAACTAAAACCGTACAGGGCGCATATTGTTTCTTTGGATTTTTCCAACAAATGGTCAGGCTAAGGAACTTCCTATTGCCGCATGGGAACGCCTTTGGAGGGACGCCCCGAGAACCTACCCGGCTCTCTGCCAACGCAAGGCCGCTTTACTCCCTTCCTGGGAGTAACACCTAAGATATGCCATCCCCGGTCGTTTGTGACCTTTATCCGAGAGCTCTCAACACCAACAACCACAAAGTAATGTATTTGCAGTAACCACATAGGTTAAATATCTGGGCTCCATACCATGATACCATCCTTTTCCAGACGGAATGAACATACCTTAGGGGCGCGACCCTTACAACCTTGCCGCATCTTTCCTGTTTTGACCATTTCCGGGGAGTGAGGTCCGATGAGGTCTCGTCCACAAAGCTACGCTTTTAACAAAAGCAATGTTTCGATCAACAAATGATCAACAACACTTTGTATGCCACATTACCAATTTGGGAATGTATCACTAGTACCATCAACTACATAACCTCTGAGCTCGTACGTCTCAAAGAAGGGTGTTAAGCTAAGAGAATAAATCTCCGCCACCAAATAGAAATGTATTTGACAGAAACTAGCTTTACATCTCAAAGTGTAATGTCAGACACACATCTATACAAGTCTGTTTCGGGTTCGAACAGAAACGAAGGCACTTCCAAAGAAGCCCTTGCAAATCCGGATAATCCCTAATCACGTCCGGACTCCCCATCACAAAGGGTGATCAAATCTCTATACCGGGGGCTATTCGGTGCAGAGACATTCGATGAGTTATCCTTTTGCTTTCGAAAATATCCGGTCTTGACCACCGGTCTTCAAATGCTATCTGTAACGTCGTATCATTATTCGGAATGGGTTATATGACATAAGGTCCTCCCCCGACTAAACCGGATAATGAGCCCAATATTAAAATCATATGGATATATGGATCTCAGTTAAGTTACAACTTATTATCCAAAACCTTTCTTTCAAATGGTTTAACCAATTACCATTTTCAAATCTTTAAACAAAAAGATTTACATCACAATGTTCACCAATCTTTCACAAAGATTCATTTATAGCCCTTCAAAACAATTCCATTTCAATTCCAAATCTTTTATACAAAAGATACCCGTTTCCAATTTCAAAACAAAAATTTAACAATCTCCCACAAAGATTCAATTATAGCCTTCAAATCAATTCACAATTCAAATCTTTTATACAAAAGATACATCCTTGAGATCCTCTTATTTTGGAAATAAATTTCATAAATCTTTAACCCAGGTTCATTAATAGCTTTCAAAACAATTTACAATTCAAACTTGAAATCTTTCCAACACAAATTGGAAATCCTTTCTCTATATGAAAGCTGTTATTATTTGAAAACAAATAGTTTTCGTTTTGGAAAAATCCGATTACATTTGGACAAGTTAAAGCCCTTTAAGTATAAAACTTGGGTTAAATCTGAATGTTCAAAACAATACTTTAAAATGGTTTAAAACCCATAATTTTCGAATATGGAATTCAATTTCCAAATCTTGTATTCAAATTCAAATCAAATTATTTAAATTTCAAAACTTTATCAAGTTATTCAAAATAACTTTTATCTTTTAAAACTCCTTTTCAAAAGCTTTCAATTCCATTTCCAAAACCATTTAGATTCAAAGTTCAACTTTAAAAACCATTTTCAAAAATATGCGACTTAACCAATTTCCTCATGCAATCCATATTCGTGTGTCTATAGTGTAGTCCAAGGGTTTTACATAATAGTGCAACATCATCAATCATCATAGATTCAAACACAACAATATCGATAAGCGGTATAATCCTATAGCGCTTATCGTTTATTCACAGATTCACAGATAATATAATTTATCATAGATAAATAAATGACATTCATCACAGATCATACCAAAACAATTCATATCACAAAGCATTACACATCAGAGATATCAAACAGTTCATGACATTCAATAGAATACAATCATTCATAAGTAAGATTAATTACTCATCTGATTAATTTAAATCAGATTAATCTCTTATGAATAAATTATTAATCTTGGTTAATTAATATTAATTAATTACAAACCATCTTAATTAATTAACCCTTAATCATTTATTAATTAACCTTTTAGAATATGTTAATCAACCTTTAATTATTAATCAATCAATCTTAATTAATAAATCAATTAATCTTTAATCATTAATTAATTAACCATTGATTATTTAATTATCCTTTAATTAATTATTATTAATTAATTACATTAATTAATTAACCCTGAATTAATCTTAATTATAATAAGTGATTATCCCTAATTACTTAAATAAATCTCAAATTAATTATCACTCGATTAACTAATCATTAATTAATTACTTATAATAAAAATATTTCTTAAGTAATCAGTTACCCTTAATTACTTTTATTAATTAATTTCTTTTAATTAATCAATTATCCTTAATCAAATCTCATAGATTAATTATTCTTCACTACTCGTCATAAATCAATTAACTCTTAACAACTTAATAAGTCTTTTTAAATAATCTTTGAAATAAATTCATTATTAACTTAAAACCTTTAAGTTAAATAGATGTTTTATAAAAAAAACTTTTCATCTTACAATATAAAGTTTATTTAAATTAAACTTTTAAAATAAAGGTTATATAAATTAAATACTCAAAACTAAATTAAATTGAAATAATTTTATTTAAAACCTTTTAACAAACTAAATTAAAAACCTTTGAACCCGATACAACTACGTCTTCAACCTCTTCTTCCCAAACATCTCTACCTACCGGCACATAAGTGCACCGCGCACGTGCACTACTGGACGACGACGATCCAACCTTCACCGCAACCACCCTCAGGTCGACTACAATCTCACTGATGATTCCTATAACTCAGATCGAAAAGATTGCCAAGAAATCAAATTCGGGCATGATTGATCAAACCTGGAACCCACTGACCAAACTAAAACGTCTTGCACAATCACTCAAGCCACCTAAACCTCCGCCACTTCTACCAGAGTTACCCCGACGACCCGTGAACCTAATCCCCTAGGTGCGACCGGCCAAAAACCTTCGACAATGTTGCAGTTAACCAAATTCCGACCTTGACAAAACCTGGCTAAAGCCATAAATCCATGTTGTACCGCCGCCTTGGTGATCGGAGGACACTCCGATCATTTTTTCCAACCTCGACACTCTCCAATGTACCTTCAGCCCAAGGCATGCGCCACCAAACTCGCCGACCATCGAAATTTGGTAAAAATACATTTTCTGTTCAACTCATAATTTCCCAAAATCTGCCAAACTAAAAATCCTGATTCGATTGTTAAAATTCATCACTTACTCGTAAGAATCAACTTATATAATTAAATCAAAAATTTATGAACTTCAATTTTTTTCTATTTTAAAAAGATTTACTATAAAATCTTATTTTTAATATGTTAACTAAATAATTCCTCTCGCAATTATTTAAAAAAATGAAATTTTATTGATAAGATCATTTTCCTTGTTAGGATCATAGCCTAACATTTGTTGTATAATGAGAATTTAATTTTTCCTTTAAGAAAATTGAAGCCTGTTGTATAGAAGAAATTTGTTTCTAAAAATATGCAGACCTTCATGGTCAAACATGTTTATATATACATATACAATCATATCCAAATCCATAAAACATTCCAAATCATCATCAACACAGGCATAAACATTAAGAAGATCAGGTTTACCTTACCTGTACAGAAGGCAGAGAACAAGGAAGTATTTGAGCCTGCTTTTGAATTTTTTATCTTGAAATTTTGTTTTTGATGGATGTGAGTTGATCTATTACGATTTTGATTTGCTACCTCGAATCCGAACTTGATTCATGCTGAAACTTTGAAGAAATCGAAGTTGTTTGATGTTGAATCTGCTCTTACTTAAAACATTGAATGCTCAAGTTGAAATGCTTCAAGCTTGTAATTGTCTGATTGCTTTTGTTTTAATTTTAGTTGCTTTAGGTTGTTTGGCCTTTTCTTTGTTTCCAGGTTTTGATTCCATGATTTATTTTGAATTTTCATTCCAGGTTTGAGACTATGAATCAGATTTGTATTTTGAACTGTTTTATTTAATTTTCCAGGCTTTGAAACTGAAGCAAATTTTTTTGATTTTCATTTCCAGATTTTTGAATATGGAAGATGAGAGAAATTTTGAATGAGGTAAGTAAGCAGGTCTTCTTCTTTTACATATTTTCCTATAATTCCAAATCAAAAGAAAATTTTATTTGTTTTCACTTGTTATCATAAGTTACACTAGTTATTATTTGAATTAACTTATGTAAACTAAGTAAACACTTGTAATCATATGATATTAATCCTTTTACACTTGTATAAGCACTTTTATGTCTAAATCCTTGTTTCAAATTAATTTATAACTTTGTTTTAAACCCCTACTTTATTATAATTTATAAAACATGTTCATCTATTTTGTTTTCTTAAATTTTATATTTTATATTTATACTTATAAATATTTTCAAACTATGTTTCTTTTAAAGAAAATGTACATTAAACCTTCTTTTATCAAATTTTATTTAAATCATACAAACAATATTTTTTTCTTCAAAAGATATACATACATATTAAAATTAGAAAACACATTTTTTATTAAATTTAAAAATGTAGATTATTTGAATCCAACTTATTTAAAAATGTCTATCTTATTAATTTCAAAGATATGTATAAATCAAAGCCTGGGTTGTTTTAAAATTTTAAATTCAAGTTATTATTCTTTTTAAATGAATGAAGTTTTGTATTAATACATTTTCTATTATTTAATCTTATATAGCTTTTTAAGGAAAATGTTTTAAAACTTAATTTCTATAATAAATCAAATTTATCTTCTAAGATATTTATTCTTGAATTTCAATTTCAAATTTTAAATCATAATTTATTTATATACATTTATTTAAATCATTCACTAATTCTTGTTTACATTTAATATTACTTACATTATACAACCTTTTAAAGAAAAATGATTTGAATTTTTTTTATACTCAATCGATAATCATACATACCTATTTATTAGTTCTTTAAAATAGAAATATTTTTTTAACTTCAGTTTACTCATAAAATATTTATTGTTGAATTCCGAATCCAAAATTTCTGTCTAAAAACAAATATCATTATTTATTCTGGAATTTTTTTAATTAATTCATCATTAAATCCAAAATTCAAAATTAATTACCAATAATTTCATAATTTAGTTCCAAAAATTGAATTTATTATCAAATTAATTCTAGTTAAAATCCGAGAATGTTACACAAACCATCTTTGAAAAAGTAGTACCTTTAAAATGATTTGATTCTCGAAACAAAGGATTTAAATCTTAAAATTCCTTTTTAAAATGATTAACTATAAGTTAAACTCTTTATTTCATCATAATTCATCTTTATTAAATTGAACTTAATTTAATTGTAAATTAATAACTAAATAACCCTTTGATGAATAGTTTATTTATTAATTAAACCCTTAATTAATCATTTATTAATTATTAAATAATAAGTTAAAAGTTTTATTAATAATTAATATTTTAATTAAAAATTAAATAATAAAATAAACCTTTAATAAATAATTAATTATAAATTAAAACTTTAATTAATTTATCATTAAAAATAATTAACAATTAATTTATTAGATAAATAAATAATTGACCTTACATCTGATTCATAATTAATTAAAAATAAATCATGTACTTAACTCATAATTAATTAAAAATTAATCTTTCTTTTAAAAGATAATTAATTAGTACTAATATTTAATTAATTAAAATTAACAAACCTTGTTTAGTACTTAGTTGGTTATTAATTATCAAAACTAATTAATTAATAATTAATTCTTAAATTCTAAGATAACTCCTTAATCATCATTATTAAGTTTTTAAAACATTTCAAAATACTTTAAAATATAAAAATTAACTTTTTCAAAATTGGACTTTTTATCGAACTGCATCTATAGCGACTATCGCTATGAATAGCATAACTTTCAAACTTGACTAACATTACAAATAGTCTTTTAAAACACTTACTTTTTAACTATAACTTACTTTATGAACTTAATATAAAGTTTTGGAAGCAAAACAAAAGGTTAGAAACTTTAGAAAACCATTTTTTAAAACAAAGTATTTAATCAAATTTAGAAACTCAAAGGTTTGCTATGTCGAACTCAAACACCTTTCAAGTGCTAAACTTGCTCACTAACTTTTCCATTTACTAAATTTCCATATCACTTCCAATCACAATACGAAGGTCATGACTTTATAAACAAAAACATCACTTTAACATTCGATTCACAAATCTACGCTAAATCATAAACTAGCAACATATTTACATCTAAACCAAATAATAATTCAAAACAATATATTCTACCACCAAATAGAAAACATAATTAATGTTGAATATTTCCACAAAAATACTTACAAAATTTTGCACAACTCTTTTGAAAACATGAAATACTTAAAACTTATAAAGCTTGAAAAATCACAAAAAACAACTCGAAAATGGGTTATTTTCCTCTTGACTTTTCACCATATTGCTCTAGTAACTATTGAAAGTGATCAAAATAAAAGTTGTTGGAAATTATTTTCTCTATCATTTAGACAAAAGAATAGCTCTATTTGGATATTTTTGGGGGAGGTATGGTTAAAAGAAGAAGTGATATTTTCAGACTTGAAAATATGGATCCGAAAATGGGTCTGAAAGAAATGCGATTTGGACATAGCTAAGCTCATAATTTGAAGAGTTCATATAAATAAAAGTTATAGTTGCTGAAATTTTACGTGGATTTTAGAAATGAAATTATCTATTTGGTTCGGAGATGCGGAAAATATGATAGGAGGAAGAGGAGGAAAATATGAAGAAGTGGATGGTTACTTATAAGCAATAGAAAAAGTTAATTACTAAACTACCCTTCTACTTCTGCACTGCACATTTTTTTGCCACCTCAACGCTCTCCATCACACATGCCATTTCAGCCTCCACATTGTCCCCCTCATCATGTCAAAGAAAACATGTTTAAACATGTTTGTGCTCGAATTGCCAATGTGCCAAATCATGTCTTTTAAGGCATCTTTTAGTATATACGTGTATATACTTAAGTATATATAACTATGTATATACTAATATATACCAAATAATTTGAATTCTTAACCATTTAGATGTTGTTTCAAATATAAACAAGGCTCATAACATTTCAAACAGCTTTTATACGATGAAACATCGGAAATTCGAAAAACAGTTTCCGGTCACATTTTCTGTTTTTCATCGAGCAAAATTTTTTTGTAAACAAAATTTGAAAATTATTTCACCATCATTGATTAATATTTTAAAAGAGTTTTATTTTCATTATAAAACCTATAATTTGAATATCTAAAATTGATTAAATATTCGTAAATCAAAGTAGTGAAATTCTGGATCGTTACACCTATTGACTTTCGGAGAAGAGTCATTGCTCAGACCTATTAACTTTCGATGGAGATTTAATGCTAAGACCTATTAACATTCGATGGGAATCCAATACCAAGATCTATTAACATCCGGGGGATAGTTAATGCCGAGATCCAAGACTTAAGAAGACCGAAGGTAGTACTTCGTGTTTTGTAAAGCTTAATGTATAGCTTAATGTGAGACCTAATAAATAAATAATTAGGTGGAGTATTTGAAAATATGGTGTAAGACCTTCATGGTAAACCAATCTACAAAAGTGATATTGTATTTGGAATCGTAGCATAAGGCCATCATGACAATTCGATATCCAAAAACGATGTTGTATTTGAAAATGTCACATAGGGCCTTAGTAGCAACCCAATGTCCTAAAGTGAAATTGTATTTGAAAGCATGGTATAACGCCTTTGTGGCAACCCAATATCCAAAAGTGACCTTGTATTTGAAAGCATGGTGTAAGGCCTTCTTGGCAACCTAATGTCCAAAATGGCATTGTATTCGAAAGCAGGTTTAAGGTCTTCATGGCATCCCTTGCTATATATGACACTTTATTTAGTAGTGGGTGTAAAGGCCATAATGGAAATCCAGTGTCCAAAATATGACATTGTATTTGAAAGCATTGGTATAAGGCTTTAGTAGCTACCTAAAGGGTCTGCTCACAAAATTATACAAAAATTATAGTGTAAGGCCTGAGTGGAAGCTGAAAGTATCATAACCTTGACAATAAGAAGAAATAAGAATAAGACCTAAATGGAAATCTAAATGAATAGATTATAAAATTGGTCATGATATAGTGGTAAGTGTAGGGCACACTCAGTATGAAATAATGACATGTAATTATGATCTATGTATGATGATCATTCTGTTTGTTATGAATCATATGTTGTTAACTAGTAAGAAGAAAACTCGTTCCACTATGCGACGTGGTCTCACTATATGTTATGTTTTTGGAACATATTACTCATATTAGGCTTTATAACATGGTCTATGTTTTTATTATTGTTTTCTCCATAAACTCACAATTAATTGATCGAATAGGTTGAGTCTATGGGAATAGCCATGTTGCTTTCGGAAGATGAACAAAGAGTCTTAAAGATAAATCACGAGGCTTAGCTGATAATAAATGTTTTTTAATTCCGCTGTATAAGTGTTCATGTTGACATCTTCATATGTCAGTCATGACACTACTATCAAAGTTTTATTATATTTTACCTATATTTAGGCATGATTTAGAAGTTTGAAAATACAATGACAATTATGTGTTACCTTATTTACTTAAACCGTTGGAAAAAAATACCGATCTCATTTTGTCTTTGAAAGGTAATTCAAGGCGACCGTAGGACATTAGGGTTCTATATTTGATTTTCAAAATAGAGGATGCTACACTTTAACTGCAAATATTCACAAATATTTATAGTGTAAACTGCAATTATTTCCACTTTTTCATAAACATAAAAAGAATGGTTTTGGTCATAAAAACATCCAATTAAGTTCAAATTTAATTTTTGGAAAAAAACAAAAAAAGATTTATCAGAAACAAAAATAGGGGTATAATAGAAACATGTTTTTGATGAGGGTTTTTTGCGTATCAAATTTGAAAATAACAGGCGAATAAATATATTCTCAATAAATAAATAAAATAAAATTTGATATTTATTAAAATAAAAACTAAGTGAAATCTAGAAACTAGATCAAATATTTAACTACAGAGACAAATCAAATTAATATTTATGAGATAGCCTACTAAATATAATGTTGGAGCTTAAAAGGTCTTTCCCCTAATGGAATAAAAGTTTAACACTTTACATAAGCATACATAAATTCATTTTTTGATCAATAAGGAATAAGAAATCCCTATATTAAGCACTACGATGATGAGACCATTAAACCTTGCACATCTTAGTTGGACATGTGGTTCTTTGGTAGTAAAATGCTTTTGCTTTTGCATTTGATTTGTCAAATGTGTAAAACACAGTAAGGGAAGTTCCCACCGGTTCACCACTTTTGTAGTGCGTGAAGAATTCAGTTTATTAGCATTTGACTTGTTTTACACATTGGAGCATGAAACATTTATGATCAAAAATTCTGCCTAATATTATTATACTTAAAATATAATTAATATTGTTAAACTTATTCAATATAAAAATGATTGTGAATACTTATAATTTGTTTAAAAAAATTGCACGGCGAAAAATAATATTGATACTAATGTATTTGCATGTTTAAAATTTTTATTAATATTCACAATGTGTAATATTTTTTTGCAAAAATAAAATAATACACTTATAAGATATAAATCTTTTAAATAGGAAGGTATATGCATCCTAAACCCTATAACTAACTGATCAGGTCAACTACCACCGTGGGATTTTTCAAATCAACCCTTTTATAAGGAAAAGCCGTATTTTATAAAAATATTATCTTTTTATCTGTATAGGTCAACTTGTGTAATTCATATAGGTTGACAAGTGTGGCGTACAAATATGTTTTATTTATTTTATTCTAATTTCTTGTGTAATTTTATTTAGCTGGTTTTATGACAGCTGGAAAAATCCTAAAAAAATATGATTTTTTTTAATAATGTATGAAGTTATGCGTAAAAATTTAGAGTGATTTAGAAATCATTTGTGGATTTTTAACAAACCTATTCTAAAAGACTCAATAAACAACATACTTTTATTGATAAATCAAATTAACAAATCCTAAACAACATATTGAAGGATAGCGTATTATGGATGGTGTGGCTACAACTTATGAGCTTATTAATTATTATCATAAGAAATATATTATGTGTGCTCTACTAAATTGGAATTGCCAAAGGCTTTTGATTCGATAGGCTGGGGCTTTTTTTTAAACACTTTATAATTTTGGGGATCCATTGAAAAGTGGATCTCCTAGACCGATCTTATCTTAAAGTCTAGTATGTGATCCATTGTAATGAATGAGATTAAGGGTAACGAAATCCAATCCAAAAGGGACCTTCGGCAAGGATACCTCCGCTCACCCTTCCACTTAATTTAGCCATGGATGTCTTCAATAAAACAATTAATATTGCACTAAATAATAACATCTTACCTAGAATTAGGGGAGGTATTACTCCCAATGGAGTTTCTATAGTCCAATACGCAGATGACACCCAGTTATTCTGCTCCCACCCACCTTATTACATTGTGTTCCTTAAACTAGTTTTATATAACTTTGAGTTGCTATAGGGTCATAAAAATTTCATTTTTTTTCGAAATGGGATACTTAGGTGTTAGCACATAGTTGTACTACAAGTCATATGTATTATATAATATGCTGTAAGTCAACATATGTCCCGTGGTTCGAATCATGCACTATATAGGATTCAAACCTATGGCCGACCAAGGCCAAAGCGCCTAACCATTGGGACAGTGATGTTAGACAAGAAAAGCTTGGTTTTAATAACCAATAACATTTCAAACAACACAAATGATGTGGCTAATACACTAAACTGTAAGACTATGAATTACAGTATTAATTAATTAGGTAGGCCCATTAGACATGCTAAAATTAAAAGGGAAGACTAGAATACTGTCATTGATAAAGTAAGCAAAAGGCTGCCTTCTTGGAAAACATGTAGTATTTCTAGGAAGGCATGGCGGTATCATTAACTCAGTCCTTTCTACAATACTAATTTATTGGTTGTCCTAATACTGCCTACTGACTGGGTAATTACCAAAATTGAAAACATCAAAAGAAACTTTATGGAAAGGGTAGGGTACCCGAGTGCTATAATTTAAATTGTCTCATTAGCTGGGAGCTAGTGTGTAAACCTAAAACAAATCAAAAAGCCCTTAACACCACCCTATTATTTAAATAATTTGGAAATTCATAGAGAACTGCAACCGAACGTGGAAAGATATAATCTATAATTTTTAATATAATGGCTCACGAAAGTTTACAAACCCAATAACCAAAAAATATATTTCTTTTTGAAAAATATCTCTCATTATTTCACATATTTAAAATAGGTCTCAAATTTAACACACAATCAAGAGATATAACTTCCTTTGGGTATGATCCTTGTGCATCCTCCTTTGCCTTGAAACATGAATTCCAGAACTTTTTCTAACTTCTAACAACAATCATTACCTTGTTGTGGATGGTTTTAAACCTCATGAAGCCATTAATTGAAATATCTTAGTTATTCAAAATCTTGTAGGAAATGTGTTTAATCAATTTTAAAGATTTATTAATATTGTGGAATACATTAATATGGGAGGCCAACATTATCAACTGGTTCAGTATTGGCAAAAAAGGAAAGATACACTTTTAGGTCATGTATAGGCTTTTGATCTATTCCGGTAAATTCTTCCCTCTTTTACTTTAAACCTATTCAGAAAGTGGAGGCACCTCCTAAACTTAATGCCATCACTAGGACAAACCATAAACTAAAAGATATGTACAACCACAAACTATGTTACGTTTGCAACACATCTCCTAAAACCGCTAACTAGTATTTCTTCTACGAATGTCACTTTCCTCAATATATAATTACTAATCTACATGATATTTTTAAACCTTGAGATAAGCATAATTATTCCTTCACCACATGAATAATAGATCAATTTATTCTATTATGTATTTCAGTCCGTGGATTGAAAAAAATCAACACATGTTTAATAAATCATAGAGGAATTCATCATCTATTATTTATTCTATTGTCTTGCACATTACACCTTGGATAGGTGCGAGTGAAAGACATCCGGATTTGAGATATCATCTCGACCGAATCATATGCAATTATCCACCATATGATCGCCCACTTTCTTCTTTTAAACTACCAACCACTATTGTTATTCATGCTGCACATCTAGCTTTTTTTTACTTGCATTCCTTCTTAGTTTCTCTTCTTCTTGGTTACTCTTTCCAACCCAACAATGTATCATTCCATGCACGTACTCTGGCTAAAGTGCGCATTATTCCTTCCTTTCACTTCTTTCCAGTCTTGTGTAGTCTCTCTATAGAAGGATCAAATGTTTCACTTACAACTATATGTGTGAGAACATTCCCTCTTATGCATCTCTTATTCACAATTATGTAATAATACGTGTTCCATGTAGCTCCCCATGATGTCTTCAACCCACTTCTACTCTCACCGAAGTCCACAAGCTATGCGCTACATTTTCAAGTTTTTCGCTCCCTCGAATGTCTTCGGCCTTGCTTTCTTGCATGCCATGCCCATGTTTATTGCTACACATTGTGCATGTTAATTTGGCCTTCCTCGTAGCAACACGCATTAGTAGTGTCTTGCTTTACTGCACTTATACTCAGTTGCTACTCCATGAAGCATGTTTATTAATAGCATGCCTTAATTTATTTATTTAATATATAGCTGTTTTCCTGTGTTTGATTTTTGCACTTTATCACTCCTATCGATCATCTATGTTATGAGCCCATAGTATAGTATGGATACATTATTATCTCACTCTTGCAAGTATTTTATATCATTTCCCATCAAACGTGTTGACAGTTTTTTTATTATGTTTATAATTAAATAGATAGCGCTCATCTCTTATTGGGGACAACTCTTTCATCAAAACAATATATTTGAATTTGATCCCATTTGTCCTTGTTTGAGTATTTCATCAACGTCGTTGTGTTGCAGTAGATATTTTAAATCCATTAAATGTCTTTAAATGATTGTTCTCTATTGTAGATTCTCCATTTACCTGTATTGAACTATTATCGATCGCCATCATAACGTGCCTTCTATATTAGTGCTACTTTGTAATGACCCAGAATTTCGAACACTTCGTACTAGAATATCCAAATTATTTGAATATTATTATCAAAGGTTTAATATGATTAAATAACCTTGTTAAACACTTTTTAAATAATAACTAATGATAAAAAACTTATTTTTTATTTTTTTTGTAAAAATATACACTTTGGATAAATACTGAAAATGTAACCATAAAATATTTTGTTAAAAACCAACCTTTTATTCAATACAAGTTGTATAAATATTTTGCAACTTGTATAGTAACATATGCACATATTAACAAGAATTTAACATCTCTTTTATATTAACAAAATGTTAACTAAACTTAGTTTTAAATTAATAAATGAGAATAAAGTACCCTTTAATCAAGGAGTGATTATGGGAATTAGGGTATGGGTAAGGGTATGGTGTGCTTGTTCTCAAGCATGAAAGAAGAGGGGTTTTGTAAACTTTTCCACTAAATTTGTAAGGCTATAAATAAAAGAGCAAGGCCATTTCATTTTCTACACAATTTACTTCTGAACCATATCTTCACTACTTCCTCTTTATGTCTTCTTTCTCCTTTTTCCCCTCTTCTATGGCCATATGTACATTATGGAGAGAATATGCCTTAGGTCATGAGCACCAAGGAGGAGGAGAGCTTTGGGCCATGAATATGATGAGTGAAGGAGACTAGGCCATGAGCTAAGGTGGGGTGGTGATGATGGCCGTGATCATGGCGGAGGGAGATGGTCATGGACATGTACTATAGGAAGAGGGAGAGTGGTTTTGATAATGTTTTGGTTAGAGTTGAAAGCATGGATAAGTCTAGCTCTTCGGCTTTTAGTGTTAATTATAGTATTAATGATTTCCATAAACAATCAGAAATCAACTCGATTAACACATTATCGACATTGTCCACTCATCTATTCCTCGGTTAATAGGGAAGCCGATAGGTTAGAGTTCTATTGTTCCATTCCTATTTGATATCAACCTTATCTCTTACAAGTAGATAGGATTACTTCGTCGATTAGTGTTAAGCATAGTTAATTACATTCCTGATAAGTAATTTAAACAATCAACCATTTGGCCATTTAACAATTCTAATCCATTTTCTAAACCTATACTTTTAAAATACTTTAAAATGCTTATAATAGGTTTTAAAATATTTATACAAAATATTACTTAAAAATAATCATTTTTAAATTTACTTGAAAACATAGAAAATGGTGTTTTTCACAAAACACTCTTTTTATATAAATTCATAACTAATTCTTAAAATTTGTATAAATCCAAACTACTTTTAAAATACTCTAATATGAGTTAGGAAATACTTTGAGAAAGAATGAAACAAATCATTCAAACTCAAAGTCTTTTTTGAAACATTTGAACTTCAAAAATCAAGGTTAAACGGGGCAGTTTTGCACTAGAGGTGTTTTGGTTTTTGAGATGTTATTTGACTTTTTACTATTCAATCTTTTAATAGAAACAAATATACATAAATAAAATAATGAAAATATGGCAATAAACCCTTAAGGATATCTCTACAAAATTCCATAACAATTTCCACAAATAAGGAAATTCCAGACTACTTTTATAACTATCGCTATAAGTGCACTTCTAAATCCAAGTCAAAACTAAACTAAGTCCATCTATAACCTATGTGCTTTGTTCAAGGTTCACTCACATGTCATATAAGACCATTCAAGTCTATTCCAAGTTTGTTAAAGTCCATGTACATGGATCAGATATGTCACTTACTTTTAAAGAAAGAAGTTACAACCATTGCTTTTAACATAAGTTATTAACAAATCAAACAACCTAACCATAATCAAACATAATATATATGTCATATATGATGACCCACCTTTTTGACCCTAAAAAATCGACACTAATACATCTTTGGTATTCATGTGCCACAAATTCAAGTGCCAGGAGGTAGATAATCACGGGTAAAAGAAAATAAAGATAGAAGAAGGAACAAAATAGATTTTCACATTGCATTTAACAACTTGTAATTGTACATGTAGATGGTATATATAATCACTCTCAAAATGTGATATCAGGGTCACAAAAGTACTAACCTAGCTAGGGATAGTTATAACTGTCTATCCCTACAGGTGTTGTTAGATACTTATACGTTATACAACGAAAAATAGAAATAGATAATTATCTACATAGGACCTTCCAGCTTCATGTTCCTTCCAAAATGCTCCAAGCAACCTAACTACTTTGTTGCTCGAAAAAATAGTGAAACGATTAGGATTTTCAACCCTTGAAAATCGACATTAAGATGTCCACTATATTGCGCGACGAGCAATCGAATGTCAAAAACCTGATTGTTAAGGAAAAAGAAAGACAGAAGAAGATAAGAAGAAAACTAAACATTACAGAATCTCACAGCGAGATGAATAATCTATGATATACAACAAATCTTTACACAAAAGCAAAGCTTCAATGTATATATATGTAGAAATCAATCAGAGTATACTAACCTATTTCTGCCAGGGCAGTTTTAATAGCATGTCCTACAATTGCTGATAGATACAACAATGAATACAGTGGACAAATAAACATTTATGTGAATACGTGTTTGGCCTCCAACTCATTTCCTGAAGCTCCAAGGCATCCAAACTAATCTGTAACATGCTCGGTCTGACTCAAACATTATAATAAAATAAAACCCGAGTCAGTCTGGAAAACCAGCGTGAGAAAACACACCCAACTAGATTTTTAAGTTATAATATCCTTTGAAATCAAACGTATCCTATAAGACGACGCCACACATAAACACGGACGGGGTTTTTACCTTAGGATAGCCAAAACATTTTCTATAGAAAATCCATTTATATTATAATAATGTCTAGGGAGAAAGTAGAATATGATTATAGATGAAATTTTTGCATCTCAAGTTTTAGCATAGCTAGGAGCAACTAAGTCCGTACGACGCTTATTAAAGAATGGATTCCATGCAATGACTGGGCTACTGGGGTACCGCCCTTCACAGTGCATCTCTAGATAAAATAACACCGAGGACCTTGCTGGGATCCTCTCCCAACACAGAACCGGCCTATCCATTACTGGATAGTACCGAATATGATCACCTCTCCGTTAATGGGACCCGAAGCATACAGATGAGAGATAATAGAGACTTTAGATAGGGAAATCATACTCTAATTGGGACCGACCCACTTAGTCCTGCTGCATCTCCCTTGTTTTAGTCATTCCTGGTTGATGAGGCTTGAGGCTACATTTTACATTTATATAGCACTTCCCACTTGGAATGCTAATATTGCCCTTCAGGCAACAATGCACTATTAGCATTCACCCATACAAGTTCATTCTGGGATCAAATGAAGCACTTGAGAGATCCGTTTCCAAATTCCATCATCTTCAAGATGTCTTCACTTCGAAACGCTTAAGTTGGATCGAAGTGGTTTTTGGATAACATATCTGATCCCGGTCTCTTCGAATTCGATAACTCCTGGTATACTCAACCCTGGTTCTTTAGAAATAAAACAGTCAAACATAAGATCATAGAGCACCTCCTAACCGTCGGTGGACGGATTTCTTTATCATTGTCCTAGAAGAACAAAACGAGATTTATACGCATAGTACAACATCATCGTGGATGACTGTGCCATATAACTCATGTGTTTCTCCTAGATATTTTCAAAGTTATGTTTGGGTCCAAATTCGATAGTCTGTTATTTAACAATCAAATAATAATTATTTAATCAGGAATTTAATTCCATAGGGAAAATCTACATTGGTTAAGCACATAAGCAACCACTAACCTCTTTTAATAAATCTGTCATTCATAAAAATCACTTTGTAAATTAGTTGTATAAAAATACTTTTGCAAAGGTATATCCGTAAATCCTTATATTTTCATTACTTAGAAAATTTCCATATACTTATCTCAACGGTGTAAGTATATCCACAAAATTGATAAAGATTTTCTTTTTATTTAATTCGAAAATCATTTATAAAACTCCTTATAATTCTCTAAAAACATTTATAATCCATTTTATAAATCTGTTGGACCATTTATAAAATTCTTTCTGTACAATAAAATTATTTATAAAGCCTTTACGCATTCATAAAACCATTTATAAAACTCCTTTTATAAATCTATAAACCTGTTTCTAAAATTTGTTTATAAATATCTAACCATTTATAAACTCTTGACCTTATAAATACATTCCCTTAAGTCTTCAAACCATTTAATAAACTCCTTTATAAAATCCAAATCTTTTAACTCTATTCATGGGTCTCGAGATATTTATAAAATTCTAAAAATAATTTTCTTTTGAACACTGTTATATAATAATAATTACTAGCAATAACCATTATAAATAGATGAAAACTTTAACTTTAAAACATCTTAAAAATAATAATTAATTATTTCAAAATATTGTTGAATAAACAATAATAATTAATCTTTACCATTTTTATAAATAATAATAATAATTTATTTTAAAACTCTATTAATAATCCTCATTATAATTTCAAACCATAATTATTCTTAAAATAATTAACATTTCAAAATGTTAGCATTTTGATAAATACTTTAAAACAATATTAAATATAATTCAATAATAGTTTTTAAAACAAAATATTTTCGAAACCCAATTTCATGTTTAAAAATCATTTCCTGTCTCAATAACCAATTCCAACTTAAATGGTAATTTATAGTATTTTTAAAATACAAATTTGAGGCCAATAGCCACCCAACACTTAACCAATATCAATATTGATTTTCTATTGCTACTGGGTTTTAGTTTTAAACATATAATAATGTCATAACCTACATTTCCAAAATATAGGTTTATTATCCAATAATTCATACGACTGGAAATATTATTGAAATCAATTCAATAATAACGAGGAATCCTATTAGATCCCTCCAACCTGTTTTCCCCAGCATCACAACTCATATATATCAGCATATATATATGTGTAGTTAAACTCAATAGTGGCGAGGAATCCCATTGGATCTCTCCAACCTACTTTTCCTGCATCAGAAAAGGCAAGATTCAGATACAAAGGTCATCCACTCTTACACGGGAACGTAATAAGGTCTCATCCGCTATAATAGGCGGGAACACTCAATCCAACTAATATAAATATAGTAATTCATTCAAATAATCATCCAACAATTTTCATCAATTATATATCATACTAGTTAACCAAAAAGGTGAGTATAACTCACCGAAATTTCTTGTTTTCGTCGAGGAGTTTTGGTTTGGAACCAAAATTGAACGACGTCCGATTTTAGCCTAAATTTCAGTAGTCTCCAAATTTGACCAAACTTGTCACATCACGAAGCTTTCGTCATTGCGAGAGCAACGCAACCCGTTGCGTTCGATTCCGACCTCGTATGAAAAAATTATAGCATTAATTTTAAATAATATAGTTATTTTATTAATAAACGTCATTAAAAATTAATTACCCACATTTATAACTAATCCCCCTTCTTTAATTATTTCCCGCTTAAGAATGCTATAGCTTCTCCACCGTCTCATGTCCACCGCCGTCGCCACACCTCGTTTCCGAACACCACGAGCCCCCAGAGGGAAGCCCTAAACCTGCCACACTCAATGCCATTAGAAAGAACCCCCATCTCATCGCCATTGATGAGAATTTCGACCGAGAACACATGCCATCCATAGAAATTTTTTGCTGCCTCCAATCAGCAACGCCCACCACACTTCGCCTAAACCTTGCCTACGTCCCCCTTCATATTTCCCTTCAGAGACCATCGGTCTAAAGACCTCCACGATGCCATAAAATCTCAAAGCCCACTCGTAGTTCATCAAAGTTGCACCGCCGCCTCTCGTCGCTGTCTAACTCGATCCAACTGTTGAACTTCCTCATCTCGATGCCATGAACACTTCCCTAGTTGATTGCTTCACCTGAAAATGCTTGCAGAATCTCAAATCAATAAGAGCCATTAGATGAGGCTACGTTTATAATTCAAAAATTTTAAACTAAGCTCTCCGATAAAAGCAAAATATGGTGAGAGGGGTACGGGTTGAAAGACGTGGGGGGTTATGGCATGTACTGTGAAGAGGATGGCTAGGATATGATAGGATCATGGCCTATAATATATATATATATACACACACACACACATACACATATTTCATTTAAAATATCAAGTCACAAAACGTCCGTAAATATCGAACTCCTACTGAGATGTGCCGCCTATCGTCTTATATGTTTTACCCCTGTTTCGAACGCAATGGATCTAGTCTCGAGGTCAAATTCGATCGTATGCAGAAGATAGCTTTTCAAACCCAGTTATTATATTAATTTCTAAAATTAATTTATACACGTTTCAGTCTCGCACGTCCAAACGATACGTCCGATCGTCATGCAATTCGATGGAATACACTGTTATGGACCCAATGAAACTGATTTAGTTGAAATCCGAGACAGTTCTCTAAAGGGCTATTTTTATACGTTAATTAAAAAATTATTATAAAACTAAATAAATCACTTTTAAATCCACATTAAAAATTTACTATCTTCATTCTTATTTAAATAGGATTTAAATCAAATTTGAAATCATTTTTATCCAACTTAAAACCCAAAATTCAATTATTTAAACAATTTATAAATCATTAAATTCAACAATAATTATCCAACAAATCACTATATTTGAAATTCAAGTTATTTAACTTATAAAATTAACTTTTAAATATTTAAAATCAATTAAATATTCCAAATTCAAATAAATAAAATTCTAGTTCGTTACACAGGGCACCTAATTTAAAGGGAAAAGAAAATAAACTCCAGGTCAATCATGGGACTAGTGTGAAAAAACTCAAAAGAACGAATTCTTTTGAAATCAAAGGGTATCTTATAAGACCACGCTGCACACAAACACAATTTTTTTTACCTTATGATAACCAAAACATTTTCTGCGACAAATCAGAGATATTAATTTTGATGGCATTCTTTGAGAACTCTTTCAAATAAACATATATAATCTTAGCCGAAACTGTTACATTTATTAAATTCTAGCATAATAGGTTTACAACTAAAACCATAAAGGTACGTATTAGAGAATGTAATTCCAACAATGATAAGGTAAGGGACTACATTCCGGTAGTACTTCTTCAGAGGAATGTACCAAGGCACAACCCCGCTGTCCCCACCAACACAGAACTAGCCTATCTCTACCAAAGACAGTACTGAATATCTCATTACTCCAGCCATTCCGACCTATATATGGGATCCCAAAGCATACACAAAACTTGAAATATAGAGGGTGATATAGAAAGATGATGATCATATCATAATGGGTGCAACCCACTTAGCTCCACTACATCTACCCTATTTTTTCCATTACGATGTGCGAGGCTTAAGTTAACATTTTAACTTTCACAGAACAAATCCTACTTTAAATGTCACATTGCTATTTCCAGTAACACACTATTGATTTCCATCAAAGTACAACCTATAAGCTCATACGTCTCAGAGAAGGGTGTTAAGTGTAAGAGGGGTAGCTCATACACCACTAAACAGATGTACGTTTGTAAAAATCAATGTACGTGGTCTTTGAAATGCAATGTCAGACACTCGTCCATACAAGTTGTCTAGGGATAGGATAAACCAAACACGCTTCTCCTACTACGTCCTGTTTGGAAATAACCATAAGATTAGTAGCGAGTAGTCCTTGCATTGAATATTTCGAATTGAACGAACCACTGCCACCATATATAGGATAAGGAAATTATTCCAGAGGTTCATGATAAGCAGCCCAACATTACGAAGATCTCCATCTTTAAAAACATTGTCTTCAACATATTTTCACTTTCGAAACGTATATTGGTTCGAAGTGGTTTACAGATAGGAACCAATTCGACCTGGGTCTCTCCGAAGCAATTTATCCATACAAAGAGGTCAAATATTATAGGCGATTGTTATTCCATTAATCAATATATTTTTCATCCATGTAAAATTTCTTCTTGAGATATATATCTTTTCAGTGTAAATGGGATTGTTAAACCTCTCTTTAACTTTGGAAATACCATATTATCTCTTTTAAATTACTTAGAAAACTATTTCCATTCTTTTAAAAGATTTTATGTTAATCATAACCAATACCAATTTCCGTATTCAGTCCATACTATTCGACGAATAATGGTGAAATCGCCTTTTAAATTCACACCGATAGTACAAGTTCCCTTCTCGAATTTTAGTATAGGGTTTATCTTTCAGGAAAACACTAAATACTTTTTTATTTTATATTTGGAAACTATGGTCCAAGTAAATCAATTTTACTATGCCCTCCGTCGGACCTGTCTGGATAGCTAGATCAGAACCTAGACACTAGTTGTCCAAGCTCGAGTGTAGAAACTATCTCTCTATAACCCATAAGGCGTCAAGTTATTTGATCAACTCTAAACTCTTTAAAATTCTTGATTTATTATTTCAAAAACATTTGCAAAATATTTGGGAAGAAAATCTCAAGTTTAAATCTTAATTTTAATAGTTATCAAAAAGTGCTACGAATAGTGCTTTTAAAAGCTTCTTTGATCAAGACATTTACTTCATTCTACATATGTCCAATTTATAACTCAAATCCCTTTTAAAACATTTTAATATATTCATGAAATTTATTTCATATTTTTAAAGATTTAAATTTATCCATTTTAAAGATATTGCCATTTTGGTTCCCAAACTACCAAAGCACGACGTTTTTGAAAACTTGGTTTGGACAAATATAAAATTTTACTTAATGAAATCTTGATTTTTCTTCTTTATTTGAAAACCATAGTTATAAGAGTTTGGAAATTTTTTATCTCGAATCATTTCGAGCTATATTCCACTCTACCCATTGATTTAACTTTTACAGCACGAAACCGCAAACTGCCTTACGCGACGCACTTATTTTTGACTCCAAATTCATATCTTGTCAAAACTTCTCCGAATTGAATTTTAATGTTTATACAACATTTACAAACCATTTTAAATCACATTAAATAAGTTTAACCATCCCGTAACACTTTTATAATTCATACAGGTAATTGATTTCCATTGTGTAAATTCGACGTGTATTTAAAGTGAATTATTCCACAACCAAACATCACATCCAAACATAATTATCAACCATAGAAAATAATCATATCAAACATATCATATCATCATATGATTTATGATAAAAATGATTGGAGTTTCTCATTCGATATCCTTTTGATCTAACTTTCAATCGACTATAGCTCCACTATTTAGGAACTGGAGCTTATGAATCTTGCACTAAGACTCCTAGGGGTTAAACCTTGGGCTTGGAAGGGTTGTGGAATGCTTGGATAGGCATGGTCTAGGTAGGGAAAAGAAGGAAAAGATCGCTAGCTCGATCTCGAACTCGAAGTGGTATGTCTCTCTTATTTTGATAGAACTTCTACACTATTTTTGAATTTTCCTAAGAGGCTATGGAATCCATTAATGTAGACGTCGAAGAAGATGAAGAAGCTTAAGATATTAGAGAAGGAAGTGTGAATGAAAGTAAAGTGGCATGCCCTGTATTTATAGGCAAAAGTTTGAATCAAAATATCATGATATTTTTACCAAACATCACGTCATCTTTCCACCTCACCGCAACCACTCTCCACCTCCATGTGCATGACCCCTCCCCATGACATCACCTCCATTACTTCATGCCTCTTTCCATAAATCTTAAGGCATGCACTTGGATGAGAATGTGGAATAAGGTGGAGATATGTCATCATTCCTCCTTTATAAATATCATGATATTTATTTTACTTATCATTAGTAATTCGTAAATATAAACATTAATATTAAAGCACATATATGTGTACATGGATGTATATATGTGTATATGTGTGCATGTATGTCACATATAACATATAACGTTGAACAGCTTCCTCGGGTTAAACCGTTATGAACCCGTGATTCGATTTCCAGTTGTATTTTTACTTCTTAGTTAATATATATATATATATATATAATTTAAAAATGACATTTCTATTATCAATTAATGATTAAAAGAGCCTCATTCGATTTTAAAACAATTATTAAATCATTTAAACTCAATTTGAATTCAAAAATCGATTATTTGAAACTAATGACATCATTGATGATGTCATAAAGACATTTTACTTTCAAAAATAACACATATAATACATATTCTTACTTATATGGATAAATAAGTTATGTATCTAAATTCGTGCGTGAATTCTGAGGGCAAAAAAGCAGTTTATCGATAAAACAACTTTCGGCCTCTTTATCGATATTTTTCCAAAGAGTATATTTTGTAATTACTTATTTAGAATAAGATTACAATTATTAATCATTGTTCAAAACAATATAATTTGTGTTATAAAACCTTATATTTGAATATTTTTAATTTAAACACAAAAGTGGTAAATTCACGGGTCATTATAGACTTTCCCCATAAAAGAATTTCGTCCTCGAAATTTACGACAAGTAGAAGTTAACTCAAAAGGGAATATATTAGACACGATGGAATACAAAGATATGATAAGTGACTAGACCATAGGTGGTGAGTACACTACATCGATACAATATGCAAACTATGCATAAATTCTAAAACCAGGATAAGCCTTTCTCATTCTATCCTTAGTTTCCCAAGTGCAGTTTTTAGCATCACCACTCCACTGGACTTTAACTAATTTCACAACCTTTCTCTGCAATCGCTTCTGGTCATGATCAACGATTCAAATTGGTATTTGATAACTGCCAAGCTCGGCTTTACTTCCAAATCTCCTTGGGCAGGTGTCTTTATGATTTGTTGTAGGTCATGCACATATTTTCATAAATGGGACACATGAAAGACATTGTACGCACCTGACAACCCTTCTGGTAATTCCACTTGATAGGCTAGTGGGCTAGTCCACTCGAGAAAGTGAAAAAGTCCAATATATCGAGGTGCTAACTTCCCTGCCAGGACCCGATTCTTCGACTCCCGAATATCGACATCAATACGTCACTGTATCGAATGCCGATCAGTCGGATGCCGGAAAACCGAACACCGAGGGTTTTAAGAAAGAAGAAAGAGGAAAAGAAGAGAAAAAAATAAGAAGATAGAACAGAACGAAATAACAGAACAACATCAGAATCTCACAATTCGCAGCGGAACAACATATAATAGATAAATGAATAATCTTTAAACAAAGAACTATATCAGTTATTACATTACATTACATTACATTACATCAGAGTGTACAACAACAACCAATAACAAACAGCGGAAAAGAAATACTAGATACTAGTAATACGCCATGCCATCCAACTTGCCTCCAGCAACTCCTGAATTCTAGAATATCCTGATAAACCTTAACTCTTGACTGCCCGTGTGGAAATTGGTGGGCACCTAGAGTTTTGGAAGGAAAACAATAAACTCCGAGTCAGTCATGTGACTGGTGTGAGAACTCAAAACAGTTTATTTTTCTTTAAAATCAAATAGAGGAATATTTTTAAATTCAATTCTCAATGCTTTTAAAAATGAGACTACCATAAGACCTCCCGCCACACGCACAATGCAAACGCAGACTTGGAGGAGATTTCTTCTTATGTTAGTTAAAGATGCTTGATACGCAAAATCAAATCAATTATGATATTATTATTAGTGCATAGTGTAGAAAACATTTCGAAAGTAGAATATAAATCTTAGCCAGCATAGGTACCATTATATTATGCCTACTATAGCTACCATATTAGATGGCAGGTTCTACAACTAAAACCGTACAAGTCTCGTATTGTTTCTTTGGATTTCCAATGAATGGCCAGGCCAAGGAACTTCCCATTGCCACATGAGAACGCCTCTGAAAGGACGTCCCCGAGAACTAAACCGGATCTCTGCCAACACAAGGCCAGGTTACCCCTAACTGGGTAACTACTGACACGAGTATGCCATCCCCCGGTCCTTTGGGACCTTTAACCGAGCGCTCGTCATCAACATCACACCATAATAATAAGTGTTTCAACATGAGTAAGTATCTGGGCTCCATACCATGATACCACCCTTTTCCAGAAGGAAATGCACACACCCTAAAGGGAGCTACCCCTCATAACCTTGCTGCATCTTTTCTGTTTTGACCATTACGAGGTGTGAGGCTCGACGAAGTCACGTCCACAAAGCCACGCTTTATACAAAAGCCATGCTTTGGGTCAACAAATGATCATAGAAATGATCACCAAGATAGACGATCAAACAAATGATCCTATCACAAATAATCAACACAATGATCATTTCACAGCAACTCTCAGCATGTCACATTACCAAATTGGGAATATATTGCTAATAACCTTCAACTATATAACCTCTGAGCTCGTACGTCTCAGAGAAGGGTGTTAAGCTAAGAGAATAAATTCTCCGCCCCCAACAGAAATATATTTTAAATAAATCGGCTTTATATCTCAATTTGTAATGTCAGACATACTATCCATAAAAGTATGTTCCGGGGTCGAACATAACCGAAGGCACTTACAAAGAAGTCCTTGCAATCCGGATAGTCTCTAATCACGTCCGAATTTCCCATCACATATAGAGATCTCTATACTGGGGATCAGCCAGTGCAGAGACAATCAATAAGAAACCCTTTCGCTTTTGAAAATATCCGATCTTCAACACCGGTCTTCAAATGCAATTCACAACGACGTATCACATATTCGGAATGGGTTATACGAGCCCAAGGTCCTTTCCCGGTTAACCCGAATAGTGAGCGCTTATTTTAGAAAAAATAAGTGTGGCATTCAATTTCAAGCAAATCACAACAAATACCCATTCAAAGGTAAATATTGATAGTCGGTTATTGAACTATCAATAGATATGCATAACATCACCAGATTCCAAATAATTTTCCAAATTATTTATTTCCCAAAAATATCTTTACAAGATATATATATTTTCCATTCTTCAAAAATAAATCAATATTTATTTTTAAACCCATTTTCCCAATTTCATTTATAAATTCCATATTGAATTTACATTTCAAAATATTTATGAATATACGATTTCCATTCGATTTCTAATATTCATTTTCAATTTATCTTCAAAAAGATAAATTCAAAATATTCACTTAATATTGGAAAAGCATTTCCACACTTATTTATTTATAAGTAATTCATAAGTCTTTTTATTTTCTACACCTGGAAAATATTCAATGTACTTAAATCGACATTAAGTATATAGTTCATTCTTTAAGGAAATCATTCTCTTAAACATGTTTATTTGGGCCAAAACGAATGTTGCGTAAAACATCGTTACGTCAACCCAAAATCACTAGTATAGGGATTCGAATTTAAAATAGATATATAAATCCCAATACTATACAAAACATTTCCTTTCGGAAATCATTTATTATAACAACAGTGTTATAATCTACTATTTCCTTCTATTTCTCGAAAACGTCTATTTCAACAATGAATGTTGAAATTATGGTTTCGATCTTAACACATTTAAAAATATCGTTAGATCGTTTTAATTCTATTTAAAACATCACATTCAAAACCATTTCTTTAACATATTATTCACTATTCAAAAACGTGAATATACTTCGTTAACAAATTTCATCATTTCTATACGTTTCATTTTAAAGGATTATTCACTGTCTAAAATGTGAATATAACTCCATAAATAAGTTACAACAATTTACTTATCAAAATAAGTCATTGCGGATTTATAAAACAGCGTTCATAAATTCCATTTCTATTTATTTTATAACAACTTCCTATTACAAATTTCCTTTATTAACTTATTCGATTTATAACTCAATTATATACCGAAAGTCCATATTATAAGTTAAATGCTTATAATTTATTTGTTTACAAAATCGTTCCTTTAAACTTCATAATTATAAATCTTATAACTTATAAGATTCATTTATTTATCCAAATCTATTCCTTTAAATAACTTCACAAATTTTATAAACCTACTGTTTATAAAATTCCATTTATAACTTCACCGTTATAATTCTATACATTTCATTTATTTATGAAATTCATTCACAATTTATTCTAACACTTATAAAAGCTCGTTTTATAATTCAAGATATTTTTAATTTATAAATATCAATTTATAAATCTTTTATATGGATCAATTTATATTACTCTATTAAAACGTCTTTAAACTCCTTTATAATATCCTCATTTTGATTTATAAAATAATCAAATTTCATAAATCCTATTTTTAAACTTTTTATAATAAATTCAGAAATCCCAGTTTAAACTATTTTATAAAATCATTAATTCCATATTTCAAAAATCAACTTTTAACTGTATTCCTCAAAAATCATAATTTTTATAACATTAAAATTATAACGTTTATTTATTTAAGATGAATCAATTCCAAAAATATTTTATAGACATATACTTTCAAAAATCACTTTAGAAATCCCTTAAAATCAAAATCGTTATTTTTAAACTTCAAAATTGGATCCGATGATGCAACACATCAAATAGTCAATCACGACTTTCCAATATCATATATCGATATGATAAACAATCAAATATCACAATATCTAAAATCAATAAATATTTGTGAGGAATCCAGTTGGATCCCTCCAACCTGTTTCTCTGCATCCACAGACATTAGCACAATACCCATTCCACTTCGAGGTGGAATATCGCGGTATATGGGATTTATAAATAATATCCGCTTAATAGGCGGCGCAATAGGGTCTCATCCGCTATACAATGCGGGAAATCATCAACTGCAATATATACATATGCCAATATATATATATTGCTATATATATAGATATATCCTACTATATCTAATATCACAACCAAATAGCAATCAATAAATAACTGCAAATCCAACTTTTAAACTTTTGAGTGAGAAGTTCTCACCTTAGCTTTTATTTTGCAATCCATTTCCCATCTTGACTCGATTTTCTTGATTTATACCTTATATAAACAATTATATGATTTTATTAATATCCGAACAAATCGAACAATCAATTATCGTTTAATTTATTTACTTAACCAAAAAAATTTATTTTAACTAATTTTCCTTTTAGAAATAAATTTGGTAACTAAATAATTGAAATAAATTCATTAATATCCGAAATAAAACGAATACCCATTTTCGTTTGGTATTTTTATTTTATCTAACAATTTATTTTCCAACAAATTTTCTTTTAATTGTTAAACAGAATACTTTTAACAAATTTATCTAATTAAACTTAGACTTAAAACTAAATTTACTTAAATAAATTTTTCTTCCCTTTCAAACTACATATGTATAAATATACTTATAAAACAATGTTTATAGATTCAAGATCAAATCTTTATATATTTTATTTTCTGCTAATAAATAGACAGTGAGAAATTTTTCTACTTTTACTGTAAAAGTTATACATATATTTTCTGCATGTATATATATAAATTTTAAAACTGCATACGCATATATTTCCACTTCATATTTATGTGTGTGTATATATATATATTTTTACCTATCACTAAATTAAAATATTCAAATTAAACAACTTAAAACCTTACTGTAAATTGAAATCCCAACCACGCAAGATCCTCCACCACTACCAAGCTTGGCCGCGACAATGCCCTAGCCTCGTTTGCCACGATCGACGCCGCCACTGCTATCGCGCCCCAAAATCGCCGCTACCCTTCACGTGAGTCGCCCTCGACTTCGTCGCTCCCATCATCTTGCGCGCACCTCCCCCTTGCTTGCTCGAATCACCGCGACTAGCTCGCGGGCATCCCCTCTGACTCGCGCGCCACTGTAGATCGTCGCTCGCGCCTCAAATGTTGATCGCGACTTTGATTTAGGGCTTCGGCCGTTGTTTTGAACGAGAGGAGTTGATTTTCATTTCTGTACGCGGCCATTTATTCTTTTTTTGATTTTTCCTTTTAATCTTGCGAACGATGTGTATGCTTTAAAAGAGAATAGAGGGAACAGAGCTACGTGATTTTTCAGAGGAAGAGTTATGTTTGCACGATCTCTACACGATTGAAGGCGTAACTTTAGGAAAGGCAACGTGCTGACGTTGACCCATTTAAATTTAAATTTCAAATTGAATTCGTTTTAAAATTCCAATGCGTTTACACGTCGTGTGCTCACATATAAACTCCGAAAAATACGAAATTTGAAATCCGATAATAATTCAATATTACAGACCCAATGGAACTAGTTTCGTCGAATTCCGAGACTGTGCCTCAGACGACTATTTTTAAATATCGATCCAAACGATTTAATTTCAAAACTGAACAATTCACTTCCAAATTAAATTCTGAAGCTTCTATTATCTTCTGTATTATCAATATGAATTTTACAAGCCTTTGAAATATTTTTAATCGGCTTAAAATTGAAGATTCAAATTTTTATTCAACTTTCAATAGATTAAATTCTATAATTTAATCGCTAAATTCATTCTGATAATTTGAAATTCAATTCAAACCATCATTCAAATATTTAAAATTAATTAAATATTTTCAAATTAAATTGTTCAAAATCCTGGGTCGTTACATTCCCAGTCCTTCCAAATCTCACTACTCGCCTCATCGGAGAGATTTTCAAAAATATAAAATCTCTAACTGAGAATTCCATATTCCTACACCTTTGATTGGAATAACTCTTATGCATGCTTTGAGCATCTTCCTGATCATATATACCTTCTTTGAGGCTTCTTGAATCATATCGGGACCAAGTACTAATCGAACTCCCATTTCGATCCAACATTACGGGGATCAACATGGATGACCATATAAAGCGTCATAAGTTGCCATATTAATACTTGCCTCGTAGCTGTTGTTATAAAAGAATTCCATAAGATGAATATGATTTTCGCATGAACCTCCAAAATCTAAGATACAAGCTCTCGGAAGATCTTTTAATAGTCTGTTTACCCTTTTAGTTTTCCCATCGGTATGGGAATGGTATGCTGTGCTTAAATCAAGCTTTTTCCTAAAACTATCTATAATGCCACCCATAACAGACTGGTAAAAATTTGATCCCGATCACTCATTATGCTGCTCGGATCTCCTTGTTGTCAAAAAATCTCTCTCATGTATATTTTAGCTAAGCTCGAGGCTGTCCGTGTTGGCTTTACTGAAATAAAGTGTGCGTTTTTGGTCAATCAATCAATGATAACCCAAATGCTTTCATTTCCCTTCCTCGTTCGAGGTAAGCCATCGATGAAATCCATTTGTATTTGTCCCGCTTCCAAGTTGGAATCTCAAGATGTTTAACTAGTCAAGCAAATTTTTGCCGATCGCTTTTGATTTGCTGACAATTTGCACATCTACTAACATAGATGGAAATGTCCCTCTTTTTACCTTTCCACCAGAAAGTCCTATTCATGTCTCAATACATCTTGGTAACTCCTAGATGTACTATAAGTTGAGAATTATAACATTCTGTTATAACTTCCTATCTAATCCCATCAATATTCGAAACACAATTCTGTCGTGCATTCTTAAAATTCCTTCCTCATCCACATTGAATCCCGTCTATCTTCCCGATATCGTATTCTCCTTAACTTCATTGGCTACCCTTGTAACCAACTGATCCCTGAGCACGATCAATCAATGTTGGACGTACCACTAAATAAGCTATAACCGCATGCCTTCTTCTTAGCTCATCCGCTAATGCATTGGCTTTCCTAGAAGTATATAAAATGTCAAGATCATATGACGCGAGAAATTCTAACCAACATCGCTGTCTCATATTTAAGTCCTTTTGAGTGAAAAGAAACTTCAAAGATTTGTGATCTGTGAAGAGATCGAACTTTTAACCTTTTTAAAGAAGGAATATTATTTACTAAGTCAATTAATATTTATTAAAATAAACCATAAGGAATTCTCACCGAGTAAATAATGCCTCCATATTTTCAATGCGAACACAACAGTTAATAATTCTAAGCCATGTGTTGCATAATTCCTTTCACGAGTCTCCAGTTGTCTGCTCGCATAAGCAATAACTTTTCCATGTTGCATCAGAACTGCACCTAGTCATTCTCCACAGGCATCAGTATACAATTAAATACTGCTTTCATTAGCAATAGCTAGGATTGGAGCACTGGCTAACCTTTTCTTCAACTCATTAAATGCTTTCTTACATTTTTGGGTCCAATTAAACTTAACATTCTTCATAGTCAACTTTGTTAGACGGAAGGAAATCTTTGAGAAGTCTTGAATAAACCTGTAACACCCCTGTTTCTGGTAACATTATTTAGAATAATTAATTAGCTAAATTAAATAAAATAATGTGGAGATTAATAGGTCGAGATTTGATTAAATTAAGAGTAGCTGTGGCATGTTAATGTGCAAATTAAAATGAACAAACATAAGCTAATGTGTTAGGAAATGAGAAGGGCAATATGGAAAATAGAAAAGGCTTATAGCCTAAACCCTTAGGAATGAAACTCACGTTCATTTCATTTTCACTCAAACAAGAATTTTACTAAGGCCGGCCACCATTTTTATTCTCAAGGAAGATAAAGCTAGGATTCAAGAGAAGAATATAATCAATTTTTCCAACATCAAATCTTACATCTTTTAATCTCAAATCTAAGGTGAATAATTATTACATCCCATTTTCTTATGGTTTTCAGTTTCAAGATAGATCCAAAATGTTTTCGTAAGTTTGTGCCATATTTTGATGATTGAAGTTATATATATATATATTTGCTTCTTGATGAATTATATATGTTTATGTTAGTTTTTATGAAACGTTTGACATGAAAACCTTATTAGATTATATCCAAATGCCTTGAAAATTGAAATATAGGACAAAAAAGATAATTTTGAGATGGCTTTCAATTTTCATAATTTTCTTGATCTATGTGGATTTCATATAAATTTTCTAGTGAAGAAAATGATTTATTGGGCTATAAATTATTTACGGCTAAATAAATAAATATTTACGGTTGAAATTTTCATATGTTGGGAACATATTAAAATAGATTTTTTGAGATTTTTTCAAATTTTTCCTAAGTGCTTTTATGAATATATAAAATTATTAAGGCATGAGATTTAAGTGTTTTATATATTTAATTAAGGAGAAGAGGCATTTTATAAAATAAAATTATTATTTGATTCTGAAATCAATGACAACATTTTTCTGAAAAGTAATTGTTAACCAATGAGAATTTGATAAACAAAGGCAGGTTAGTTGAAAAGTTGTCTTCTTTAAGTTAAAAACAAGAAAAACATACTTTTAGCATGTTTCAGCCATTTCATGCATAATACCTTCCGACCCAGACCTTCCGCCTAAGTCGAAAGGTTATACCTTTCGATAAGGTCAAACCAATGCATATGGTATAAAACACTTTGGTACGTAATGAATTGGACAGAGTCGAAGGGTTCTTAGTCGGAAGATTGATGGCTAAAATTTTGGGATATGTTGTTTTATAAACTTAAGGTTTCATTTACTTTGCTTTCGAATTAGAGCTTTCGACTTAGTTGCTTTCGACCAAGTCAAATATTTAAAAATAAAGGTTTTAAACCTTTTGACAAAGAAGAATGGTTGCTGCTGCTTTAGTTCTATTTTTTTTCAAACCTTCCGACTTGTCGAAAGGTTACTGCTACTCATTATTATTTAGTTTTGAACCTTCGGACACAGTCGAAAAGTTCGTTGCTTTCGACAAAGTCAAAATGTTTACTTATTTTAAAATCAACCGCTTCTCCATTCTTTCGAAAGGTATCTAAGCTTTCGACTTAGATGATTGACCCTTGTTTTAAATTTGACGTATAACCCAAAGCTTTCGAAGGAGTTGTCTTAAAGGCAAAGGCCTATTGTTTTGAACGACATGGTTTAAAGCTTTCGACGAAGTCGAAAGGTTACTTTTAAGGATGTTAAAAGGCTTTAAAGGAAGATTTTCCACATGTATTAAATTGAACCCACAGAGTTTTCGAAAGGTTTATGTTTTAAGAGTTGAATGCTTTTTAAAGGTTCTAAATTGTTGAATGGTTTCAATGGGGTCGAAAGCAAAGCTTTTGAAGGGGTAGAAAAGTAGCTTCCGACAGAGTCAAAAGGCTCTATTTGCTTATGATTTCAAAAGGTTTAAACTGGAAGGTTTTCCGAGGCAATGTTTTGAAGTGTTTTGACGTAGGATGTCTAATGTTTTATAGCTTTCGAAAGGAATTTTTTTGATGGTTTTGAAAGGTTGAAGTATGGCTTCGAAAAGAAAGGTTTTGGCTTCTAGGCCTTGCTAATTAAAGGTTTTTACTTGTGTCACGGCCTAGATTTTTGACTTTAGAAAATCGACATCAATATGCCCACTGTATTGCATGCCGAACAATTGAATGCCGAAAATGCCATATCGTAAGGGAAAGAAGAAAGAGGTAGAAAAAGAAAATAGAAATAACAACATAGAATCTCACAAACGTAGCGGAACAATATATTATTGACAACAACTAATCTTTATACAAACTATTACGGGTTTTATACATTACATCATCAGAGTACAATACATCAATAGCAAAATACTGGACAATTATAATAACTTTCCCTCACAAAAGCTGACTATACAGCTTACAAATGCAAAGTGGAATATACACCAAGTATGTGTGATATGTCTCGTCATCCAGCTCATCTCCTAAGCTCCATAGCATCTCATCCAGAATTTGTAATACTCGGTCTGACCCAAGCATTATAAAAAAATAACATCCGAGTAAGTCTGGAAAACCTGCGCGAGAAAACACACTCAAATTGAATTACTAAAGTTATAAAATCCTTTGAAAATCAAAGATATCTCGTAAGACCATGCCACAAATAAACACGACGGGTTTTTACCTTATGATAACCAAAACATTTCATATCAAAATCCTGTGATATTATAATAGTGTCAAAGTGCAAATACTTATTCAAATAGCCAAAATTGTTACATTAATTAAATTCCAGTAATACTAGGTTCTACAATCAAAACCGTAAAGATACGTATTGGAGAATGGATTCCAACTGAATGATTAGGCACTGGGGTACCACATGTCATAGTACAAGTCTAGAAACACTGTATCGAGGACCACTCCGGGATCCTCTGCTACACAAGACCAGACTAACCCATATACTGGATAGCCCGAATAGGATTACCCCGTAGTTGGGATCAGTAACCGCCACATAGTCGAATAAAAGGGACTCTAGATAGGGGTAACCTTACCCTACTTGGGTGCGACCCACTTAGCCTTGCTGCATCTCCCTTGATTTTCAATCATTCCCGGTTGAGGCTCGAGGGTAAGAGTTACTATTTTAGAAGTATTCACTTAGAATCCCCATTGTCCTCCAATAACGATGTACTGATAGCATTCATCCATACAAGTTCGTTTCCGGTCCGAACGAAACCGAAGGCACTACTTCTACTACATCCATTTTGGAATCACCCTCAAGATTAGTGGCCATTATCCCTTGCACTTCACTGGTCCATGTTCGACTCCAAGCTCTTGTCTTCATTCTGAAAACATACTCGTTGAATCGAAGTAGTTTTCGGATCACAAATCCGATCCTGGTCTTTTCGAAACAACGTTCGATATTTTTCTGCAAACTCAACCTCGGTTATTTAGGAAATAAACAAACGAAAATAAGATTAGAGATCGCCTCCTAACCATTAGTGGACGGATTTCCTTATCAATGTCCTAGAAGAACGAACGGGTTTACACGTAAAGTATAGCACCTCGGACAGTAATTGTACCATATAAACTCCGTACTCCTTCCAGGTATTTCCATAGTTATATTTGGATCTAGATTTTAATAGTAGATTGTTTAACTATCAATTAGATAATCAATTCAAACAAATATTTTATTCCAAGCAAGAAAACCCAAGTCTTATTCAATTTATATTTTTAAATAAATTAAATCTCTTTATCCAAAAATATACACTTATCTTATCGAATTCGGTATATTCACAAATTATCCTTTTTCTTTCAAAATGTTTAAAAAACCCTTTTAAATAATATGGAAAGCACCGCTACGGTATCAAACCACGGATCATAGTTTTGTGGTTACGTCTCTATCGCAGAGAAATCCAAGTCTTAACTGCATACACTCACTACCTCCGATTTCGCCATGCGAGTATACCAATACCTCTCGAAAATTCTATTTAATAATTTTCAAAATAATGCTTACGAAATTTTATAATAATTCTCCAAGTAAAACTTTAGCCAAAATCTACTTTAAAAATAAAGCTATTATATAAAATATTAATATTGAATAATTATCCCTTTTAAAATAGTAATACTGAATTAACCTTTAATAATAATTAACTACTATAACTAACTTAATTAATATTCACTCTAAAAAATTTAAACATAAATTAATAGTTTTTTTCTAAAACATTCCTTCAAACACCTTTAATTTTCTAATTAATACTTAAAATTTTCCTTTTAAAATGAACTTAACTTTTTCGGAAAATACATCTCAACTCCAATATAGCCAGTTTAATCGTTTTTAAATCCCTCTCGACTTATCCCCAGTTTAATTTACGTTCCAGTCCTGTAATTCATTTCTCACATTTCTAAAAATAAACCACTATTTATTTTAAAAAATGATTTATCCATCTCCTTATAAATTCCCACCGCAAATTTATAATTTCAAATTATCCACCGATAACTACTTCACTTACTAAATTAAACTTCGTTTATGAATTCCATAGACCCAATTTTCTTTTTAATCACTGTTTCAGACAGTTGATCGATTTTTAAATTGATTTATTAAATTAAATTCCATTTTGAAATTTATTTGTTTATTTACCCAAATTTAATTCAAATCCTCTTAATTTCGGATCCACTTCCTTTTTCTGATTTAAAATATTATTTAAATCTGGAATATCAATTTCATATTTTATTCAAAAAAAATTCCCCTTTTTTCTTCCCCAACTATTTACTCTTAAATTTAAAATACATTCTTTTTATACGTAAAACCAATATCGCACAAGTTCTTTTTTTTAAAAAAACCTTTTATTCACATTTACTAAAAAATCTCTATTTTTTCCATATTCGAAATTTATTAAATAGAATTTTAAAATCAAACTATTTACTTTTTCCAATTTCATTCTTTAATTTATTCAACCTTACTATAAATATTTTACTTAAAAAATCTTTTTTATTTTCCTTTAAAAATCCAATTTATATATTTTTGATATTAGAAATGCCAAAAATATATCCAGCATTACCATAACATCCAATAATTTCAATTTTCAATATAATCAGATTATTCAAACAAATGAAATCACTAAATATGGAAATAATTTAAATATTTTTGAGGAATCCAGTTGGATCCCTCCCTCCAACCCGTTTCCCTGCATCCACAGATGTTAGCACAGTAAAAAAATACAATCCACTTTGAGGGGGATATCGCGGTATATGGGGTCATCCGCTATTATGCGGGACGCATATGGTCTCATTTGCTATATAATGCGGGAATATCAATCACTCCGGTATATACACTACTATATATAATATCACATCCGTTGATAATAGTTATCAATTCAATCAATCAATTAATAATAATTTTTGACTGTTTAAAATCGATTATGAAAAGCCAAGTTGAGTGAGGTTAACTCACCTTCTTTTTCTTTCTTTTTTCGAACTTTCTGATTAATCCAATTTTTTCCTCCATTGCACATTCCATTCAGTTTAACCTCACATAGAATTTTCATTACAATTTTATTGGCCATTTCAATTTTAAATTCCTAACTAACTAATTATAAAAGTTAAACTTAACTAAAGTTTAAATTCTTATAAAACAAGTTTATAAGCTATTACACAAAAGAGCACATCCCACACCTCACACAAACCCGACCCACTGCAATGCTTACCTCCTCCTTTTACTGATTCCGCCTGAACAAAACACCGTCGTGCATTCATATACCACTGACACGGCCACCACGTCTTGCCCAAAATCGCACGCTACAGGAGACGTCGCGACAACCTACCCATCCTTCCATCGTCGAAATTCCATCACCCAAACACTAATCGACTTCGCATATCATGACATACTGCAAGTCGCGACACCTCATCATCATGTCGCTATCAGCTAGCCACATGCCCAAATCGCGAATCTTCCTTATGTCGATCGACTTGATCGTATCCCCTAGAACGACTACAACGATTGACATAGCGAATGGAAGACCACCGAAGCAGAGGACAAACAAATTTCCTTCTATTCTTATCGAGCAAGATTTTTTTTCTTTTTCCTGAAAGGAACTTGTGGCCATTTTCCTTTCTGAGATTTTTTCAATTTTTAAAGCTCTGCTATTTTTTTTGACTGAGTTTGGTCATTTGAAATGAAGGGGACTTGATATTTGAAAGGAGAGAAACGTATTTGATCCAATTTTCTACAATGATTTGAAAAAATGATGATGTGAGTTTTGTTGACTGGTCAACACCAATATAAATTATTTTAAATTTTAAATCGTCTCGAAATCGTAACTTAAAATTTTGACCTCCTATCAAGGTTTGCTGCTAGGCGTTTATAATGTTATACCCCTATTTCGAACGCAATGGAAAAGGTTTCAAGTCCTAATTCGATCGTACGGAGAAGATAGCTTTTTGGACCCATTTATTATATTTAATTTTCGATATAGATTTCAGCGCCTTAATACTTTGTATGGAGAAATGTTAACTCCAAATGTCGCAAAATTTGAAATTCGGTAATAATACACTGTTACAGATCCAATGGAACTGGTTTCGTCGAATTTCGAGACCGTGTCTTGGAAAGCTAATTTTAAATGTTAGTTTAAACGATGTATTTTTAAAACTGAACAAAACACTTTTAAATTCAATTTTAAAAGTTCTATTATCTTCAGTATTATTAATGTAAATTTTATAAGTCTTTAAATTATTTTTAACAAGCTTGAAACTCCAGATTTACTAATTTACCCAATATTCAATTATTAATTCAATAATTAAATCATCCAATAAATGGTTATATTTGAAATTCAAGTTAAAAATTAACTTTTAACTATTTAAAATCAATCAAATATTCCAATTTCAAATATTCAAAATCTCGAGTCGTTACATCCCTTCTCCCTTATAAGAATTTCACCCCCGAAATTGCTAGTTAAGAAGAATGGTCCACAACCTGGGGTTAACTGTTTCAAAAATCAAATAGTTTAAACAACTTTTCGAAAACAATTTTTATTGAAACCACATGATCACTTTTACTAATTTATAACTTCATCCATAGATCCCTTATAACATTTTTTCCCTCAAACGTTGGAATTATAATTTAAAACCAAAATTTTAAATTATCAAAATTTTCTCAAAATTTTTCTAAGTCCTTAAATTTTCGAAAAATTCAGCCAGCATTTCCTTTGCGCGGCTAGATCCGAAAAACTACAAAATGCCACTAGGGCCCAAAATCACCAAAATAAAATAAAAGCCAAGTGGCTCAATTAGAAAACCATCAAATTTCATACGACAATTTAAATACATACCTTTTTTTCAGGCAACCAAATTTATTTCAGAAATCAAAGACATCATTTATCTTTTGCTTTTAAATACCTGCACCTTACTCACCAATAGTATCCAATCATACGATTCAAAATCATTTTATTCCTTTCTTTTCAAATTTTCAACATTCATTTTAATTTCCATACACTTATTACAAGTATCCCATTTCATAACTTTTATTTAATCTTTGTTCAAACACCTACTCAATATATTTTCCTATACCAATTTTACTTAAGAATTTCACCTCAATTTTCTTAAGTCAATTTATAACATTTTTTTATACAATGTTCTTTGATTTATTTCCACTTCATCACTTTGGTTTATATCCATTTCTATTCCAATTTTAACTCAATTTATCTCCAAACTTTAAATATTGAATTCTATCAACCACTTCTCAAACCATATTTAATTAACCAATTATTGTAATCAGTTCCATCCACTAATTTATTCCAAATTTAATGAACCTTATTTCCAATCAAATTTCATTTCCAAAACTTTTACTTTATTTTGTCCACTCGAACTAATTTTCTATTTCACTTTATTTTAACATAACTCAAATTAAATATCATCCAAATATTCAGTTCCAATTCCATTTAATTACAACTAAATTAATTTGTTCATTCACAAATTTATCTCCAATTTAATAAATCTTATTTTATTGACCATTCCATTTAGCCTACTTAGACTTATTTCCTCAAAATTCACTTTTATTTAACTTAATTCGGTTACATTCTAATTCAATTCAATTCAAGTTTTAAACTTCAATAAGTTTTTTCCAACTTATTTACTTTCCATTCACTATTCTCTTTTAATTTACTTCATTTAATTGGCTTACTTTTCCACTTTATGTTATTATCACGCTTACTATTTTTTTTTAACTCTTTTCAAGTTAAATTCCATTCCAAATAAATTTCAAATTCTTAAAAGTTATCAACTATTTTATCATATCTCCAAATAACAATTTAGACCAAACCCTAGAGTTTTTAACAATTTCTAAATATTTCAAAATCATTTTTGAAAACATATATATCCAAACTCCTTTGGTATATTAAATTATTCTTTGAATTTCAAATCAAATCAGTTTTGCACATAAATTCCAATTTAAAACATTCAGGTAGCAATTCCTCTCTTGAAAACTCAAAAATGAACACCGATGATGTCACGATTATCATCAGAATTATTTTCCAACGACCGTAGTAAGTTTAATGCTTTTCTCTCTTTTTAAAAAAAATGTTTGAATATTTTTAATTCCAAATCTCACCATATTGTATATTCAATTCAAAAATATTTCCAAATAATATCACTATTATTTCTCCAAAGCCTTTGAAAATCATTTTCAAACTCGAAGGGAATTAAATTCCCCAAATTTTGATTTTCAAATCCTTTCAATCTATACTCAAATATTACTCGGGAATTTTATCCCATTTCAACTATAAATCACATTTGTAACTCACATTTACAAATTCCATTTTATTATATAAATTTATTTCTTAACTTTGGTTATAATATCATCTTTTAGTCAATTTCCACAACAACAATGATAATAATTTAGTATTATCATTTCCTAATAATCAAGCAAACCATATTTAACTATAATAATTTATAAAAATTATTTCTTTTATATTCAAAAATAATTTAGGTAAAATTATTTCATTTACCTCATTTTAAAACTATATTATATTGAATTGCTCTGTTCAAGTGTTTAGAGATTCCTATCAATAACGTTAATTACTCGTATTGACCAGAATCCATAAGCCACTCAACAAACCAATCAACACAATAAAAAAAATTATATTCACTAACAAATACTCGTTCATATCAATTAATACACTCAAACTCATTCTAAGGCGCTACTGACCCTATCTCTAATGAGTAATCCCCACTAGAGCCAATGTTCTCGCTTAACCTTCAGCTTTCATACCAAGTGTCACGGCCCAGATTTCCGACTTTCGAAAAATGACATCAACACGCCCACTGTATTACATATCGAACAATCGAATATCGAAAATATTATATCGTCAGGGAAAGAAAGAAGAGGTAGAAGAAGAAAATTGAAATAACAACACAAAATCTCACAATCACAGTGGAACAATATATAATAGATAACAACTGATCTTTAAACAAAAAGAACTATTACTGTTTTTATACATTACATCATCATAGTACAATACATCAATAGCACAATACTGAACAATTATAATAAATAGTCCTCACAAAAGCTGACTATACAACTTACAATGCACAGCGGAATATACATCAAGTACATGTGATATGTCTCGTCAACCAGCTCGTCTTCTGAGCTCGGTAGAATCCCATCCAGAATCTGTAATACTCGGTCTGACCCAAGCATTATAATAAAAGAACATCCGATTCAGTCTGGAAAACCAGCGTGAGAAAACACATTCAAATTGAATTATTAAAGTTATCAAATCCTTTGAAAATCAAAGGTATCTCGTAAGACCATGCCACAAATAAACACGATGGATTTTTACCTTACGATAACCAAAACATTTCGTATCAAAATCCTCTGATATTATAATAGTGTCTAAGTACAAATACTTATTCAAATAGCCGAAATTGTTACATTATTTAAATTCCAGCAATACTAGGTTCTACAATCAAAGCCGTAAAGGCACGTATTGGAGAATGGATTCCAGCTGAATGACTTGGCACTGGGGTACCACTTGTCATAGTGCAAGTCTAGAAACACTGTATCGAGGACCACTCCGGGATCCCCTGCTACACAAGACCGGACTACCCCTTAAACTGGATAGCTCGAATAGGATTACCCCACAGTTGGTATTAACAACCGCCACACAACCGAATAAAAGGGACTCTAGATAGGGGTAACCTTACCCTACTTCGGTGCGACCCACTTAGCCTTGCTGCATCTCCCATGATTTTCAGTCATTCCTAGTTGATGAGGCTCGATGCTAAGCGTTACCTTTTTAGAAATATTCACTTAGAATGCCCATTGTCCTTCAATGACAATGTACTGATAGCATTCATCCATACAAATTCGTTCCCGATCCGAATGGAACCGAACGCTATACTCCTACTACATCCATTTTGGAATCACCATCAGGATTAGTAGTGATTAGTCCTTGCACTTCATTGCTTCATCTTCAACGCCAAGCTCTTGTCTTCATTTCGAAAACGTACTCGTCGAATCGAATTGATTTTCGGATAACAAATCCGATCCCGGTCTCTTTGAAAAAACGTTCGATATTTTCCGGTAAACTCAACCCCGGTTCTTTAGGAAATAAACAAATGAAAATAAGATCAAGATCATCTCCTAACCGTTAGTGGATGGATTTCCTTATCAACATCCTACAAGAACGAACGGGTTTATACGTATAGTATAGCACCTCGGACGGTAACTCTACCATATAACCCCCGTACTCCTTCCAGATTTTTCCAAAGTTATATCTGGGTCCATATTTTGATAGTCGGTTGTTTAACTATCAGTTAAACAATCAATTCAACCAATTATTTTATTTCCACAAAAAACCTAAGTCTTATTTTAAATAAATTAAATCTCTTTATCCAAAAATATACACTTATCTTATCGAATTCGGTATATTCTCAAATTTTCCTTTTTCTTTCAAAATATTTTAAAAACCCTTTCGAATAATATGTAAAGTACAGCTGCGGTATCAAACCAAGGTTCACAGTATAATGGTTACGTCTATATCCCAAAGAAATCCAAGTCTTAACTGCAGGCACTCACTGCCTCCGATTTTGCCATGCGAGTATACCAATACTTCCAGAAAACTCTATTTAATAATTTTCAAAATAATGCTTATGAAATTTTATAATAATTCTCCAAGTAAAACTTTAGCCAAAAGATACTTTAAAAATAAAGCTACTAAATATAATATTAATATTGAATAATTATCCCTTTTAAAATAATAATACTGGTTTAACCTTTAATAATAATTAACTACTATAACTAACTTGATTAATATTCACTTTAAAATTTTTAAACAATGATTAATAACTTTTTTCTAAAACACTTTTAATTTTATAATTAATACTTAAAATCTTCCTTTTAAAATAAACTTAACTTTTCTGGAAAATACATTTCAACTCCAATATTGCCAGTATAATCGTTTATAAATCCCTCTCGATTTATCTCTAGTTTAATTTACATTCCAGTCCCATAAATTTATTTCTCACATTTCTAAAAATAAACCACTATTTATTTTAAAAATGATTTATCTATCTCCTTATAAATTCCTACATTGAATTTATAATTTCAAATTATCCATCGATAATTACTTCACTTATTTAATAAAACTTCGTTTATAAATTCCATAGTCCTAATTTCCTTTTTAATCACTGTTTCACACACTTGATCGATTTCAAATTGATTTCCTGAATTAAATTCCATTTTAAAATTTATTCCTTGTTTTACCCAAATTTATTTCAAACCCCTTAATTTTGGATTCACTTCCTTTTTCTCATTTAAAATATTATTTAAACCTGGAATATCAATTTTATACTTTATTCAAAAAAAATCCCCTTTTAATTTCCCCAACTATTTAATATTAAATTTAAAATACATTCTTTTTACACGTAAAACCAATATCGCATAAGTTCTTATTTTAGAAAACCCTTTTATTCACATTTACTGAAAAATCTCTATTTTTGCCATATTCGAAACTTATTAAATAGAATTTTAAAATCAAACTATTTACTTTTTCCCAAATTCGTTCTTTAATTTATTCAACTTTACAATAAATAGTTTACTTAAAAAAATCCTTTTTGTTTTCCTTTAAACATCCAATTTTAAAATTTTTGATATTTTAAATGCCAAAAATATATCCAGCAATACCATAGCATTTAATAATTTCAATTTTTAATATAATTTATCACAGATTATTCAAATAAATCAAATCAATGAATATGGAAATAATTTCAATATTTTTGAAGAATCCAATTGGATCCCTCCAACCTGTTTTCCTGCGTCCACAGATGTTAGCACAATAAAAAAATACCATTCCCACTTCAAGGGGAATATCGCGGTGTATGAGGTCATCCGCTATTATGCGGGAAGCATAGGGTCTCATCCGCTATGTAATGCGGGAATATCAATCACTCCAATATATATACTACTATATATAATATCACATCAACTGATAATAATTATCAATTCAATCAATTAATCAGTAATAAATTTTGACTGCTTAAAATTGATTACGGAAATCCAAGTTTAGTGAGGATAACTCGCCTTCCTTTTATTTTATTTTTGAATTTTCTGATAAATCCTATTTTTGACTCCTTTGCACGTTCTATTCGATTTAACCTCACATAGAATTCTTATTACAATTTTATTGGCCATATCAATTTTAAATTCCTAACTAACAAACTAATTATAAAAGTTAAACTTAATTAAAGTTTTAAATTTTTATAAAACAAAATTTATAAGCTGTTATGCAATAGAGTAAAGCCCATACCTCACACAAATCCAGCCCGCTGCAATGCTTACCTCCTCCTTTTATTGATTCCGCGTAAACAAAATTCTGCCCTGCATTCATATACCACTAACACGACCATCGCCTCTCGCCCAATATCGCACGCTACAGGAGACGCCGTGACAACTTACCATCCATCCATCACCAAAACCTTAATCGACTTCACCTATTGCGACATACTGCAAGATGCGGCGCCTCATCATCACGTCGCCATCAGCTAACCACAAGCCCAAATCGCGAATCTCCCCTATGCCGATCTACTCGATCGCATTCCCTAGAATGACTATGAAGATTGACAAAACGAATGGAATACGATCGAAGCTCCGTGTTGAACGAAGCGGAGGACGAACGAATTTCCTTCTATTTTTATCGAGCAAGAAGTATATATTTTTCCTGAAAAGAACTCGTGGCCATTTTCCTTTTTGAAGTTTTTTAATTTTTTTTAAAGCTCTACTCTCTTTTTTGACCGAGTTCGGTCATTTAAAATGAAGGGGAACTTGATATTTGAAAGGAAGGAAACATACTCAACTCAATTTTCTACAATGATTTGAAAAAATGTTGATGTGAGTTTTGTTGACTGGTGAACACCAATATAAATTATTTTAAATTTTAAATCATCTCGAAATCGTAACTTAAAATCTTGACCTCCTATCAAGGCATGCTACTAGGCATTTATAATGTTGTACCACTATTTTGAACGTAATGGAAAAGGTTTCAAGTCCTAATTCGATCGTATGGAGAAGATAGCTTTTTGGACCCAATTATTATATTGAATTTTCGATATTGATTTCAACGCGTTAATATTCAGTGCGGCCAAACGTTAACTCCAAACACCATGAAATTTGAAATTCGTAATAATACACTATTACAGATTCAATAGAACTGGTTTCGCGAATTCCAGGACTGTGCCTCGGAAAGCTATTTTTAAATGTTAATTTAAACGATATATTTTTAAAACTGAAAAAACACTTTTAAATACAATTTTAAAAGTTCTATGACCTTCAGTATTATTAATATAAATTTTATAAGCCACTAAGTTATTTTTAATAAGCTTGAAACTCCAGATTTACTAATTTACCTAATATTTAATTATTAATTCAATAATTAAATCATCCAATAAATGGTTATATTTGAATTCAAGTTAAAAATGAACTTTTAACTATTTAAAATCAATTAAATATACCAATTCCAAATATCCAAAATCCCAGGTCGTTACAACTTGGTTTCGAAAGAGATGCTTTCAAAAGATTTAGAAAAGGGTACTTTCTATGGAATCGGAAGGGGTACTTTTAAATGGTTAAATATTTTCATCAACTAAAGTTTTAGTAAAGAATATATATACAACATTGCAAGGTGATTTTGAGAAAAGCATAAGGATTTTATATTTTCCTTATATAAGTTTGATTTAAAGGTTTTAAATCACATTGAAAGGGTTTTCAAGGAAAATTATGGGAGGGGATCCCTAAGTAAAATGACTCGGATATTAGAATACCAGATGGGACAAGTATAGGGTTGCATCCTATACATTAGCTATTAATCTCTGCTAATTATTGTCCAAAATTCCAGTGTATAGGGCTTGGTTGGATAGACCAAAAATTATAACTACACACAAAAAAGGAATATATATTTGTATATATATTGGTTATTGGTGAGCTCGCAAAACCATTAGGATCAGGAAGACCTGGAAGATGATTAAGCTAGGGACAGATTGTCTAGAAATGGGGTATTTAACAAATAGTTAAGGGCAGATAGTCCAGAAGAGATGTGTCTAACAGATGTTAGATTATTTTGATATGTTGTCTGGTAGGCTCGAGTCAGCCAAAGGTTAAAAGTAAGCCAAACAAAACTTTTATGTTTGAACATATAGTTCATTTATTACCCGATATTTATATATGTTTACATGATGATGCTTTACAATATTTAACCAGTTTTGATTGCAAGAAAAGGTTTTGCAAAGATATGTTTTAAAAGAATGTTAGTGAGAGGAAACCCGTTCAGCTAAGCAGCGTGGTATCACTTAACATATTTAACCGGGATGTATAATATTATTCACAACAGGCTTATGTCTGACTCGAAGTTTATGTTTTTTCTTTAAACTCTCAGGCACTCAAAATTGATTTGAGTAGGTTGAGAGGTTTAGGTCTTTTCAGGTTTTAGTAGGATGACGAATAAGGCTACCGGAGGCATGCAGAAGGCAAACAGATAGCTATTTAGGAGTTGCAATTTTATGGTTTGTTATATTTCCGCTGTGTTTTCATTAAGTCTATTATGACAATATGACTCTGATCATCCAAGGCATATATTCATATAGCGCCCTTGGCATAATTTGTAATAGTTATATTTTATTTACATCTAGGAACGATTTGGGATTACATGTTGTGAATGTGTAACAATTGGTTTTGAATTCTAATAAAGTAAAATTTCTTTTTGAAACCTGTGTTTTGTTTCATATTCAAGTGATTTTGATATTATTGATACCATTGACATGGCCGTATTTAGTCACCAAAAGCTAAAACTATAGATGACTGTAGCATTTGTAGCGCTTACTTTTGGGCCTCTAGATAGTGGATGTTACAGCTTGGTATTAGAGCATGGTTTATGAAATATTTTAACTGAAATGATTTTGAAAACATAATACGTAGAAATTATAGTTAAGATCAGGGTATGTGATAATGCTATAGTAACGTACTTGTATTTGCTATATATATATATATATATATATATATATATAAGTATATGCTATATCTCTAGACTCCTATCTTAATTAGGCTATTCATCTGTATCTCACGAGGTTTGAATATATATATGGAAGGAATAAGAGGCAGAGTTAATCTCGAAGGAGAGAGCACCACCACTAATGGAAATAGCCGACCAAATGCTAGAAGTAGTCTAGGTCAGGCTCAAGTTGAAATGTTGGTGCTGGGGTTCCCCAAGTGGACATTGGAGCCATGTGTCTATTTTTTATGAACATGATGCAAGCTGGAATTGCAGCTGGAGTTATCGGAGGGAATGCTACTAGAGGAGGAGTTCAGGAAGCTCCGATTGTCAACTACTATGCTAATCTGAGCAGAGAATATATTAGGCTTGGAGAGAAGCCTTTCATTGGAACTGAAGATGCAATTGAAGTAGAAAACTGGCTATTACATTATGAGAGGATTTTCGCTGACTTAGGATTGAATGATGAAGAAGAGGAGATTAGCTCCAAGACAGCTTCAGGGAGCTACTCTATTTTGGTGGAATTCTGTTGTAGCTGGTGTGGATTAGGAAACCATGACTTGGGTGGAGTTTAAGAGAAGGTTTCAAGAAAGGTTTATGTCGGTGATGTCGCAGTCAACATTAGTTAGGAATTTCACTGAACTGGAGCAAGGAGAGATCTCTGTTCTTGAATATGCAAGAAGATTTGAAGAGTTAACGTGGTAAGGGTATGCCATGGTTGATACGGTGATAAAGAGAAATGAGAAGTTTATAAGAGGTTTGAAGCCGGAATTGGCAAGAGCTACCATGCCGCACTTAATAGATCCCTGTGATGTAGTGGTAGAAATGGCGCTAAGGTAGGAAGAGGCGTTAGCTTGTTTAGAGAAGAAGAAAGAGAAGGACGCCCATGTGGGACAAGGCCAGAAAAGAAAGTTTCTTCATAAAAAGAATGCTCGGAAGGGAGGAGTACAGAAGAAAGGAAAATCTGAGGTGGTCTCTTATAAATGTGATAAGAAGGGACATAATGCTCATGAGTATCAGACTGGAAAAGGAAAAGGGAAAGAAGCAGTTGGAAAGAATAATGTTAAGTGCTTTAATTGTGATCAAATCAATGACTACAAGAACCAGGGTAGAGAGCCTACAAAGGAGGGAAAAGGCCAAGTGCATGCGGTGGAGCCTGTTGCTTCGAGACCAAGGGTACATGAGAAAGGAAAGGCTGTTCTAGGAGGCTCGCTACAGATTCACCGTATGTCTGTTAGCATTCTATTTAATACTGGTGCATCACATTCTTTTATTTTTCGATGTTTGGTAGACAAGCTTAACATAGAGCCCTCATATTTAGTTACTTCCTTAAGGGTTGCAAATTCAAACGAGGATATGCGACACTTGGGATGAGGTGTGACCATTTAGAGTTTATATTGCTAGGTTATACTTTTGATTGTTGTTTGCATGTATTTGATTTTATGGGGTTCGGGATTATCCTTAAGATGGATTGATTAAGTAAATATGGTGCTAGGATATCTTTGCATGATAGGAAAATATAACTTATTCGCCCTAGTTGTAGTAAGCGGATTGTTTATACCGTAGAAAGCCCTAATTGAAAAGTGAATGCTTTATTGGGTGTTATGGAGATGGGAGATGAGTTAAGTCAAGTTTTCATGGTAATATAATTCGCAGATGTGTTTGAGCTGGTAACTGAGTTGCCACTGGAATGAGCCATTAAGTTTCGGATTGATTTGGTGCCTGGAGCAGAACTGGTGAGTAGACTGCCAGTAGAATGGCTCTCACCGAGATGAGAGAATTGAAGGTGCGGTTAGTGGATTTTGAAGGCAAGAATTTCATCTGACTGAGTAGTTCACCTTAGGGTGCAGCGGCAACGTTTGTTAAGAAGCCGAACGGATCGTGCAGCCGGACGGATCGTGCAGCCGGACGGATATCCTTCGCTAAGAATTGATGATTTGTTCGACCAGCTGAGTGGAGCGAAGATATTAACTCAGTTGGATTTGGCTACCGGGTTTCGTCAGCTTAGATTTGCAAAAGATATAGGGCCCGTCATGGATCATACGAATGGTTACTTATGCCATTCGGACTAACTAATGCGTCGACATTATTTGTAGAACTGATGAACCGAATCTTCAGAGAGCACTTGGATAGATTCATGCTGGTGTTCATAGATGATATTTTGAAATACTCTAAGGAGGAGGAGGAGCATGGAGTTCATCTCAGAGTAGTACTTGAGACCTTGGGGGAGCATCGGCTGAAGGCAAAGTTTTCAAAGTTCCACTTTTGGAGGAAGGAAGTGAAGTTTCTTAGTCATGCAATGTTCGTCGACGGAAATTCTATCGGTTTAGAAAACCATCGAACGAATTTAAATTAAAAATAACCGCAAGCGCACGGTATACGAATGTAGCACATGGCGAATACGGGTCGATCCACAGGGATTTGATTGTTTTTAAATTTCTATTCAATCAAATTAAACCAAAGTTGAGAGTGATTAGCTAAAAAACGAGAAAAACAAGCAAAAGAAAATTGATAAAAATACGAGAGATTGAGGACAATTTAGAGATAAATCCACTATCTAGATCATATAAATCAACAAAATGAAGTTATGATCTCTCTTTTCTTGTAATTAGTGTAATTAGTTGATGTGCTTATCATAAGTATGGTATATTTGTGCTATTAATTAGCCCAATATAAACCATCAAACTATAACACAACCACTAATACACATTTAACTCTCATGAAATATGACAACAAAATTGAAATAAAAATCTATTTTAAGCATAGCCTTTTAACCATTGTTTAGAAATATAGGCTATCAATTTCAACATTCACTTGTTTGCCATAATCATATTTAGATGAAGAGGCAATTTGTGTTATGTTTGTTTAAGCATAGCCTATTTGATGTCAACAATATAGGCTATCAAATTCGAATCAAAAACAACAAGTCAAACCACTTCAAATGTTTCATTAAGCACAAAAAGAGAGCATAAACTTCAAAATGTTGCATCTACATACTAGAGAGCTTCATTACCCCTAAATTGTAGGGGTTTAGCCTCTCATATTTGTTATCATATGAACAAATGTAGCATGCAACATTGAACAAAAAGAAAGAAAAATGGAAGCTAATGAAAAGACAACTAATCTAATTGCATAAAGGAAAGTCTACACTACTTGCATAAAAGGAAATGAACATGTAATTAGAAAGAAACAATAATTAACATTGCATAAAAAGAAAAGAAATTTACATGAAAAATAAAAATGGCTAAGTAGCCATGAAAAGAGAAAGAGAGCTTGTCTTTTTATTTTGAGCCTAAACTAAATTAAAGAGAGACTAAGAGAAGAGAAAGAGGAGGCTAACTCAGAGGGGAAGGTTACATGAAACATAAGGGATTATTTATACATACATGAAACCCTAATCCATAATTTGTGGAATGACCAAACTACCCTTGAGAAAGTGTGGAGGCCAAGTAATCATTAGCTTCTACTAATCATTATTTAAGTGTACATGAAGTCATTAATTCCATAAGCATGTGCATTAGCCTTTAACTTGTACATTAAGGTGGTGGGTAGGCGGGGTCCTCCATGATCTTCACTTTAAATTATTTCCATCTTCATTCCTTTATATTCATGTTGTGCATGCATGTGTCTTCATGAAACCACTCTTATTTGAGACCAAATTCCTACAAAAATATATATAAATTTCCAATTAATTTTTCTCAAATAAATATATGCACACAAATGACCGTTTTGCCCCTATATGAAGATGGATATGTGACAATTTGGAATTAATATGGATTTTGGTTAAAACAAGTTAAAATACCCAATATGATCATTTATTTAATTTAAAGAGAATAAATATGGTGATAAAAATATGCACATTTACGTGCACATCAAATACCCCCACACTTATCTTTTTATTCGTCCTCGAATAAAGGGAAACTAAGATAATCTGTTTTCATAGGAAGCACGATTGCAATGAGCGTATGCAACAAGCCGTTAAACCTTTGGGTGTCCTTAGTAGGACGAGTGTTGTCTCGTGAGGAGTTTCAACGGATACTACCCACAAAATCCAAATGCAGGATGAAAATATTTACAAAATTCAAGATTTATTTACAAAGAGATGAACGCAAGTTTTTGAAAATATCTACAATTGAAGGATTTATTTTTAAATCGACACGAATAGGTTAAATATAGGTTTTGGCTATTATCTTGAAAATTTATGCCATTTGCTCGTCAAAATTTCCTACAAAAATCAAGTTTTCATAACAAATAGACTATAGTTTAACTCATTGTTTTAGTTAATAACAAAGTGTAACTATGAAATGGATCCTTAGTTGATTATCAATGTTTATCAAAGTGGTATTTTCATTTCTTTTCAATAACAAATCAAATCAAATAAGTAAAAATAGTGCTAGGATTTAAATTGCTTGCTCTCTCATTATTTGCAAGAAAAATTACACACCTAACTCAGGTAAACTGAGGCCAGATATACCACCCATGCACTGCCTTTCGGGCTTATGTGAGGGGAGTACAGAGCATGACGAGTGCACACACTTTCGTGCATACACCTATCGACCGTTGGCGGTTTTTATTAGGTCTTTAATTTTTTTACATGTGTTCCATACATGCATAACCGTGAGGACTTTTAAGTGAGTATGAAAGCACATGATCAAAAATTCCAAGTAATTCATCCATGCATAACCGTGAGGACTTTTAAATGAGAGTGAATACTTGGACGTTGTTATTTTTTTTTTTTTTTAAGAGTGGGAAGTTTTCAAAATCATCTTAGCACCATTTAACTTAGAAGACAAAAAAAAGTTATATCTTTACTTTAAATCAACCACTTTTTAAAACAAAGATTTTCAATTAGGATGTACTTCATAATTAACACGTATGAATCTTCCTATATATACTAGTTAAACCATTATTATTTGTAATCAAATTTTATTTTTATTTTTTGTTAAGACAAATAAATTTTCAAAAATTTCAATTTAATAAACCAAAACCATATATTTATCTTATAGTGTTTTTTTAAAAATAAATCAAAAGAAAATTTGTTTTTTGGATTTTTTTTATACTTTTTTTGGAGATTTTAAAGCAGAAATAAACCATGAAAATAAAATAAAAATAATGATGACTCTCCCCCCACACTTGATTTTGACTGCGTCCCCATAGTCAACCCAAATGGAAGGAGAAAAGTAAAATAAAAATCCAACATTTACATGAAAGATTATTATTTACAGGAGATGAGAAAGTATACAGTCTAAAAGAAAATGAAACGGTCTTCTAAAGACCGATTCATTTGTCTCGTAAAGTATGCGAGAGACAGCTTAAGATCGAAAAACCAAACCATAGAAGATTTCAAAGTTGAACGTTGATTTGGAAAAACGAATGTCGTTTTATTAAAAATCGTACGAGTTGTTTTATTGTCGATGATTTTTAGGGTCGATAAAATAATTGGTTGAAATTCAAGTTTATTTTCACCAAATTAAAGTTCAAACTTATCATTGAAAACTTCTTCAAAATTATCGATTTCAAAATCAAAACGATGATGAAATTTTCCCCTTCATAATTCAACAACTCGTTTTCAAAAAGTCCATAAAACTCATGTTCGTTAAATTCGACTTCCTTTGTTGGATTATCAACAACTTCATCGTGTAAATCGAGTTTAAAATTCAAAGTTGTTGTATTCAAATTTTCATAAAAAGGAAGATCGAAGTTTAAATCGAATTTTGCACCCTCAAAAGATTTGAAATCCGACTTAATTACCATATTTTCAACAACGTGATTTAGATCGTCATTATCAATTTCAAAAGTTGTTATTTGAAAATCATCGATTTGGGTAAAAGATGGACTATCGTTTGACTCGACACACATTGAAATTTGATTTTGTTTCTCACGAAAATTTTCCAATGTTTTAATCAACAAATTCGTGTGATCATCGTAAATTTCAATCATTTGCTAAACAAAGTCAAATTTGTAATTATTAACTTGAAAATTTTCGATTTGGACTTGTTAAGAACAAGAATTGTCAATTTCGATAAACAGTAGATTATTATTTGATTCTTCACAAGTTGAGATTTGATTGTGATTTTCCATAATTTTTGTATATTTTCAAGTAATAAATCCCCATAATCTTTTTCCATTTGGTCAGCAAAATTAAATTCATGATTATTAATTTGAAAACTTTCATTTTGTATTTGTTGATAACCAAGGTTTTCAATCGTATCATTATTGAAACTATTCCCATTGCCAAAATTATTTGAAAATTGGATCACATTTTCGTATTGATTCTGAAATTCATTTTGGAGTTCAAAATTGAATTGGCATGGGTTATACTGGAAATCATTTGAATTTTGTAGTGAATCCAAATTTTGATTATTTTGAAAACTATGATTCGAGTTATCGCACGAATATGAATTACACAACTTATTTATCATTTGATTTTGTTGTGTAGCGATTTCAAGTAAAGATGAAATGCTATTTTCAAGATTTGAGGGTTGCTCATCGTGTCCACCGAAATTTGAATCGTTTAAAGAATAGTTGTCGTTAAAATATCCGTACGAATTTGAAGTGAAATCATATGGATTATATTGATTTTCACAACTATTGTAAAATTAAAGTGAATATGGAAATTCAGACATTTTCAAGAATATGATTGGCTTTTTTTATATAAAGGAAAAATATTTACAAATAAAATTTATTTTTCAAAAGGAAAATTGATTTTTGTTTTGTTTTTATTTCAATTTTTTTCTTTGTTTTTGAAAATGTTTTATAATAATTTTTTTTTGGATTTTGGTTTTTAATATGTTTTTTGGATTTTTGAAATTTCAAAGGAAAAATGATTTAAAAATTTCAAGGGAAAAGAAATATTCACAGTTTTTTAGTATTGGATTTTGAATTTTTTTTAAATATGCATGAACTAATGCAACTAAATGAATGCAAGGGTTAATTACAAATGATTTATCCTAAGTTAACCCAAAATTGTATAGTCACACATTGTCTTAGATAAACAAGATAGTTCTCAGCCAGGTAAGAGACAGGATTTATCGGTGCACCACGAATCACCATAGCAATGCAGCCGAAGGTTTAAGTACCTTCAAAGGAACAATCACTAAAATATTTATGAATCACCATAATATTTATAAATGGTTATTACTCTGCCGTAGCCTAGACACCGAGAAATTAAATCGTTCATAGAAGACAACTTGTCAATATACAATTAAAATTTATCGATGTCTAATCATTATTATTAATCAAAATCTATGATGAAATGCAATGCAGAAAATAAGCCTGTATTAACAATGCAACTACGAATGGATTTTTGTTTTTGTTTTTGAATTTTTTTTAATAAAATGCAAATGCAAGTAACCAACAATGCAATTCACATAAAACTAGAGATGAGGTTAAAAGAAGCAAATTTTCTTATATAAGCAAACTAGCAATTTATTTTTGGAAAGCGGAGCGGCAGTTTTCAGCAAGCTATTCTTCCTTTATTTCCTGCTTTGGCAACCTGAAAATTAAAAACAAGATATATACAGTTGTTGTTATTATTATTATTATTACTTTTTGGTTATTTTTTTCTTTTATAAAGGAAAAGTTTTGGAAAGAAAACTACTATAAACATTTTTTTTTTGGAAGGAAACAAAATTTAAAAGTGAAGTTAAAAATTTTGAAACCAAAAGACAATTTAAAAGCAATTCAACTCAACTCAACCTACAATTTTTTTAAGGAAGAATGAAAAAAAGAAAGATGGTAAAAAAAGAAAACAAAACGTAAAATAAAAAATGAAAACAACCCGGCCCCCTTACAAGTTCCTTATCCTCACGCAAACAACATTACCTAGTTGACTCAAAGTGTTTGCCTGGTACAAATTCAAACCGAAATTTTCAATGAAATGCCCAAACACAAGTACAGATCGAAGTTCCCTCAAATTCAAAACAAATTTGTTCACTTGGGTGCGGGTTGAGGCGATGTCGCTGCTCACGATTGATTCTGAAGGCAGTGGATTCACGGTCGATTGAAGTTCGGGTGATGTGGGCTGCGGCGGGTTACAGTAGTAAGCGATGACGAAGAGTTTCATGATTTGCGGAGGTGCAGGCGATTCTGTTGAGTTTTGGTTTGTGATGGCATGGAGGTATTGCAAGGCAGAGACGAGTTGGTAGAGAGGCGAATGCAACAGATGTTGGTGATTGCGGTAAGAATTTCGGTGATTTTCAGAGGAGGTAGATGGGTAGAGGTCATCGGCTAGGTCTCTGGTGAAGGAAAGATGAAATTTTCGTGGTTGCGTGTCTGGAGTTGTTTGGCAAGTTGTTGAGAGAAGTAAGGTGGGGATGTGGTATGGGTTATGGGGTGATAATGTAGGCAGTGTTTGTATGAAGTTATGACAGGGGATGATTGGGCAAGTTTGGGTATGTTTGAGATGAATGTTGGTTGAATTAAGAGGCTGTAGGCAGTGACGATTGATAGTGGATAATGGAGATGTACTGTTTATAGTGATGACTATGGAAGTAAGTAGTCAGGTGATGTTGTAGTGCAATTTTGTGGTGAAGTAATGTTGGTTGTAAGGATGAAGTGGTATGTAGTGGGAGCGGGGGTTTGATGGTTGTAAGGGATGAAGTGGTTGATGGCAGGAATTGTTGTAAACTGTCAGAAGGTTGATGTATGGTTGGCAGCAGTCAAGTGGATGGTGATAGAATTGTGCCTTTTGTTGTATTAGTGTTGTTATGCCAGAAACGATATTTGTTTTGCGAAGTTGAAATGAAAATGCAGAATGGTAGGGGTGAAGTATGTGGGTGTTGACAATTTCAGGTGGTGAGTTGATTGTTGTGGTCAGTTGTGGAGATGGTTTTGGAGAGTGGTTGTTGACAGTTTAGCAGATGGGTTTGCAGAAGTAATGCAGGCAATGGTCAGGTAATCAAAGATGAGGTGGATGGTTTGACTAGGCTGTATGTTGTAGCTAGGATGATTGTGGTCAAGTTGAGGGGAAGGCAAGTGATGACTGAAGTGGGGAGAGGCTTGGATATGTGCAGTTCTGTTGAATTGTAGTGTAGAACTTGTTTGGTGTTTGCGAAATGTTTTTGAGGAATGGTTGGAGTTGTGGGGAGATGGTGGCAGTGGTAGTTGTATTGGATTGTAGTGCACAGTTGCACAGTTATGAAAACAGACAACAGAAAACAGAGAAGTGTAGTGTCTTTTTTTTTGTTTTTTTTAAGAAAATTGTCAAATGTAAAAAGAAGAAAAAGAAAATGAAAGATGCAAATAGAAAAATGTTGATGCAAATGTAATGATATGGAGTGGAACTTTTTTGTGTACGTTTTTTTTTCTTTAAAATATATACAATGCAAATGCAAAACAAATAGAAAACAACAATCACATAAACAAATGCAAGCTACAAAAACACAACAAAATTCTTTTTTTAAGTTGCAAACAAACACACAAAATAAAACACACAAAAATTCAAACGAAAATAATTCGAAGAATAAAAAATTAAAATCGAATCAACCCCCCGGCAACGTCGCCAAAAACTTGTTCGTCGATGGAAATTCTATCGGTTTAGAAAACCATCGAACGAATTTAAATTAAAAATAACCGCAAGCGCACGGTGTACGAATGTAGCACGTGGCGAATATGGGTCGATCCACAGGGAATTGATTGTTTTTAAATTTCTATTCAATCAAATTAAACCAAAGTTGAGAGTGATTAGCTAAAAAAATGAGAAAAATAAGCAAAAGAAAATTGATAAAAATACGAGAGTTTGAGGACAATTTAGAGATAAATCCACTATCTAGATCACATAAATCAACAAAATGAAGTTATGATCTCTCTTTTCTTGTAATTAGTGTAATTAGTTGATGTGCTTATCATGAGTATGGTATATTTGTGCTATTAATTAGCCCAATATAAACCATCAAACTATAACACAACCACTAATACACATTTAACTCTCATGAAATATGACAACAAAATTGAAATAAAAATCTATTTTAAGCATAGCCTATTAACCATTGTTTAGAAATATAGGCTATCAAATTTCAATTTCAACATTCACTTGTTTGCCATAATCATATTTAGATGAAGAGGCAATTTGTGTTATGTTTGTTTAAGCATAGCCTATTTGAGTCAACAATATAGGCTATCAAATTCAAATCAAAAATAACAAGTTAAACCACTTCAAATGTTTCATTAAGCACAAAAAGAGAGCATAAACTTTAAAATGTTGCATCTACATACTAGAGAGCTTCATTACCCCTAAATTGTAGGGGTTTGGCCTCTCATGTTTGTTATCATATGAACAAATGTAGCATGCAACATTGAACAAAAAGAAAGAAAAATGGAAGCTAATGAAAAAGACAACTAATCTAATTGCATAAAGGAAAGTCTACACTACTTGCATAAAAGGAAATGAACATGTAATTAGAAAGAAACAATAATTAGCATTGCATAAAAAGAAAAGAAAATTACATGAAAAATAAAAATGGCTAAGTACCATGAAAAGAGAAAGAGAGCTTGTCTTTTTATTTTGAGCCTAAACTAAACTAAAGAGAGACTAAGAGAAGAGAAAGAGGAGGCTAACTTAGAGGGGAAGGTTACATGAAACATAAGGGGTTATTTATACATGCATGAAACCCTAATCCATAATTTGGGGAATGACCAAACTACCCTTGAGAAAGTGTGGAGGCCAAGTAATCATTAGCTTCTACTAATCATTATTTAAGTGTACATGAAGCCATTATTTCCATAAGCATGTGCATTAGCCTTTAACTTGTACATTAAGGTGGTGGGTAGGTGGGTTCCTCCATGATCTTCACTTTGAATTATTTCCATCTTCATTCCTTTATATTCATGTTGTGCATGCATGTGTCTTCATGAAACCACTCCTATTTGAGACCAAATTCCTATAAAAATATATATAAATTTCCAATTAATTTTTCTCAAATAATTATATGCACACAAATGATCGTTTTGCCCCTATATGAAGATGGATATGTGACAATTTGGAATTAATATGGATTTTGGTTAAAATACCCAATATGATCATTTATTTAATTTAAAGAGAATAAATATGGTGATAAAAATATGCACATTTACGTGCACATATGCAGTCTCGAAGAGAGGATTGGCTGTAGATTCAACTAAGATCGAGGTCGTGAATAGTTGGAAGATGCCAGAAACTGTGACTGAAATAAGAAGCTTTTTGGGACTAGTTGGATATTATAGAAGGTTTATAAAGGATTTTTCGCAGATAGAGGCACTGATGACTAAGCTTCCACGAAAAGATGTAAAGTTTGAATGGACTGATAAGTGTGAAGAAGCATTCCAGACCTTGAAACACTTATTGACCCATGCACCGGTGTTGGTGGTTTCGGAGGGGAATCCGGATTTAATTGTTTATACTAATGCATTGTGGAACTGGGTTAGGAGCTATGTTGATGCAAAGAGGTAAAGTGATTGCTTATGCTTCTAGACAGCTCAGATCACATGAAGTTAGGTATCCAACACATGATTTGGATATAGCTGCCTTCATATTTTCTTTGAAGGTGTGGAGGCATTATCTATTGGGAGAGCTATTTGAGCTTTATACGGATCATAAGTTGCTAAAGTACTTGTTCTCTCAGAAGGAGTTCAACATGAGACAACAAAAATGGCTTGAGTTTATTGCTGCTTATGATTCTGGGATTGAGTACACACCCGGAAAAGGAAACTAGGTAGCAGATGCACTCAGCAGGAAACATCAGTATGCAGTATTGGCTATGATTACTAAGTGGAAAAACTTGGAAGCATTGTCAGCTTGGAGGGTGTAGTTTAGATCCAAGGCAAATTCTAGTGCAGAAAGTGATATATTGTCTTGTTTAGAAGTTCGACCAATAATCATTGAGAAGATTGCTCCTAAACAGGAGGAGGATCCAGTTTTGGCTGAGTGGATCAGATAGTTAAGGGAAGGAACAGAAAGTGACGAGTTAAAGGATTTCAGTTTTGACCAGAAGGGATGGTTAAGAAAGAAAGGAAGGTTGTGTGTTCCGAATGTAGGGGACATGAGGAAAGAAGTTTTGGATGAATGCCATCGTCCGAAGTTCACTATCCCTCCAGAAGGAACGAAGATGTATCAAGATATGAAGAGAAGTCTCTTCTGGGAAGGTTAGGACATTGGTTTATATGTTAAGCAGTATTTGAATTGCCAGCAGGCAAAGGCTGAACACCAGAAACAAAGTGGATTGCTTCAACCGTTGGAAGTTCCGTTGTGGAAGTGGGATTCTATCTCTATAGATCTTATTGATGGGTTACCAAGATCTAATAGAGATAATGAAAGCATATGGGTCATAGTAGACAGACAGACTAAGAGTGCCCATTTCATTCCGGTAAGGTCAACTAGGACGACACATAGTCTGGCGAAGCTGTTTATGAAGAATGTGGTTAGACTGCACGGAATTCCCAGTAGTACTGTCAATGATAGAGATTCCTTGTTTGCTAGTGATCTCTAGAAGAGTCCACAGGAAGTTTTAGGTACCAAGCTCAACATGAGTACCGCTTACCATCCACAGTCTGATGGGCAAACGGAAAGAATTAACAAAATCTTGGAGGATCTGTTAAGAGCTTGTGTATTGGATTTCGGGGGATAATGGAAAGACCATCTTTATCTAGTTGAGTTTGCGTATAACAACAGTTATCAGACTAGTATTGGGATGGCATCGTTTGAAGCTTTATATGGAAGACCATGCAAATCTCCCGTATGTTGGATAGAGACCGGGGATAGATTGGTTCTTTGTCTAAATTTGGTAAAGGAAGCAGTAAAAAAGGTTGAGTTGATCCAAGCTAGGATGAAGGAAGCTCAATCTAGGCAGAAAAGTTATGTAGATAGAAGGAGAAAAGACTTGGAATTTTCCGTTGGAGATTATGTGTTCATTAAGGTATCACCAATGAAAGGTGTTATCAGATTTAAAAAATCAGGAAAGTTAGCCCTAGATTCCTTGGACTTTTCTGTATTGTTGAGAGGATCATGAAACTCGCATACAAAGTTGAGTTACTAAGTACTTTGGTAAGAGTCCATGATGTGTTTTAGGTATCTCATTTGAGAAAGTGCATAAGGGATCCAGACACAACTATAGAGCCTACTGAGTTAGAAGATTTAGTAGTGGAACCAAATTTGACTATTGTTAGGAAGCCTGTCTAGATAGTCTAGAGAAATGAAAAGAAGTCGAGGAACAAGATAGTTAGATTAGTGAAAGTCCAGTGATGTGACAATAACCGAGACTGTACTTGGGAGACTGAGAGCCGGATTAGAGATTCTTATCCTGATTTATTTGATGGTAAGTTTTACCTTTGATTTTTTTGTTATATACCTTATTGTAATTTCGAGGACGAAATACTTCAAGGAGGGAAGTCTGTAACACCTCTATTTTTGGTAACATTATTTAGAATATTTAATAAGTAAATTAAATAAAATAATGTGAAAATTAATAGGTCGAGAATTGATTAAATTAAGGGTAGCCGTGCCATGTTAATGTGCAAATTAAAATGAACTAACATAAGCTAATGTGTTAGGAAATGAGAAGGGCAATATGGGAAAAAGGAAAGGCTTATACCCTAAACCCTTAGAGCTTCGACTTGGTTTCTCTCGACTAGGTCAAATGTTTAAAAATAAAGGATTTAAACCTTTCGACAAAGACGAAAGGTTATTTCTATTTTGCTTTAAACCTTCTGACAAAGTCGAAGGTTACTACCACTCAGTATTATTTAGTTTTGAACCTTCCGACACAGTCGAAAGGTTTGTTGCTTTCGACAAAGTCGAAAGGTTTACTTGTTTTAAAACCAGCTTCTTCTCCATACTTTCGAAAGGTATCAAAGCTTTCGACTTAGATGATTTACCCTTATTTGAAATTGAAGTATAATGGAAAGATTTCAAAGGATTTGGTTTAAAAGCAGAGGCCTGTTGTTTTGAATGACATGTTTTAAAGCTTTCGAAAATAAGCTTTCGACGAAGTCGAAAGGTTCTTTTCAAGAATGTCAAAAGGCTTTGAAAGAAGATTTTCCATCGGTTTTTAATTGAACCCAAAGAGTTTTCAAAAGGTTTATGTTTTAAGAGTTGAATGCTTTCAAAAGGTTTTAAATTGTTGAATGGTCTCAATAGGGTCGAAAGCAAAGCTTTCGAAGGGGTCGAAAGGTAGCTTCCGACAGAGTCGAAAGGTTCTATTTTCTGATGATTTCGATGTAGGATCGATTTCACCCTAGAAGGGTGAAAGGAGAATAGGGCGATACTATTAATTATTAAAATTTAATGTGAAAGTTTGTAAAATATTTTCAACACAGATATATCAGAATTATAGCAGCACAGATAATAGCAGAATAATAAATGTAGAAATAGAACAACACAGAATTTACCCAGCTTTAGCAAAAGCCTGCATACGTGCTGCCCCCAAGGTTTCTACTAGAAATTAAGAAGTCAGACTCTTACAAACGTAAATTCGTGACACCCGCTATCGACTAACCTTTACTTTACGCTCGAAACTCTGCCACTGAGTTGTGAATTCTTGAATTACAACACCGTAGCTCGTCCCCTAGTCTCACGACTAGAATTTACAAGAGTTTAAAAGGAATTACAAAATTAAAAGCAATTAAAAAACAATTTAAAAATCAAAACCCTTATTTTCTATAATAAAAGCCTAAAAGATTAAGCCAGCCCAATATATAATTAGTGATAAGTATTATTCCTTTCGTCCCTTTTATATCTTCGGCCGACTCCTTTATTTGTGATAATGGCTGCTTCAATTCATTCGTTCCTCTTCTCTTTGCTCGAAAATTGGGGCTTTTGATAATTCGAAGTCGCCGCTTGAATGTTGGTCGACTATAGTGGATATTGCTTTGTTTTGCATTGACAATCGACTCTCTATCTCTAATTAGCTTTCGGCTACTTCAATTCGTCGAGGATGCCTTGTTGAAAAAGTGGTACGTGATATTCCTTTTATATTTTAATTATGCTCGACTTTTGATTCGAGTTCCTAATTTCTTCTATGCTCTATTATATTGCTTGAAATCGAATGCTCCTTACGCCGATGATGTTTACAGTTTATATAGGATTCGATGTCCTATAAATTCGTTCGTATATAATCACTTGAATTCGTCAATTTATTTATCTCGGCCATTGATTTTCGTATGGATGCTAGTGATAATTTCCGACTTGTTCCAATTCGTATACTTTGGGTTACTTGATTATCATGGCTCGATTCTTGGCTACCACGGCTTTGACTTTTCTGTGACGATATTGATTTATTTCGGCCGGTGATTTGAATTTGTTTCTTTTGACTTGGTTCCAATTTTTGTGTGCTGACTTCGGCTTCTCTATCTTTGTTCATTTTGAAATTCCTGATGTGTTTTGACTTTGTTAAAAAACCGTTGTCTGCATTGAACTTGCACTGTGTCTTCATTTGTACACATGTATGTGATGTTTCGGTGGCTCATGGTAGTCTTCTTTACTTGGTTTTGGAAGTTGTCATCATTTTGTCTACTTTGTGAAAAATTTGACTATGTTTCACTTGGATTTGTACTTGGTTATGTGCACGGCTTAGTCTTGTAGTCTACTGTGTATTCATTGTTGAGGCTGCTGTTGACTGGCCTTTGCTTGTGCATAGCATATTAAGCCGGTACATGTTGATTACTATGTAGTTGTACATATGTATTTGTGTTCACACTGTATATATATGTGCTAGTTACTGTGCAAATTGTTCTGATTCTATTTGAAGTCACATATGTACACTTATTGTTGATTTAGTCTGTTGCATCGAGTTTGCATTGAGCTCTGGTGGTACTTGAGTCTTGTTGCCATTTCCTTGTATCTGAACCTTTTGCACTTCCTTTTGTACTTGAATGCATGTTTGAACTTGACTATGCGATCTGCACTGTTGTGCTCCTGATGCATTGCATTTGTTGTTACCATTCACTTGAATTCAGTTGCATTCTTGTTCTGGTTCCTAACCATGGGTGCTATGTGTGAACTGTTTTGATGCAAGTCTGTACTTTGATATGCATATGAGCTTGTGCATATTTGTGATGAGTTCCACTATGGTTTCTCTGACCAGTCTTGTTGACTTTGTTTGCTTACTTCAAGTGTACATCACTGAACTTTTTGGTCAAGCTTGTTTTAGTTGTCTTGACCATTTTCTTGTGCATTTTTAATTGCACCTGTGTTGAATCCAGTTTTAAAGCTCGGGTTCGACCTTGTGCTCGTGTCGTGATTTTATTTGTAACTCACTTGAGTTGAACCCGGCTTTTAATTTGGGTTTGACCTTGTGCTCACCTGTCCCTATAGACTTATCAAGTGTATATCAGTGTGCACGATCTTGTGGCATGTACAGTGATACACTGTGCACGTCACAAGTTGATCGTGTATGATGAATTCAAAATTAAATGATGACGTACAACCCAAATAACCGAGGAAAATAATATTTTCAAATTTACATTTTATTTTACACTACAGAATATTTTCTTATCAATTTTACTGCGTTAGTGTTTATTTTGCAGATTGCTCAAATGCTGGATTCAATCTGGAATGAAGTTGAAGATCAATTTTGAGTGAACGAGTGATATATAGCAAGGTGTTGATGTAAATGATAATTGTGATGTAATCAAAATTGTGTATATATATATGGTGAGAGCTTAAATTTGTACTATTCAAAATTGTAGTAAATGTTTGTTTGAATAAAATATCCATTTGAATTTAAATTCTATGTTATTTACTTTATTCAGCAAATATTTATTTAATTATGTGAAAAATAAAATAGTACGTTAACAAATACATTTAAATGAATATATATATATATGTGTGTGTGTGTGTGTGTGTGTGTGTGTGTGTTTATTATCATCAAACAAAAATCATATACTCGCATATTCAACAATCTCCCCCTTTTGATGATAGCAAACATATATTTAAGTTTTTGAATGTATTAAATGCATTTGATCATTAATAGACTCTATTTGCTCCCCTTATTTGAATGCTCCCTCTCTACACAAAGCTCCCCCTTCGTATATGCATGTAAATAAATAAAAATGAATAAATGAACCTAGATGCATATACAAAATAAAATATTTGACCTTTATTTGCCAAAATCATAACCTTTCTTTCCCCCTTTTGTTATTAGAAAAAGAGTAATAATGTTAGAAAAATAGAGATAAAGTGATAGGTATTAATACAATATTAATACTCAATCGAGTATAAATATTAAATTTCAATAAAAAATCAAACAAAAATCATAAATACTTTGTTTGACGCATATTCCACTTTAGAATGATTGAGATAATGTCATCATATAAAACCATGTAGTTGTGTCTATTTGTGATTTATTTATTTCAGGAATATGAATATCTACTAACATGCATAGCCGTTAGGACTTTTAAATGAGATTAGTAGTATTCCAAATTTTTATTAAAAAATGAATTCAAGTATCTTCTAACCACGCATAACCGTGAGGACTTTTAAATGGGATTAGAATCAACTTGCCTATTTAATCAATCAGTTTTGATATGCGTTCCATACATGCATAACCGTGAGGACTTTTAAATGAGAATGGAAGCATATAATCCAAAATTCCAAGTAATTCACCCATGCATAACCGTGAGGACTTTTAAATGAGGGTGAATGCTTTGGATCTTTTTAAAAAATATATAAAATGAAAAATGAATGATTTCTTGTTTAAAATACCACATATTGACAAACTATATTAAATTTTGATGAATGATGGTCGTTAGAAATACGAGAGAAATAGAGATGGTTATGGAATTTTTACCAGCAAAAAGTTTTTATAACTCTTGTTCAAATTTCTAAAGAAATTTACTAAATATACCGTCTCAAGTTAAAATATACGATTAATATCAACACTTTTCACTTTTTCAATCACTATTTATTTTTTGGATAATCATTAGGGAGTCAGATTAGTCAACGTAGACATTTAAAACCGAATCCAAAAATAATTATGAAATCAAATTTTCCAAAATAACTAATCTGAAACAAGGTCAAAAAAACGTGATTTTCTGGAAGGGGTTTTATAAAATAAATTATTTGAAATGAAAAATATGCATATTTTTTCTTTTTTTAAAAAATGCGATGCAGCTAATGAATGTCTCAATATAAATCACGTTCCACTAGTAATTTTTCTATCAACGGATTACCAGTGTTATCTGCATTTGGATTTTCTTTCACTCAAAATTATCATTTGTTGAATGTTATAGACTAGACCGTGATGCGTGCAACAAAATATCTCAAAATCATTTTTAACATCTTTTAAATGAAATTGAATCGAAGCCGTGCAAATAACCAAATCAGTGAACATAATCACCAAATATGTCCACGTGTAACATGAGCAATTAGAAGCCAATAAAACATTATCATTTGACCAAACAAATTTATATGAATTAGTTCAAAGATGAAAAGATGATTAGTCACCATTTAAGCATAAATCAAAGTCATAAATAAGAACAAGTCAAATAAGAACATATGAATAAGTCAGAATCAATATCAACATTTATTTTATAATCACATAACTGGCTGATTAGATTACGGTGCAGATTTTCACATTAAATATATCGTTCAAAATAAATATACCTTTACCTCTTTTACCTTTGCGATATTTTTTCGTTGTTGTCCGTTGTGATTCTGTCACCTTAAGAAACTTTGATTTGTCGCCCGTTGTGTGTCTGGAATAGCCATAATCCAGATAACACTGATGTTGTTCCTTAGCCTGCAACCACACCTACACGATAAAAGATTTTTGTGACCTATTTGATTTATAGGTCCATGGTTGTTAGTGGCAACAGATTTTGAAAAATAATTTTGTGGAGACCCAAAGCTATTCATATATGTTCCTTTCAGCACCCAGATTTTTTTAACTTTAAGGGATTTATGTTTGTGCCTTTTGGAACCCAAATCGATATGGTCACATTTTTGGGTCTATACCAACAAATGTTTTGATTGTATCCAAATTTTCTACAAATTGTGCACATGGAATTGACTTGTTTAGTTTCACCTTGAATACTTTCAAAATGATTATACCCAAGTCCTTGTCTAACTGCATTAACAGTTTGTTTCCCTAATAGCATATTCAACGATCTTTCACTTTTGGAAAAATTTCCTAAAGTCGTTGACAGTTGTTGGACTTGTGTTTTGAGTGATTCATTTCCGTTCGATAATTGAGTGCACTTTTTGATAGAATTTTCTTCCTTGTATTTTCACTTTCTTCCAAAATCAGAATTTCATTTTCAAGCGATTTTTTTAAAATTTCTTATTTTAATCTTCTCTTCGAATGATGGACACTTATAACACTTAGGGATCCTACTTTGGTAGTTTTTAACTAATTGGTGAAGTTGTTTATTTAAATATACCAAAGTATCTTTTTGTGATTCAAGTTTGGCATACTTCTCCCTAAGTCGTTCAAAACAGCCATTTACTTCGTGGAAATGTATAAGTAATTCTGAGTGAGTGAGTTTTGATACCTCGCTTGGCTCATCATCGTCGCTATTGTATGAATATGCGCTTATATGTTTTTGTTTGATGATAATAAACATATATATTCATTTAAATGTATTCGGTAATGTACTATTTTGTTTTTCATAGATTAAATAAATATTTGTTGAATAAAATAAATTACACATAATTTGAATTCAAACAGAACAAGTTACACAGAATTTGAATTCAAACAAAACAAGTTACACAGAATTTGAATTCAAACAGAAATTTTATTCAAACAAATATTTATTACAGTCTTGAATAGTACAAATTCAAGCTCTCACTATACATATACATTTTTGATTACATCACAATTACATCACAATTCAGTTTACATAAATTCCTCACTACATATCACTCGCACTCGTATTTTGACTTCAATTGCATTCCAGTTTGAATCCAGCATCTGAGCAATCTGCAAAAATATTCACTAACGCAGTAAAATTGAAAAAGAAATGTTTTTGCAATATAAAATAAAATATGATTTTTGAAAATATGATTTGCCTCAGTTATTTGGGTCGTTCGTCATCATTCATACTTGAATTCATCATACACGAACAATGTGACATGCACAGTGTATCACTGTACATGCCACAAGGCCGTGCACATCGGTATACACTTGATAATGCTACAGGGACAGGTGAGCACAGGTCAAATCCAAATGAAAAGCCGGGTTCAACACACATGCAATATATTCAAAATCACAACACGAGCACAAGGTCAAACCCGAGTTTTGAAACTGGGTTCAACACAAGGCAACATGACATGAATGCAACGAAGACCAACAGAAAAATGGACTGCAACAATCATGTATGCAGACCAGACCAGACCAAACACTGCAGAAGTTCAAGTGACATCACAGCAAAGATTACACAGTCTTAAACAAATGCAGTTACACAGTGAAGCTCAAGTATAACATTACAAGAAAGTTGTCCAGAAAATCAAACAAGACCAACCAGAGGTACAAGTGCACAACTTCACAACATGTCCAGTTACAACTACAAGTCCAAGTTCGAAATCCAAAAATGCAGATTATCCATGCATGAAGAACCATAAGTATAAGTATGGCAGTGAAACTCAGTGAAGTGCACAAGCAACATGACAGCGGACCAGTGCCAACAACCAAGTGAAGAACATGGATGTAAAAGGCAATGCACAAGTGACAATGCAGTAACAACCAGAATGTTACTCAATGCACATGCCAACAACAAGTCCAGCAACATGAACATATGGAGAAGTGGCACATCAATTATTGAGAAGAACCAACAGAAACATGGAAATAATAACAGCAACAAATGCGAGTGACTCGAGCAAAATGCACCAGATCACTAAGTCCAGCTACTCAAATAACACAGTGGCAACCACAAGTCACAAAAGTTCAAGTAAATGCAGAGAACAATGCAATCATGAAGTATGTAATTCGAACTAACATGACATGTAAGACCAAAGTGCAACATACTTCAATAATCAAGTTCATGTCAGACCAACCACTACAATGATACAAAGCAAGTTCGAAAAGCAAACAACAAGTTCATGTTTGAAACCACTCGAGTGCAACAGAGAAGCTATGGTACTATGCAAATACACAGCAGTATCAAGTGATACAGAAGATGGACGAGGTTCAACATTGCAGAGATGGCCGAAGTCAGAATTCAAAAATCAAATACGCATCTTTGAAAAAGCCAGCAATGAAAAATGGAAAGTTTTTGCCTTTTTATTCAAGAAAAATCGTACATGTGAAAATCAAAGCCGTGAGCATCAAGACAGAAAGTAAATCAGGAAAGCCGTGCGCATCAAGCAATAGAAAAGTTTTGGAAAGTGTCAAATTGAAACGAAGAAAGCAAGTGTATTCAAATTCATATAAATATCAAACCCAAACTATCATCATCGGCATCGAGTTAAAAGCAAGCAATCAAACGAGCAACAAAAGAAATTACATACCGAATCATCAACAACTCGATCATCAGAGAACGAGAGAGAAAAAGCAACTCAAACCATTGAATTAATCATCAGAGAAGGAGCGACCAACCGAGCAAGAAAATCAAACAGTCGCGATCTCCAATATTCAGAAAACCCTAATTTCAGAAAGGAACGGCCGCAATTGTTTCAGAAGGAAGAGAAAGGGACCGAGCCCTAATTCGACAAAAAGGAACGGGCCAAGCAAAAGAAAAAGGATCGGCCGCATTATTCTTCACAGACAAACGAAGTGGATCGGATTAAACAATGCAAATGGGCCGGCGTGTTTATTATAAAGGGCTTTAGTTTTTAGTTAGGGTTTTATTAAAAGGGGGTTTTTTATTCTGAGCAAAAATTAGGTATTAAAGTTTATATTTTAATTTTTGCTCCTGGTTTTATTTTGAAGTTGTTTTTTATTTTCGAGTCAAAGAATTTGTAAATCACCACCTAGGTTGTAGGTAGTGTCAGATTGTCTAGTTAGAATTAGTTCAGTGAGCAGGGTGTGCGAGTTTGCAAAACTCTATAGGCGGGAGCAGAGTTTGCGAGTAAGCGAAACTCTATAGGCAGAGCAGGGTGTGCGAGTCCAGTAGAGTGTTTGTGAGCGGGAGAAAAGGTTTGCGAGTCTAGTAGAGTGTTTGTAAGCGGGATACTGTTTAATTCTAATAGAAATCTGGGAATGCAGCAGTAGGCAGGGGTTGCCGAAGCTGGGTAAATTTTGTGTGTGATTTACCTTACAACATATTTATTTCTGCAGTTTGTTTTTACGTTTAAATCGAGAAAATTTTCTATAACCCTATTCACCCCCCTTCTACGGTTAATCTAGATCCTACAAGTGGTATGAGAGCACGGTATTTTTCTTTAACTCTAGAGTCATGAATCCACCAGATTATACTTTTGTTGAGGGTCGTTCCAATATTATTCCTTCTATTTTTAATGGAACCGATTTTTTGAACTGGAAATTGAAAATGGAATTTTATTTAAAATATGTTAATATTAAATGTTGGGAAATTATTGAAAATGGGTGTGATATAACAAATAAGGAAATTCTCTCGATTAATGCTCTTGCTATGCATATATTATATTCTCATATTAATCGTGATAATTTTTATTTCGTCTCTTACTGTGAAAATGCACATAAAATCTGAAATACTCTCGATGCAATATATGGTGCAAAAGTCAACAGTAATGAGATGTCCTCCACAACCGACTTAGTTAAAGAAATGTGCTTAATAGGATTGGTAAATAGCAGTTGTGATGAGGATGATGATGATGGAGCAGTCGAGCTGGCATTACCAATGAAGAAATTCAAACGGAGGAACCACAAATACGGAAATCCAGCTCTAAATCAAAAATTAAAAAACAGAGGGCACAATATGAAGCCGAGCGAGGTATCAAAACTCACTCACTCTGAATTACTTATTTATTTCCACGAAGTGAATGGCTGTTTTGAACGACTTAGGGAGAAGTATGCCAAACTTGAATCACAAAAAGACACTTTGATAGAATTAAATGAACAGCTTGACCAATTAGTTAAAACCTATCAAAGTAGGATCCCTAAGTGTGATAAGTGTCCAACATTCGAAGAAGAAATTAAAAAATCAAAGATTAATATAAAATCACTTAAAAATGAAATTTTGATTTTGAAAGAGAACGAAAATACTAGGAGAGAAAATTCTATGAAAAAGTGCACACAATTATTGAACGAAAATGAATCTCTCAAAATGCAAGTCCAACAATTGTCAATAACTTTAGATAAATTTTCAAAAAGTGAGAAATCGTTGAATCTGCTATTAGGGAAGCAAACTGTTGATACAACTAGACAAGGACTTGGATATAATCAATCTGAAAATGTTGAAAGCGATATTAATCAAGAAAATTCCATGTGCACAATTTGTAGAAAATATGGACACGATCACAATAATTGTTGGTATAGACCCAAACATGTGAAAACAATACCAATTTGGGTTCCAAAAGGCACAAATATAAAATCTCTCAAAGTTAAACAAATTTGGGTGCCAAAAGGAACATATATAAACAGTTTTGGGTATCCACAAGATTATTTTTCTAAATCTTTTGCCACTAACAACCATAGACCTATAAAAACAAATAGGTCACATAAATCTTTTCCCGTGTAAGTGTGGTGGCAGGCTAAGGAACAATAATAGTGTTTTCTGGATTTTTGGCGGTTCCAGAAATACAACGGGCGACAAAGCAAAGTTCCTTAGCCTAGTACAAAGGTGACAGAATCACAATGGGCAATCATGAGAAATTATCGCAGAGGTAAAACAGGTGAAGGTATATTTATTTGATCGATAAATTAAATGTGATAATCTGCACCATATTCTGAATGAAATCAACCAATATTGAGATGTTGTTAAGATGATGTTTTTTGATTCTGATCTGTTCTACAAAATTAGCCAATTACATTTATGCCAAAAACAATATTCTTTAAATTACTTCATACACATATGTTTGGATTAAAAACATAGTGTTTTGTTGGATGATAATATTTTTGGTTATAATACGGCTAACTCTATATTCACGGTTTTCTGATTATTTCCACGACTTCAATTCAAATTCAAAGAATGTCATTTAAATTGTTGCTAAAATTGGGTTTGAAATTTTTGATGCACACTTCATTGTATGGATTATCAATTTTAGTTAGTGATATTTTGGATTGAAAGAGAAACTAAGATGCAGATTACACTGGTAATCTAGTTGATAGAAAAATTACTAGCTGAAGGTGATTTTTGAGACATTTAGTAACTGCATCGTTTTTCATAGAAAATATCCGCATATTGTTCATTTTAAATAATTTTTCATTTAGCAGAATTTTTTTCATATAACCCCCTCGAGAAAATCATTTTTGACCATATTTTCAGATTAGTCATTTTATTTGATTTTAAATGACAAATTTTGACTAATCCGACTCCCGACTAATTATCAAAAAGATAAGTAGTGATTGAAAAGGTGATAAGTGTTGATATTTAACATACATTACTCAAGAGAGTATATTTGGAAAATTTCTTTAGGAATTAAAACAAGAATTATAAAACTTTTTGTTGGGTAAAGATTCCATGACCATTTCTATATCTATCATATTTCTATAGACCATTGTTTATCAAAGCTTAAATATAGTTGGTTGATATGTGGTACTATAATCAGGGATCATTTGTTTTTCATTTCATATTTTTTTAAATAAATAAATATCCAAAGAATTCACTCTCATTTAAAAGTCCTCACGGTTATGCATGGGTGAATTACTTGGATTTTTGATTATGTGCTTCCATGCTCATTTAAAAGTCCTCACGGTTATGCATGTATGGAACGCATATCAAAATTAATTGATTAAATAGACGAGTTGATTCTAATCCCATTTAAAAGTCCTCACGGTCATGCGTGGTTAGAAGATACTTGAATTTCATTTTTAAAATTAAATTGGAATACTACTAATCTCATTTAAAAGTTCTAACGGTTATGCATGATTAGTAGATATTCAAATTCCTGATATAAATGTAACACAAGTTGATACAATTGTATGATTTTATGTTAGAACATCATTTCCATTATTTCTAAAAGTGGAATATGCGCCTAACAAGGGTAGTTATGATTTTTTGTTTGATTTTTATTGAAGTTAAATATTTATATTCAATTTGAGTTTAATGTTGGATTAATATTGATCACTTAATCTCTATTTTTCTCTAACACTATTATTCTTTTGCTGATAACAAAAGGGGGAGAGAAAAGTTAAGATTTTGTCAAATAGAATCAAGCAAAGGTCAAATAATTTTCCAGTTGCATATAGGCTCATTTATATATTTCTATTTGTATGCATATATGTAGGGGGAGCATCATGTAGAGAGGAAGCATTTAAATAGGGACAACAATTAGAGTATATAATTGGTCAAATACATTTAACACAGTCAAAATCTTAAATATATGTTTGTTATCATCAAAATGGGGAGATTATATGAATATGCGCTTATATGTTTTTATTTGATGATAATAAACATATATATTCATTTAAATGTATTTGGTAATGTAATATTTTGTTTTTCATAGATTAAATAAATATTTGTTGAATAAAATAAATTACACAGAATTTGAATTCAAACAGAACAAGTTACACAGAATTTGAATTCAAATAGAACAAGTTACACAGAATTTGAATTCAAACAGAAATTTTATTCAAACAAATATTTATTACAATCTTGAATAGTACAAATTCAAGCTCTCACTATACATATACATTTTTGATTACATCACAATTACATCACAATTCAGTTTACATAAATTCCTCACTACATATCACTCACACTCGTATTTTGACTTCAATTGCATTCCAGTTTGAATCCAACATCTGAGCAATCTGCAAAAATATTCACTAACGTAGTAAAATTGAAAAAGAAATGTTTTTGCAATATAAAATAAAATATGATTTTTGAAAATATGATTTGCCTCAGTTATTTGGGTCGTTCGTCATCATTCATACTTGAATTCATCATACACGAACAATGTGACATGCATAGTGTATCACTGTACATGCCACAAGGCCGTGCACATTGGTATACACTTGATAATGCTACAGGGACAGGTGAGCACAGGTCAAACCCAAATGAAAAGCCGGGTTCAACACACATGCAATATATTCAAAATCACAACACGAGCACAAGGTCAAACCCGAGTTTTGAAACTGGGTTCAACACAAGGCAACATGACATGAATGCAACGAAGACCAACAGCAAAATGGACTGCAACAATCATGTATGTAGACCAGGCCAGGCCAAACACTGCAGAAGTTCAAGTGACATCACAACAAAGATGACACAGTCTCAAACAAATGCAGTTACACAGTGAAGCTCAAGTATAACATTACAAGAAAGTTGTCCAGAAAATCAAACAAGACCAACCAGAGGTACAAGTGCAGGCAAGTGCACAACTTCACAACATGTCCAGTTACAACTACAAGTCCAAGTTCGAAATCCAAAAATGCAGATCATCCATGCATGAAGAACCAGAAGTATAAGTATGGCAGTGAAACTCAGTGAAGTGCACAAGCAACATGACAGCAGACCAGTGTCAACAACCAAGTGAAGAACATGGATGTAAAAGGCAATACACAAGTGACAATGCAGTAACAACCAGAATGTTACTCAATGCACATGCCAACAACAAGTCCAGCAACATGAACATATGGAGAAGTGGCACATCAATTTTTGAGAAGAACCAACAGAAACATGGAAATAATGACAGCAAACAAATGCGAGTGATTCGAGCAAAATGCTCCAGATCACTAAGTCCAGCTACTCAAATAACACAGTGGCAACCACAAGTCACAAAAGTTCAAGTAAATGCAGAGAACAATGCAATCATGAAGTATGTAATTCGAACTAACATGACATGCAAGACCAAAGTGCAATATACTTCAATAATCAAGTTCAGGTCAGAGCAACCACTACAATGATACAAAGCAAGTTCGACAAGCAAACAACAAGTTCATGTTTGAAACCACTCGAGTGCAACAGAGAAGCTATGGTACTATGCAAATACATAGCAGTATCAAGTGATACAGAAGATGGACGAGGTTCAACATTGCAGAGATGGCCGAAGTCAGAATTCAAAAATCAAATTCGCATCTTTGAAAAAGCCAGCAATGAAAAAGGGAAAGTTTTTGCCTTTTTATTCAAGAAAAATCGTACGCGTGAAAATCAAAGCCGTGAGCATCAAGACAGAAAGTAAATCAGGAAAGCCGTGCGCATCAAGCAATAGAAAAGTTTTGGAAAGTATCGAATTGAAACGAAGAAAGCAGGTGTATTCAAATTCATATAAATATCAAACCCGGACTATTATCATCGGCATCGAGTTAAAAAGCAAGCAATCAAACGAGCAACAAAAGAAATTACATACCGAATCATCAACAACTCGATCATCATAGAACGAGAGAGAAAAAGCAACGCAAACCATTGAATTAATCATCAGAGAAGGAGCGACCAACCGAGCAAGAAAATCAAACAGTCGCGATCTCCAATATTCAGAAAACCCTAATTTCAGAAAGGAACGGCCGCAATTGTTTCAAAAGGAAGAGAAAAGGACCGAAGCCCTAATTCGACAAAAAGGAACGGGCCAAGCAAAAGAAAAAGGATCGGCCGCATTATTCTTTACAAATAAAAGAAGTGGATCGGGTTAAACTATGCAAATGGGCCGGCGTGTTTATTATAAAGGGCTTTAGTTTTTAGTTAGGGTTTTATTAAAAGGGTTTTTTTTTATTTTGAGCAAAAATTAGGGATTAAAATTTATATTTTAATTTTTGCTCCTGGTTTTATTTTTGAAGTTGTTTTTTCTTTTCGAGTCAAAGAATTTGTAAATCACCACCTAGGTTGTAGGTAGTGTCAGATTGTCTAGTTAGAATTAGTTCAGTGAGCAGGGTGTGCGAGTTTACAAAACTCTATAGGTGGGAGCAGAGTTTGCGAGTAAGCGAAACTCTATAGGCGGAGCAGGGTGTGCGAGTCTAGTAGAGTGTTTGTGAGCGGGAGCAAAGGTTTGCGAGTCTAGTAGAGTGTTTGTAAGCGGGATACTGTTTAATTCTAATAGAAATCTGGGAATGCAGCAGTAGGCAGGTGTTGCCGAAACTGGGTAAATTTTGTGTGTGATTTACTTTACAGCATATTTATTTCTGCAGTTTGTTTTTACGTTTAAATCGAGAAAATTTGCTATAACCCTATTCACCCCACTCTAGGGTTAATCTAGATCCTACAGCTATCAGTTATGTCACCTCGAAGGCACATATCTGCTTTCTCACTCTCGCTCCTAGTACTTTTATTATCTTCATCACTTGTATTCCATGTGGTTGCAAAACTTCTTCTTTTTGATTTATTTTCTTAGCCGTGTCGATTTCGAGGACAATTGGGCTTGATGTGTCCGGGTTTATTGCACTTGTGACAGATGATTTCCTGCTCTTCTGGATTGTCTAGTGCTTTTGCTATTCTGCTTTTCAATTTCTGATTTAGAGCTTGATTTCTGTATTTGTGATTCTACCTTTTTAATTTCTTCATTAATAGTGCCAGCTCAACTGCTCCATCATCATCACTTTCCGTCGTTCCTTTAAGTGCTATTGATTTCTTTCGAGTATCACCTCCTTCTCGTTCTTCCTTGAATTTCATTTCTACTCATAGGTGGTGAGATTTCCGATGAGCTCTTCAACTTTGATTTGTTTCAAATCCTTTGATTATTGAATGGCTATAACTTTTTGCTTCAAAATTCTGTGGAAGGGCTCTAAGGATTTTTTGAACTATTTCCAACTCTGTGTATGATTTTCTAAGAGCTGTTGATTTGTATACGAGATTGGAAAGTCGTGCATACATCTCTTTAACATTCTCATCCTTGGCCATTGTGAAGTTCTCGTATTCGCTACTAAGCATTGCAAGGTGAGATTCCTTGACTTAAGATGTTCCTTCGTGAGTCACTTCAAGTGTGTGCCAGATTTCCTGCGTAGTTAGACAATGTGAGACACGATTATATTCAATATGATCCAATTAACAAATAATAGAATTCATGGCTTTAGCATTAGCATTCTGTAACTTATTTTGTAGATATGTCCATTGATCAATTGGTTTTTTAATTTCCTGATTATTTACTACTATACTTGGCGCTCTGTAACCCGTCTCAACAATATTCCAAGCATCAATGGTTTTTAGAAAAAAATTCATTCTATTTTTCCAATAAGCATATTCACCATTGAACATCAGTGGTCTAGTTATGAACTGACCCTCAGCAAAACCGTTGTTAAAAGAAGTCATTTTAGAATTTTAAATTTTAAAACAAAAATTATTTTTTGAAAACAAATCAATTTTTTTTTAAAATAACTGCTTTTATTCCTAGCTCTGACACCACTTGTAGGATCGATTTCACCCAAGAGAAGGGGTGAATAGGGTGATAAAAATATTTTCAACACAGATATATCATAATTATAGGAGCCTAGATAATAGCAGAATAATAAATGTAGAAATAGAACAATACAAAATTTACCCAGCTTCGGCAAAACCTTGCCTACGTGTTGCCCCCAAGGTTTCTACTAGAAATTAAGCAGTCAGATGCTTACACACGTAAACTCGCGACATCCGCTATCGACTAACCTTAACTCTATGCTCAAAACCCAGCCATAACTCAACCACTGAGTTGCGAATTCTCGAATTACACCACCGTAACTCGTCCCCTAGTCATACGATTAGAATTTACAAGAGTTTAAAAGGAATTACAAAATTAAAAGCAATTAAAAAACAATTTAAAAATCCAAACCCTAATTTTTAATAATAAAAGCCTAAAACATTAAGCCAGACCAATATAAAATTAGTGATAAGTGTTATTCCTTTCGTCCCTTTTATATCCTCGGTTGACTCCTTTATTTGTGATAATGGCTGCTTCAATTCATTCGTTCCTCTTCTCTTTGCTCGAAAATTAGGGCTTTTGATAATTTGAAGTCTTCGCTTGAATGTTGGTCGATTATAGCGGATATTGCTTTGTTTTGTGTTGACAATTGACTCTCTATCTTTAATTTTCTTTTGGCTACTTCAATTCGTCGAGGATGCTTTTTTGAAAAAGTGGTACGTGATATTCCTTTTATATTTTAATTATACTCGACTTTTGATTCGAGTTCCTAATTGATCTTATGCTCTGGTATATTGCTTGAACTCGATTGCTCCTCATGCCCATGACGTTTACAGTTTATACTGGATTCGATGTCCTATAAATTCGTTCGTATATAATCATTTGATTTTGTCAATTTATTTATGTCAGCCATTGATTTTCATATGGATGCTAGTGATAATTTCTGACTTGTTCCAATTCGTATAATTTGGGTTACTTGATTATCACGGCTCGATTCTTGGCTACCACGGCTCTGACTTTTCTATGACGATATTGATTTATTTCGACCGGTGATTTGAATTTGTTTCTTATGACTTGGTACCAATTTTTGTGCGCTAACTTCGGCTTCTCTGTTTTTGTTCATTTTGAAATTCCCGATGTGTTTTGACTTTGTTAAAAAAACCGTTGTCTGCATTGAACTTGCACCGTGTCTTCATTTGTACACATATGTATGTGATGTATCGGTTGCTCATGGTAGTCTTCTTTACTTGGTTTTGGAAGTTGTCATCATATTGTCTACTGTGAGAAAAATTTGGCTATGTTTCACTTGGATTTGTACTTGGTTATGTGCATGGCTTGGTCTTGTAGTCTACTGTGTATTCATTGTTGAGGCTGCTTTTGACTGGTATTTGCCTGTGTATAGCATGTTGAGCTGGTACATGCTGATTACTTTGTAGTTGTACATATGTCTATGTGTTCACACTGTATATATATGTTCTAGTTGCTGTGCACATTGTTCTAATTCTATATGAAGTCACATATGCACACTTGTTGTTGATTTAGTCTGTTGCATCGAGTGTGCATTGATCTCTTGTGGTACTTGAGTCTTGTTCCCATTTCCTTGTATCTGAACCTTTTGCACTTCCTTTTGTACTTGAATGCATGTTTGAACGTGACTGTGCGATCTGCATTGTTGTACTCCTGATGCATTGCATTTGTTGTTGCCATTTACTTGAATTTAGTTGCTTTTTTTTTTCTGGTTCCTGACCATTGGTGTTATGTGTGAACTGCTTTGATGCAAGTCTGTACTTTGATATGCATATGAGCGTGTGCATGTTTGTGACGAGTTGCACTATGGTTTCTCTGACCAGTCTTGTTGACTTTTTTTGCTTACTTCAAGTGTACATCACTGAACTTTTTGGTTGAGACTTGTTTTAGTTGTCTTGACCATTTTCTTGTGCATTTTTAATTGCACTTGTGTTGAATTCAGTTTTAAAGCTCGGGTTTGACCTTGTGCTCGTGTCGTGATTTTATTTGTGTCTCACTTGAGTTGAACCCGACTTTTAATTTGGGTTTGTCCTTATGCTCACCTGTCTCTGTGGATTTGTCAAGTGTATATCGATGTGCACGGCCTTGTGGCATGTACAGCTATACACTGTGCATGTCACAAGTTGTTCATGTATGATGAATTCAGAATTAAATGATGACGAACAACCCAGATAATTGAGACAAATAATATTTTCAAAATTACATTTTATTTTACACTATAGAATATTTTCTTTTCAATTTTACCGCGTTAGTGTTTATTTTGCAGATTGCTCAGATGCTGGATTCAATCTGGAATGAAGTTGAAGATCAATTTTGAGCGAACGACTGATATGTAGTGAGGTGCTGATGTAAATGATAATTGTGATGTAATCAAAATTGTATATACAGTGAGAGCTTAAATTTGTACTATTCAAAATTGTAATAAACGTTTGTTTGAATAAAATATCCGTTTGAATTTAAATTCTTAGTTATTTACTTTATTCAGCAAATATTTACTTTATTATGTGAAAAATAAAGTAGTGCATTAACAAATACATTTAAATGAACATATATGTTTATTATCATCAAAAAAAATCATATACTCGCATATTCAACATTCGAAAGGTTTAAAATGGAAGGTTTTCCAAAGGTTTTATGAGGCAATGTTTTAAAATGTTTTAACATAGGATGTCTAGTGTTTTATTGCTTCGAAAGGAAAGATTCTGGTGGTCTCGAAAGGTTGAAGTATGGTTTCGAATGGAAAGGTTTTTTTCTCTAGGCCTAGATATTTAAAGGGTTTTACTTGGTTTCGAAAGTTCAAAAGATTAAGAAAGGGGTACTTTCTATGGAATTGAAAAGGGTACTTTTAAATGGTTAAATGTTTTCATCAACTAAAGTTTGAGTAAAGTGTGTGTGTATATATATAATATGCTAAGGTGATTTTGAGTAAAGCGTAATGATTTTATATTTCCTTGCATAAGTTTGATTTAAAGGTTTTAAATCACATTGAAAAGATTTTCAAGGAAAATTATGGAAGGGGGTCCCTAGGTAAAATGACTCAGATATCAAAATACCAGATGGAAAGGTATAAGGTTGCGCCCTACACATTAGCTATTAGCCCCAACTAATTGTTGTCTAAAATTATAGTGTGTAGGGCTTGGTCAGATAGACTAAAAATTAAGATTACACACAAAATGAAATATATATTTGTATACAGATAGGTTAAGAGCCCTCAAAACCATTAGGATCAAGAAGATCTAGGGGATGATTAAGCTAGGGATAGACCATCCAAAAGCTGGGTAATTAACAGATAGTTTGTAACGACCCGCCTTTCATTCCATAGAAAGACGCATCATTAAGAAGAAAGAAAGAAAGGGATAGACAAGAGAAAAGATAGAAAAGAAAGAACCAAACAACATCAGAATCTCACAGTGGAATTGATAAATTATATTATATCACATAAAATATACATAGTACCATATACATCAGAGATATACAGTTAATACAACACAAACTAGACAGTTATAAACATCTGTCTATGTACATCATAGAAAACATATACAACACTAGCACAGCGGAATCTCTATATCTATACGCTGAAGCCTCCTGCTCCATATCTCCTCCAGAACTCGTTAAAGCTAACCTGAATCCCTCAACTACTCATACGTAATATGAGTACCCAAGAGTTTAATAAAACAGAAAATAAACACTTGTGTCAGACATTGGTCTGGTGTGAGTAAATGAGTTAAAGTTGCTTAACTTGAAAATCCTTTGAAAACAAAGTTATCATGTAAGTCTCCCCACACATAAATATGGGTAAGTTTTTACCTTACGCTAACCAAAACATTTAATAGGAAATCCAGTGATATTATAATAGGTTCTAGGGTTTTCAAGTAAATAGAAAATAGCCGAAATTGTTACATTTATTAAATTCCAGCTACATAGGTATACAATCAAAACCGTAAGGGCACGTAGGAGGAATGGGTTTCCATCAATGGCAGGGCTACTGGGGTACCGCCCGTCACAGTACAGGGACTAGATCACCATACCGAGGATTACTCCCAATCCCCTGCAACACAAAGCCGGAACCATCCCTTACTGGACAGTCCCCAACAAGACAACCCTGCAGATGGCCATCGCCAACTTCCCACACAACCGAATAAAAAGGGACCTCTAGACAGGGGTAAATCTCGTCCTTCTTGGGTGCTACCCACTTAGCCTTACTGCACCTCCCCTATTTTAGCCATTCCCGGTTGACGAGGCTTGAGGCTACGATTACCTTTATAGAACACATATATCTTAGAATGCTCATCGTCCACCGAACGATGTTCTGAAAGCATTCAATCCATACAAGTTTGTTCCGGGTTCGAACGAAACCGAAGGCACTATCTCGCTACACTAATTTTGGAATCACCCTCAGAGTTAACGACAATAGCCTTTGCATTCTGAATCTTCATCTCGAATCTAAATTACTACCCACGTTAAACTCGTATTGGAATCACCCTTAGAGTTTTAACGATGAATAGTCCTTATACCTCGAGTCTTCACTCTTCACTTGAGATTCACGACCTAACGTTTAATTTTGATCGATGTGGTTTTTAGAATTCCAAATTTGGAAACCCGATCCCGGTCTCATCGAAATCCAAAACGCCATCTTAATGTCCAAGTGATTTTAGTTTGAATAATTTAATTTAATTTAAAGCATTAAATTCACACAGCATCATTCACATATAAATATCACACATTTATCACAACTATAATCAATATCACATCATAGCACATCACTGATTATTCAAACTATAAGCATCATCCAATTCATCCATTCTACTCAATCAATCATCCACAAGCAGGAATCATTAATCCAATTTATAATTAATTTAATCAACTTAAATTAAATTAATTACTTGAGAATTAATCAAGTAATCCAGCTTAAACAATCAGTAATTAATTAATTAAAACCTTTTAAATTAATTAATCAACCTTTAATCATTTTATAAACCAATTAATTAATCTTTAATTAACAGATTAAATTATCCTTTAATTATCTTCTAAATTAATCACCCTTGATTAATTATTCCTTAATTACATTAAGTAATTAGCCTTTAAATTAATTACACAAATTAATTATTCTTTAATCACTTAGATTAATTAACCTTAATTACTTCCATTAATTAATTAATTATAATTAATTACATTAATTAATTATATCTTAATCACTTCATCGATTAATTATCTTTTAATTAATCACATATATTAATCAATTAAACCTTTGATTATTATCATTAATTACATTAATTAATGATCCTCTAATACTTTCATTTATTAATTATTCTTCTAATTACCTTTAATAATTAATCTTTAACTTAATTACATTTATTAATCAAACCTGATTAATCACATTCAATAATTAACTTCCCTTAATTACTTCATCAATTAAACCAACTCCTTAATTAATTACGTTAATTAATCCTTTAATTACACTGAGTAATTATCATTTAATTACTTCCCTCAAGTAATTATCCTTTAATTACTATCCATTAAGTAATTTCCCTTTAATTAATTACATCCATTAATTACTCATTAATTACTTCACTAAGTAATTATACTCCATTAATTACATTAAGTAATTATACTTAATCCCACCATTAACTAATTATCTTTAATTAATTAAACTTAATTAATTAACTAAAATTCACCACATTGACTTAAGTAATTACACCGAATAATTAATTTCCTTTAATTACTTCATAAGTAATTGCTCTAATAATCTTCTTAACATTAAGTAATTAATGTCTTAATTACTTATTACTTAATTATTCTTAATTGATTAATCTTGATTAATCAATTCTTAATTAAGTAATTAATTACACTTAATTAATTCCATAAATTAATTTATCTTAATTACTTAAATTAATCATTTTAGTTAATTATGTAATTATACTTTAATTACTTTTGTAAAAAAACTTGATCTAAATTAAGATAAAACATTTATTACATTAAACTCTTACCTTCCATTTTAAATTAAATTAAACTTAAAGTTTGAATTTGATTTATTTAAAATCATCATCTTTTAACTTATTAAGTTAAATACCTTTTTACCTTAATCACATTCCAATTTCAACAATTATTTTTGATTTGGAAACATCTATGGATTAATTACAAAGTTTTGTTTAAACTGTAATATTTTTATAAATCGAAACCATTTTGTACATTTAAAACTGTTTAAAGCTTTGCTTAAAAAAATTTGGTTTGTTTTTATTCTTATACCTTTCTTATGCTTTGAACATATTCATATTACATACCTTCAAAATATGTTTATTATTTGTTTTAAAACCCAGTAATAAAATCACTTAAGTAATATCACTTTGCTTTACTAATGTTATAATCAGGTCAAAATAGATAACAAGAGGAAGAAGAACCCGAGCCTATCAGGTAAGCTCGAACAAACACAAACATCAAGCCATCTCCTTCGAGTCACCATCGAACCCAACTCGAGATCAAACCCGAGCCCCTGCTTCATTCCCTACTTCTGAACCACACAGATATGATCGTGCACTGTGCATGTGCACGGCGATCAGACCGACATCCCCACTTTTCCGACCACGCTCGCAAGTCAACGGCGATCTCAACTTCCATCCCGACCATCCAATATCACCAAAACTCCAAAGAGACGAAAACGAGATGCAATGACAAAAACTGGAACGCAAACCATCGGAGAAACCATTCCAAGCCATCGTCACCGACCACTTGTACCCACGCCAACCTACCCAAAGCGACGTCTCGAATGCAGCCACGTTTCCCTCCATAAGTGATTTAGTCCGGTCACCTCACGACAATGAACAAACTACAATTTCCACGTCTTACCAATCCAGACTCCAAACCCTAGATAGGATTCACCAGACAACACCGATGATCAGAAAAATCTCGAACCATTTTTCCCACAACTACCTGACTACCCGCAATCTCCAGCATAAAACTCAACGCACTCCTCGCCACCTATCATCCGAAATTGACGGAAGTGTCAATTCCTTCCAGTTCGAGATAAGATAATCCCACACATAGATATCTTGAAATAACGATCAAAAAACCGTATTTCCTATTACGTATCGCTTTATGGAATTCAAACATGAATTCGTACTCATTGATTTTTTTGACTTATATAAATTTTCTCTGAAATTTCCAATTCTAAGATAATTACTAACTATAAATATTAGTTACTATATTTTAAAGTTTATAACACATTGAAATAGTCATTATTCATTTATATACCTTAGCCTAAAATTGATTGAAGAAGAAGATACAAATTTATAAGTGGAAGAGAAGCCTGTAAAATAACTGAACATGACCCATCCTTTACACAGACATGCACAAGCCAATCATTCATATCCATCTATATACATGTAAATTCATGCATATAAACAACTTCAACAATTTCCATATGAATCAGCGTAAGATCAGATTATAAAAAATGGTTTTAAAAAAAAAGTTTACTCACCAAATTTCAAAGCTGAGAGCAGAGGATAGGATTTGCAGTATTGATTACTGTTGTTGATCTGTACTTCGAATCTGTTGTTTGCATGCTGATTTGATTATTGAAGTTGAACTTGCTTGTTGTAGAAAACTTTGATTATAGGCTTGCTTTACAAATTTTTGAACTTCAGATTTGTTGAGTTTGCTGTAGATCCAGAGAAATCTCTGTAGTTGTAAATTTTCAGTTTGCAATTGAATTTGTTTTGCAGATTTTGAACAGATGTTTGGTTTTGGCTTCGAAACTTTGTTTTTAAAATAAGGTCTTAAATTTTCTTATAAAATCTGATTTTCAGTTTTGTTTTCAGAAGAAATGAAGGAAAAAGTTTGAACACAAAATGATTTTGCCAATTTTTCTCTTATAACATTTATTTTGAAATGTTTCAAAAATAAACAAATTAGTGCCACTTGTTGTTTTAAGTTGTACAATGTTATTACAAGTGTTTTCTCATAGTTTAATTGTTTTACAAATGTAAAAAACAAGTAATTTTATGTTTTACACCTTATTTAAATCTTTATTTATATTTTACGAGTATTAAAATTAATTTCTAAATTAATTTCTTTTTTCTACAAATGTTTTAAAATTTCATTTAAGTTGATTACTTATTTATATTAACATGATCTTATGTTTATTTCAATTTAGCTTTTAAATGTTTACATATATAAATTACCTTTATTAAGTACATTTCTTAATGTTTATTTGTATATTTTTAAAATATATTTTCAAAGCTAAATTTTAGTGAAATAAAATTTAAAAGAAAAGAATATTGAATTAAACCTTATTTTAAAGTTTCAAACTAAAAACATTGTACTTTAATATATGTGAACTAATTTCATTTCAAGAACCCATTTTTAAACAAAACAAATTAAGTTTTTTATTATAATATACTATTTTTAACTATTATATTTTAAACAAAATAAATATTTTCTTTAATTACTTTTGAAAATATAAGATAGATTTTTAAATAAGCTAATGAAAAGTTTCTATATTAAATTCAGTCAAATCTTTCAATTCACAATATATACATATATACATATATATTATAAATTTGAAAACATGTCTTATTAAATTTAAGTTTAAATTAAAATTAAAATCAAACTCCCTATTTACAATGTATACACTCATATATACATTATAAATAGAATATCTTTTTAATTAGCTTAGAAAGATAAATTTTATCATTTAAATATTTTTTATTAACTTTGAAGAGAATAAAATCCCCAAATTAAATTATTATCACAATAAATTTTGAAAAGATAACATTTGTAAAATTAAACAATTATTAGTTTTTGAAAAGATAATTAGATTATTAAATCAATATTACACATTTTAAAATAATTATTAATGGAAATTATTAAATAAAATATTGCCTAAATTTTCGGGACATCACATTCCTCCCCCCTAAAAAAATTTCGTCCCCGAAATTTAAAAGCAAAGAAAATTTAATAATCCCATACAGATTTTAATTTCAAAACAGCAAGCATATGTTATCAACCATATACTAGCAAACATAACAATCAATTCAAACAAACAATATTTATTATCCAGACAAAATTCTGGACAGAACCTTCTAGAGTTTCCCAGGTGCAAACACCGGAATACTCACTCTACAGAATCTAAACTGGCCACACCACTCCGATCTAGATCTCCTAAATCTCGATCTACAAATCTAAACAGGATACCGAACCACAGACAAGTCCTGTTCAACTTCCAAATCTCATTAGAACTGCTGGTTCTTAAACCAGTGACTGATCATACACGTATTCCCTAAGAGATACGTGAAAAACATAACGAATTCCAGCCATCCGAACTGGCAATTCAATCCTGTAGATCAAACATTTAACCTTAAGAGCATACAAAAAAATCCAACACACTTCTGAGCTAGCTTCCAGTCTTACCCAAATCTTATAGCTCTTCTGATTGGAGAAAACTTACCCAAAATCAAATCTTCGACTTCTGATTCTGAATTTCCTTTGACTCTTATCCACAAAACCCTCATGCCGATCTTGGGCTGCCTTCAACCTTCTTGATCAATCCAAATCTTCGCAGATGCCTCACTGACCAAATCTGGTTCAAGAAATAGAAGATCTCCGGATCCTACTCAACAAGATGGTTCATCCAAGATCAATCAAAATCCACCACTCAAACTCTACTACACAAACATCAGAAGAATTCAAACATAGCTCTCCTATTCGGAAAACAGAACAGATGCACAAGACAACCAAGCATTCAGATTACGAATGAACTTCCTGTAGAAATCTCCTGATCTAAGATAAACACAAAGTTCCAAGGAATCCAAGGTTGCTTCTATTCCGGAATAGCTACCACCTTGCTTCCGCTACACAACTCCGATTTGAAGAATATGAGAATGCTGTTGATGAACACAAGCATAGACTTAATCAACTCATCCCGGAAACATGTTCATCAAATTCCATAAAATCTTTGTGACTTATCTGATTCGGTCACAAATATCACAGCAAAAATCCAGCCAGAAAACTAGATCCAATCAATCTTGACTGCTTAACCAGAACTCTCTCCCTAAAAGCCCTCCCACAACTAGGTTGCACCACCGGTAAAACCCCAAGAATCAAGTCGATACAGATCTCAATCTCTTGACGTGGATGCAAAACTTGACTACATCGAAGATATCCAGAAAAGCTCAAACCAATTCGATAGCTCCCACTCCTCTAGAGATGCCTCAATCTCAAACAAAGATTACTAAGAGAACTACCAAACCATCGCAAGTCACTTTTGCAATTCGACCCAGCTCAGATTGCAAAGAAACTGTTCTCTCTTCACAAATAGAACAGCTTAAGCCTTCTAAACCAAAAGAAGAAACTGATGGTCCACCTCTCTACAAACATCAAACCTAGTTGAGCTTCCAGAAGAAGTGGGCAAGTCTTCACCATCTGCTCGGCCTATCGACAGAAGAATCACAAAGACTCCTGAACCATCAAAGAAACATACCACTCTACTACTTCCGGACACTACCTTTAGGACACGGCTAAGCACAGAAACCTTTCTGACAACTCACTCAACTCCTCCGAGTTGCTACTGTTGCCAAAGACTTTCTTATCCAAAAGCTCCTCGAATCACAAAGCTATATCAGCCAACTCCACAAAAGTGTCTTCAAGATGGTCGATATATCAAGAAACTCGGCTTCAAACCAAGCACAAACACCTTGCTGAACTGAGTCTCAAACTCCAAAACAGACAAATCTCCTTCCTAAGGTTGCCAAGATACCATCACTGCTACATCACTCCGACTGATCTAAACTCTATAAAATTCCCTCGCACGAAAGATGGACTTCGAAGCTTGAAAAGGTTTCCTTCAGAGATCGGTGAAATCCATACACTATACTGCAAAGCTTACTCAAGATGCCCAATACTGCCCTGGCAGATACTCTTCCAATCATAATTACTCAGATTTCTCCCACTAGTGGTAGTCGTGCTATACACACGACTACCTCTTCTACCTATAGAACTTATATTGGAAAACCCGAACAGGTAACCCAATAAAATAGGTAGGTATAATGATATACACAAATATATACACACACAAATATGTATATACAAAAATACAAGTACGCTCTCTCTTTGAAATAAAATCTCTCCAAAACCTAGGTATTCACTCAACCTAGCGCTCTGATACCACAATGTAACGACACGCCTTTCATTCCATAGAAAGATGCATCATCAAGAAGAAAGAAAGGGATAGAAAAGAGAAAAGATAGAAAAGAAAGAACCAAACAGCATCAGAATCTCACAGCGGAACGAATAAATTATATCACATAAAATATTACATAGTATCATATACATCAGAGATATACAGTTAATACAACACAAACTAGATAGTTATAAACATCTGTCTAGTTATTACAACTCAATTACATCATAGAAAACATATACAACACTAGCACAGCGGAATCTCTATATCTATACGCTGAAGCCTCCTGCTCCATATCTCCTTCAGAACTCGTCAAAGCTAACCTGAATCCTCGACCACTCATACATAATATGAGTACCCAAGAGTTTAATAAAACAGAAAATAAACACTTGGGTTAGACATGGGTCTGGTGTGAGTAAACGGGTTACAGTTGCTTAACATGAAAATCCTGTGAAAACAAAGGTATCACATAAGACTCCCCACACATAAACATGGGTATGTTTTTAACTTATGCTAACCAAAAAATTTGATAGGAAATCCTGTAATATTATAATAGGGTCTAGGGTTTTCAAGTAAATAGAAAATAGCCAAAATTGTTACATTTATTAAATTCCAGCTACATAGGTACAAAATCAAAACCGTAAGTGCACGTAAGAAGAATGTGTTTCCATCAATGGCAGGGGTACTAGGGTACCGCCCGTCGCAGTACAGGGCCTAGATCACCGCACCGAGGATTACTCCCAATCCCCTACAACAAAAAGCCGGAACCATCCCTTACTGGACAGTCCCCAACAAGACAACCCCGCAGATGGTCGTCGCCAACTGCCCACACAGCCGAATAAAAAGGGACCTCTAGACAGGGGTAAATCTCGTCCTACTTGGGTGCAACCCACTTAGCCTTGCTGCACCTCCCCTGTTTTAGCCATTCCCGGTTAATGAGGCTTGAGGCTACGATTACCTTTATAGAACATATCTATCTTAGAATCATCATCATCTACCTGACGATGTTCTGAAAGCATTCAATCCATACAAGTTCGTTCCGAGTTCGAACGAAACCGAAGGCACTGTCTCGCTACACTCATTTTGGAATCACCCTCAGAGTTAACGACAATAGCCCTTGCATTTTGAATCTTCATCTCGAATCTGAAAGTACTACCCACGTTAAACTCGTATTGGAACCACCCTCAGAGTTTTAACGATGAATGGTCCTTACACCTCGAGTCTTCACTCTTCACTTGAGATTTATGACCTAACGTTTGGATCGATGTGGCTTTTGGAATTTCAAATTTGGAAACTCGATCCCGGCCTCATCGAAATCCAAAACGCCATCTTAATGTCCAAGTGATTTTAGTTTGAATAATTTAATTCAATTTAAAACATTGAATTCACACAACATCATTCACAGATAAATATCACACATTTATCACAGCTATAATCAATATCACATCATAGCACATCATAGATTATTTAAACTATAAGCATCATCCAATTCAGCCATTCCACTCATTCAATCATCCACAAATAGGAATCATTAATCCAATTTATAATTAATTTAATCAACTTAAATTAAATTAATTACTTGAGAATTAATCAAGTAATCCTGCTTAAACAATCAGTAATTAATTAATTACAAACCTTTTTAATTAAGTAATCAACCTTTAATCACTTTATAAACCAATTAATTAATCTTTAATTAACAGATTAATTATCCTTTAATTATCTTCTAAATTAATCACCCTTGATTAATTATTCCTTAATTACATTATGTAATTAGCCTTTAAATTAATTACACAAATTAATTATTCTTTAATCACTTAGATTAATTAACCTTAATTACTTCCATTAATTAATTAATTATAATTAATTACATTAATTAATTATATCTTAATCACTTTATTAATTTATTATCTTTTACTTAATCACATTTATTAATCAATTAAACCTTTGATTATTATCATTAATTACATTAATTAATGATCCTCTAATACTTTCATTTATTAATTATTCTTCTAATTACCTTTAATAATTAATCTTTAACTTAATTACATTTATTAATCAAACCTGACTAATCACATTCAGTAATTAACTTCCCTTAATTACTTCATCAATTAAACCAACTCTTGATTAATTACATTAATTAATCCTTTAATTACGCTGAGTAATTATCACTTAATTACTTTCCTTAAGTAATTATCCTTTAATTACTATCCATTAAGTAATTTCCTTTAATTAATTACATCCAGTAATTATTCATTAATTACTTCACTAAGTAATTATACTCCGTTAATTACATTAAGTAATTATACTTAATCCCATCATCAACTAATTATCTTTAATTAATTAAACTTAATTAATTAACTAAAATTAACCACATTAACTTAATTAATTACACTGAGTAATTAATTTCCTTTAATTACTTCATAAGTAATTACTCTAATAATCTTCTTAACATTAAGTAATTAATCTCTTAATTACTTATTACTTAATTATTCTTAATTGATTAACCTTGATTAATCAATTCTTAATTAAATATTTAATTACACTTAATTAATTCCATAAATTAATTTATCTTAATTTAATTACTTAAATTGATCATTTTAGTTAATCAAGTAATTATACTTTAATTACTTATGTTAATAAAACTTGATTTAAATTAAGATAAAACATTTATTACATTAAACTCTTGCTTTCCATTTTAAATTAAATTAAACTTAAAGTTTGAATTTGATTTATTCAAAATCATCATCTTTTAAGTTATTAAGTTAAATACCTTTTTACCTTATTCACATTCCAATTTCAATAATTATTTTTGATTTGGAAACACTTATCGATTAATTACAAAGTTTTGTTTAAATTGTAATATTTTTATAAATCAAAACCATTTTATACATTTAAAACTGTTTAAAGCTTTGCTTAAAAAAATTTGGTTTGCTTTTATTCTTATACCTTTCTTATGCTTTGAACATATTCATATTACATAACTTCAAAATATGTTTATTCTTTGTTTTAAAACCCAGTAATAAAATCATTTAAGTAATATCAATTTGCTTTACTAATTTTATAATCAGGTCAAAATAGATAACAAGAGGAAGAAGAACCCGAGCCTATCAGGTAAGCTCAAACAAACACAAAATCAAGCCATCCCCTCCGAGTCACCATCAAACCCAACTCGAGATCAAACCCGAGCCCCTGCTTCATTCCCAACTTCCGAACCACACAGAGAGGATCGTGCACCGTGCACGTGCACGGCGATCAGACCGACATCCCTACCTCGCCGACCATGCTCGCAAGTCAACGACGATCTCAACTTCCATCCTACCATCCAGAATCGCCAAAACTCCAGAGAGATGGAAACGAACTACAACGACCAAAACTGGAATGCGACCCATCAGAGAAACCATTCCAAGCCATCCCCACCGACCACCTGTACCCACACCGACCTACCCGGAGCTACATCTCGACTCCAGCCACGTTTCCTCCCATAAGAGATTTAGTCCGGTCACCTCACGGCGATGAATGAACTACAATTTCCATGTCTTCCCAATCCAGACTCCAAACTCTAGATAGGCTTCACCAGACAACACTGATGATCAGAAAAATCTCGAGCCATTTTTCCCACAACCACCCGACTACCCGCAACCTCCAACATAAAACTCAATGCACTCCTCGCCTCTTATCATCGGAAATTGACGAAAGTGTCAATTCCATCCAGTTCGAGATAACTCGATAATCCCATACGTAGAAATCTTGAAATAACGATCAAAAATCCTTATTTCCTATTACGCATCGATTTATGGGATTCAAACATGAATTCGTACTCACTGATTTTTTGACTTATATAAAGTTTCTCTGAAATTTCTAAATCTAAGATAATTACTAACTGTAAATATTAGTTACTATACTTTAATGTTTATAACACATTGAAATAGTCATTATTCATTTATATACCATTGTCAGGACCCGATTCTTCGACTTCCGAAAATTCAACATCGACACTCACTTTATCGACTGCCGAGGAATCGAACGACGGAAAACCGAACACTGAGGGTTTTTAAAATGAATTTTAAGAGAAGAAAAGAAGAGACAAAGATAGAAAATTTAGATAGGGAAAAGAAGATAGAAAATTTTAAAATAGAAGAAAAAGAGAAGAAGAAAAAGAAAAACAGAAGAAAATAGGACGGAACAGAAAACAACAGAACTACATCAGAATCTCACAATTCGCAGCGGAACAACATATAATAATAAATGAATAATCTTTAAACAAAGAACTATATCAGTTATTACATTTTATACATTACATTACATCATATCATCAGAGTGTACAACAACAACAAATAGTGCAACGGAAAAAGAAATACTATATAAGTAATATGCTATGCCATCCAGCTTGCCTCCAGCAACTCCTGAATATCCAGAATATCCTGATAAACCTTAACTCTTGACTGCCCGTGTGGAAATTGGTGGGCACCCAGAGTTTAGGAAGGAAAATAATAAACTCCAAGTCAGTCATGTGACTGGTGTGAGAACTCAAAACAGTTTATTTATCTTTAAAATCAAAATAGAGGAATATTTTTAAATTAAATTCGCAATGCTTTTAAAAATGAGACTACCATAAGGCCTCCCGCACACACACACACATGCAAACGCAGAATCGGAGGAGATTTCTCCTTATGATAGTCAAAGATGCTTGATACGCATTTAAAATAACATTTGATATTATTACTAGTGCATAGTGTAGGGGAAAAATTCATTTTGAAAGTAGAATATAAATCTTAGCCAACATAGACATTTCGAACTATGCCTACTATAGCTACCATCCAAACAGTGGTGACCACCATAAGTGAATGATAGGTTCTACAACTAAAACCGTACAAGTTTCGTATTGGGAATTGGATTTCCAACAAATGGTCAGGCCAAGGAACTTCCCATTGCCACATGAGAATGCCTCTGGAAAGACATCCCCGAGAACCAAACCGGAACTCTGCCAACACAAGGCCGGGTTACCCCTAACTGGGTAACTACTGACACGAGCACGCCATTCCCCGATCGTAAACGACCTTTCTCACGGGATCCCGATAGCCAATAACCACAAAGTAATAAATTCGTAGTAACCACATAGGTTAAATATCTGGGCTCCATACCATGATACCACCTCTATCCAGAAGGAAATGTACATACCCTAAAGGGTGCTACCCCTTATAACCTTGCCGCATCTTTCCTGTTTTGACCATTTCCGGGGTGTGAGGTTCGACGAAGTCACGTCCACAAAAACATACTTTATTCAAAAGCCATGCTTTGGGTCAACAAATGATCAACACAATGATCACAAGGATAGACGATCAAATAAACGATCCTATCACAAATAATCAACACAATGATCATTTCAGCATCACTCAGCATGTCACATTACCAAATTGGGAATATATCGCTAATAACTTCAACTATATAACCTCTGAGCTCGTATGTCTCAGAGAAGGGTGTTAAGCTAAAAGAATAAATTCTCCGCCACCAACAGAAATATATTTGAATGAAATCGGCTTTATATCTCAACTTGTAATGTTAGACACACAATCCATACAAGTCTGTTCCGGGATCGAACAAAACCGAAGGCACTTACAAAGAAGTCCTTGCAATCCGGATATTCACAATCCTGATCGGATTTCCCATCACTTAGGGAGTCTCTATACCGCTGCAACTCAGTGCAGAGACAATCGATAGGTCATCCTATCGTTCTCGCAAATACCGGGTCTTCAACACCGATCTTCAATGCAATTATAACGACGTATCACATATTCGGAATGGGTTATACGACCCCATGGTCCTTTCCCGGTTAACCCGAATAGTGAGCGCTTATTCAAAAATAAGTGTAGCATTCACATTCAAACAAATCACATCAATTACCCATTCAAAGGGAAATATTGATAGTCGGTTATTGAACTATCACTGGATATGCACACATCACCAGATTCCAAATAATTTTCCAAATTTTTTTATTTTCCAAAATATCTTTACAAGATATATAATTTCAACACTTCAAAAATAAATCAACATTTATTTTCAAACAAATTCCCTTTCACATATAAATTCCATAATGAATTTATATTTCAAAATATTCATGCATATGATTTCAATTTATTCATTTCAATTTATCTTCAAAAAGATAAATTCTAATTATTCACTTCATATTGGAAAAACAATTCCATACTTATTTAATTATAAGTAATTCACTAATCTTTTTATTTTCAACCTTGGAAAATATTCCATATACTTAAATCGAGATTAAGTATATATTTCATTCTTTAAGGAAATCATTCTCATAAACATATTTATTTGGGCCAAAACGAATGTTACGTAAAACATCGTTACGACGTCCCAAAATCACTAGTATAGGGATTCGAAATTAAAATAGATATATAAATCCCAATACTATACAAAACATTTCCTTTCGGAAACCATTTACTATAACAACAGTGTTATAGTCCATTATTTCCTTCTATTTCTCGAAAACGTCTATTTCAACAATAAATGTTGAAATCTATGGTTTCGAATCTCAACACATTTTAAAACATCGTTAGATCGTTTTAATTCTATTTAAAACATTCAAATCCAAACCATTTTCTTTAACGTGTTATTCACTATTCAAAAATGTGAATAAACTTCGTTAACAAATCTCATCCTTTTATTCATTTTAATTCAAAGGATTATTCACTATTCAAAAATGTGAATATAACTCCATTAAATAAGTTATGACAATTAACTTATCAAAATAAGTTGTTTGCGGATTTATAAAACAACGTTTATAAATTCCATTTCTATTTATTTATAAAAACTTCCTTTTTATAAATTTTCTTTATTAACCTATTCACTTTATAACTCCATTATAAACCAAAAATTCAAATTATAAGTTAAATGCTTATAAAACGATTATTTTACAAAATCGTTCTTTTAAAGACTTTCCAATTTATAAATCTTATAACTTATAAGATCCATTTCTTTAACCAATCTATTCTACAAATAATTTCACCAAATTTATAAATCTTACTATTTATAAATTTCTTTTATAACTTCACAGTTTATAATTCCATAAATTTCATTCATTTATGAAATTCATTTCCACTTCATTTAAACACTTATAAAAACTCGTTTTATAATGTCAACATTTCAATTTATAAATATCCATTTATAAATCTCTTAATATAAATCAATTTATATTATTCTTTAAAACGTCTTTAATCTCCTTTATTATTTCACCATTTTTGATTCATAAAATAATTAAATTTTATAAAATCCTATATTTAACTTTTCTCAATAAATTCTAAAATCCCGATTAAACTCTTTTATAAAATCAATAGCATCATATTCTCAAAAATCAGTTTTTAACTATATTTCTCAAAAATCATAATTTTTATAACTTTAAAAATTATAACGTTTATTTATTTAAAATGAATCAAACTCCAAACATATAGTATATTTTCAAAAATCACTTTATAAATCATTTTAAAATCCCAAAATTTGGTCCAATGATGCTACACACCAAATAGTCAATCACGACTACAACGATATCATATATCGATATGATAATCAATCAAATATCAAAATATCTGAAATTAAATAAAAACTGTTGAGGAATCCAGTTGGATCCCTCCAACCTGTTTTCCTGCATTCACAAACATTAGCACAATACCAATTTCGCTCCAGTACGAAATTATCGCGGTATATGTTCTTATTAAATATTATCCGCTTAATAACGGCGTAATAGGGTCTCATCCGCTAAACAAAAAATGCGGGAAATCAACAACTGCAATATATACATATGCCAATATATATATATTGATATTATACATAATACCAATTTCACTGTTTATGAAATATTCGCGGTATATGTTTTTATTAAATAACATCCGCTTACTAACGGCATATAATGTCTATTTTAACAATCAATAGATATTAATCAACATTCAAACATGCATTCAAATATTTTAAATCTAACTATTTAAAATAAAATCGAAACTGATTCGATTGAGTGAGAAGTTCTCACCTTGATTTTATTTTCCGTTTTAGCGATTTATTTCGAATAAAATTAAACGGACGTTTAATTTTACCCAAAATTCTCACTAACTCCAAATGACTCCAAATCACCTCCATCGCGTAGTGCTCGTCCATACGATTCCAACGCAACTGGTTTCGCACGTTTTCGACCTCGTATGAAAAAGTTATGAATATTTGAAGTTTATACAAATTTTTATACACAATTTACAACATAAATTATAATTAAAACCCTACACAAGTTACAGGCCGTAGGATCTTGAACCCCCCCCCCCCATCAACACCGTACGTTTGCTTCTTCCTTCCTCTTGCGTTTCTTGCTACAGACAAAGGCCGAGCAAAAGGAACCCATAGCACAAACTTAGGGTTAAATTTAGCAACCTCCTCGTTGAACTTGAACTCGATCAAGAGCCACCACTGGAAGCGCCTCCCCAAGATCCATCCACGTGGCAAGTGTGGTCGAACTCGGCTATCCCCATAGCCTCGAAATGTGTGCGCAACCGCAGGTCTTTGAAGACGATTTGCCGTCAATCCATCGCATGATTTTCGATCATAACCGTTGAATATAAGGATCTCACGTAGCTCTACAACTTTGTAGTTGGAGATTTCTTGAATGGGTTTGTGGATTGAAACATAATTGAAGAAAAGAGTCTGCAATTTTCGGCCATTAGTTGCTTGAACTGGCGGCTGCTTAGATTAGGGTTATATTTTTTTTTATTTTTAGAATTATGGGGGGTATTTATAGAGAATTTTTCAATCACTATTCATCCGGGTTTTCCGAACTCCGATTTACGCGCCGTAACCAGTGTTTCTAAGGTTTACCCCGCGTTCCGGACACAATGGAACAGGTTTCGGAAGCTAATTCGGAAGTATGTGCGAGTTATGGCTTTAAACGCTCAATTTAAATTAAACCGATTTAAGCGATTTTCTAGGCGTTTTAATTTGTACCGGACAAACCGTAAATCCAATTGACTTGAAATTTGAAACCTTACAATAATATCACATTACAGATCCGATGAAACTGGTTTCGTCGAAATCCGAGACTTTTTGAAAAATGGCTATTTTCACTCGTCAAATTTAAATTAAAAATAAATCGATGCGTTTCGAGCTGCCACGATCAAACGGTAACTCCGATTGACACGAAAATTGAAATCTGGTAATAACTAACTATTACGGATCCAATGGAACTAGTTTCGTTCAATTCTGAGACTGTTGAAAAATTGACTATTTTTACTAGTCGATTTAAATATTAAAATATTCAATTTTCACAAATTAACTTTTAATTCGATTTTAAAAGTTCTAAAATATTGTTCTAACTCCCATATGATAAAATAAAATTTTACAAATCATTTTCAATCATATTTAACTCTATTTTCAATTATTTCCATAATTTAACATATTAAATTATCGATTTAATAATCCAATTAAATTCAATAATTCAAATAAAAATTTATTTGACTTATAAATTCACTTATTAATATTTAAAATTAATTAAATATTCATATTTTAATTAAATAAAATTCTGGGTCGTTACAATCTTCCCCACTTAAAAGAATTTCGTCCTCGAAATTATCAAGTAAGAAAGGTTATAGAATCTATTAATTTTCCCAAAATTCATAATTAAACTTCTTATAATACTTACTAAGTTTTCAAAATCATACTTAGTTATCTTTTCAAAAACAACTACTATTGTTTAACTTTCAACTCCAAAACAAAGTTAAAGTTTTCAAAATTTTCCAATTTTCTCAAAAATTTTCTAACGCCTTTAATTTTCGGAAAAATTCGCCATAGTCTCCTTTGCGCGGCTCGATCCGAAAAAAAATGACAGTATATATATCACAAATATACATCTCATCAAGTAATGAGGCATCCCGAAGGGAAAAAAGTATAAAAGTACGGTATGTAATCCGAGATATGTACCTTATATTTTATTAGCGAGCATATACGACTAATATAGCGCGAAAGCGAGCTCCAAATGCGAAGCAAACGCGATCCGCACCTACTAATCACTCAACAAACAACATGAGAACATGCATATATGAAAATAATCTCAATATACAACATATATCTCCATAACAACTATATATGTCACATAGCAAATGCAACATATTCAAACATCAACCAACTAGCATCCAACTAACATCCATAACCAATAAATATTCATTTATATTTTCATTCATATTCAATGAATTGGTTTTCAATTTAATCACATTTGATTTATTAACATTGGATTTTCTTACTAACATTCATTTTCAATTAGTTTATATTCACTAATTCATTTTCAAGTTGGTTCACTTCCAATTTAAATTCAATTCTATTCAAATTTATTTACTTCTAATTTGAATTCAATTACTTTAGCTTCCAATTTCATTAACACTCAATGAATTATTTACAATCAATCAACTAACAATCATATAACAATTAATGTATATTAAATACAACCAAATTCCTTTGCTTATCAATTGGTTTAAATTAAATTGATTTTCATTCTATTATTCAACTTCCAATAACATTAGATTTTAATGAATTAACACTTATATTCATTATTCCATATCAATTATTTACATTTAATTGATTAACATCCAATTCATTTATATAACTCAAGTTTATATTCATCACTTAACTTTATTAATTTACTTTGATACTAATATCAACTTCATTCCATATCACTTAAGTTATATTTCATTTAGTTTCACCTCTTACATATATAAGTTTTATTTCACAATTGTAATCACTTTAATTATAATTCAATTCTCATAATTATTTTACTTATACAATTTTTCTTTTATTTAGATTATTCAAACATCTAAACAATCAACTTATATACACTTTTATAATTCTGAAAAATTATTCCTTTATATATAAAATATAATCAAGGTAAAATTATTTCATTTACCCAATTTAAAACAATATTATGCCGAATTGTTCTATTCAAGTGTTTATAGATCCTTATCAACAACGTTAATTACTCGTATTAACCAGAATCTATATACCACTCAACAAACCAATCATCACAATATAAAACAATTTTATATATTCACTAACAAATACGCTCTCATAGCTATTATTACACTCAAACTCAATCTAGAGTACTACTGACTCTATCTCTAATGAGTAATACCCAACAGAACCATGATTGTCGCTTAACCATAAGCTCTGATACCACATTGTCAGGACCCGATTCTTCGACTTCCGAAAATTCAACATCGACACTCACTTTATCGACTGCCGAGGAATCAAACGACGGAAAACCGAACACTGAGGGTTTTTAAAAAGAATTTTAAGAGAAGAAAAGAAGAGACAAAGATAGAAAATTTAGATAGGGAAAAGAAGATAGAAAATTTTAAAATAGAAGAAAAAGAGAAGAAGAAAAAGAAAAACAGAAGAAAATAGGACGGAATAGAAAACAACAGAACTACATCAGAATCTCACAATTCGCAGCGGAACAACATATAATAATAAATGAATAATCTTTAAACAAAGAACTATATCAGTTATTACATTTTATACATTACATTACATCATATCATCAGAGTGTACAACAACAACAAATAGTGCAGCGGAAAAAGAAATACTATATAAGTAATATGCCATGCCATCCAGCTTGCCTCCAGCAACTCCTGAATATCCAGAATATCCTGATAAACCTTAACTCTTGACTGCCCGTGTGGAAATTGGTGGGCACCCAGAGTTTAGGAAGGAAAACAATAAACTCCAAGTCAGTCATGAGACTGGTGTGAGAACTCAAAATAGTTTATTTATCTTTAAAATCAAAATAGAGGAATATTTTTAAGTTAAATTCGCAATGCTTTTAAAAATGAGACTACCATAAGGCCTCCCGCACACACACACATGCAAACGCAGAATCGGAGGAGATTTCTCCTTATGATAGTCAAAGATGCTTGATACGCATTTAAAATAACATTTGATATTATTACTAGTGCATAGTGTAGGGGAAAAATTCATTTTGAAAGTAGAATATAAATCTTAGCCAACATAGACATTTCGAACTATGCCTACTATAGCTACCATCCAAACAGTGGTGACCACCATAAGTGAATGATAGGTTCTACAACTAAAACCGTACAAGTTTCGTATTGGGAATTGGATTTCCAACAAATGGTCAGGCCAAGGAACTTTCCATTGCCACATGAGAATGCCTCTGGAAAGACATCCCCGAGAACCAAACCGGAACTCTGCCAACACAAGGCCGGATTACCCCTAACTGGGTAACTACTGACACGAGCACGCCATTCCCCGATCGTAAACGACCTTTCTCACGGGATCCCGATAGCCAACAACCACAAAGTAATAAATTCGTAGTAACCACATAGGTTAAATATCTGGGCTCCATACCATGATACCACCTCTATCCAGAAGGAAATGTACATACCCTAAAGGGTGCTACCCCTCATAACCTTGCCGCATCTTTCCTGTTTTGACCATTTCCGGGGTGTGAGGTTCGACGAAGTCACGTCCACAAAAACATACTTTATTCAAAAGCCATGCTTTGGGTCAACAAATGATCAACACAATGATCACAAGGATAGACGATCAAATAAACGATCCTATCATAAATAATCAACACAATGATCATTTCAGCATCACTCAGCATGTCACATTACCAAATTGGGAATATATCGCTGATAACTTCAACTATATAACCTCTGAGCTCGTACGTCTCAGAGAAGGGTGTTAAGCTAAAAGAATAAATTCTCCGCCACCAACAGAAATATATTTGAATGAACTCGGCTTTATATCTCAACTTGTAATGTTAGACACACAATCCATACAAGTCTGTTCCGGGATCGAACAAAACCGAAGGCACTTACAAAGAAGTCCTTGCAATCCGGATATTCACAATCCTTATCGGATTTCCCATCACTTAGGGAGTCTCTATACCGCTGCAACTCAGTGCAGAGACAATCGATAGGTCATCCTATCGTTCTCGCAAATACCGGGTCTTCAACACCGATCTTCAATGCAATTATAACGACATATCACATATTCGGAATGGGTTATACGACCCCATGGTCCTTTCCCGGTTAACCCGAATAGTGAGCGCTTATTCAAAAATAAGTGTAGCATTCACATTCAAACAAATCACATCAATTACCCATTCAAAGGGAAATATTGATAGTCGGTTATTGAACTATCACTGGATATGCACACATCACCAGATTCCAAATAATTTTCCAAATTTTTTTATTTTCCAAAATATCTTTACAAGATATATAATTTCAACACTTCAAAAATAAATCAACATTTATTTTCAAACAAATTCCCTTTCACATATAAATTCCATAATGAATTTATATTTCAAAATATTCATGCATATGATTTCAATTTATTCATTTCAATTTATCTTCAAAAAGATAAATTCTAATTATTCACTTCATATTGGAAAAACAATTCCATACTTATTTAATTATAAGTAATTCACTAATCTTTTTATTTTCAACCTTGGAAAATATTCCATATACTTAAATCGAGATTAAGTATATATTTCATTCTTTAAGGAAATCATTCTCATAAACATATTTATTTGGGCCAAAACGAATGTTACGTAAAACATCGTTACGACGTCCCAAAATCACTAGTATAGGGATTCGAAATTAAAATAGATATATAAATCCCAATACTATACAAAACATTTCCTTTCGGAAACCATTTACTATAACAACAGTGTTATAGTCCATTATTTCCTTCTATTTCTCGAAAACGTCTATTTCAACAATAAATGTTGAAATCTATGGTTTCGAATCTCAACACATTTTAAAACATCGTTAGATCGTTTTAATTCTATTTAAAACATTCAAATCCAAACCATTTTCTTTAATGTGTTATTCACTATTCAAAAATGTGAATAAACTTCGTTAACAAATCTCATCCTTTTATTCATTTTAATTCAAAGGATTATTCACTATTCAAAAATGTGAATATAACTCCATTAAATAAGTTATGACAATTAACTTATCAAAATAAGTTGTTTGCGGATTTATAAAACAACGTTTATAAATTCCATTTCTATTTATTTATAAAGACTTCCTTTTTATAAATTTTCTTTATTAACCTATTCACTTTATAACTCCATTATAAACCAAAAATTCAAATTATAAGTTAAATGCTTATAAAACGATTATTTTACAAAATCGTTCTTTTAAAGACTTTCCAATTTATAAATCTTATAACTTATAAGATCCATTTCTTTAACCAATCTATTCTTCAAATAATTTCACCAAATTTATAAATCTTACTATTTATAAATTTCTTTTATAACTTCACAGTTTATAATTCCATTAATTTCATTCATTTATGAAATTCATTTCCACTTCATTTAAATATTTATAAAAACTCGTTTTATAATGTCAACATTTCAATTTATAAATATCCATTTATAAATCTCTTAATATAAATCAATTTATATTATTCTTTAAAACTCTTTAATCTCCTTTATTATTTCACCATTTTTGATTCATAAAATAATTAAATTTTATAAAATCCTATATTTAACTTTTCTTAATAAATTCTAAAATCCCGATTAAACTCTTTTATAAAATCAATAGCATCATATTCTCAAAAATCAGTTTTTAACTATATTTCTCAAAAATCATAATTTTTATAACTTTAAAAATTATAACGTTTATTTATTTAAAATGAATCAAACTCCAAACATATAGTATATTTTCAAAAATCACTTTATAAATCATTTTAAAATCCCAAAATTTGGTCCAATGATGCTACACACCAAATAGTCAATCACGACTACAACGATATCATATATCGATATGATAATCAATCAAATATCAAAATATCTGAAATTAAATAAAAACTGTTGAGGAATCCAGTTGGATCCCTCCAACCTGTTTTCCTGCATTCACAAACATTAGCACAATACCAATTTCGCTCCAGTACGAAATTATCGCGGTATATGTTCTTATTAAATATTATCCGCTTAATAACGGCGTAATAGGGTCTCATCCGCTAAACAAAAAATGCGGGAAATCAACAACTGCAATATATACATATGCCAATATATATATATTGATATTATATATAATACCAATTTCACTGTTTATGAAATATTCGCGGTATATGTTTTTATTAAATAACATCCGCTTACTAACGGCGTATAATGTCTATTTTAACAATCAATAGATATTAATCAACATTCAAACATGCATCCAAATATTTTAAATCTAACTATTTAAAATAAAATCGAAACTGATTCGATTGAGTGAGAAGTTCTCACCTTGATTTTATTTTCCGTTTTAGCGATTTATTTCGAATAAAATTAAACGGACGTTTAATTTTACCCAAAATTCTCACTAACTCCAAATGACTCCATATCAACTCCATCGCGTAGTGCTCATCCATACGATTCCAACGCAACTGGTTTCGCGCGTTTTCGACCTCGTATGAAAAAGTTATGAATATTTGAAGTTTATACAAATTTTTATACACAATTTACAACATAAATTATAATTAAAACCCTACACAAGTTACAGGCCGTAGGATCTTGAACCCCCCCCCCCCATCAACACCGTACGTTTTCTTCTTCCTTCCTCTTGTGTTTCTTGCTACAGACAAAGGCCGAGCAAAAGGAACCCATAGCACAAACTTAGGGTTAAATTTAGCAACCTCCTCGTTGAACTTGAACTCGATCAAGAGCCACCACTGGAAGCGCCTCCCCAAGCTCCATCCACGTGGCAAGTGCGGTCGAACTCGGCTATCCCCATAGCCTCGAAATGCATGCGCAACTACAGGTCTTTGAAGACGATTTTCCGTCAATCCATCGCATGATTTTCGATCATAACCGTTGAATATAAGGATCTCACGTAGCTCTACAACTTTGTAGTTGGAGATTTCTTGAATGGGTTTGTGGATTGAAACATAATTGAAGAAAAGAGACTGCAATTTTCGGCCATTAGTTGCTTGAACTGGCGGCTGCTTAGATTAGGGTTAGGGTTATATTTTTTTTTATTTTTAGAATTATGGGGGGTGTTTATAGAGAATTTTTCAATCACTATTCATCCGGGTTTTCCGAAATCCGATTTACGCGCCGTAACCAGCGTTCCTAAGGTTTACCCCGCGTTCCGGACACAATGGAACAGGTTTCGAAAGCTAATTCGGAAGTATGTGCGAGTTATGGCTATAAACGCTCAATTTAAATTAAACCGATTTAAGCGATTTTCTAGGCGTTTTAATTTGTACCGGACAAACCGTAAATCCAATTGACTTGAAATTTGAAACCTTACAATAATATCACATTACGGATCCGATGAAACTGGTTTCGTCGAAATCCGAGACTTTTTGAAAAATGGCTATTTTCACTCGTCAAATTTAAATTAAAAATAAATCGATGCGTTTCGAGCTGCCACGATCAAACGGTAACTCCGATTGACACGAAAATTGAAATCCGGTAATAACTAACTATTATGGATCCAATGGAACTGGTTTCATTCAATTCTGAGACTGTTGAAAAATTGACTATTTTTACTAGTCGATTTAAATATTAAAATATTCAATTTTCACAAATTAACTTTTAATTCGATTTTAAAAGTTCTAAAATATTGTTCTAACTCCCATATGATAAAATAAAATTTTACAAATCATTTTCAATCATATTTAACTCTATTTTCAATTATTTCCATAATTTAACATATTAAATTATCGATTTAATAATCCAATTAAATTCAATAATTCAAATAAAAATTTATTTGACTTATAAATTCACTTATTAATATTTAAAATTAATTAAATATTCATATTTTAATTAACTAAAATTCTGGGTCGTTACAACCTTAGCCTAAAATTGATTGAAGAAGAAGATATAAATTTATAAGTGGAAGAGAAGCCTGTAAAATAACAGAACATGACCTATCCTTTACACAAACATGCACAAGCCAATCATTCATAACCATATATATATATACATGTAAAAACATGCATATAAACTACTTCAACAATTTCCAAATGAATCAGCATAAGATCAGATTATAAAAACTATTTTTTTTAAAAATGTTTAGTCGCCAAATTTCAAAGCTAAGACCAAAGGACAGGATTTGCAGTATTGATTACTGTTGTTAATCTGTACTTTGAATCTGTTGTTTGCATGCTGATTTGATTATTGAAGTTGAACTTGCTTGTTGTAGAAAACTTTGATTACAGGCTTGCTTTACGAATTTTTGAACTTCAGATTTGTTGAGTTTGCTGTAGATCCAGATAAATCTTTATAGTTGTAAATTTTCAGTTTGCAATTGAATTTGTTTTGCAGATTTTGAACAGATGTTTGATTTTGGCTTTGAAATTTTCTTTTTAGAATCTCGTTTTGAATTTTCTTATAAAATCTGATTTTCAGTTTTGTTTTTAGAAGAGATGAAGGAAAAAGTTTGAACATAAAATGATTTTGCCAATTTTTCTCTTATTACATTTATTTTGAAATGTTTCAAAAATAAACAAATCAATGCCACTAGTTGCTTTAAGTTGTAGAATATTTTACAAGTGTTTTCTCATAGTTTAAATGTTTTAACAAATGTAAGAAACAAGTAATTATGTTTAACACCTTATTGAAATCTTTATTTATATTTTACAAGTAGTAAAATTTATTTCTAAATTTATTTCTTATTTCTACAAATGTTTTAAAATTTCATTTAAACTGATTACTTATTTATATTAACATGATCTTATGTTTATTTCAGTTTAGCTTTTAAATGTTTACATATATATATATATTATCTTTATTAAGTACATTTCTTAGTGTTTCTTTGTATATTTTTAAAATATATTTTCAAAGCTAAATTTGAATGAAATAAAATTTAAAAAGAAAAGAATATCGAACTAAACCTTATTTTAAAGTTTCAAACTAAAAACATTTTGCTTTAATATAAGTGAACTAATTTTATTTCAAGAACCCATTTTTAAAGAAAACAAATTAAGTTTTTTATTATAATATACTATTTTTAACTATTATTTTTGAAACAAAATAAATATTGTAACGTTCGTGATTTTTCGACGCTCGAAAACCAACATCAATACGTCCACCGTATCAACTGCCGAGCATTCGAATGCCGAAAAACCGAAATGTTATGGTTAAAGAAGAAGAAAAAGATAGAAGAGAGAAAAAGATAGAAAAGAACAGAAAGAAACAACAGAACAATATCAGAATCTCACAACCGCAGCGGAACAATATATAATAAATAAATGAATAATCTTTAAACAAAAGAACTATATCAGTTATTACATTACATCACATTACATTACATTATCAGAGTTTACAACAACAAACAGCGGAAAAGAAATACTATATACTAGTAATACGCCATGCCATCCAGCTTGCCTATAGATCTCCAGCAACTCCCGCGTTCCAATTATCCTGATAACCTGACTCTAGACTGCCCGTGTGGAAATTGGTGGGCACTCAGAGTTTAGGAAGGAAACAATAAACTCCAGGTCAGTCATGGGACTGGTGTGAGAACTAAAACAGTTATTCTTTTAAAAAAACAAACAAAGAAATATTTTTAAAGTCAATTCGCAATGCTTTTTGAAAATGTAACTACCATAAGACCTCCCACCACACACAATGCAAACGCAGACTTGGAGGGGATTTCTTCTTATGTTAGTCAAAGACGCTTACTACGCAAAATCAAATCATTTTTGATATTATTATTAGTGCATAGTGCAGAAAACATTTCGAAAGTAGAATATAAATCTTAGCCAGCATAGGTACCATTATATTATGCCCGCTATAGCTACCATATTAGATGGCAGGTTCTACAACTAAAACCGTACAAGGCTCGTATTGTTTCTTTGGATTTCCAACAAATGGTCAGGCCAAGGAACTTCTCATTGCCACATGGGTACGTCTCTGGAAAGACGACCCGAGAACCTAACGTTACGTTAGATCTCTACCAACATAAGGCCGGGTTACCCCTAACAGGGTAACTACTGACACGAATATGTCATTCCCCGATCATAACCGATCTATATCCGAGGATCCTCGATTTTCAATAACCACAAAGTAATGAATTAGCAGCAACAACATAGGTTTAGTATCTGGGCTCCATACCATGATACCACCTCTATCCAGAAGGAATGACGTACACTAAAGGGGAGCTACCCCCTAATAACCTTGCTGCATCCTTCCTGTTTTGACCATTTCTGGGGTGTGAGGTCCGACGAAGTTTCGTCCACAAAGCTACGCTTTATACGAAAGCTGTGCCTTGTTCAACAAATGCTCAACCGCACTTTGTATGCCACATTAGCAAATTGGGAATGCATCACTAGTAACCATAAACTACATAACCTCTAAGGGTGTTAAGCTAAGAGAATAAATTCTCCGCCACCAACGGAAATATATTTGATAGAAACCAGCTTTACGTATCAAATTGTAATGTCAGACACACATCCATACAAGTCCGTTCCAGATCGAACGGAACCGAAGGCACTTACAAAGAAGTCCTTGCAATATGGATATTTACTAATCACGTCCGGAATTCCCATCACAAAAGGTCATAAAATCTCTATATCGAAGATCAGCCGATGCAGAGACATTCGACGGTAATCCTTCCGTTTCACAAATATCCGGTCTTCAACACCGGTCATCAATGCTATCCATTACGACGTATCACATATTCGGAATGGGTTATACAACCCAAAGGTCCTTTCCCGGCTAATTCGAATAGTGAGCGCTTATTTTAAATATAAGCGTGGCATTCAAATTCAAGCAAATCACAACAAATACCCATTTAAAGGTAAATACTGATAGTCGGTTATTTGACTATCAATAGATATGCACAACATCACCAGATTCCAAATAATTTCCCAAATTATTTATTTTCCGAAAATATCTTTACAAAATATATTTTTCCACACTTCAACATTTGAAAACAAATTTCAAATCACTTTTCACATTTACAACTTTTGAAAACATATTTCAAATCGTTTCCCTACACTGGATATATTCACAAATCTTTATTCATTTTCATTTCAAAATGGTTCATTTAAACCAATTAAATAAATCCTTACCGATTTACTTTATATTTACGTTCCAAATCCGTAAATTCATTTCCCTTTCTTTTATAAATTCCATAGGGAATTTACATCTCCAAAATATCTACGAATATACGATTTTCAAATCGATTTCTAATATTCATTTTCAATTTATCTTTAAAAGATGTAATCTCATCTTTAAAAGATGTAATCTCAAACATTTCACTTCATATTGGAAAACATTTCCATACTTATTTGATAATAAGTAATTCACAAATCCATTTATTTTCAACACTTGGAAAATATTCAACATACTTAAATCGAAATTAAGTATATATTTCATTCTTTAAAGAAAACGTGCGCTTAAACACATTTATTTGAGTAAAAACGAATATTGCATAAAACATCGTTACGACGACCCAAAATCACTAGTATAGGTATTCGAAATTAAGATGGATATATAAATCCCAATGCTATATAAAACATTTCCTTTCAGAAATCATTTACTATAACAACAATGTTATAGTCCACTATTTCCTTCTATTTCTCGAAAACGTTTATTTCAACAATAAATGTTGAAATCTATGTATTCGATACTTAACGCATTTTAAAACATCTTAAAATCATTTTAATTCTATTTAAAATATCACTTCCCAAAACATATCCATTTTATTTAATAATATATTCACTGCCCAAAATCGTGAATATAATTCCTAACCAAACTTTTATTATTACAACATTTAACTTAAAGGATAATTCGCTGTCCAAAATCACGAATATCTCTCCTTTAATAAACTTCTATGTTTAATTTATCTGATTCAATTGATTTCGGATTCATAAAACAATGTTTATAAATTCCATTTATATTTTATAACAACTTCGATTTATAAATCTCCTTTATTAACAAATTCTATTTATATCTCATTTAAATGCCAAAATCCAATTTATAAGTTAATTCCTTATAAATCTTTTATTCCACAAATTCATTCATTTTATAACCTCACAATTTATAAATCTATAAATTTCATTCACTTATGAAATCCATTTATACTTCATTTTAACACTTATAAAAACTCGTTTTATAAGTTTCAATATTTTAATTTATAATTATCAATTTTATAAATCTTTTATATAAATTGTTTATAATAATTCAAAAATCCCAATTTAAACCATTCTTTTTTAATAATTTACAAATCGTTATTAAAGCTTATATATAACTCCAAAATCATACTTAAGTATTATTTTCCAACAATGTAACTTTTATAATAATAACAATTATAACGTTTATTTATTTTACCAATTCAAAATTTAATAAACGTATACCTTCAAAAATCACTTTAAAATCCTTTTATAATTCCAAAATTGGCCTAATGATGCAGCACACCAAATAGTCAATCACGACAACAAAGACATCATATATCAGTATATGATAATCAACATATAGCAAAATATCTGTAAATCAAATAAATACTGGTGAGGAATACAGTTGGATCCCTCCAACCTGTTTCCCTGCATGCACATACGTTAGCACAATAACAATTCCGTTCCAATACGGAATATCGCGGTATATAGGATTTATAAAATATTACCCGCTATTATGCGGCGCAGTAGGGTCTCATCCGCTATATAATGCGGGAAATCAACTCCAAGTACATAAATAATACCAATTTCAATCAAGATGGAATTATCGCAGTATATGTTTTTAATAAATAACATCCGCTTAATATACGGCGTATAGGGTCTATTACTACACAACAGATAATAATTTATCATTTAGTCATACAATCAAGCAATTTTAAATCCAACTATTTAAAATTTAAATCGAAACAATTCGATTGAGTGAAAAGTTCTCACCTTGTTTCCAATATCGTTGCAGTGTTTTATTTCGAATAAAATTAAACGTGTGTTTAATTTTACCCAAAATTTTCACTAGCTCTAATTGATTCTAATCCAGCTCCATCGCGTAGTGCTTGTCAATACGAACCCAACGCAATTCGTTTCATGCGTTTTCGACCTCGTATGAAAAAGTTACACGGTTTTAAAATTTACACGAATTAATATAATTAAATTACAATTTCTTTTAATTTTTTTGTAAACCTAACGAATCTGGGCCGTGCATTTCAAATGAACAGATCGTGGCCGTGAACTTGCCGTCTTCCCCCATCATTCAAAGCCTTGTAACCCTACCCATAGCCGCCATTTTGCAACAATTCTCGTACTCCACTCGAGCAGCTTCAACTCGATCAACAACTTCCACTCACACGCCCTTGACAAGAGCTACCTTCGGCTGAAAAATGGTGGAGCTCGGCCTCCACCTTGTCTCGATTTCCATGCACGAACACGGGATGAACGCGAGCATGTAACTCCGTCTATGGTCGACGATAACCAACTCCACCGTACGGATCTATCGAGCTCGAGACGCTCTACAACTTTCGTTCAGATGTCGAAGTCTAATGGTGAACGGATCATGAGATATTGAGAGAGAAAGATTTTGTGTTTATGGCCATTAAATATTTGACTGGCAGCTAGGGCATTTGTAACCCTAAGGTTTTGAGTTTGTTGCAAAGTGAAGATAGGGGGTGCTTTTATAGATAATCGAACGAAAAACACTATTCACTTCAAATTTCCGAACTCCAAACGAAGCGTGCCGGTTGGCGTTTCTAAGGTTTACCCTGCGTTCCGAACACAATGGAGCAGGTTTCGGAGGCTAATTCGATCATCTATGCGAGTTACGGAGATAAACGATCAAATTTAAATTAAACCGATTAAACTAATTTCTATGCGTTTGGGCTTGCCTCGGACAAACTGTAAATCCGATTGACACGAAATTTGAAAAATTACAATAATATAACATTACGGATCCGATGAAACCAGTTTCGTCGAAATCCGAGACTGTTTGAAAAATGACTATTTTTAGTCGTCAATTAAATATTAAAATATTCAATTTCCACAATTTAACTTTTAATTCAATTTTAAAAGTTCTATAATATCACTATAACTCCAATATGATTTAATATAACTTTATAAATCATTTTAATCACATTAAACCCAATTTCTAATTATTTCTGTATTTCCAAATATTAAATTATCGATTTAATTATCAAATTAAATCATTATATGCGAAATAAAATTTATTCGACTTACAAATTTTACTTATTAATATTTAAAATCAATTAAATATACGAATTTTAATTAACAGAAATTTTGGGTCGTTACAAATATTTACTTTAATTACTTTTGAAAATATAAGATAGATTTATAAATAAGCTATTGAAAAGTTTCTATATTAAATTCAATCAATCTTTCAATTCACAATATATACATATATATATATATTATAAATTTGAAAACATGTCTTATTAAATTTAAATTAAAATTAAAATCAAACTCCCTATTTACAAGTATACCCTCGTATATACATTATAAATAGAATATCTTTTTAACTAGCTTAGAAAGATAAATTTTATCATTTAAATATTTTCATTAACTTTGAAGAGAATAAAATCCCCGAATCAAATTATTATCACTATAAATTTTGAAAAGATAACATTTGTCAAATTAAACAATTATTAGTTTTTGAAAAGATAATTAGATTATTAAATCAATATTATACATTTTAAAATAATTATTAATGGAAATTACTAAATAAAATATTGCCTAAATTTCCGGGACATCACGTAGTTAAGGATAGGTAGTCCAAAAGAGGTGTTTCTAACATATGTTTGATCATTTTGATATGTTGTCTGGTTGGCCCGATTCAGCCAAAGGTTAAAAGTTGGCCAAACAAAACTTTTGTGTTTGAACAGATAGTTCATTTATCACATGATATTTATGTATGTTTACATAATGATGCTTTGTGGTATAACCAGTTTTGGTTGCAGGAAAAGGTTTTGCAAAGATATGTTTTAAAAGAATATTAGTAAGGGGAAACCTATTCTGCTAAGCGGCATGGTCTCACTTAACATAATTAACTGGGATGTATAGTATTATTCACACCAGGCTTTATGTCTGACTCAAAGTTTATGTTATCCCTTTAAACTCTCGGGTGCTCAAAAGTGATTTGAGTAGGCTGAGAGATTAAGGTCTTTTCAGGTTTTATTAGGATGACAAATAAGGCTACCGGAGGTATGTAGGAGGCAAACAGATATCTATTTTGGAGCTTTGTTATATTTCCGTTGTGTTTGTATTAAGTCTATTATGACTATACGACTTTGATCATCCAAGGCGGTATATTCATTTACCGCTCTTGGCATAATTTGTAATAATTATATTTTATCTGCGCCTGGGAACGATATGAGATTATGTGTTGTGAATATGAAACAATTGATTTTGAAATGTAATAAAGTAAAAGTTGTTTTTGAAACCTATATTTTGTTTCGTATTCAAGTGCTTCTGATATTATTGATACCATTGACATAGCCATATTTAGTCGCCGAAAGCTAATATGATAGATGACTGCAGCATATGTAACGCTTAGTTTTGGGCCTCTAGATAGGGAATGTTACAAAACCTCCTGCAATATCCTGCTAATCCTAAGAAGCTAAGTACATCCGTCGGAGCCTGTGGTTGCTTCCAACCTTGTATAGCTGAAATCTTTCCTAGATCAACTGAAACTCCATCCCCTAATAGTACATGTCCAAGGAACCTTACTTCTTTCTAACAGAAGGGACATTACAATCATTTGTCTTTAAGCATATGTCTCCTTAATATCCTTAATACAATCTACAGATGTCTTTCATATTCCTCCTTGGGTATTGAATAGATAAGAATATCATCAATAAAAACCAATACAAATTTGTTGAGCACATCTCTGAATACTCTATTCATGAGATCCACAAAATTAGCGGGCGCATTGGTCAGCCCAATGGCATATCTAACCGCTCATAAAAACAATCCGGATCTTCGAATGCAGTTAATGGAATGTAATCTTCGGCTATCCTTAGCTGATGGAATCCTGTAGCTAGATCCATTTTCGAGAATACTCGAGCACCGTGAAGTTGATCAAACAGGTAATTTAGATGGGGGTAAAGGATACTTGTTTTTAATCGTCTGCTAGTTTATGTCTCGATAATCCATACAAAGTCTTAGGGAGCCGTCAGATTTGGCAACGAAAACTACCGCTGCGCCTTAACTTAAGCGACTATGTCTAATCAACCCTTTTATTAATAACTCATCCGTTTGATTCCTCAACTCATCCTTCTCTTTTGGGGCCATCCTTCGAATAGAGTGAATAACAGGTGTTACACAAAGAATTAAGTCAATACGAAATTCAGTTTCCCGATGTAGGGGAAAACTTTTTACCTCTTCAAAAACATCCTGAAACTCCTTAATAATCGGTCTTGTCCCTAAACCTTTTTGGGATGAATTTAGCGATTACATGAAACTATTCCTTACCGAACTAGGTTCTTTACACAATATTTCAATAATATTCCCTAACTTTGTTTCACCAGTACCATCGTCTTAACACAATCAAGAATAGCTTTATTCTTAGATAACCAATCTATATCGAGTAAAACTTCAAATCCTATAAATTCAAAGATAGAGAGGTCGCTTGAAAAATTATGGGAAAGGCGGGTAACTCAGGCGTTTTTACAAATCATGCAAAGATTAGTTGTATCACCTATGGGATTAGACACATAAATAGTGGTATCTACTATTTTTGTGAATAGTTTTATCTATCAACCAATCCTTCATCAATAAAACTATGGGAAGTCCCAGTATCAAATAATACTTTATCTAAATTCTCTTTGACATAGATGTTACCTTCTAGAACTCCCTTGCCCCTTACATCAGTAGAGGTTGAAGGCTCGTCCTCAATAGCATAAACCTTAACCTGCTCTCCTTTCTTCATTAATAGACATTTGTTTTTCCAATGTCTGGGTTGATGGCAGTTGGGGTAGAGACTATTCTGAACCATAGGAGAGATGGTTCTTTGCTGCTGCCTTTGAACCTTATGACTCCTACAGAACCTTAAAAGATGGCCCTTCTTTCCACATTTAGATCATTCAATCTCTTTAAAAAGGTTTTCTGAAATTCTACTTCGGGCTTGCCTTGCCATGGCTTTTTTCCATTGTTATTGAACTTCCTCTTGTTGTTGTTTTGGGTTATGACTATATTCTTCTTATCCAAAGCTTTATAACGGAAACCTGTACAAATTAAGTCCACAAAGGTTCCTTTTATGTGAGCGATCATCCTATTTTGATACTACTTATTCATCCCATAAATGAATATCTCGTATTCTTCAGAGGCATGTCTATCAATGCAGTCCCAAAGCGAGATAATTCATTAAACTTTCACAAATACTCTTCCATAGATATTTCTCCTTACTTCAAATCCATAAAACTCCAATAGAGGTGGGATTTTCCAGTAGCGGGCATGTATTTTTCTCCAAAACTTTCTTTGAACCTTTTCCAAGAGAAATTATATTCAGATTCATTAAGAGCATTGAATTCACACCAAGCTAGAGACCCCATCTACAATTGCTAGGAGGCTAAGAACCACTTTCGATTATCGCCGATGTCTAATAGTATTTTTCTACAAAGATTTCTTTAAAGATTTTCTCATAGGATCGGAGCCATGCTTGAACTTCAATAATAGAATATGTTCCTTTGAATGTCTTTCCTTCTAAGCTGGTATAATCTTTGCAAAGAGTGGCAAAGTTAACTTAAGGTTGCACAAGAACCATTACTTCTTCAATTACTGCAGCATTTGGAGTTTGACCATTGGTGTCCTTTGTGCTGCTACTAACCCTTCTACATCCTCTTCGTTTACTTATTTCAAACTATCTGGATATAGTAAAGAGAAAACTTAGAATACAGGCGAGACTATCTTAGAGAATGGGCATAAAATTCGAATATACTTACTTTAATAAAAAAAATTAAATATGTGCTCTATCTAACATAACTCATTCTAAGGCATTACTAACCTTATCTCTAATGAGTTGACCCCATCAAGGCTAAGGTGTTCGCTCAACCTAAGATATGATACTAACTGCGACAACCCGCTTTTTTGACCTCGAGGATGTATTAGTGTCAATCTTCGAGGGTCGAAAAGGTGGGTCGTCGCATGTTATATTTTTCATTCAAAGTGAGGTGCTAACCCACCTTTAATCCAACCAAAACCAGATCCCAGAAAAAAAAGCCCAACCCTACCTGCAACAACTTCCTTCCTCCTTTCCATGATTTCAGCGTGCTCCTTTGCCTCCAAACCCCCTTTATAGCTCACGGCCTAACCATGTGGGATGGGCATGGATTAACTTATTCAAGTTTTTTCATGGTGGAAGGTTTCTAATATTATACTAAGCCTTACGGAAAAGTTTGAAGTGATTTGGAGTTGATTTAAATATTTATTTTTATAACATAAGAGATGAAGAAGAAGATAAGCCATTGCTTTTTACAACTCAGGCTTTGTAATTTTTGTGATTATTGTCTAAGGGTGTACCCCTCCTTATGTTGGCTTAGGAATGTGAATCGGAAAAGAACAAAAACCCCTCAAAAGCCTAATGACATTAATTACTTCTTATCATGACAAATTTTGACACTTCTTCTTTATCATATGCTTGACACTTAAGAATTTCCATATTTGCTCATTTCCTAAATATCTAAGATGATGTCACCCATGACATACTCCATAAAGTTTATTTTCCATAAGTGGAAAAAATATTTTTATTTCATTAAATTGATTTTTAAGAAAATAAGTGTGTGTAAAAAAAATATGAACAACTCTGATGGTTAAAACCTATCTATTGATAAAACGATTTTCGGTCACATTAGTGATATTTTTTCGAAGAAAATATTTTTTTAAACATTTTCCCAAAATTAGTTTTCCATCATCATTTATGATTTAAATGGGAGTTAAAATTCTAATTAAATCATTTACGTAACACTTAATCAAAGATTCAAATACGAAGTATCCGAAATTTCAAGTTGCCACATTCTCCCTCACTTAGAATATTTTGTCCTCAAAATTCCAACAAGAGCAACCAAAGAAACAATCACAAAGCAATACTTAATAGTATTCAATCACTAACAAACATAAATCATGTTTTTCTCAATTTCAAAACCTTCTCATCGCACAAGGATGATAAACAGTCTACTAGGCGTACCTTACGCCTAACAACCTCATGTTATTACTTAATCGACAATTCACAATGCCTCAAAATGAATCAAAGTGTCATTCCCCAAAATCTTTATAAGTAAACTTAGCACTATGATGTACATATATCATCGGTACACATTATATGATCTGATCACTTGCTCGATCATATGAATTTCACTTCTAAACTAGTATTAATCACTTGACCTCTCTAGTGTGGACTCCGATCAGGGTCATTGATTAGAAATCTTCTTTCTTCTTACATAGCCATACACCATGATAGAATACTTTCGAATTTCATGAAGAATCTGTATCAAGTGTTCGCCGTTAAGAATCAAGTGAAAAATCCTTGTTCGGATCAGTGTAAACCACCTTGAAAACATGTACTCGAATGCCGGATCACGAACAGTCATACGAATAAAGCAATCTATGTACAACTTACATATTTATCCTATTATCTTCTTAAATGCACCAATATCTTCTTAATAATATTCATTTGTCAAAATAATATGTCATTAATACTAAGATCAGTTATGAATCATTTTATAAATCACAACTTCAAGTTTATAAACATTTTACAACTTAAGTTCATACTCGTATAGTACTCCGTTACATCCTAATAGTATATGCAAAACTTCACTTTTTTATATATTAAGTATGTTTAACCATTTAATACTTGCTTTAACGTGTTATCTTCTTAATCCAAGTGTTATGTAAACTCAAATTTTTATATTTTCAGATTACTTAGTTTCAAGTTTTATAACAATCTGGAAGTTCCGAATATCCAAAACCATCGAAAAATTCCATTTCATTTTAACAAATGAAAACTACATGTATCCATGAAAAATCTTAATAAGAAAACTTTAGAACTAAACACCGGTTTTCAGTTCAAATCATTTTGGAATAATGTATACATATAACTTTTGTATTTCAAATCTTATCAAAAATCTATTTTACCAAAACAACATTGTAGCATCCCACATTTAGTAACCCAAAAATGAACGCCAATGATGTTGAAGTCATCTAGAATTATTTTCAAGTAATAGGATTGAGTTCAGTACATCAACTTATGCCTTTCGGACTTAACCAAAATCATTTTAAAATGGTATCAAATACTTCGTAAATGTTACTAACCATATCTCAGTTTCACGAATTTTTTTCCTAAATACTTACTTTCTAATAATATTACTATTGTTTTCATTAAAATATTGAATTTTTTTTTCAAAGATTACCGGGATTTAAGTCCTCAAATTCTTTATTTAAATTCTCTTATTTATAGATTATGTTTTATAAACCCTACTTATGTAAATCACTTTCTTATATAAAGTTGCTTCTTTATCTAAATCACTTCACAAATTTATATCTATGTTTAGGTTATAAGAAATAACTCTTGTTAAAATTCAATTTTTAATCCAACATTATCTTTAAACACCTTATAATCAGACCATGAAACAATTCACAAGGTGTTCGTATTTAATGTTCCATAAATTTTTCTAGCTACCTAACCCTTGTTGTAAGTAGGTAAATTACCTATAAACGAACTATAGTCAGTTCACATAAACTAGCCGAAGAGAACTAATCAAACAATAAATGATAATAATTAAATATTATCATTTCCCAACAAACAAACATACTATAAATAACTATCTCAGTTTTCCTCTGAAAATTTTCCTTCTATATCTAAAATATAGTCCTAGGTAAAATTATCTCATTTACCAATTTGGAAAATAATACAGTGTTTGTTTACTCTGTTCAAGTGTTTAGAAATCCCTATCGATACCATGGTGTCTCATGTACCGATCAGAACTCATAAACCACTCAACAGACCGATAAACATAATATAAAACATTTTTATAATACCAACAAATATGCTCTTTTATGTATAATACACTCAACTCATGCCAAGGCATTCCATTACCCTATCTCTTAATGAGTCATATCCAACCAAAACCAAGGTTCTCGCTTAACCTTTAGCTCTGATACCAAGTGTAGCAAATACCCCTTTTCCAGGGCATGTTTATAAATGGCAACGCCATTCCAGATTTTACGGCCAACCTCTCGACTTCCACAACCTACCCGTAAAGGGATGTGAGAGGGTAAGAGATAAAGTTTCTTCACATGTTCACTGTTGTGAGAAACCCCAATCACTTGCACAATGTCTAAAGCTTGAGGGCCAGTTTACATCGAAAGGTTGTTATAGTTAACATCAGCCTGGCCATTTGGTTAGAGATTTTCCTATGTACAGGAAAGGGGAACAGTCTAAGGTTTTTGATATTTTTGCAGCTGAGAAGGGAAAATGGATTCTTGAGGGTATACTATCTACTTATAGTTTATGTATTCGTGTTTGGTTTGATATTAGTACATCTCTTAGTTTAGTATCCCATAACCTTGATTGTTTAATCATGCTCAGCATGTTAGTAACATTGACTATAGTTCGTTGATTATTGATTTATGCTCGACTAGTTTATGAGCAGTTTTACCTTTCTACATCATTGGTTTGGTAGATAGTAATTGTGGGTACAATAAAATTAAGACCTTGTGAATTAAATTTTACGGTTTGAGTATAAGATATTCATGATAATATGAGTTAGAAATTAACAATTTAGTAAAAGATGTTTACTATAATCAAAAGGAAAGATGGAATTTTTTGAAAATAAATATTTGTTAAAAGATTTATTTAAGAAAGTAATTCTATACAAGTATGGTTTAAAAGCGAAAAGGATTTAAATAAGGAATTTGAGAACTTAAATCCCAGTGTCCTTGAAAATATTTTTCAAGATTTTGGAGAAAATAATAATAGTATTATTTGAAAGTAAGTAATTGGGAGGTTGATTGAGATCATGATACTTAGTAACATATATGAAGTATTTGATACTGCTTTAAAATGAATTTGGTTAAGTACCAAAAATATGGTTCGGATGTACTAAACTCATTCGGCCGCTTGAAAATAATTTCAATGATAGATGTAGCACCGTCGGCATTCATTTTCAGGTCTCTAAGCGTGGGATGCTACAAAGTAGTTTTGGTACGACATATTTTGATTTAATCCCAAAATATGAATTGGTTTACAAAGGTTATATGCATATACTACTTCAAAATGATTTGAAATGAAAATTAGTATTTAGTTTTAAAGTTCTCTTGTTAAGTTATTCATGCATACATAAATCCTATGTATTAGGAAAGTATGGTATGTGCATCATGATATGATATATTGTCTGGTAGTTTTCATTTGTGAGAAATGAAATAGAATTTTCGATGATTTTGGATAGCTGGGAACCTTCGAATTATTATAAAACATGTAGTTAAGTGTTTTTAAGATATAAAATTGAGTTTATATAACACTTGAATCAAGAAGATAGCAAGTTATAACTAGTTTAAACCTACTTGTTAAGTAAAACAAATTTGATGTTAGTATATGCTCTTTAGATGTAACGGTCTATTATATGAGTATGAACTTAAGTTATAAAATGTTGGTAAACTTGAAGTTACGTTTAATGAAATAATTCATAAATGGCTTTAGCACCGAATGACATACTATTCATATAAATGAATGTGATTAAAAAAGAATTTGTGTAGTTAAGAAACCAATAGGATAAATACATAAGTTCTACTAGATCGTTTTATTCGCATAACTGTTTTTGATCTAGTATTCAAGTACATGTTTCCAAGTGATAGAGTTAGGGGTATGCCCTAGGAGCAATTATGTAATTTATTACATATATCTAACTCATTGACCAATCATGTTCGATATAAAGGTATTTTCTTTGTATTATACACTTGACATAATGTGGTTATATTAATTAATCAATTTACTTAAAAGTATATTTAATAGAAAAACCATAAATTGTATGTTTTGTGATAGTAGTTACAAAATGTTGTAACCGTGAGTAATTTATCACAATGAAACAAATATACCATTTTAAATGTTCCTACTCAAGATGCATCGAGACTAAATATCGATATATCCGTCGAGACTAGAGTACGTAATGCTCTCTAAATACTGGCAGTGTATTACTTATGACTATTGGGCGAACCAAGAGGTTACATACTAATAGTTATTGCATAACTATGGAATGACTCACCTGATAGTTTTCTATTGGTTATTATAACTAAAGTCAACCAGAGGATATCGATGTGACTAATTTACATTGTTCTCTCGACTTGAGAATACTATTGATCTTCAATATGGAAGCTCCGCTTTGATTATAGTTATATCATGACATGGCGTCCATCGAACGACTATAATTGGGTCGAGTGGAAGCATTGGAAGTGAAACACTATTTAAAAGAGAATTGATCTCCTCAGCTATATGAGGTTAGTATCATGGTCAACTGAAGTCAACTCAAAGTCTTTGTCCAGAGCATTTTGGTTAATAATAATAATTATTATTGAACCAAGAACTTTGTGTTTGGACTATAAGTTGAATGTGGATGATATCAAAATTTTGACCATTATCAAATTCCATAAATCCAAAGTGATATAGTTTTGACGAAGAGAATGGGTGTAAATAATTGTCACTATCAGGTACTGCTTATAGTAAGTATAATTAGATTTTTACTAAAAGATTTATAAGCGATAAATTCAGCTAAAATGTCACACTACCTGCTAAGTGACGTGTGAACGTTATTATTCGAATAGTTCGATATTAATCGCTGTTTGAATTTACACCTTTGAGTCGCATAACCGAAACGATGAATGCTCTAAATGAACTACATGATTTAATTAATTTATAATTGTTGTAAATTAATTGGATTAATTAATATTTATGAAATATTAATTACTAAATTTTTATTTAATTGTTTGAATGCCCTTAGCATTAAGTAAGTGTGTGTGTATATATGAGTTATAAACGCGCATATTGATATACGATATCTTTATAGTATTTAAATTTGATCTAAATATGATAAATACTAAAAAAAGGGATTTAAATAAAGTAAATTAATTAGTATTAGTGAAATATTAATTATTAAAATTTTAATTTAATTTATTTGAATAACATTAGCATTTAATGGTGTGCGTATATAAAAGCCATAAACGCGTGCATATTTGAATTGGATTTAAATGGAATTGATGCTAATGAGATTTTGGAAAATTTTGAGGGTCTATGTGGTACCATCTATAACTAGCCATGCATGTGTAAGAGGGAGAGGATCTGATTTACATTTAAAAGGAATCAATAAGGGAAAGTTTTGAGGAAGGAATATGAAAGGTTTCTATCATTCCTTTAAAACACATCACCCTTTATTTTCTTATACGATCTATTTATTTCTTCTCATAATCATCCTTCTTACTCTTCTATCAGAGAATTTTGAATTTTCATGGCTTCCTAACCTCTAAATTTTCAAAATAAAGTATCAAATAAAATAAATAACAAAAGGTGGTTCTAATCTCTCAATTCTTGCAAAATTCGGAGATTGATTCATGAAATATAAGATCCTTTGATTCATCAGTCAAGGTGCATTCTCTTGGCAACATCTCAAGTTGATAATTCCAATTTGATATATTCATCATTCCACTTATTTACGTAATTTAGATCCATCTCCTATTTCACATCATCTATATATTTGTTTATTTGTTCAAATAGATTTGATCCCTTTTGTTCCATCTTAATTAATTATATATGTTCACCGTCTTATTTTAATTTGAAACTATTTTAAGATATATTTTGATTATTTGGAAATTCTTATTGTCATTATTAGATCTACATTATATGATCCCTTATTTAATTATTTTTCATATCGCTTAATTGTTTAGATCTGAAACCTTTGTGACATATACATATGTGTCTGATTTGTCTTATCTATTTTGTTGTTGTTTCAAGTTTGTTATTTAAAAAAACATCTTTTGATTAAAATCTAAGTCTTAATTAATGAAATATTTCTGTTATTGATTCAAATAGAAAACATATGTAATTTATTTATGTTTGCATGTATGTTTTGTGTTCAATATTTCAAATTCAATCTTTTGGTTTTTGCATACTTCTATTTAAAGCTGCAAAAAAGAAAGTTTTCTTTATAAACATGATAGGACTTTATTGCAAAATATCATAAACCCTGGGATTTTCTTTTAAAACTAAAGTTAGGCTTTAATTGTTACTTTATATTGGAACATATACTAAATTATAAATTTTAACATAAAGATGTATTAAGTTTAAAACATAATTTACAATGATTTTTGTGTGTGTGTATATATATACACAAAGTTATATGCGTGTGTATACATACATACATATATATAATTTGAATTGAATTTATATGATGGACTCTTATGTAAAACAATAAATTTTAATCTTAAAAACTTTCAGTTTTGAAACTTGGTCAAAATTGATGACCTTTTGGAGTTATAAAAGTGACACTTAATTTTATCTCATTTATATCTATATGTATATTGTATATAAATGTAAATATATGTTTGTATATGTATTTTAAATAATAGTATGGACAATAAAGACACATATGTAGGAAGTATCATCTCTATACATTATCAGATTTGTTGCACTTACATAATTTACAGTAAAGTACATTTGGACAATAGTTACATTTTATGCCATGAATAAATTGCTAATTAATATCATTTAATGACCCAATCAATTTAATTAGAGAGAGAAAAAATGGAAGGCTTCTCTCTTCAGATAATGTTCATTATATTCTCAATTAATCACCTGTTTTTAGGGAAAGAAATGAATGGTTTCCTTTCCTAAATTAACTCTTATAAACAATTGTTGAGTGTATTTGATGCACTATACATTTAAACCAAATTAATTTTAAACATCCTTTCAACCAATAAATAATATAAGACTTTAATTAATGTTTTATTAGATTGGATCTAATAAATATTTAGACTTCATAGGCTCATTAAAGATCCAAAATGGTAATTTTTTTGAAATTCAACCATTTCTTCCATTGCGGCTTGACCCGGTTCCAACATCAAGGTGGTTTATACCGGTCCGAATGACGATATTTCACTCGATTCTCGATGGTGAACACTTGATAGGGATTCGAGAAATGATCCTAATGTTTTCTATCATAGTATATGACTATGCAAGAAGAGAAGAGGTTTGTAATAAAGGAACCAAATTGGAGTCTACACTAGAGAGGTCGAGTGATCTTTACTAGTTGAAAAGTGAAATCTACGTGATCAAGTAAGTGATCAAATCAAATATTACATACGAATGATATATGTACATCATACGAGCTTTAGTACATTTGTATGATATGTTATATTAACTTATGAAGAGTTGGAGAATGACTTTTCAATTCTTGAATGCGACACTTATACATCCACGATATTCATGTGCCAAACACCCAAGTTCTGGAAAGACGGAAGTTAGTGTAAAATAAAAAGAAAAGAAGAATAGAGAAGGAAAGAGAACACAATGTCATAATCTCATAATGAAAGGATAATATATAATATCAAGGGAACAGTATAAAGGGTTACTATGAATATAGAAATATTAAAGTTATTAAAACCTAAGTACTATCATCAGCCTAGACAGTTATAACTGTTTATCCTCATATTGCTGAATATTCAGTACAGAAATTCAGCGGAAATAAGATTACTATGGAAGAAGTTGTCCAGCTCTTCTCTATAAGCTATAAAATGTCCGTAGCTAAATCTAGAAATATACATGGGGCTGACCTGAGCATTAAGAAAATAACACCTAGATCAGTCTGGCAAACTAGCATGAGAAACATAAGAAACATGAGTGACAAGTAATAGAAACCATTAAGACCGTATAGATTCCCGTAAGGGTTTACTCCTCAAAGAAACCAACCATTCATTAGGTTTAATGTATAGTGATATGATAGATAATGTCTGGAGTGTAGCACATAAATTATATCAGATAACTGATGTGTGGACACTACAACAATAATAGGTATGGAATCAATATCGCTAAGGCGTGTTCGCATAGGTGTAAGGATTTCGTGGAGTTCTCCTCGTATTTAGCTGAATCTTGACTCCATGACTAGGATCAGAAACTTCGTTCTGATCATCGTACATCTCTAGATGGGATATACTCTAAGGTAAACATAATTGACCCAACGATGAAATGCATGGCATTAAGTATCAACAACTCCCGCATGCAACATATCGATAAGCATACTCTAGATCTAGAATGATATACCCTCATGGGTAAGCTAAACCCAAGATTATGCACCTACTCTGCTTTTAGTAATTTTTGATGTCAAGCCTACATTCGACATCTTTCACACGAGTCTTTATCACTCAATCAACATATGAATCCCCAACTGGATTCCTTTACCTCAAACAGATTAGGAATCACTACATGGATCTGAGGATCTTGAATAGATATCGAACCTCCATATACGTTCCCCATATAAGTCATTCGACGAATGACAAATGTTATCCTCTCTCTTGGAATACTCCTCGAGATAGACAGTCCCTCATGATAGCATCGTTCGAAATGTTAACGCTGACCTTTCCCTTGGACTTTACTTAGGATAGATAGTTCCACTCTATAACATTCCATTTCACAGTTGCTTCGAGAACATAAATCGCATATATGGTTTTGAAGTGGTTTAAGGTTCGAGTCACCTCATATAAATACACTCTTTCCACTTACCAGATTCTCCAAAACCAATCGATGAATTTCTAGCTAACTCAATTCCGGTTGTTTTAGAGTAAGCAAAAGCTAAAGACATTTTGTGCCAATACTCCTCCCTGAGGGTTCTTAGTAGTATAAAATCATGAACCCTTTTGATAAATTCCTAAGTCAATATTTGGACAAGTTCGATAATCGACTAATTGATTATCCAGTCAAAACAACTATTTATACAAATCACGACTCATATGCTTTACTCGTTTTCGACATTCCAACTCAACAATTCCTTACCTAAGAGTTAAGCCACGTAAGTTTGGGCACTAGTTGCTCCAAACCTTGCTTAGACACTTCATTATTGAATCTCATAAATAGATATGTCTACCTCGTCAGCTTTTAGTGTTAAGTATAGTATTAATGATTTCCATAAATAATAAGAAATCAACACGATTAACACGTAGTTGACATGTTCCACTTACCTATTCCTCGGTTAAGAGGGAAGCCCGGTAGGTTAGAGCTCTATTTCTCCATCGCTACTCGACAGCAATCTTAACTCTTGCAAATAGATAAGGTTACTTCGTCGGCTTATTAGTGTTAAGCATAGTTAATTACTTTTCTGATAAGTAATTAAACAATTTAACAATTTATCCATTAAGAACCCTTTCCTAAACCTTTTATTTGTACTTCTAAAATCCTTTAAAAATATAAGATAATTTTCAAGATATTTATATAAGATATTTTCCAAGATAAGATATTCATATAGCATATTTTTTAAGATATTTTCTACTCAAAATACATATAATTGGTTTTGAAACATTCATACAAAATATTATTTAAAAATAATTGTTTTGTAATTTACCCGAAAACATAGAAAACGGTGTATTTCAGAAAACAGACTTTTTATATAAATTCATAACTGCTTCTTAAAATTCATATAAATCTCAAACAACTTTTAAAATACTCTAATATGAGTTAAGAAATACTGTTAAAAAGAATGAAACAAACCACTCTAATATGAGTTAGGAACTACTGTTAAAGAGAATGAAACAAATTACTCAAACTTAAAGTCCGTTTTGGAATATTTGAAGTCTAAAAATTAAGGTTAAATAGGGCAGTTTTGCACTAGTGATGTTTAGGCCATTTTTTGACATGTTGCTTAACTCCTTACTATTCTATCTTTTAATAGCAACAAACATACATACTAAACAATGCAAATATGGTGAGGATCCCTTAACGATCTCTCTATAAAGTTTCATAACAATTGTAAAAAACAAGCCAATTCCAAGCTGCTCTATAGTGACTCTTGCTATAAGTGCACTTCTAAATCCAAGTCACATTCCAATCTATGTTCAACTAAAACCTATGTGCTTTGTTCAAGGCCTAGTCACAAGTCATACAAGTCCTTTCAAGTCCATTCCAAGTTTGTTCAAGTCCATGTATATGAATCGTATGTGTCACTTATTTCAAAACAAGAATCCAAATCAATGTTTTAGCATATGTCACTTAATAATTCAAATGACGTTTAATATAACCAAACATCAATATATATATATATATATATATATATATATATGATATTGTGCATTCAAAGTGAGGTGTTAACTCACCTTTGACCTAATAATAACCAAGATCCAAGCTAACCAAAGTCTAACCCAACCTAGCAACCACTTTCTTTTCCTTCCTTCCCTGCTTCCACTTGCTCCAAGCCCTCCCCTTTCCTCAATTAGCTCATGTCCTTCCCTCCTAGGGTAAGGATAGCTTCACTTTTTCACAAACTGACTAAGTGGAAAGTTTTGTAATTTTGTGGCATGGCTCACTCCAAGTTTAAGGTGATTTTTAGATGGTTTGTAAATTATTTGCTTAAGGAATTCAATATGAAGAAGAAGATGTTGACATTGAAACTTTAGCTCAAAGCTTAGGAATATTTGTGATTTATTTCCTAAGGGTGCACCCCTCCTTATAAAAGCTTAGGAAGGATGACGGGAAAAGACAAAAAACCCCTCAAAACCCTAATGATATTAATTGCTTCTTATTATGACAACTTTATGTCACTCATTCTTTATTCATTCCACCATTTTACCCCTCTCGTAATAATATCACTTATCCTTAAGGAAGCTTCTAGATCATTCCATACTTTATGACATGGAGAGCAAGTTAATTAGTTGCTAATGTATTCATTTAATCATTAGTTAAGTGCAGGCTAGTTTGAACAACTTGTATCGACCAAAAAACTATTTATCGATAAACCAATTGTCGGTTACATTATCGTGTTTTGTTCAAAGAATATATTTTTGTTAATATTTTCAAAACAAGTTTTTTATCATTATTTATTGATTAAATGATGTTAAAAAAGTTATGAAATGTTATTTATAACAAATAAACATATCTCAAAATGTTTCAATATTCGAAGACGAAGTGTTTGAATTTCAGGGTCGCTATAACTACAATATATTATTCCATATATGTCTGTATTTCATTGTTTATATCCTATATTAGATTAATCGACCGATTTGAGATGGATTATGTGTTAGTATATGTTTACTTTGTGATACTAGTATTGAGATTATTGTTAGAAATGATAGGCGACCATTAATATTAAATTATAGCCGTGGGTTAAGAAACATGTCAGAAGATGGATAAGTAAATAAAAATAAATGAAGTGTGGGCTAACTAACTCTAAAAGTTGAATATGAATAGTATATGGATCTGTAATTTATACAGATTATGTTAGTACAATCATGAAACCATAGTTTATATGGGTGACACTATAATAATAATAATAATAATAATAAACATTGATGTAGTAAGAGATAAACCTTACCTATAATGAAATATAGGTGATGTGATAAAAAAGACAAGTTGGACAAAATGTTAATAGGCTGATCTGGATAATGACCCATAGAAATATCATAAGTCATTTCTATAATGTATATAAGAGTATAAGTATAATAAAAAATAAAAATCGACAAGGCTCGAAATGAAAAATATCGAGAAAACAACAAAAACTTAAAAATTTCAACATTTCAGACATTTGAAGTTATAATTCAACCAACTAAAGTTTTATAAAATAAATTCCATGAAATATGTTCATTTTCCACCCAATTTAGATGTTTAAAATTACGGTTCAAATGTTAAGATGTTGATTTAGATGACTGAATCAAAAGGTCAGACGTCTGAAGAGCTAATGAAATTTTCCATTAGGCAGCCAAATGTCTAAACATTTTAAATTAAATGCCTATATTGTATTCAAACATTTGAAGATGTCGTCCAGACATATAGAAAGTCTGTATTAAACCCAAGTCAAACCTAGACCCCTTGATCCCTTTGTGGATGGTTTAAGGCGCTTTAGATGGAGCAAGTAACAATATTAGGTCGTTGTATGATGTTTATATGTGTATGTAAAGTTGTACTCATAGACGATGACTTTAATCTACATATATATAGATTCAAGTAGGTTGATGATAAAGATATATTAGATATAAATTGAGCTGGTTACTATATGTGGACAAGTCTCATTAGTGTATAATCGAGGGGGATGGAGATGTATATTCAATTCACTAAAGTGACTGCACTATGTGGGTTGTAGTAGGGACAAAGTATGGTATATGATTGGAAACTGTTTCCATAGAAGTTGCTAATGAGGGGCCAAAGAAAGAATGTGATAACAAAGGCTAATAAGGAAAGCTCAAAAAGGGCGGAGGAAAAGTGGAATTAAACAAGTTCAAGGAAAAAAAGTGAGATGTAGGAAATATCACAGAAGGGTCATATAGCCGAGAATTGCAAAGTGAATGTTGGGAAGATAAAATGCTATAACTGCAACTAGTTGGACATGCAAAAATATATTGCCCATCTTTAGGCCAAAGTGGATAGGTTATGCATGCTTATGCAGTTGAGGTGGTTCCTAGTGCTAGTAGACGACCAACAAAGGAAGACAAGGGAAAGAAGGTCATTATGGAAAGTATATTTCCTCTTTTCGATTTTCCCATTAGTACTTTATTTTACATTGGAGAGTCTCATATTTCATATCTAGTGGCTTAGTTAATAGGTTGTAATTAGAGACTCGCTTATGAGTGATTGTATAGTAGTGTCGAATCTTGTTAGGGGATCCACCAATCTATGATTTTTGGAGGTTTGAAATTTTCTATATATTGTGTGGAATTCTTGTGTGATGTTATGTACTTATCTTTGGAGGTGTGGATCGATATTGGGAGTGGAAAAGATATCACGTTATAGGGCAGTGTTGGATTGCGATAGTAGGATGAATTAGATGAGGAGCAGTGGGTGACATGATTTAGATGTATATTGTGATCCTAATTGCTTCGCGGACGATTCAGCTTCTTCCTATGTTGTTTAAGGAATCCTCAATGTATTTGTAGAGTTTTATGGTTTACCACCTTAAAGGGAAATGGATATTTGTATTCATCTCAAGAAAATGCTAGGCCTTGTCATGCCACTTAAGCAGAAAGCTTCGAAAGAAAGAGGGAATTAGACAAGCATGTATCTGAACTATTGCAAAAAGGCTATGTTCATGGGAGTATTTCAGATTATGAAGAACCTATAGTCTTTTCCACTAAGGCAGATGCTTCTTTATGGTTGTGCGTCAATTTTCAAGAGTTGAATAAGCTAAAAAGGAAGAATCACTACCCACTGCCTCATACAGATGATTTATTTGATCACTTTGTAGGAGGAAAGATATTTAATCAACTTGACTTGGCCACCATATTTCATTAGTTTTGGGGCAGCAAGTGATAGTGTTGCTAAGATTACTTTCTGAACATTAGATGGACTATTTAGGTGATTGGTTATGCCATATGGACTGACCAATGCTCTAGCTTATTTTTTAGGTTGGTGAGTATAGTATTGAGAGAATATCTAATTAAAGTCATTGTTGATTTTTTAATGGTATCCTTGTTTAATTGAAGTCGAAAGGACATAAGAAGCACTTTAGGATAGTACTTGATTTGTTAAGGAGACATCGGTTGAAGGTGAAATTCTCTAAATGTCCTTTTTGGAGAAGAGAGGTTCACTTTTTAGGCTATGTAGTTTCTAAGCATGGAGTATTTGTTTATTCGAGAAAGTTGTAGCAGTATAGGATTGACGTAGACCAAAGAATTCTATGATGGTTAGAAATACTCTTGGTTTGGCCGATTATTACAGGAAGTGCATTAAGGATTTCGTTATAGTTTCCACATTGTTGACTTGGCTAACTAAGAAGAATAAGGTTTTCCCATAGAATGCAGAGTACGAGCATGCATTTGTTAGACTGATAGACTTGCTTCCTAGTGTACATGTATAGATGATCCTTAATGGCATCAAGCCTTTTACTGTTTATATCGATGCTTCAATTACTAGGCTTAGAGTGTTGTTGATGCAGGAAGGCATGGTAGTATCATATTCAAGTAGACAACTAAAAACCTATGAGAAGAATTGTTCGAATCATGATCTTGGTTTGGCATTAATTATTTTTGCACTTAAATTTTGGAGATATTATCCACTAGGAGAGAGATTTGAGTTGTATAAAATTATAAATCTCACAATTATTAAATTTATTGAAAAGACATGAATTTGAAAGAACAGAGATGGATGGAGTTCTTAGTTTCCCATGACCCAAGTATTTCTTACACTTCAGGCGAGGGAAATGTGGTGGCTTTGAGTAGGAAGCATACGACCTTGAATTCTCTGTTGTTGGAGTAGGGACAATTAGAGTTTATTGCTGGTTTTGATTTTAGACCATCGTTGGAGTATGTCCCTAGACCATTAGCACCAATAAAGGTTAAAACAGCGCTTTTTGATCATATTGTTTTGAGTTAGAGGAATGATGAGGCATTAGCAGATATTTTGGCATAGTTAAAGTGCGTAGAGATGTATTTTACTTAGACATGCATTCGATTGATTACAGAGGGTTTATACAACACAATGGTAGATTATTTTTACCAAAAGTTAAGGAGCTGACTGATGAGTTTTTGCCACACCATTCTATGATGACAATTCATTTTGGCGGAGACAAGATGTGTAACATCCCCCATTTCAAAACCAAAAGATGAAAATCTAATCAACTACAGTTACATTGGAATTATCTTTCGACGATGAGATGAGATCAGTCATGCACACAAACATATACATACATACATTCATAGATACACACACACAGATATATATATAGTTTAAGTGAACATAGAAGCTAATAAATATCATACATAAACATTCTTATATTTTCAAATTTGTACCCATAAATGATTACATAGGGGTCAATATATAATACAAATTAGATAATAGTGTAATGCCCAGATGTCGATATGAACTCATCATCAAAGGAATAAATACAACATTTATCCCATTTAAGCCCCTACATCGTCTTTAGAACTCTTCATTTTTGCTTTCAAAAGTAACTTGCTAAAATCCATAAACTCATCTACTCGAACAAATATCTGCATGTTTATGGAGAACCAATAACAAAATAGGGGTCAAACATAAATTTTACTTTGAGAAATACATTGCACAAAGTATAAAATATAGTAAAATCACCCCGCTAAAGCACATATCAGGTTTTCCCCTCACTATTTCATAACATTCAATAAAAAACTTCAATCATAAATATAAATAATAATTTTCCTAACGGTCTCATACATGCTATGATACGATGATAGGAATCTATTACCATTTCACTCGGTATGTTATTTAATCCTCTTTCACTTTTCCTTTCGAAATCTGTGCTACAAAGCATTCGGTTGCCACTAAGGCTCTTCACTTCTTCCTTAGTTGTTGCTAGCTAGTTATACCTTCAGTTTCAGTTGCCACTCGGTTGTTACACATAGGTTTTTAGTTTTTGTTTCTACTTAGCTCATACACCTATGCTTCTAGATTTTAGTTGCCACTTAGGCCTAACACTATGCTTTCAACTTTCGGCTACCACATTAGGCCTTAGGCCATATACTAAATTCTGCTTTGGTTGCCACTTTTGGCCTTACACTTTTGTATTTCATGTTTTAAATGCCAACCTAGGCCTTACTCCAACTATTTTGGTTGCGGTTGCCACTCTAAGCCTTGCATCAATGCATTCGTATTTCGGTTGCCACTTAAGCCTTTTATGTATGCTTTCAGTTTCCACTCAGGCCTTACAATATGCTTTGGGTTCTTAGATGTCACATTAGGCCTTATAGGACTTATTGAATTCTCTATCTAAATAGTCATTTATTATGTATTGACCCCCATTTATTAACTAAACCACTTAAAGTTTTGAAACAATCTCTGGCCTTCTAAACCAGGGACCATTTCTGCTATGCATTGCATTTCATAATGTTCCTAGTACTAGATTCGACCATCCGAAGCCTTGGTATTAACCCTCCCACTTCGAAAGTTAATGGATTACAGTATTAACTTTCCACTTAAAGTTAATAGGTCTTCCCAATCACTACAAAATAGTCTCCTTTAGGGAAGTTGTACTTAGTTTCATTTCGTCTTCAGGTAGATTTTATATATCAGGTCTCAAAATCACCTCCTCTACCTATAGTTCCTCTATTGTCATTGTATCTTCCTTCACTTTTAGCATTCGGGTATTACCTTCGATATATCATATCTATACTCAATCTTACCATTTCTAAGTTTTCTTTACTTAATTTGTATTCTTAACATTCCTAGTTCATTTTCTTTTCGGTTAAGTTGCTCTACCTTTGGCACACTCTTTCGGTACATGTCAAAATCCTGCTTTGTGCGCATCTGATGCTACTTTTACATGTTTTAACCACTCATTCGTTTGGGTATTGTCCTTTTCATTTAGTATAATATTTACATAACTTATTTAGCACATATTGTTGATCTGGTCACATGACCATTTATTAAATACTTCATTATATAAATCAACATCAAACCCCTATATTTACCTTTCGGCATTCACAATTCCGCTCTCAGCTATGTGTATTTCAATTCAAAAACCACTTATAATAATTCGATAAACCTTAGAAAACTAGCATATCGATTATATTTCTATAAAATTTGTCAAACTCCATACTTCTCGATATTTCTATCATGAACGGCTCCTTTGATAATTCATATCTAATTATTTATTCGTAGGAAAATTCCAAAAATCACAACCTATCGGTAAAAATATGTTTATAGCATCATATTAAATTTCTAAATAATTTTAATCTCTAAAAGAACAGGAACACGTCCTTTTATCCATGATTGTGCCCAATTATGAGAGAAACAAGAATTTAGGAACATATTAGCTATCTAAATCTCTTAATTGGCTTATTCATGGATCTTTTTTAATCCCCTTAGCTTTGATCTCATTCTTTTCCTCTTTCTCTTCTTAGGCTACCACCATTAAAATTCCCTAATCTTATATTTTTATTTTATGAGGATAGAATCAAATACTTTGAGAGAGTGTTCTTAAGTTTACTACTCATGTTAAGTTGGGCCACTCCCCTTTAACCTATCTTTCCCATTTGATTCTCCTTAGTAAATTTTATTTGGTTTTCCAAGTAGTATGCTACCATTATTATTAACCATTAGATTGTCATAGTCATGATTATTTTTCTATGTTAAATATGAGTCTTCTTAGGTGAAACAATTCCATAAAATTATTTTTGATATAGTATGGGGTGTCACAAGCTTTCCCCTATAGGTCTTTAATCCTTAAAAATCATATATCATATGGTAGTGATTCTGGTCTTTCCCTTGCTCACTGTTAACATAACCACATAAGTTCCCTAAAAATATGCAACAAAAAATGTACTAGTGTATCTACTAATACCAAGCCAACCATAATATCACATATATACATGGTTTATTATAAAACATAACAAAGGTATATGTTAAATCTTAAAAAACAACTTTGGATAAGTCTTGTTGACTTTATATTCTATTTCCCAAGTATAATAATCTCGATCCTCTCCCCACTGGACTTGCACAAGCTTGAGCATTTATTCCAAAGCTCCTTCGCATATCGGTCTATTATCTGAATAGGCTTCCTTTCAAAAGTCAAGTTTGGTTCAACAACAAATATTCTATAGCTCTCAGTCTTACAACACCCTTAGGGTCTCGGATACACTTACTTAAATGGCACACATGACCACTCGGTAACTCAACCTAATAAGTTAAGTTCTCGATCCTTTCAAGTATTAGATATGGGCTTATATACCTAGTTGATAACTTTCTGGCATTTTCGAATCTCATAGTACCGATCATTGGTGAAACCTCAACAAACACATGATCTCGAAAATCAAACTTAAAGTCTTCCACCTACCATTGACATAGCTCTTCTTCCTTGATTGAGATTCCTTCATCGTTTGCCAGATCAATCAAACTTTTCTAAAACATCCCTTATGAGATCCAGTCCTAATACAAGCCGGTCTCCCATCTCGTGCAACATACAAGCGACTTATAAGGTCGTCCATACAATACCACGAAAGATGCAATCCCAATACTATACTAATAACTATAGTATTATGAAAATTGTATTAAGTGTAAGTAACCTTCCCAAGATCCACCGAAGTCTAACACACATGCTCGTAACAAGTTTTCAAGTACACTGTTGACTCTCTCGGTCCGTCCATCTGTCTGTGGATAGTAAGCTCTGCTCATGCATAACACTGATCCTAAAGCATTCTGTAGGCTTTACCAAAATTCTTTAGTAAATGATGTGTCTCAATCACTTGCTGTAGTATTTAAAACTCCATGTAGTTTACTTTGGCATTCACATTCATCTCAGCTAGCCATGCTACCTTTCTGGTGGATTTCACCAGAATGAAATCGGAACTCATAGCCAAGCCATCTACTATGACCTATGTACTCTTCTTCCTTGCACTTGACCTTGGTAAACCATCTACAAAGTCCATAGAAACTAATTTCTACTTCCATATGAGAATCTCTATATGCTATAATAGTCCACTTGGATTTTGGTGTTTGGCCTTAACTTTTTGGCATATAGAGTATCTCCTCACACATTCTCCAACATTTCTCTTCATCCTATCCCATTATATGCTCTATTTTGTACCTCAATACATCATAACCCCCCCCTCCTGATGGATGGAAATCCTCGAACAATGAGATTCGTCTAAGATCACTCTATGGTGGTCTCCACTATACGAAACATATATCCTTCTATTTTTTAAAGCCAACCTTTCTCATCAATACCAAAGCCTTTCAGCTCCTTGGTCCCGGCACCACTCTTTAGGTTACCAATCTTTTTAACACATAGCTGACCTTCTTTCTATTTCTTGGCAGTATTTTCTACATGTGCTTGATGAACTTTTAACCATGACAATGTCCCAAAGTTCTACTTGGACTAGCACTTGATCGAAAATTAACTTTATAAGTAGCTCTTACACACTCCACTCTCTTATCATAGCCAGAACACAACTCTGCTATATTTGTCCTAAAGTGCTAATAATCCTGTTTCTTTTCCCCGATGTATACTCAATGTCAAAAATTCCAACCACCTCTGCTATCTCATGTTCAACTCTTTTTAGGAGAACAAGTATATCAAACTTATAGTTAGTAAAACATTCAAACCTTTCACTGAGAAGGTGACGCGTCCAAGTATTTAGTGTAAAGGCAACTACCGCTAGCTCCAAATCATGTGTTGGGTACCCAGCATCGTAGGGTTGCAACTACCTAGGTGCATAAGCTATCACTTTGTCTCCTTGCATCAAAAATGCCCCTAACCTCGTACCCGAAGCATCTATCATATCTCTATTCCGCTCGAGCATCATCAAAATTGGAGCTTTCGTTAGCCAAAGCTTCAAGTCTTGGAACTCCATCCCGCACTTCTTAAATAAATATATCTCTACTTCAAGTTAGTTTCGTCAATGGCGCTGCTACATAGGAGAAGTCCTTAATGAATCTCTGATAATACCCAACAAATCCTAAGAAACTCTAAATCTTGGTAACAATCTTGGATCACTTCCATTAATTTATAGCCTCTACTTTCGAAGAATCTACAACCACTCCCTCCTTCGAAATTTTGTAGCCTAGAAACTTAATCTCCTATTTTCAAAGGTGACACTTAGATAACCTTTGCCTTTAACTTGTGCCGCCTCAAGGTCTCTAATACCAATCTTTGATGAATTTTATAATCTCATTGATCTTTAGAATAACCAAAACTATCATCTCTAAAGACTAAAACAAACTTGTCCAATCGACCGTGAAAGAACCGGTTCATAAGATCTATAAAGAATGTTGGAGCACTGGTTAGTCCGAAGGGCTTTATTAACCAGCCATATAAACCATATCTCATTCAAAACATGGTCAAAGGAATACTTTCTTCAATAGCTCATAGTTGATGTAATCCTATTGCCAAATTTAGCTACGAGTATACACTAAATCCCCTCACCTGATCAAATAAATCGTCTATCCTTGTGATGGATAATGATTCTTTACCGTTAACTCATTCAATTTCCTATAGTCAATGCATATTTGAAGCGATCCATCTTCTTTACAAATATCACAGAAGCTTCCCTGGTGAAATTCTTGGTCTAATTAAACTCTTATTCTCAAATTCCACTAGTTGCTTCTTTAACTCTTCCATTTGTTTAGGTGACATTCTTCTAGGGTATCTACTAACAGGTTCTTATGGTGCCTAATCCATATAGAACTCAAATCCTTCTTTGCTGATGGTGACCCTCTTATTGGTTCAAAGACATTTTCAAACTCACCAACTACTAAGACTTTGCCAATCTCCTTTTACTAGTTTTTCATAGCATATATGAAACTCCAAAACCCCCTTCATGGTATCCAAAGTTGCGAAGATCCTTTTCCCTACTTTAGGTTCTGTAAAGAAATAACTAACTTAGAACGAAAAAAATTAGTATCGTTTTGCACTACCCAATCCATTTCCAAAAATAACGTGTACCCTTTGAAGTCTATTACATATGGGTCACAAGTAACCAAGTTTTCACATTTAACAAATTCTAAACTAGTGCATTTGAACCCGAGTGTTGCATACCTACCAATCAAATTAACAACAAACAAAGGGGTAACTAGATAGGTGAAATCTAACTCGATCCATCAACCAAATCTTTCGAAATGAATGAGTGTGTAGCCCCTGTGTCAACTCTAAAGAAAAAACATGAATTGAAATCATATCTTCAAAAACAACACTCTTTCCTTTCTCCCATGCCGACAGTCCTCCTTTTGGCCCTACTAAAGCAAGCATGCTTGTTTACTTTAGCTTTGGACAATCCTTCTTCTTATGGCCCACCTTATTGCAATTAAAGCATTTGAACTAGACCAATCCAACTGCTTATGAAGAATTTCGATGCGTAGAACCCCATCTGACCACAATTTTAACAAACAACTTCTAAAACATCCATTTAGCCTCTCTCCTGAGCTTTTCCTTTCATTGTTTCCTCCTTATTTCGCTTCTTCTATAGGGTAAACCTCTTCTTCTGCTCCAGTTTCAATTTCGTGTCCAATCTCCTCTGTGCTTGATACATACTATCGTATCTTCGTGCCACATCCACTACAATCTCAAAAGGAGATTCTAAGTGCTCGCACCTTATTATCTAGGCCTTGCTTAAAAGCTCGAATAAACGTCTCATACTTCTTTAGTAGGGTGTTAGTCATCTCTTAGCCATACTTCACCAAAGCATTGAACTTCTTAATATACACCTCCATCGAATGAGCTCCTCGGTTGAGATCAACGAACTCCCATAGCAACACACTTCTTTGAGATTTGGAAATCAATCGAGTCCTGAATCATTCCTTAAACTATACCTAAGTGATCTCTTTTTCAACGGTTACAAAAGTTACCGTCTCCTATAATTCCCTAGCATATTCGAGCAATTACCTTAAAGCCAATCTTCAATTTTGCACTTCATGCAGCCTTAGATCTCTTAAGATGTGCTAACACACCTTTAGCCAATTTAACACTTCAACTTTCAGCTCCTTTCTGGTAAATGTACTGCCTCTTGAGTTCAGATAGTCTTGGTTCAACTTTGAAATATCTTCTGTTGCCACCGAACTTGGTTCTGTAACCTTCGGCATGTTATACCTCCTTATATGTACCATGAATTGTCGGAACAATCATTTACACCCATTCTTTGGGCATTAGAAAATGGGAAGCTTCATTCTCATCTGTCGATGGAACTTCCCTTATGTTTCCTCCATCCATTCGAGCACTTTCAGTCTCACTTCTAGCATTGGCTCCCCCGATAGTAATCCTTCTAGTTCTCATATCCATTCTTGCTTTTTTTATTAAGGAAGTCTTTATTAGAATTGGAATAAAAGAGAGTAAAACAATAGGAAGCGATATATATATATATATATATATAGAGAGAGAGAGAGAGAGAGAGAGAGAGAGCAAAATACAAGTATGTCACATATACCTTCCCCAAGGTCTCTATTTTCTACTATCTAATTCTACCTAGACCTTTACTTGGCTTTGCTTTACTTAAGTGTCCCCCAACTTTGTCTTTGGTACCAATTATTACATCCCCCATTTCAAAACCCAAATATAGAACTCTAATGTGATGTAGTCACCTTAGTAATTTTCTTTAGCTACGAGATGAGATCAGTTATAGACAGATACACATAGACTTATACACACACACATACATATCAAAAGTTTAGTAAACATAGTAGCTAATAAATGTCATATATAATCATTCATACATTTTAAATTTTGGTTCCAATAAACGAGCCATGCAAAAGTTAAAATATAGTATAATTTAGATAATAATATCATGCCCAACATATGAAGACGCCGATAAGAACACTTCATACATTAGAACAAACACAACATTTTTATCATCTGAACCTCTAGCTTCGTCTTTAGAACTCTTCATTCGTATTTCCAAAGAAACCTTACTAAATTCATAAACTCAGCCTACTCTACATACTACAAATGAGTTTATGGGGAAAAGAATTACAAAAGTAAGGGCTGGACATAAAGTCTGGTATAAGCATACATAACAATATTGTTAAACCATGCCTCTAAAGCACGAAATGAGTTTTCCCCTTGCTATTTCACAACATTCATTCTACAACTTGAATTATAAACATAAATTATTATTTCAGTCCTAATGGTCTCATACACGCTATGATATCATAATGAGAATCTATAACCATTTCACTTGGTATGCCATTTAGTCCTTATTTTCTTTTCTGTTCAAACTCTAAGCTACAAAGCCTTCCACTAAGGCCTTATGCCTTCACTAATTCTATAGTAACTACTATTTGTACTTTCAGTTTTGGTTACATCTCAAGCCTTACACCTACGCTTTTGGTTTCAGTTGCCACTTGGGCCTTATACCTATGCATTTAGCTCTTGGTTGCCACATCAGGCCTTATAGCATCTATCAAATATTGTTTAAGTTTCCATTCCAGACTTTACACCAATTGCTTTCATATTTTGGATGCCACTCTAGGCCATATTCCAACACTTTTGGTGCGGTTTCCATTCTAGTGCTTACTCCAATACTTTCGTATTTCAGTTGCACTTAGGCCATACGCCTATGCTTTTGGTTGTTATTAAGATCTTACATCTACACTTTTGGTTCTTGACTACCACTGTAGGCCTTACAGCATCTACCGAATTCTCTACCTAACTATTTATTCATTAATTTTTATCTCTAGCTATTAATTAAGCAACATTTCGAAACTATCTTTGGCCTTCAACGCCCCAGAACCATCTCTGTTACACATTACATTCCATAAAGTTTTATGTACTTGTTTGGGTCATCTTAAGCCTTGGTATTAATCATTGCCCTCTGAAAGTGAATATATTTTTATATTAACTTTTCACCGAAAGTTAATAAATCCCTGCAATTGCTGCCCGCGGTCTCGTCTGGTGAAGCCTAACTTATATTTTAGTTTTGTTTTGTCTTTTGGTAGAATTTTACTATTAGGGCTTAGAAATGAACTCCCCTACCAATAATTCATCTACCATCATCTTATATTTGTTTGCCTTCGACATTTGGCTATTTGGTATATCATATCTATACTCATACATAGCATTTCTAAGTTTCTTTAGTTAAGCCTTATTCTTAATGTTCCCTAGTTCATTTTCTTTCTAATTCAAGTGCTCTACATTCAGGGCGCCCTTTCAAAATGCATCAAAAGCCCATTATTCGCTAATTTGATGCCACTTTTACTTATTTCAACCCTTCATTTGTTCTGGTTTAGTTAGGATAATACTTATCTGACATATTCAGACATATTGTGAATCTCCTCTCTTAACCATTTATTAAATATTTCATTTATATAAATCACCTTTTGGCCTACTATATTTAACTTTCATTACTTATAATTCCCTACACAACTAAGTGTACAATTCGAAAATCACTTCTACTAATTCCAAAAAACTTTAGAAAATTAGTTTATCAATTTTCTTTCCATAAAATTTCTCAAACTCCATATTTCTAGCCATTTCTATTATGAATGGATCCTTTGATTATTCATAAATAATTATTTATTCATAGGGAAATTCCTAAAAAAATTGATAAGTATAATATCTTTGATATACACGAGAAGGCGATACTTATAAGGAAAGATAGTTCATATGATCATGGAAACATTGGTGAATCATTTAAGGAAGCTTTAGATTTAAAAGTTGTGCAAGTCAGGTGAAAGATAATGCTTCATATGAGTATAGCATGGCTGATGAAAATGAGAAACTTTCAGTTTACTCTAAAACCTCACTAGTCGGTTAGAATAACATGATACTATTAGAAAAGTATTAATCGGTGGCGATGGGCCTAGAATGGGAGGAGAACGAGAAAAAGAAAACTATTGAGAACTAGGGTGCCAAACAATGCAGGGTATTGCGCAGCTCGACCGAAAACAAATAATGTCTATAGTATGTTGGAATGTAAGGGGCTTTCATAAGCCCAACAGAATGACCGAGGTATGTAGAATTATTAATAAGCATAAGGTTGGTTGTTTTGGAATTTTGGAGAATAAACTATGTCTAAACGAGTTGAAGGAGTTAAAGAGTAGATTTGGTAATAATTTATAAGTGATCAACAATACTTCATGCTATTTTAATTATAGAATTTTTATTCGATTAAATTTTGGAATATGGAACTATAATTTAATTAACATGTGACCAACACATCACTTTGGAAATGTTGAATGTTGGTGTCGCTAAATACACTTACACTTTTGAGTATGCCTGGAATTTTGAAATTTTGAGAGGAGAATTATGGAAGAACATAAAAGGCAATGCGTTCAGTATATATAAAATATGGATAATTCATAGGGATTTTAACTACGATAAGCCATCTAGAGGGAAAAAAGGTGGGAACCTAGTGTTATACGTCTAGTATACCAAAACAGAGAATAATCAATTATAAACTCGTCGCACAAGTTTATAACTCAGATTTCCACTACACTGGAATTCTATAGTAATTATTATAACAATATGAATGTTGTAAATAAATTACAACAACAGCGTTATACTATTTTGAATAAATAGTATAGCCAGGATAACGGATAGAATATATAATAATGTATATAAATATACAAACAGACTAGAATTCTAACCGATGATGTCTGAGGCTCGTCGTAATGATTTCCCTAAGAATTTTATTTCAAAATTCTCCCAAGATACAACAGACGAATTCTGCTCGAAATTGTAACGAGCATATCACTCTGTGATTTAGAGTATGGTAGTAGAAGAGAAGAAGAAGATTCGGATTCTTAAAATGAGTTAAGAAAGTGATCGGTTTTCCTTCTTATTTATAGTTGGTCCGTATCTTTTTCGAACGGTCGTGTCTGCACCCGTTCGCTCAAACAGTCGCATCTGTACCTCTTCGTACAGTCACATCTGTTCATCCGCTCGTACCACCTGGTACTGTTTCACCCGCGCCTCTTCAGTCGGGTCGCACCCGCTCGCGCCGCATATGTTCGCCCACGTCCGCTTCAATCAGCTCGCACCTGTTTGCTCCTAACGGGTCGCACCCGCTCGCTTCAGAAGTCGCACCTCCTCAGCAATCCGCGTCCGCTTATGAACAGTCGCATCCGTTCGTAAATCCTGCAACTGTTAAAAAGCCCAGTCCAATTGCAGTAAAAATACGAGTATCATATTAGACCCAAACCCAAACCTGACCCGGCCTGGCCCGGCCCGGTTCGGTCGGTCGGACGGACGGCGGCGGTGGCGCTCGCGTGTGTGGTGGAGATGCATGATCTTCCTCCTCACAACGAAGTATACATTTAGGAGCCCCAGGCCCCAAACCTCCACTTGAGAAAGCTATTAATATACTTGGTTTTCTTAGTATATTAGGCCATGTGGGACTTTATGTATTTTTCATTCATTTTGTTCTATAGGAATTTCAACAATCCCTCACATGAATGATAATATACATATCCCCCACACAAAGCGAAATATCACAGAGTACATATGGAATAATGCTTTATCGTGGATAAGTAGATATTTCACTTTGAACTTTCCCTAGTTAAAACTTATCGGATCTACTTGGCTAATCGGTGAATTATTTCATCTTGAACTATCGGCCTTTATTGTATATCCAGACAATAAGCTTTACGAACCATTGATTCCCTTCTCGTCCAATATCTTGGTTGTTTTCATTTTGGTCCTGAACAATTTTTGGTTCTGCGAGTGTTTTAGAGAATAAAAGCCTTTTAATATTCTCATAGAGCCGACCCAGCTCACACTAACATAGGTGATTGCAACTATTAAGAGTATCCTACATATACCCCACTTGTTATTTCCAAGATATAGTCATAATTAAAAAACATAGTTTTAACCTTTAAATACTTCTGTAGGCATGCATTTATGTTATGCACCATAGAAATGGAGCTGGACTATGTCCACGTAAATGCATTACGTCTTGAGTTATTCAGAACCGGTTTGCCTATTGATCCTTGTCCATGGGATTTCCAATCGCTAGGATAGGTTTCCGTATAAGATAACTCTTATTGGTTTAGGCTTTTAAACCCATTCCCCTCGATGCGCAGTCAATTTTCTCTCTTGATAAACCTTTAGTAAATGGATCCGCTAGGTTATCATTTGTTCTCACATAATTAATGGAAATAGTTCCATTAGAGAGTAACCGCCTAACTGTGTTATGGCAACGACGTATGTGTCATGATTTTCCATTATAAACAGAGTTTTTCACTCTACTCAGCGTCGCTTGATTATCGCAGTGAGTACATATGGCCGTCACAGGTTTGGGCCAAAATGAAAAACTCAAATTCCATGACACTACTGCTCCTGCAAGGGTAAGACATAGCCAATTGTGGATTTTGATTCCCCTGAATCTACAATCCAGTTTGCATCACTATGTCCTCCTAATACTGCAGGATATTTTCCATAATGTAAGGAAAAGTTAGTGGTATTCTTTAAATATCCCAACACTCTCATTTGTGCTTTCTTAGGAGACGGAACTGGAACTTTTGCCAAGCACCCCCACACTTTGAGGTATTTAAACTTGGTTTGTGTCCTTTCCATAACTCATATGGAATTGTAACCATTTTATTGTGGCGAATATGGTGATGTTGTTTGATGAATTATTCTATTTTCGGCACAGAGCTGTTCAAACGGTGATTCATATTCTCCACCTCGATCAAAGCTCAATATCTTGATCTTTCTATTTAACTGATTTTCTACCTCAGTTTTGTATTCTTCAATTTTGGGAAATTTATGTATCCTAATCTATCATGCCATAGTAAAAAATCGTGTTCAAGCACATAAGAAACTTCAATTTTATTAACAGCACAATCAGAATACATAGTTTTATTGCCAACAATGGCTACATTTGCCTTAAATAGGCCATCATGCTGAGAAATCGGACTCGTCCATTTCCATGTTGTCAACTATATTCGCCTCTGAATTGCGTTCCTTCTTGTGTCTGCAATCTCTAGCGGCATGTCCCATTTTGCTACAAACCCAACATTCACCATTAAACTTCTTGGTTTGTTTGTTGTCTTTGGATTTGTTTTCAGGAGCTTTCCTTTTCTTCTGGAAATTCCTCTTTTTGTTTTTGGTCTTTGACCCTTCAACCACAAATGCCTCATCGCTTTGTTTTGTTATTCCACGGTTATCTGCCTCAATTTTCAATCGGACTATGAGATTCTGTAAAGAGATTTCATTCTTTTTATGCTTTAGAAAATTGCGGTAATCTCTCCATGACGGCGGAAATTTTCCCGTGATGGCTTCAACCAAAAACGATTCTCCAACCTTATGACCTTTCGCTTAGAGTTCATGAATGATGATTTGCAGTTCATGCAGTTGAGCAGTCACCGGTTTGGAGTCAACCATCTTGTAGTCCATGAAGTTGTCTACAATAAATTTCTTAAGACTGATATTCTGCGTCCTATACTTTGTGGTAAGTGCATTCCAGAGTTCTTTTGATATCTTTAAAGGCTGATATACTTTGTATAGCACCTTGTCGAGACAATTCAGAATATAGTTTCTGCATAAAAAATCGGAATGGTTCCACGCATTAACCTCTGCTTCCTTGCCTGGTGCAGGAATCGGTTCCTCCTCCTCGAGGTACTTTTGCAGACCGAGTGTGATGAGATAAAACAACATCTGATTCTGCCATGTCAAGAAATCATCACCATCTCCCTTGAACGGTTCAGGTCTGTTGTGAGTAGTATTCTTTGAAAATTCTATCGTTTCCATCTCTGTTTTAGTAAGAAAACAGTAAAATTCTTAAGATGTTATACGTCTAGTATACAAAAACAGAGAATAATCAATTATAAACTCATCGCACAAGTTTATAACTCAGATTTCCACTACACTGGAATTCTGTAGTAATTATTATAACAATATGAATGTTGTAAATAAATTACAACAATATCGTTATACTATTTTGAATAAATAGTATAGCCAGGATAACGGATAGAATATAGAATAATGTATATAAATATACAAATAGACTAGAATTCTAACCGGATGATGTCTGAGGCTCGTCGTAACGATTTCCTTAAGAATTTTATTTCAAATTTCTCCCAAGATACAACAGACGAATTCTGCTTGAAATTGTAATGAGCATATCACTCTGTGATTTAGAGTATGGTAGCAGAAGAGAAGAAGAAATTCAGATTCTTAAAATGAGTTAGGAAAGTGATCAGTTTTCCTTCTTATTTATAGTTGGTCCGTATCTCTTCCGAACGGTCGTGTCTGCACCCGTTCGCTCAAACAGTCGCGTCTGTACCTCTTCGTACAGTCACATCTGTTCATCCGCTCGTACCACCTGGTACTGTTTCGCCCGCGCCTCTTCAGTCGGGTCGCACCCGCTCGCGCCGCATCTGTTCGCCCGCGTCCGCTTCAATCGGCTCGCACCTGTTTGCTTCTAACGGGTCGCACCCGCTCGCTTCAGAAGTCACACCTCCTCAGCAATCCGCGTCCGTTTATGAACAGTCGCGTCCGTTCGTATAGCCTGCAACTGTTAAAAAGCCTGGTCCAATTGCAGTAATAATACGAGTATCATATTAGACCCAAACCCAAACCCGACCTGGTTCGGTTCGGTTCGGTCGGTCGGACGGCGGTGGCGCGCGCTTGTGTTGGAGATGCATGATCTCCCTCCTCATAACGAAGCATACATTTGGGAGCCACAGGCCCCCAACCTCCACTTGAGAAAGCTATTAATATACTTGGCTGTCTTAGTATATTAGGCCATGTGGAACTTTATGTATTTTTCATTCATTTTGTTCTATAGGAATTCCAACAATCCCCCACATGAATGATAATATACATATCCCCCACATAAAGCGAAATGTCACAGAGTACATATGGAATAATTCTTTATCGTGGATAAATAGAAATTTCACTTTGAACTTTTCCTAGTTAAAACTTATCGGATCTACTTGGCTAATCGGTGAATTATTTCATCTTGAACCATCGGCCTTTATTGTATATCCAGACAATAAGCTTTACGAAGCATTGATTCCCTTCTCATCGAATCTCTTGGTTGTGTTCATTTTGGTCCTGAACAATTTTTGGTTCTGCGAGTGTTTTAGAGAATAAAAGCCTTTTAATATTCTCATAGAGCCGACCCAGCTCACACTAACATAGGTGATCGCAACCATTAAGAGTATCCTACACATGCCCCACTTGTTATTTCCAAGATATAGTCATCATTAAAAAACATAGTTTTAACCTTTAAATACTTCTGTAGGAATGCATTTATGTTATGCACCATAGGAATGGAGTTGGACTATGTCCACGTAAATACATTATGTCTTGAGTTATTCAGAACTGGTTTGCCTATTGATCCTAGTCCGTGGGATCTTCATTCGCTAGGATAGGTTTCCGTATAAGGTAACTCTTGTTGGTTTAGGCTTTTAAACCCATTCCCCTCGATGCGCAGTCAATTTTCTCTCTTGATAAACCTTTAGTAAATGCATCCGCTAGGTTATCATTTGTTCTCACATAATCAATGGAAATAGTTCCATTAGAGAGTAACTGCCTAACTGTGTTATGGCGACGACGTATGTATCGTGATTTGCCATTATACATAGAGTTTTTTGCTCTACTCAGCGCTGCTTGATTATCGCAGTGAGTGCATATGGCCGTCACAGGTTTGGGCAAAAATGAAAAACTTACATTCCATGACATTGCTGCTCCTGCAAGGGTAAAGACATAACCAATTGTGGATTTTGATTCCTCTGAATCTGCAATCCAGTTTGCATCACTACATCCTTCTAATACTGCAGGATATTTTCCATAATGTAAGGAAAAGTTAGTGGTATTCTTTAAATATCCCAACACTCTCATTAGTGCTTTCTTAGGAGACAAAACTGGAACTTTTGCCAAGCACCCCCACACTTTGAGGTATCTAAACTTAGTTTGTATCCTTTCCATAACTCATATGGAACTGTAACCATTTTATTGTGGCGAATATGGTGATGTTGTTTGATGAATTATTCTATTTTCTGCACAGAACTGTTCAAACGGTGATTCATATTCTCCACCTCGATCAAAGCTCAATATCTTGATCTTTCTATTTAACTGATTTTCTACCTCAGTTTTGTATTCTTCAATTTTGGGAAATTTATGTATCCTAATCTAACATGCCATAGTAAAAAATCATGTTCAAGCGCATAAGAAACTTCAATTTTATTAACAGCACAATCAGAATACATAGTTTTATTGCCAACAACGGCTTCATTTGCCTTAAATAGGCCATCATGCTGAGAAATCGGACTCGTCCATTTCCATGTTGTCAACTATATTCGCCTCAGAGTTGCGTTCCTTCTTGTGTCTGCAATCTCTAGTGGCATGTCCCATTTTGCCACAAACCCAACATTCACCATTAAACTTCTTGGTTTGTTTGTTGTCTTTGGATTTGTTTTCAGGAGCTTTCCTTTTCTTCTGGAAATTCCTCTTTTTGTTTTTGGTCTTTGACCCTTCAGCCACAAATGCCCATCGCTTTGTTCTGTTATTCCACGGTTATCTGCCTCAATTTTCAATCGGACTATGAGATCCTGTAAAGAGATTTCCTTCTTTTTATGCTTTAGATAATTGCGGTAATCTCTCCATGACGGCGGCAGTTTTCCCGTGATGGCTTCAACCAAAAACGATTCTGCAACCTTATGACCTTCCGCTTCGAGTTCATGAATGATGATTTGCAGTTCATGCAGTTGAGAAGTCACCGATTTGGAGTCAACCATCTTGTAGTTCATGAATTTGTCTATAATAAATTTCTTAAGACTGATATTCTGCGTCTTATACTTTGTGGTAAGTGCATTCCAGAGTTCTTTTGATGTCTTTAAAGGCTGATATACTTTGTATAGCACCTTGTCGAGACAATTCAGAATATAATTTCTGCATAAAAAATCAGAATGCTTCCACGTATTCACCTCTGCTTCCTTGTCTGGTGCAGGAATCGGTTCCTCCTCCTCGAGGTACTTTTGCAGACCGAGTGTGGTGAGATAAAACAACATCTGATTCTGCCATGTCAAGAAATCATTACCATCTCCCTTGAATGGTTCAGGTCTGTTGTTGGTAGTATTCTTTGAAAATTCTACTATTTCCATCTCTGTTTTAGTAAGAAAACAGTAAAATTCTTAAGATGTTATACGTCTAGTATACCAAAACAGAGAATAATCAATTATAAACTCGTCGCACAAGTTTATAACTCAGATTTCCACTACACTGGAATTCTGTAGTAATTATTATAACAATATGAATGTTGTAAATAAATTACAACAATATCGTTATATTATTTTGAATAAATAGTATAGCCAGGATAACGGATAGAATATAGAATAATGTATATAAATATACAAAACAGACTAGAATTCTAACCGGATGATGTCAGAGGCTCGTCGTAACGATTTCCTTAAGAATTTTATTTCAAAATTCTCCCAAGATACTCGAAATTGTAATGAGCATATCACTATGTGATTTAGAGTATGGTAGCAGAAGAGAAGAAGAAGCTTCGAATTCTTAAAATGAGTTAGGAAAGTTCGGTTCGGTCGGACGGCGGCGGCACGCGCGTGTGTGGTGGAGATGCATGATCTCCCTCCTCACAACGAAGCATACATTTGGAAGCCCCAGGCCCCCAACCTCCACTTGAGAAAGCTATTAATATACTTGGCTTTCTTAGTATATTAGGCGATGTGGGACTTTATGTATTTTTCATTCATTTTGTTCTATTGGAATTCCTACACCTAGTACCATTCGACAAACTTAAAAAAATTAGATTTATGGATGCTCAGGGTTGGGATTATAGAATTACAGATTCAGTGCTTTGAATTTTCATGGCGTTCAGAACCGGAAATAAATATTTTAACTAAGAATGACAGGGGCTTTATGAATATTCAGTGGATGCAATCATTTAATAAAGTGTCTATCAAATATCCTCCATATGATATAGGTGATCATTCCTTGATAATTGTTTCACTGGTGGAATAAAGAATAAACACATTGAAACCTTTTAACTATATGAACCATTGACCATTATTTAAAATTTTTGTCGAGATATTCAATCAAGGATCATGGAACAGTGAAAGGTTGGCCCTTTTATCGATTCAGCCAAAAGTTGAAGGCAATAAAAGTAATCCTACTACAACGGCCAAAAGAAAAAAATAACACTAGAAAAGAAGTAGAATATTATCATAAGGAATGTGCAAGGCTTCAAACAAATCTGGAAATAGATGGTGGCAAAATTATCAAGAATGAACTGCATCAAGCAAAGGTGTTGCTGGAAAGAGCTATACAACAAGAATTGATAAATACAAAACAAAACCCCAAATGTGACTGGCTACTCTAAGGAGATGAAGCAACTTCTTTTGTCTATTCAAAATGTCAAACTACAGATGTATTAAGGATCGAGGAAATATCGATTAATGTGGTGAGCAATGTACTGATCAAATTAACTTGGCAAAAAGAGCCGTGAACCATTTTGTTGAGCTATTTAACAAAAATAGACACAAAGAAATACTAAGAGTGGTTTGTAAAACAACGGATTATGGACAATACTTTCTAAATGATCACATTGAGGTATATAAAATTAAGGATGCAATTTTCAGTGTTAAAGATGTTGCAGCCCCAGGCCTTGATAGGTTCAATTCTAAATTTTACAAGGTTCACCGGGACAACATTAAAGACTTACTACATTAAGTAATCAATGAAATGTTCAAACAAGGAAAGATTTTGAAAGAAATTAACCATACTTTTGTTCACCTAATCCCAAAAATTAACAAGGCCTTAATAAAACCCTTCCATCTATTGCCTACTGTAATATGATATATAAGGATATAGGGAAGGTTTTATACAATATACTAAAACTGTTTATGGTTTCACTGATATTGAAAAACCAATGTGCTTTTATCCACAAAAAAAGTATTAGAGATGTCATCTTATACACACACAAAGTGGTTAAAGGACTTAGTAGAAGAGATGATAATAATACATGCATAAAAAATGACCTTCATAAAGCATATAATTCGGTAGATATGCAATTTCGGTTGCATATGTTATAAATTATGAAGTTTCCTTACAAATGGATTAAAGTTATTGCTAAATTCATGGACACACCAAGTGTTTCTGTTATTAGACACGACAGTCCATTTGGATTCTTCGAAAGTTTAAATGGGTTACGACAAAGGGTCCTTTTATCCTCCTTCCTTTTCACCTTTGTCTTGGAATTCTTCATGCAACTAATGGAGCAGAAAGTTAGAAATGGTCAGGTCAGATTAATATAGGTTAGAAACAATAATTTGACCATATAACCTTTGCAAATGATATTTTCATGTTTGCATCGGAAAAAAATGGTGCTGAAGCAATCAAGGATGTATTTAAAAGTATTTTCGACTGTACAAGACTACAACTCAATTGCGAGAAACTAAGCATATTTTTTTGGGGAGGCATCTGAAATAGTTGCAAACTTAAACATCAAACAAGATACCTTATAATCAAGTATTTGGGAATTCCCTTAACTAGTGTTAATTTGAAAGACAAAGATATCATTGGACTTACTGACAAAATCAAACAAAGAATTGAGGGATGGGAAACAAAATTATTAAGTATAGCAAGAATACTTGAACTACTTGAATCAATGACTTACCCTATCATTAATTATTAGATGTAGTGTTTCAAGATTCCCATTAGAAGAATAAACAAAATAAAGCATATGAATCTTGATTTTATATGGAAAGGGAAAACTAGTAAGGTTCCTTCGAATGTCATGTGTAAACAAAAGGTAGAAGGTGGATTGAAGTTAAGAAGATTTGAAGACCTGAACAATGCTTTAAACTTGTATGGCAAGTTATCAACATGAAAGGTATAAAAAACTATATGTAAGAAAAATATATGAAGAATAAATCATTCTGGGAAATAGAGAGTAAAGGTGATTGTTCTAAAACTTGGAAATTTACCTTGAAATTACAGCCATTAGCTTTGTTATGCATGAAAAAGAGGATATGGATGGAATGATAACATCCTTGTGTTTTGGGCCATGGGGGTAAGGTCGGAGATTAGTAAATAGACTAGGCATTAACATGGTCTATAGTACTAGAAGTGAAAAGCTCTTAATGGGGGTATCATAGAAAATAATCAATGAAGAAGTAGCACTTTCAGTTTCTTGGAACAAATCAGACAGGAAATCGATACAAACAAATATTCAATGATAATGAAAAGAGTACTGAGTGTGGATATATTCAAAAAATGGTAAGAATACCCTCGAAATTGTTTGGAACAATCCAAGAATCATCTGAAAACAAACCATGGGCAAAACTCATATGGCATAAAATACATGTATCTAAAATGGCAATTTATCTATTTGGAGCATTGAACATTTTATTGCGAACCAAAAAGAATTTAATGCAATAAAATATCAATGTAAACCCAACATGTGTTCTATGTTGTGAGCATAATTAAGGTATTGCCCATTTGTTTTTCAAGTGTAAGTACACGATATTCATTTGGAAATGGTGCCGTGTAAAGTTAAGATGGCCTGTTACACATGTCGATCAACTTTTGTTGCACATATACGATTTCCTTAGGAGAAAATTTACAATCAAAAACAAAAGCAATGACATTGCGAGAAGCTTATTATCGACCTCTATGTGGTACATATGGCATAAAAGGAATTCCATAATTTTTAATGATGTTCACAATACAAAACCATTCATATGTAAGCAAATCCGAGAATACGTCGCAATCATATCGGTAAAATTCAAATACAAACAGAGAAGTAACATCACAAGGATAAAAATTTGCTGAGAGTTCATCACAAATTAACTTTTATATTTGTTACTGTTTACGCCAAAAGTTGACAAAAATACCCAAAGATTATTAGTCGAAAATAAAATGAAGAAAACAAATTGAAAATAAGAAAAAAGAGAACATACAATAGTTATTGTGGCTTGGCTAATCAAAGGCCTACATCCACTTGAACTTTGCTTATGTTTCTGCTGAGTTTACAAAGATGATTTTATTGATCGGTAGCTATGGATCGGTGATGATCTGTGAGATTACAAAGAAAGCATATAAATTTGTTAAACAAGCCAAAAAGTCCTTTAAACAATGACCCTCCTCCTCTATTTAGTGAACCATGTTCACCACATCCTGAAGGAGCCATTCTCAAAAGATCATGGCTAACTCATCAATATTTAGAGATCGGTAGTGAACCATGCTTCATGCATCGATATAGATCCATGAGACTGTTCTTTGATCTTCCTTGCTCTCTCATGGTCGTTTGGTTGGCTTGTATCTTTTCCTTCGACATTCGATCTCATTATTATGGGCGTAAACTTGAGCGAGTTCCTTGATTCAGAGTTTAGGCAATAGCACTTGACTTGTCCATCTATTGTTCGGGTCTAGAATAGTGGGCGAACCATCCCACATGGCATGAATTAACTAGTAACAACTCCAACTTTATGTGGCATAAGGTAAATGAAAATTTTGAGAAAGTTCTAGGGACCAGTATCGTCCATGGTCATGGGTCGGTACCGATCCATAACTTCACTTGTTTCTTAGGATTTAGATTTTGCACTTAGAATGGTATGCTGCGTGGGCTATATTTGATGGTTCTTGGAAAATTTATGGCTTCACTTTCTAGTTTGCTTGACATCTGAGCTAGGTAGTTATTGTTCTGAATTCCTGCTTGGTAATTTTTCTATTTGATCGATCTGATTCGTCCAAATATGACTTGGTCACAAGATTAGATAACATTTTCCCCCAAAATATACCCGTGTTAAAAATTTGTGCTTTGGATCGAAATAAGCTGTAGATTCCATATTATAGGTTTCAAGTTCTACTTCAAGTAGGTGCTGGTTCTTATGTAAACCATTTTCACAAAGCATTGTGTTCTTCATCAGTCGCCTTGTTGCCTTGAACAGTTTTGGAAGTGCAACTCTTGAGGTGTATAGGAACTAGAACATTTTCTTCAAGTTCGCCATTACCGAAAAGTTTTTGGTGATCTCCTACTTTGAATTCTATATGTTAGACTTTATTCTCATGGAACCTCGATTGTATATAGTCATGCAAGTGTATACAAGTACGCACACATATAAACATTCATATATATACACACATGTATTCGTACATGCATACATGCATGCATACATACATACATACATACATACATACATACATACATACATACATATGTATATATAAATTTGTTTTAGCACTGACCCATGGGCCAGGGATCGATATCGATCCATGTTGCCCAAAATTGGGAACTTCATACACCCAAGTTTTAGGGGTCGGCTATTATTTATACATCAAACCCACACTTCTCTATTTACATTCGTCATTTCCTTGTGTTGAGATTTCTGTTGCTAGTATCACCATTACGAAACCTCAAAATGGCCAATTTGACTTCCATCCTTGCAACGCTATACCAACCTCTGACTTCGTACCATCTCCTTCTCCTTACTGGTAACATCGTTCAAGTCATTGATTTGTGGCTTTGATTCACGAATGTCGAACCATCTTGAATAATTTTTCCCTTTAACTCGAATTCCTTTGAACCAATTAATCCTTTTCACTATAGGTAGGCGGCGGCGGTTTCAAATGGTAAGGTTCAATGCTGATTGGCTCCTCAACCACACACGACTCTCGAAGAAGAACTACTCTCCTTCTTTTGTGGATCGACATCGATCCTAAACTTGGGAGTTTTCCATTGAAAATTTGAGTGCATGAAAGCATTTTGCACAAAACATGGATTTACTAAAGTCTTAGCCTAATTTTCTTGTATATTAACCCGAGTTCGAGTCCTTAGGGCTTTGACTCGTGTTGGCTTCGAGTTTAATACAAGATAGGCTTAAGCTTTCCATAATAATTTAAATTTTGGTGGAAAATTCCCAAGTATTCTCAAAAAATTGTAAGTGGAGTTCTATAATTGAATTAGGTCGAGTCATAGTTGACGATGCATGATCTGTCGGAACGGTCTACGATGACGATCACTCTAATTAGTAATCAATAATTGAGCGAACTATATTCCAATATTTTTATCGAATGATAATTCTGAATTGCAAAATGTTAGATACATACACTACACAATTCTATATGGACACTTCACGATTTTAACTAGACAATTGCCATACTATTGCCTTCCGTTGATGTACAAGATCCGATTAATCGACACACATTTGTATCTATCAGCTCTGGTACATTGACTATATAGTATTCTTTTTCAAGCATAAAGATTACAACTTTTAATATGCCTTCCATTTCTTACATGAAGCTTTGACAGTTATGGATCGCAAACGCTCCTCGCGTC